>JAXLNS010000044.1:1200000-1800000 GCA_037215915.1 Pantherophis vulpinus | reverse complement strand
TTTTGCACAAGAACAGGGCCTGCAAGTGTTTTGCACCAGAACAAGGCCTACAAGTGTTCTGCACAACAACAGGGCCTGTAAGTGTTTTCCACAGGAACAGTGCCTGCAAGTGTTTTGCACGAGAACACGGCCTGCAAGTTTTTTGAACAAGAACAGAACCTGCAAGTGTATTGCACAAATAAAGGGTATCCAAGTGTTTTGTGCAAGAACAGTGCCTTCAAGTGTTTTTCACAACAACAGGGTTGGAGAGTGTTTTGCACAAGAACAGGACATGCAAGTGTTTTGCTCAAGCACAGGGCCTGCAAGTGTTTTGCACAAGAAAAGGGCCTGTAAGTGTTTTCCAGATGAACACTGCCTGCAAGTGTTTTGCACAAGAACAGGGCCCGCAAGTTTTTTGCACAAGAAAATAACTTGCAAATGTTTTGCACCAGAACAGGGCCTGCAAGTGTTTTGCACAACAACAGGGCCTGTCCATGTATTGCACCAGAACAGGGCCTGCAAGTGTTTTGCACCAGAACAGGGCCTGCAAGTGTTTTGCACCAGAACAGGGCCTGCAAGTGTTTTGCACCAGAACAGGGCCTACAAGTGTTTTGAACAAGAACAGGGTCTAAAAGTGTTTTGCACAACAAGAGGGTTGGAGAGTGTTTTGCACAAGAAAAGGGCCTGCAAGTGTTTTGCACAACAGGGTTGGAGAGTGTTTTGCACAAGAATAGAGCCTGCAAGTGTTTTTCACAACAACAGGGCCTGTCCATGCATTGCACAACAACAGGGCCTGCAAGTGTTTTGCACAAGAACAGGGCCTGCAAGTGTTTTGCACCAGAACAATGCCTGCAAGTGTATTGCACAAGAAAAGGGCCTGAAAGTGTATTGCAGAAGAAAAGGCCCTGAAAGTGTTTTGTACAACAACAGGGCCTGTAAGTGTTTTCCAGAGGAACAGTGCCTGCAACTGTTTTACACAAGAACAGGGCCTGAAAGTGTTGTGCACAAGAACAGGGCCTGAAAGTGTTTTGCCCAAGAACAGGGCCTGCAAATGTTTTAAACAAGAACAGTGCCTGCAAATCATTGCACAAGAATAGGGTCTGTACATGTATTGCCCAACAACAGGGGGGAAGGGTGGGGCGGAGAAAATGTTTGTATTTCCTATAAAACTTTAAAAAAAAAAAAAAAAGAACAGGACATGCAAGTGTTTTGCACCAAAACAGGGCCTACAAGTGTTTTGCACCAGAACAGGGCCTACAAGTGTTTTGAACAAGAACAGGGTCTAAAATTGTTTTGCACAACAAGAGGGTTGGGGAGTGTTTTGCACAAGAAGAGGGCCTGCAAGTGTTTTGCACAACAGGGTTGGATAGTGTTTTTACAAGAATAGAGCCTGCAAGTGTTTTTCACAACAACAGGGCCTGTCCATGTATTGCACAACAACAGGGCCTGCAAGTGTTTTGCACAAGAACAGGGCCTGCAAGTGTTTTGCACCAGAACAAGGCCTACAAGTGTTCTGCACAACAACAGGGCCTGTAAGTGTTTTCCAGAGGAACAGTGCCTGCAAGTGTTTTACAAAAGAACAGGGCCTGAAAGTGTTGTGCACAAGAACAGGGCCTGAAAGTGTTTTGCCCAAGAACAGGGCCTGCAAATGTTTTAAACAAGAACAGTGCCTGCAAATCATTGCACAAGAATAGGGTCTGTACATGTATTGCCCAACAACAGGGGGGAAGGGTGGGGGGGAGAAAATGTTTGTATTTCCTATAAAACTTAAAAAAAAAAAAAAGAACAGGACATGCAAGTGTTTTGCACCAGAACAGGGCCTACAAGTGTTTTGAACAAGAACAGGGTCTAAAAGTGTTTTGCACAACAAGAGGGTTGGGGAGTGTTTTGCACAAGAACAGGGCCTGCAAGTTTTTTGCACAACAGGGTTGGATAGTGTTTTGCATAAGAATAGAGCCTGCAAGTGTTTTTCACAACAACATGGCCTGCAAGTGTTTTGCTCAAGCACAGGGCCTGCAAGTGTTTTGCACAAGAAAAGGGCCTGTAAGTGTTTTCCAGATGAACACTGCCTGCAAGTGTTTTGCACAAGAACAGGGCCCGCAAGTTTTTTGCACAAGAAAATAACTTGCAAATGTTTTGCACCAGAACAGGGCCTGCAAGTGTTTTGCACAACAACAGGGCCTGTCCATGTATTGCACAACAACAGGGCCTGCAAGTGTTTTGCACCAGAACAGGGCCTGCAAGTGTTTTGCACCAGAACAGGGCCTACAAGTGTTTTGAACAAGAACAGGGTCTAAAAGTGTTTTGCACAACAAGAGGGTTGGGGAGTGTTTTGCACAAGAACACGGCCTGCAAGTGTTTTGCACAAAAGGGTTGGATAGTGTTTTGCATAAGAATAGAGCCTGCAAGTGTTTTTCACAACAACATGGCGTGCAAGTGTTTTGCTCAAGCACAGGGCCTGCAAGTGTTTTGCACAAGAAAAGGGCCTGTAAGTGTTTTCCAGATGAACACTGCCTGCAAGTGTTTTGCACAAGAACAGGGCCCGCAAATTTTTTGCACAAGAAAATAACTTGCAAATGTTTTGCACCAGAACAGGGCCTGCAAGTGTTTTGCATAAGAACAATGCCTGCAAGTGTTTTGCACAAAAACAGCGTCTGAAAGTGTATTGCACAAGAAAAGGGCCTGAAAGTGTATTGCAGAAGAAAAGGCCGTGAAAGTGTTTTGCACAACAACAGGGCCTGTAAGTGTTTTCCAGAGGAACAGTGCCTGCAACTGTTTTACAAAAGAACAGGGCCTGAAAGTGTTGTGCACAAGAACAGGGCCTGAAAGTGTTTTGCCCAAGAACAGGGCCTGCAAATGTTTTAAACAAGAACAGTGCCTGCAAATCATTGCACAAGAATAGGGTCTGTACATGTATTGCCCAACAACAGGGGGGAAGGGTGGGGGGGAGAAAATGTTTGTATTTCCTATAAAACTTAAAAAAAAAAAAAAGAACAGGACATGCAAGTGTTTTGCACCAGAACAGGGCCTACAAGTGTTTTGAACAAGAACAGGGTCTAAAAGTGTTTTGCACAACAAGAGGGTTGGGGAGTGTTTTGCACAAGAACAGGGCCTGCAAGTTTTTTGCACAACAGGGTTGGATAGTGTTTTGCATAAGAATAGAGCCTGCAAGTGTTTTTCACAACAACATGGCCTGCAAGTGTTTTGCTCAAGCACAGGGCCTGCAAGTGTTTTGCACAAGAAAAGGGCCTGTAAGTGTTTTCCAGATGAACACTGCCTGCAAGTGTTTTGCACAAGAACAGGGCCCGCAAGTTTTTTGCACAAGAAAATAACTTGCAAATGTTTTGCACCAGAACAGGGCCTGCAAGTGTTTTGCACAACAACAGGGCCTGTCCATGTATTGCACAACAACAGGGCCTGCAAGTGTTTTGCACCAGAACAGGGCCTGCAAGTGTTTTGCACCAGAACAGGGCCTACAAGTGTTTTGAACAAGAACAGGGTCTAAAAGTGTTTTGCACAACAAGAGGGTTGGAGAGTGTTTTGCACAAGAAAAGGGCCTGCAAGTGTTTTGCACAACAGGGTTGGAGAGTGTTTTGCACAAGAATAGAGCCTGTCCATGTATTGCACAACAACAGGGCCTGCAAGTGTTTTGCACAAGAACAGGGCCTGCAAGTGTTTTGCACCAGAACAAGGCCTACAAGTGTTCTGCACAACAACAGGGCCTGTAAGTGTTTTCCACAGGAACAGTGCCTGCAAGTGTTTTGCACGAGAACACGGCCTGCAAGTTTTTTGAACAAGAACAGAACCTGCAAGTGTATTGCACAAATAAAGGGTATCCAAGTGTTTTGTGCAAGAACAGTGCCTTCAAGTGTTTTTCACAACAACAGGGTTGGAGAGTGTTTTGCACAAGAACAGGACATGCAAGTGTTTTGCTCAAGCACAGGGCCTGCAAGTGTTTTGCACAAGAAAAGGGCCTGTAAGTGTTTTCCAGATGAACACTGCCTGCAAGTGTTTTGCACAAGAACAGGGCCCGCAAGTTTTTTGCACAAGAAAATAACTTGCAAATGTTTTGCACCAGAACAGGGCCTGCAAGTGTTTTGCACAACAACAGGGCCTGTCCATGTATTGCACCAGAACAGGGCCTGCAAGTGTTTTGCACCAGAACAGGGCCTGCAAGTGTTTTGCACCAGAACAGGGCCTACAAGTGTTTTGAACAAGAACAGGGTCTAAAAGTGTTTTGCACAACAAGAGGGTTGGAGAGTGTTTTGCACAAGAAAAGGGCCTGCAAGTGTTTTGCACAACAGGGTTGGAGAGTGTTTTGCACAAGAATAGAGCCTGCAAGTGTTTTTCACAACAACAGGGCCTGTCCATGCATTGCACAACAACAGGGCCTGCAAGTGTTTTGCACAAGAACAGGGCCTGCAAGTGTTTTGCACCAGAACAATGCCTGCAAGTGTATTGCACAAGAAAAGGGCCTGAAAGTGTATTGCAGAAGAAAAGGCCCTGAAAGTGTTTTGTACAACAACAGGGCCTGTAAGTGTTTTCCAGAGGAACAGTGCCTGCAACTGTTTTACACAAGAACAGGGCCTGAAAGTGTTGTGCACAAGAACAGGGCCTGAAAGTGTTTTGCCCAAGAACAGGGCCTGCAAATGTTTTAAACAAGAACAGTGCCTGCAAATCATTGCACAAGAATAGGGTCTGTACATGTATTGCCCAACAACAGGGGGGAAGGGTGGGGCGGAGAAAATGTTTGTATTTCCTATAAAACTTTAAAAAAAAAAAAAAAAGAACAGGACATGCAAGTGTTTTGCACCAAAACAGGGCCTACAAGTGTTTTGCACCAGAACAGGGCCTACAAGTGTTTTGAACAAGAACAGGGTCTAAAATTGTTTTGCACAACAAGAGGGTTGGGGAGTGTTTTGCACAAGAAGAGGGCCTGCAAGTGTTTTGCACAACAGGGTTGGATAGTGTTTTTACAAGAATAGAGCCTGCAAGTGTTTTTCACAACAACAGGGCCTGTCCATGTATTGCACAACAACAGGGCCTGCAAGTGTTTTGCACAAGAACAGGGCCTGCAAGTGTTTTGCACCAGAACAAGGCCTACAAGTGTTCTGCACAACAACAGGGCCTGTAAGTGTTTTCCAGAGGAACAGTGCCTGCAAGTGTTTTGCACGAGAACACAGCCTGCAAGTTTTTTGAACAAGAACAGAACCTGCAAGTGTATTGCACAAGTAAAGGGTATCCAAGTGTTTTGTGCAAGAACAGTGCCTTCAAGTGTTTTTCACAACAACAGGGTTGGAGAGTGTTTTGCACAAGAACAGGACATGCAAGTGTTTTGCACAAGAACAGGGCCTGCAAGTGTTTTGCAGAAGAACAGGGTCTGCAAGTGTTTTTCACAAGAAAAATGGCGGCAAGTATTTAGCACAACAGGGTTGGAGAGTGTTTTGCAAAAGAACAGGGCCTGTACGTGTTTTGCATAAGAACAATGCCTGCAAGTGTTTTGCACAAAAACAGCGTCTGAAAGTGTATTGCACAAGAAAAGGGCCTGAAAGTGTATTGCAGAAGAAAAGGCCGTGAAAGTGTTTTGCACAACAACAGGGCCTGTAAGTGTTTTCCAGAGGAACAGTGCCTGCAACTGTTTTACAAAAGAACAGGGCCTGAAAGTGTTGTGCACAAGAACAGGGCCTGAAAGTGTTTTGCCCAAGAACAGGGCCTGCAAATGTTTTAAACAAGAACAGTGCCTGCAAATCATTGCACAAGAATAGGGTCTGTACATGTATTGCCCAACAACAGGGGGGAAGGGTGGGGGGGAGAAAATGTTTGTATTTCCTATAAAACTTAAAAAAAAAAAAAAGAACAGGACATGCAAGTGTTTTGCACCAGAACAGGGCCTACAAGTGTTTTGAACAAGAACAGGGTCTAAAAGTGTTTTGCACAACAAGAGGGTTGGGGAGTGTTTTGCACAAGAACAGGGCCTGCAAGTTTTTTGCACAACAGGGTTGGATAGTGTTTTGCATAAGAATAGAGCCTGCAAGTGTTTTTCACAACAACATGGCCTGCAAGTGTTTTGCTCAAGCACAGGGCCTGCAAGTGTTTTGCACAAGAAAAGGGCCTGTAAGTGTTTTCCAGATGAACACTGCCTGCAAGTGTTTTGCACAAGAACAGGGCCCGCAAGTTTTTTGCACAAGAAAATAACTTGCAAATGTTTTGCACCAGAACAGGGCCTGCAAGTGTTTTGCACAACAACAGGGCCTGTCCATGTATTGCACAACAACAGGGCCTGCAAGTGTTTTGCACCAGAACAGGGCCTGCAAGTGTTTTGCACCAGAACAGGGCCTGCAAGTGTTTTGCATCAGAACAGGGCCTACAAGTGTTTTGCACAACAAGAGGGTTGGAGAGTGTTTTGCACAAGAAAAGGGCCTGCAAGTGTTTTGCACCAGAACAGGGCCTACAAGTGTTTTGAACAAGAACAGGGTCTAAAAGTGTTTTGCACAACAAGAGGGTTGGGGAGTGTTTTGCACAAGAACACTGTCAGATGTAAATGCCTTATTCTCTAATGTGTAAATAGTATATGAATGGGATATCAGGGGTTAACTTATTCTTCAATCCTTAATGTATTCATGACTCATCACTCCCACACATAGCTCCACCCATTGTATATATAAGGAGCCATCTTCACCCTTTTCCTTGCTTCTATCTGTGAATATTCAGTGAATATAGAATGCCTATTGTAAATAAAAGGAAATATATTTAAATCTTTACTTCTTAATATCTTTATTGAGTCTGATCCAGAAAATATTGCAACAAGCTGGTAGCAGAGGATGGTTAATTGACTCAATAAAAACTTAAAAATGTCTAAGAAGGATAGGCCCAACACCAGGGCCTACAGCAAAGAAATGGAAACAGAACAAGAAATAATCAACGAATCCACAAACGCAATTTCAAGAGAATCCGAAGAATACACCACTGAAGACGAAGAAATAATAGATGAAAACGATGACCAGAAGAAAATCGAAATAGAGAATAACGAACTCAGGTCAGAGATATTAAAACTATTAAAAAGCCAGAAAAATGATGAAAGCCTCATCGCGAACCTCCAAGAAATGCTGAAGAACAGCGGAGCAGCGAAAGAGAAAAACATCACTAATGAGAAGTCTAAAGAACCAAAAATTGTGAGTGATATGACTACAGAGAAAGCTATTACGAAGAAGAAGAAATGTGATCCCGCGCGAAATTTTGAATGGCAGCCATCTTGGTTTCAACAGGCCTCCAAGGTGAGCGAAGCAGAGCCAATCAAAACGCTCAGTTCAAAATTTCTGGCGCGAAAAACATTATCTGACAACGAAAATGAAAAAGAGGATTCAAACTCCTCGGAAGAGCCAGAATCAGAAAGTGAAGATGATTCAACAAAATCCCAAGTAAAGTCAGCGATGAAAACGCTTTTTGCTGCATTTGGGCCAAAACTAAAAATTACCAAAAAGACACCGAAGAAGAGAGCGAACAAGCCGATACCTCAAGACCTGCCCGCTCCCATCCTGACTTCGAGAGCGACGACGCCCGAACCTAGAGAGCCTTGTCGATTCCGCCCTACACCAAAGACCGAAGCAAGTGACTACGCTTCCAAAAAGAAAAGAAGAGCAGCCGCCGTCGTCAGAGCTCCCAAGGCCGAAACAGAGACCGACTCATCTGAAGAAGAGCAAAGCGAGCGAGCCGCGGTGGAGAGAACCTTCCATAACGAAGTCAAAGAAGAAATGGACAACGCGCATGCGCGAAACTACGCAGACGACCCAGGAAGACATGAACTGGTGAAAGAGCCACGCAGACTCGTTGCGAGCATCCCCATGCCGTTTTGCAATTTTCTACACTTGCGAGACCACGGACTACCTCAGGTTGTAAGTAATGGACAAAATAATGTGGGAAACTTACCCAGTGACTTCCCAAAACTAAGGGTTGATGGCATTAATTTGCAAGAATGGTATCAACAGCTCCAGGTGGTCTTTATGAAAGAAAACTTACTATTCTTTATCACTAGTCCCCCAAAAAGACCTTGGACTTTAAAAATAGATTGTTTACATCATAGAGCTTTTTACTTAATAATATCTAGTGTGTCTCCTGCAATGTATCATAGCATCAAACCAAATCAGACTGTTTCTGAAATTATCCAATGCATGTTTAATTTGTTTCACAGCGACAGTGTAGCTACCACCACAAGAATGTCTAAGGATTTCTTTTCATCTAGAGTAAAACCAGGGGTTTCCATAAGTGAGCATTTAATATCTTTAAACAAAATAAGAGCTGAGCTGCACTTGAGGGGGGAGGTGATTTCAGACCAAACAATGAAAAGTGTTATTATCAACTCACTTGATTCATCATGGGATAGCTTTATGTCACATTTAGACACTATCAATCTAGGATATTTATCCATAGAAAGTCTATCTAACAAATTGATAGCAGAAGACAATTCAAGAAAAAATCGTTCTAGCAATCACACAGAACACAAACCTTTTAAGAAAGTAGTTTTCCAAGAAAAATATAATGAAACATACAAATGTCACAATTGTGGATCCAGGGAACACAATAGAAGAGATTGCCCCAAAATT
Organism: Pantherophis vulpinus; assembly: GCA_037215915.1. Classification (NCBI taxonomy): domain Eukaryota; kingdom Metazoa; phylum Chordata; class Lepidosauria; order Squamata; family Colubridae; genus Pantherophis; species Pantherophis vulpinus. The sequence continues at coordinate 1,791,421 of JAXLNS010000044.1, read as the reverse complement.
TCAAAGGAAAGACATAGGTCAGAATATAGGAACAAATACAATTATAGACAGTCCTCCATAGATAGACATAGATATAGGAGCCCACCAAATTACAGAGAAAATAGAGGGGGCAGAGAAAATTCAAAAGATAGAAAATCTGGTTCACTGAATGGACTAAACAAACAAGACAACACAAAATTACAGCAAAATGAGAACAATAATTGGCTTATTGATTCTGGAGCAACTAATCACACCACTAATAACAAAAATATATTGTCTTCATTTACAGAAGATAAATTTGTAATAAAGGTAGCTAACCAAGAAAAGGTTCAAGTATTAGGCAGAGGGAATGTAACTTTGCCTGGTCTAGGAAAAATAGAGGGGGTATTGTTAATACCTGAAATACCTCATAACATACTAAGTGCCATAAAACTAAGTAGAGATTCTGACATTAATATAGTTTTCTCAAAGGGAAAAGCGACTTTAGAGAAGAATAAAACAAGTATAGGCACTGTAACGATTAAAGGAGGCCTACCTTATTTGATAACAAAGGAAGAATGGTTGCATAACATTGATTCAAATATAGAAGATTGTATTGAAGCAGATGATGAAAATATTAGCAACAGTGACAATGATGAATGTAAAATATCTCATAATCATACAGATACACACGATAAAAAAAAACCAAAAATAGGTAAGCCAATTCATGATGAGTGTGCTCACATCTTGCATAGGAAGTTAGGACATGCCAGTTTTCCTGTAGTACAAAAAATGACTGAACACGCAGAAGGTGTCAAAATAAAAAATTGTGAAAACTATTTGGAATGCTCAGTATGTAAATCTACAAAACTAAAAACTAGTCCCAGGCCAAGAAACTCTACTAGATCAACTAACAAAATTTTTGACTTAGTACACATGGACCTAGTAGGCCCATTAACTCCATCAATCACTTATAGAAAACGTTACTTCCTGACAATAGTAGACGATTATAGCCGTTATGGGTTTGTTTATACACTAAAACATAAAGATGAAACATTTCAAAAATTTAAGGAATTTTACAAACGCATAGAAACACAACACAATATCAGAATAAAACAAATTATGACAGATAGGGGATGTGAATTCATGTCTAAAGAATTCTCCCAATGGTTAAAGGACAGAGGAATGCTACATTACACGTCTAGTCCATTTTCTGCGTTCCAGAACGGAATTGCAGAGAGGAAAAATTCCACATTACAAACCATGATTAGGTGCACATTGGAGGATGCTGGCTTAAGCAAACAATTTTGGTCAGAAGCCCTACATTATTCAAATTACACACAAAATAGAACCTGGTCCAGTATTGTAAACAAGACGCCATACGAAGTAATGTATAATAGGAAGCCAAAATTATCACACATGCACATATTTGGAGTCACTGCAGACGTACACATACCCAAACAGTTGAGAAGAAAGGGAGAAAATGTATCCAGAAGACTCAGATTCATGGGATATGAAACTGGCACCAAAGGATACAGATTCATTGATAATAATAACAAATTTATAGTTTCCAGAACAGCTGTGTTCCATGAACAAGCCAACTGGTCTAAATTACATCTTAATGAAATATTTCCAAATAAATGCAAAGAAACAAAACCTCATGAGGAAGGGACCATAGAAAAACAAAATATCAACAAACACAAAAGCAAAACTAAAACTTGGACAAATAGCCAACACAAAATAAGGACAGACACACTGACAAAAAAGGAAGCAAGATATTTGCACGATAACAATAGCAAACCTGAAAGAGTCATTAGGAACAACAGGAATCAAATGCCAAATAAATACAGGGATTACATAATGCATATGGATGGTGAACCAATAACACCTAACACATATGAGGAAGTGTTAAAACTTCCTCGTGAAGAAAAAGAAAAATGGGAACTAGCTATGAAGAAAGAGATGGAAAGTTTACAAGGATTAAATGTATTTACACCTGCAATTGCACCTAAAGATAAAACAATTATTGGTACCAGGTGGATATATAAAATTAAGAATTTAGAAGGAGGCAATACTCTATACAAAGCTAGATTAGTTGCACAAGGTTATGCACAGAAATATCCGGAGGACTATACTGATACGTATTCCCCCACAGTAAGAACAGAGAGTGTCAAAACAGCTCTAGTGGTAGCATCAGCACTCAACCTTGATGTATTTCAATATGACATACAGACTGCTTATCTACACGCGAAACTAGATAAGGAAATATATGTAAGAGCACCTCACAGTCAATACACCAACAAAAATGAAATTTGGTTGTTGAATAAGAGTTTGTACGGATTAAAACAATCTGGTAAAAGATGGTATGATTGTTTGGTAAAAGTACTTAAGACTATGGATTTCAATGCTACCACTGCTGATAACTGTTTTTTTGTCAAAAAGGGCGACAACTACGTTGAATTTGTATTGATTTACGTAGATGACATTTTGTATATAGGAAAACACAAAGAGAGAAGAGAAACTTTTGTAAATAAGTTAAATGAACATTTCTCGTTGAAATCCCTAGGTAAAGTGAACAAATATCTTGGTGTCCAAATTAATAAGACTAGAAGGGGATTCAAACTTACTCAAAGAGATAAAATTATAGAACTTTTGAATAAATGTAACCTAATCAATGCCAAACCCTGTGATACTCCTATGCAAACTGATTTTCTTAGAAATACTGATGAATCTTCCCCTGAATTCAAGGATAACACGTTTTATAGATCAATCATAGGTTCGCTTCTCTATATATCTAATTGGACTAGGCCAGATATCGCTTTACCACTCAACTTATTATCCAGACACGTCAGCAAACCAACAATGTATCACTGGGAAGCTGTTAAAAGAATTTTAAGATATCTGAAAAGTACTCTAGATTTCTGCTTAGTATTAGAACCTAGTGATAATAAAGAACCAAAGCTTGTATGTTACGCAGATGCAGATTGGGCTGGAGACACGTCATGCAGAAAAAGTACATCTGGCTATATTTTTCTCTTAAATGACTGTCCAGTTTACTGGTACACTGGTAAACAAGAACTAGTAGCCACTTCAACGACAGAAGCAGAATATGTTTGTTTATCCAAAGCTGCAAATAACCTTGTATGGTTTAACGATTTAATTTCAGATGTTTGGAGAAAACCTGCTTTGCCTTTTGTCATGCATGAAGACAATAAAGCAGCTATTGAAATATCTAGATCTGATGCCATTGGACAAAGGTCCAGACATATAGATATAAAATTTAAACATGTGAGACAGTTGTCTCAGGATGGATTTATTAAAGCAATACACTGTGATACTTCAGAACAATTAGCTGACATATTAACAAAGCCCTTACCTTCTAAACAGCACAAATATCTGACTTCTAAACTGCATATTTTATATTGTCCTGAATCTGAATGTAATTGGTGTTGTATAACGAATCGGCATTTAGAGGGGGATTTGTCAGATGTAAATGCCTTATTCTCTAATGTGTAAATAGTATATGAATGGGATATCAGGGGTTAATTTATTCTTCAATCATTAATGTATTCATGACTCATCACTCCCACACATAGCTCCACCCATTGTATATATAAGGAGCCATCTTCACCCTTTTCCTTGCTTCTATCTGTGAATATTCAGTGAATATAGAATGCCTATTGTAAATAAAAGGAAATATATTTAAATCTTTACTTCTTAATATCTTTATTGAGTCTGATCCAGAAAATATTGCAACAAACACGGCCTGCAAGTGTTTTGCACAAAAGGGTTGGATAGTGTTTTGCATAAGAATAGAGCCTGCAAGTGTTTTTCACAACAACATGGCGTGCAAGTGTTTTGCTCAAGCACAGGGCCTGCAAGTGTTTTGCACAAGAAAAGGGCCTGTAAGTGTTTTCCAGATGAACACTGCCTGCAAGTGTTTTGCACAAGAACAGGGCCCGCAAGTTTTTTGCACAAGAAAATAACTTGCAAATGTTTTGCACCAGAACAGGGCCTGCAAGTGTTTTGCACAACAACAGGGCCTGTCCATGTATTGCACAACAACAGGGCCTGCAAGTGTTTTGCACCAGAACAGGGCCTGCAAGTGTTTTGCACCAGAACAGGGCCTGCAAGTGTTTTGCACCAGAACAGGGCCTACAAGTGTTTTGAACAAGAACAGGGTCTAAAAGTGTTTTGCACAACAAGAGGGTTGGAGAGTGTTTTGCACAAGAAAAGGGCCTGCAAGTGTTTTGCACAACAGGGTTGGAGAGTGTTTTGCACAAGAATAGAGCCTGCAAGTGTTTTTCACAACAACAGGGCCTGCAAATGTTTTAAACAAGAACAGTGCCTGCAAATCATTGCACAAGAATAGGGTCTGTACATGTATTGCCCAACAACAGGGGGGAAGGGTGGGGGGGAGAAAATGTTTGTATTTCCTATAAAACTTTTCAAAAAAAAAAAAAAGAACAGGACATGCAAGTGTTTTGCACCAAAACAGGGCCTACAAGTGTTTTGCACCAGAACAGGGCCTACAAGTGTTTTGAACAAGAACAGGGTCTAAAAGTGTTTTGCACAACAAGAGGGTTGGGGAGTGTTTTGCACAAGAACAGGGCCTGCAAGTGTTTTGCACAACAGGGTTGGATAGTGTTTTGCATAAGAATAGAGCCTGCAAGTGTTTTTCACAACAACATGGCCTGCAAGTGTTTTGCTCAAGCAGAGGGCCTGCAAGTGTTTTGCACAAGAAAAGGGCCTGTAAGTGTTTTCCAGATGAACACTGCCTGCAAGTGTTTTGCACAAGAACAGGGCCCGCAAGTTTTTTGCACAAGAAAATAACTTGCAAATGTTTTGCACCAGAACAGGGCCTGCAAGTGTTTTGCACAACAACAGGGCCTGTCCATGTATTGCACAACAACAGGGCCTGCAAGTGTTTTGCACCAGAACAGGGCCTGCAAGTGTTTTGCACCAGAACAGGGCCTGCAAGTGTTTTGCATCAGAACAGGGCCTACAAGTGTTTTGCACAACAAGAGGGTTGGAGAGTGTTTTGCACAAGAAAAGGGCCTGCAAGTGTTTTGCACCAGAACAGGGCCTACAAGTGTTTTGAACAAGAACAGGGTCTAAAAGTGTTTTGCACAACAAGAGGGTTGGGGAGTGTTTTGCACAAGAACACGGCCTGCAAGTGTTTTGCACAAAAGGGTTGGATAGTGTTTTGCATAAGAATAGAGCCTGCAAGTGTTTTTCACAACAACATGGCGTGCAAGTGTTTTGCTCAAGCACAGGGCCTGCAAGTGTTTTGCACAAGAAAAGGGCCTGTAAGTGTTTTCCAGATGAACACTGCCTGCAAGTGTTTTGCACAAGAACAGGGCCCGCAAGTTTTTTGCACAAGAAAATAACTTGCAAATGTTTTGCACCAGAACAGGGCCTGCAAGTGTTTTGCACAACAACAGGGCCTGTCCATGTATTGCACAACAACAGGGCCTGCAAGTGTTTTGCACCAGAACAGGGCCTGCAAGTGTTTTGCACCAGAACAGGGCCTGCAAGTGTTTTGCACCAGAACAGGGCCTACAAGTGTTTTGAACAAGAACAGGGTCTAAAAGTGTTTTGCACAACAAGAGGGTTGGAGAGTGTTTTGCACAAGAAAAGGGCCTGCAAGTGTTTTGCACAACAGGGTTGGAGAGTGTTTTGCACAAGAATAGAGCCTGCAAGTGTTTTTCACAACAACAGGGCCTGCAAATGTTTTAAACAAGAACAGTGCCTGCAAATCATTGCACAAGAATAGGGTCTGTACATGTATTGCCCAACAACAGGGGGGAAGGGTGGGGGGGAGAAAATGTTTGTATTTCCTATAAAACTTAAAAAAAAAAAAAAAGAACAGGACATGCCAGTGTTTTGCACCAGAACAGGGCCTACAAGTGTTTTGAACAAGAACAGGGTCTAAAAGTGTTTTGCACAACAAGAGGGTTGGGGAGTGTTTTGCACAAGAACAGGGCCTGCAAGTGTTTTGCACAACAGGGTTGGATAGTGTTTTGCATAAGAATAGAGCCTGCAAGTGTTTTTCACAACAACATGGCCTGCAAGTGTTTTGCTCAAGCACAGGGCCTGCAAGTGTTTTGCACAAGAAAAGGGCCTGTAAGTGTTTTCCAGATGAACACTGCCTGCAAGTGTTTTGCACAAGAACAGGGCCCGCAAGTTTTTTGCACAAGAAAATAACTTGCAAATGTTTTGCACCAGAACAGGGCCTGCAAGTGTTTTGCACAACAACAGGGCCTGTCCATGTATTGCACAACAACAGGGCCTGCAAGTGTTTTGCACCAGAACAGGGCCTGCAAGTGTTTTGCACCAGAACAGGGCCTGCAAGTGTTTTGCACCAGAACAGGGCCTACAAGTGTTTTGAACAAGAACAGGGTCTAAAAGTGTTTTGCACAACAAGAGGGTTGGAGAGTGTTTTGCACAAGAAAAGGGCCTGCAAGTGTTTTGCACAACAGGGTTGGAGAGTGTTTTGCACAAGAATAGAGCCTGCAAGTGTTTTTCACAACAACAGGGCCTGCAAATGTTTTAAACAAGAACAGTGCCTGCAAATCATTGCACAAGAATAGGGTCTGTACATGTATTGCCCAACAACAGGGGGGAAGGGTGGGGGGGAGAAAATGTTTGTATTTCCTATAAAACTTTTCAAAAAAAAAAAAAAGAACAGGACATGCAAGTGTTTTGCACCAAAACAGGGCCTACAAGTGTTTTGCACCAGAACAGGGCCTACAAGTGTTTTGAACAAGAACAGGGTCTAAAAGTGTTTTGCACAACAAGAGGGTTGGGGAGTGTTTTGCACAAGAACAGGGCCTGCAAGTGTTTTGCACAACAGGGTTGGATAGTGTTTTTACAAGAATAGAGCCTGCAAGTGTTTTTCACAACAACAGGGCCTGTCCATGTATTGCACAACAACAGGGCCTGCAAGTGTTTTGCACAAGAACAGGGCCTGCAAGTGTTTTGCACCAGAACAAGGCCTACAAGTGTTCTGCACAACAACAGTGTTGCAATATTTTCAGGATCAGACTCAATAAAGATAATAGAAGTTAGAGATTTAAATATATTTCTCTTTAATCATAGTAGGCATTCTATATTCTCCGAATATTCAAGATAGAAGCAAGGAATGGTGAAGGTGGCTCCTTATATATATACAAGGGGTGGAGCCAGGAATGGGAGTGGTAAATTATGAATACATTAAAGCCCAAAGAATAAGTTAACCCCTGATGTTCCATATATACATTATTTACATATTAGAGAATAAGGCATTTACATCTGACAAATCCCCCTCTAAATGCCGGTTCGTTATACAACACCAATTACATTCAGATTCAGGACAATATAATACATATAATTTAGAAGTTAAATATTTGTGTTGTTTAGAAGGTAAGGGCTTTGTTAATATGTCAGCTAATTGTTCAGAAGTATCACAATGTATTGCTTTGATGAATCCGTCTTGAGATAGTTGTCTCACGTGCTTAAATTTTATATCAATATGCCTGGACCTTTGTCCAATTGCATCGGATCTGGATATTTCAATGGCCGCTTTATTGTCTTCATGCATAATAAATGGTAAAGTAGGTTTCTTCCAAACATCTGTGATCAAATCATTGAACCATACAAGGTTATTTGCAGCTTTGGACAAGCAAACATATTCCGCTTCTGTGGTAGAAGTGGCTACCAGTTCTTGTTTACCAGTATACCAGTAAACTGGACAATCGTTCAATAGAAAAACATAACCAGAGGTACTCTTTCTGCATGATGTATCACCAGCCCAATCTGCATCAGCATAACAAGTAATTTTTGGTTCTTTGTCATTATTGGGTTCCAATATTAAACAAAAATCTAATGTACTTTTCAGATATCTTAGAATTCTTTTGACAGCTTCCCAATGATACAAGGTTGGTTTGCTAACATATCTTGACAATAAATTGAGAGGTAATGCAATATCTGGCCTAGTCCAATTAGATATATAAAGGAGTGAACCTATAACTGATCTGTAAAATGTGTTGTCTTTAAACTCAGGGGAAGATTCATCAGTGTTTCTAAGAAAATCAGTTTGCATAGGGGTGTCACAGGTTTTGGCATTATTTAAGTTACATTTGTTTAGGAGTTCAATGATTTTATCTTTCTGAGTAAGTTTGAATCCCCTTTTAGTTTTGCTAATTTGTACACCAAGATATTTATTCACTTTACCTAGAGATTTCAACGAGAAGTGTTCGTTTAACTTATTTACAAAGATTTCCCTGCTCTCTTTATGCTTTCCAATATACAAAATATCATCCACATAAATTAATACAAATTCAATATTATCATTACTCTTTTTTACAAAGAAACAGTTATCAGCAGTGGTGGCGTTGAAATCCATGGTCTTAAGTACTTTTACCAAGCAATCGTACCATCTTTTGCCAGATTGCTTTAATCCGTACAGGCTCTTATTTAATAACCAAATTTCGTTCTTATTAGTGTATTGACTGTGTGGTGCTCTTACATATATTTCCTTATCTAACTTTGCGTGTAAGTACGCAGTCTGTATGTCATATTGAAATACGTCCAGATTGAGTGCAGATGCTACTACAAGAGCTGTTTTGACACTCTCTGTTCTCACTGTGGGTGAATATGTGTCAGTATAGTCTTCTGGATATTTTTGTGCATAACCTTGTGCAACTAGTCTAGCCTTGTATAAGGTATTACCTCCTTCTAAGTTCTTAATTTTATAAATCCACCTGGTACCTATAATTGTTTTATCCTTAGGTGCGATCGCAGGTGTGAATACATTTAACCCTTGTAAACTTTCCATCTCTTTTTCCATAGCTAGTTCCCATTTTTCTCTTTCTTCACGGGGAAGTTTCAATACTTCCTCATATGTATTAGGTGTTATTTGTTCTCCATCCGTATGCATTATGTAATCTTTGTATTTATTTGGTATTTGGTTTCTATTGTTTCTAATAGTTCTTTCAGGTTTGCTATGGTTGTCATGCAAATATCTAGCTTCCTTTTTTGTTAATGTGTCTGTCTTTATTTTATGCTGACTATTTGTCCAAGTTTTGGTTTTGTTCTTACTTTTGTTAATATTTTGATTCTCTGTTGTTCCTTCCTCGCAAGATATCGTATCTTTGCATTTATTAGGAAATATTTCATTAAGGTGCAATTTAGACCAATTGGCCTGCTCATGGAACACAGCTGTTCTGGATACTATAAATTTGTTATTATTATCAATGAATCTGTACCCTTTGGTTCCTGTTTCGTATCCCATGAATCTTAATCTCCTGGATACGTTTTCTCCTTTTCTCCTCAATTGTTTAGGTATGTGTACGTCTGCAGTGACTCCAAATATGTGCATGTGTGCTAATTTGGGTTTTCTATTGTACATCACTTCATATGGTGTCTTATTCACAATACTGGACCAGGTTCTATTTTGAGTGTAATTCGAATAATGTAAGGCCTCTGACCAAAATTGTTTGCCTAAACCAGCATCCTCTAATGTGCATCTAATCATGGTTTGTAGTGTGGAATTCTTTCTCTCTGCAATCCCATTTTGAAATGCAGAAAATGGATTGGACGTGAAATGTAGCATCCCTCTATCCTTTAACCATTGGGAGAATTCTTTAGACATGAATTCACATCCCCTATCTGTCATAATTTGTTTTATTCTGATATTATGTTGTGTTTCTATGCGTTTGTAGAATTCCTTAAATTTCTGAAAGGTTTCATCCTTGTGCTTTAATGTGTAAACAAAACCATAGCGACTGTAATCATCCACTATTGTTAGGAAGTAACGTTTTCTATAGGTAATTGATGGAGTTAATGGACCAACTAAGTCCATATGTACTAAATCAAAAATATTGTTAGTTGATCTGTTAGATTTTTTTGGTCTGGGACTGGTTTTTAGTTTGGTGGATTTACATACTGAGCATTCCAAATAATTTTCACAATTTTTTATTTTGACACCTTCTGCGTGTTCAGTCATTTTTTGCACTACAGGAAAGCTTGCATGTCCTAACTTCCTATGTAATATGTGAGCACACTCATCATGAATTGGTTTACCTATTTTTGGTTTCTTCTCATTGTGTGTATTTTTGTTATCATGAGTTATTTTACATTCATCATTGTCACTGTTACTGACATTTTCATCATCTGCTTCAATACAATCTTCCATATTTGAATCAATGTTATGTAACCATCTTTCTTTGGTTATCAGATAGGGTAGACCCCCTTTTATCATCACAGTGCCTACATTTGTTTTGTTCTTTTCTATAGTTGCTTTCCCTTTTGAGAAAACTATATTAATGTCAGATTCTCTGCTTAGTTTTATAGCACTTAGTATGTTGTGAGGTATTTCTGGGATTAATAATACCCCCTCTATTTTCCCTAAACTAGGCAAGGTCACATTTCCTCTGCCTAATACTTGAACCTTTTCTTGATTAGCTACCTTTATCACAAACTCATCTTCTGTAAATGAAGATAATATACTTTTGTTGTTAGTGGTGTGATTTGTTGCACCAGAATCAATAAGCCAATTATTGTTCTCATCTTGTTGTGTTCTGGTGCTGTCTTGTTTATTTAGCCCATTTAATGATCCAGATTTTCTCTCTTTTGAATTTTCTCTACCCCCTCTACTTTCTCTGTAATTTGGTGGACTTCTATATTTGTGTCTATCTGTGGAAGACTGTTTGTAATTGTATTTGCTCCTATATTCTGGCCTATGTCTCTCCCTTGAGACTTTGGGGCAGTCTCTTCTACTGTGTTCCCTGGATCCACAATTATGGCATCTAAAGGCCTCATTATATTTATCTTGAAAAACTACTTTCCTAAAAGATTTGTGTTCTGTTTGGTTACTGTAACGATTTTTTCTTGAATTGTCTTCTGCTATCAATTTGTTAGATAGACTTTCTATTGATAAATATCCCAAATTAATGGTATCTAAGTGTGACATAAAGCTATCCCATGATGGATCAAGTGAATTGATAATAACACTTTTCATTGTTTGATCTGAGATCACTTCCCCCCTCAATTGCAGCTCAGCTCTTATCTTGTTTAGATTTATCAAATGCTCACTTATAGAAACCCCTGGTTTCACTCTAGAAGAAAAGAAATCCTTAGACATTCTTGTAGTTGTAGCTACGCTATCGCTGTGAAATAGATTAAACATGCATTGAATTATTTCTGATACAGTTAGGTTTGGTTTGATGCTATGATACATTGCAGGAGACACGCTAGATATTATTATGAAAAATGCTCTATGATGTAAACAATCTATTTTTAAAGTCCAAGGTCTTCTTGGAGGACTAGTTATAAAGAATAGTAAATTTTCTTTCATAAAAACAACCTGAAGCTGTTGATACCACTCTTGTAAATTAATGCCATCAACTCTAAGTTTTGGGAAGTCACTGGGTAAGTTCCCCACATTATTTTGTCCATTACTTACAACCTGAGGCAGTCCGTGGTCTCTCAAGTGCAGGAAATTACAGAACGGCATTGGGATGCTTGCAACGAGTCTGCGCGGTTCTCTGGCGAGTTCAAGTCTTTCGGGGCTGTCTACGTAGTTTTGCACATGCGCGTTGCTCATTTCTTCCTTGGCGTCGTCGTGGAAGGTTCTCTCCATTTCAGCTCTCTCGATCCGCTCCTCTTCAGATGAGTCGGTCTCTGGCTCGGTTTTTGGGGCTCTGGTGGTGGCGACGGTTCTTCTCTTTCTTTTGTGTGCGTTGGCACTCGATCCTGTCTGTGGTGTAGGGCGGAATCGGCATGGCTCTCTGGGCTCGGGCGTCGTTGCTTTCGAAGTCAGGATGGGAGCGTGCAGGTCTTGAGTTGTCGGTTTGATTTCTTGCTTCTTCGTTGATGTCTTGGAAATTTTCAATCTTGGCCCAAAAGCAGCAAAAAGTGTTTTCATTGCTGACTTTACTTGAGATTTTGTTAAATCGTCTTCACTTTCCGATTTTGGATCATCTGAAGAGTTTGAGACTTCTTTTTCACTTTCTTCGTCTGATAGTGTTTTTCGCGCCAGAAATTTTGAACTGAGCGTTTTGATTGGCTCTGCTTCACTCTCTTTAGAAGTTCGTTGAAACCAAGATGGCTGCCATTCAAAATTTCGCGTGGGATCACTTCTTTTCTTTTTTACAACTATTTTCTCAGTAGTCATTTCACTCACAGTTTTTTGATCTTTGGGTTTTTCTTTAATGACGTTTTTCTCTCTCGCTGCTCCGCTGTTCCTCAGCATCTCCTGGAGGTCCGCGATGAGGCTTTCATCATTCTTTTGACTTTTTAGTATCTTTAATATCTCTGACCTGAGTTCGTTATTTTCTATTTCGATTTCTTCCTGGTCATTATTTTCACTCATCAGTTCTTCTTCTTCAGTGGTGTATTCTTCGGATTCTCTCGAAATCGCATTAGTGGATTCGTTGATCATCTCTTGATCAGTTTCTATTTCTTTGCTGTAGGCCCTGGTGTTGGGCCTATCTTTCTTGGACATTTTTAATTACTTATTGAGTCAATTAACCATCCTCTGCTACCAGCTTGTTGCAATATTTTCAGGATCAGACTCAATAAAGATAATAGAAGTTAGAGATTTAAATATATTTCTCTTTAATCATAGTAGGCATTCTATATTCTCCGAATATTCAAGATAGAAGCAAGGAATGGTGAAGGTGGCTCCTTATATATATACAAGGGGTGGAGCCAGGAATGGGAGTGGTAAATTATGAATACATTAAAGCCCAAAGAATAAGTTAACCCCTGATGTTCCATATATACATTATTTACATATTAGAGAATAAGGCATTTACATCTGACAAACAGGGCCTGTAAGTGTTTTCCAGAGGAACAGTGCCTGCAAGTGTTTTGCACGAGAACACGGCCTGCAAGTTTTTTGAACAAGAACAGAACCTGCAAGTGTATTGCACAAGTAAAGGGTATCCAAGTGTTTTGTGCAAGAACAGTGCCTTCAAGTGTTTTTCACAACAACAGGGTTGGAGAGTGTTTTGCACAAGAACAGGACATGCAAGTGTTTTGCACAAGAACAGGGCCTGCAAGTGTTTTGCAGAAGAACAGGGTCTGCAAGTGTTTTTCACAAGAAAAATGGCGGCAAGTATTTAGCACAACAGGGTTGGAGAGTGTTTTGCAAAAGAACAGGGCCTGTACGTGTTTTGCATAAGAACAATGCCTGCAAGTGTTTTGCACAAAAACAGCGTCTGAAAGTTTATTGCACAAGAAAAGGGCCTGAAAGTGTTTTCCAGAGGAACAGTGCCTGCAACTGTTTTACAAAAGAACAGGGCCTGAAAGTGTTGTGCACAAGAACAGGGCCTGAAAGTGTTTTGCCCAAGAACAGGGCCTGCAAATGTTTTAAACAAGAACAGTGCCTGCAAATCATTGCACAAGAATAGGGTCTGTACATGTATTGCCCAACAACAGGGGGGAAGGGTGGGGGGGAGAAAATGTTTGTATTTCCTATAAAACTTTTCAAAAAAAAAAAAAAGAACAGGACATGCAAGTGTTTTGCACCAAAACAGGGCCTACAAGTGTTTTGCACCAGAACAGGGCCTACAAGTGTTTTGAACAAGAACAGGGTCTAAAAGTGTTTTGCACAACAAGAGGGTTGGGGAGTGTTTTGCACAAGAACAGGGCCTGCAAGTGTTTTGCACAACAGGGTTGGATAGTGTTTTTACAAGAATAGAGCCTGCAAGTGTTTTTCACAACAACAGGGCCTGTCCATGTATTGCACAACAACAGGGCCTGCAAGTGTTTTGCACAAGAACAGGGCCTGCAAGTGTTTTGCACCAGAACAAGGCCTACAAGTGTTCTGCACAACAACAGGGCCTGTAAGTGTTTTCCACAGGAACAGTGCCTGCAAGTGTTTTGCACGAGAACACGGCCTGCAAGTTTTTTGAACAAGAACAGAACCTGCAAGTGTATTGCACAAGTAAAGGGTATCCAAGTGTTTTGTGCAAGAACAGTGCCTTCAAGTGTTTTTCACAACAACAGGGTTGGAGAGTGTTTTGCACAAGAACAGGACATGCAAGTGTTTTGCACAAGAACAGGGCCTGCAAGTGTTTTGCAGAAGAACAGGGTCTGCAAGTGTTTTTCACAAGAAAAATGGCGGCAAGTATTTAGCACAACAGGGTTGGAGAGTGTTTTGCAAAAGAACAGGGCCTGTACGTGTTTTGCATAAGAACAATGCCTGCAAGTGTTTTGCACAAAAACAGCGTCTGAAAGTTTATTGCACAAGAAAAGGGCCTGAAAGTGTTTTCCAGAGGAACAGTGCCTGCAACTGTTTTACAAAAGAACAGGGCCTGAAAGTGTTGTGCACAAGAACAGGGCCTGAAAGTGTTTTGCCCAAGAACAGGGCCTGCAAATGTTTTAAACAAGAACAGTGCCTGCAAATCATTGCACAAGAATAGGGTCTGTACATGTATTGCCCAACAACAGGGGGGAAGGGTGGGGGGGAGAAAATGTTTGTATTTCCTATAAAACTTTTCAAAAAAAAAAAAAAGAACAGGACATGCAAGTGTTTTGCACCAAAACAGGGCCTACAAGTGTTTTGCACCAGAACAGGGCCTACAAGTGTTTTGAACAAGAACAGGGTCTAAAAGTGTTTTGCACAACAAGAGGGTTGGGGAGTGTTTTGCACAAGAACAGGGCCTGCAAGTGTTTTGCACAACAGGGTTGGATAGTGTTTTTACAAGAATAGAGCCTGCAAGTGTTTTTCACAACCACAGGGCCTGTCCATGTATTGCACAACAACAGGGCCTGCAAGTGTTTTGCACAAGAACAGGGCCTGCAAGTGTTTTGCACCAGAACAAGGCCTACAAGTGTTCTGCACAACAACAGGGCCTGTAAGTGTTTTCCAGAGGAACAGTGCCTGCAAGTGTTTTGCACGAGAACACGGCCTGCAAGTTTTTTGAACAAGAACAGAACCTGCAAGTGTATTGCACAAGTAAAGGGTATCCAAGTGTTTTGTGCAAGAACAGTGCCTTCAAGTGTTTTTCACAACAACAGGGTTGGAGAGTGTTTTGCACAAGAACAGGACATGCAAGTGTTTTGCACAAGAACAGGGCCTGCAAGTGTTTTGCAGAAGAACAGGGTCTGCAAGTGTTTTTCACAAGAAAAATGGCGGCAAGTATTTAGCACAACAGGGTTGGAGAGTGTTTTGCAAAAGAACAGGGCCTGTACGTGTTTTGCATAAGAACAATGCCTGCAAGTGTTTTGCACAAAAACAGCGTCTGAAAGTTTATTGCACAAGAAAAGGGCCTGAAAGTGTATTGCAGAAGAAAAGGCCGTGAAAGTGTTTTGCACAACAACAGGGCCTGTAAGTGTTTTCCAGAGGAACAGTGCCTGCAACTGTTTTACAAAAGAACAGGGCCTGAAAGTGTTGTGCACAAGAACAGGGCCTGAAAGTGTTTTGCCCAAGAACAGGGCCTGCAAATGTTTTAAACAAGAACAGTGCCTTCAAATCATTGCACAAGAATAGGGTCTGTACATGTATTGCCCAACAACAGGGGGGAAGGGTGGGGGGGAGAAAATGTTTGTATTTCCTATAAAACTTTTCAAAAAAAAAAAAGAACAGGACATGCAAGTGTTTTGCACCAGAACAGGGCCTACAAGTGTTTTGAACAAGAACAGGGTCTAAAAGTGTTTTGCACAACAAGAGGGTTGGGGAGTGTTTTGCACAAGAACAGGGCCTGCAAGTGTTTTGCACAACAGGGTTGGATAGTGTTTTGCATAAGAATAGAGCCTGCAAGTGTTTTTCACAACAACATGGCCTGCAAGTGTTTTGCTCAAGCACAGGACCTGCAAGTGTTTTGCACAAGAAAAGGGCCTGTAAGTGTTTTCCAGATGAACACTGCCTGCAAGTGTTTTGCACAAGAAAATAACTTGCAAATGTTTTGCACCAGAACAGGGCCTGCAAGTGTTTTGCACAACAACAGGGCCTGTCCATGTATTGCACAACAACAGGGCCTGCAAGTGTTTTGCACCAGAACAGGGCCTGCAAGTGTTTTGCACCAGAACAGGGCCTGCAAGTGTTTTGCATCAGAACAGGGCCTACAAGTGTTTTGCACAACAAGAGGGTTGGAGAGTGTTTTGCACAAGAAAAGGGCCTGCAAGTGTTTTGCACAACAGGGTTGGAGAGTGTTTTGCACAAGAATAGAGCCTGCAAGTGTTTTTCACAACAACAGGGCCTGTCCATGCATTGCACAACAACAGGGCCTGCAAGTGTTTTGCACAAGAACAGGGCCTGCAAGTGTTTTGCACCAGAACAAGGCCTACAAGTGTTCTGCACAACAACAGGGCCTGTAAGTGTTTTCCAGAGGAACAGTGCCTGCAAGTGTTTTGCACGAGAACACGGCCTGCAAGTTTTTTGAACAAGAACAGAACCTGCAAGTGTATTGCACAAGTAAAGGGTATCCAAGTGTTTTGTGCAAGAACAGTACCTTCAAGTGTTTTTCACAACAACAGGGCCTGCAAGTGTTTTGAACAAAAAGAGAGCCTGCAAGTGTTTTGAACAACAACAGGGCCTGCTAGTGTTTTAAAGAGGAATAGGGCCTGCAAGTGTTTTGCACAAGAACAGAGCCTGCAAGTGTTTTGAACAAGAACAGGGCCTGCATATGTTTTGCACAAGAACAGGGTCTAAAAGTGTATTGCACAAGTACAGGGTATCCAAGTGTTTTGTGCAAGAACAGTACCTTCAAGTGTTTTTCACAACAACAGGGTTGGAGAGTGTTTTGCACAAGAACAGGACCTGCAAGTGTTTTGCACAAGAACAGGGCCTACAAGTGTTTTGCACAAGAACAGGGCCTGCAAGTGTTTTGCACAAGAAAAGGGTCTGAAAGTGTTTTGCACAAGAACAGGGCCTGCAAGTGTTTTTCACAAGAAAAATGGCGGCAAGTGTTTAGCACAACAGGGTTGGAGAGTGTTTTGCAAAAGAACAGGGCCTGCACGTGTTTTGCATAAGAACAATGCCTGCAAGTGTTTTGCACAAAAACAGCGTCTGAAAGTGTATTGCACAAGAAAAGGGCCTGAAAGTGTATTGCAGAAGAAAAGGCCCTGAAAGTGTTTTGCACAACAACAGGGCCTGTAAGTGTTTTCCAGAGGAACAGTGCCTGCAACTGTTTTACACAAGAACAGGGCCTGAAAGTGTTGTGCACAAGAACAGGGCCTGAAAGTGTTTTAAACAAGAACAGTGCCTGCAAATCATTGCACAAGAATAGGGTCTGTACATGTATTGCCCAAGAACAGGGGGGAAGGGTGGGGGGGGAGAAAATGTTTGTATTTCCTATAAAACTTTTTTTTAAAAAAAAAAAAGAACAGGGCCTGCAAGTGTTTTGCACCAGAACAAGGCCTACAAGTGTTCTGCACAACAACAGGGCCTGTAAGTGTTTTCCACAGGAACAGTGCCTGCAAGTGTTTTGCACGAGAACACGGCCTGCAAGTTTTTTGAACAAGAACAGAACCTGCAAGTGTATTGCACAAGTAAAGGGTATCCAAGTGTTTTGTGCAAGAACAGTGCCTTCAAGTGTTTTTCACAACAACAGGGTTGGAGAGTGTTTTGCACAAGAACAGGGCCTGCAAGTGTTTTGCACAAGAAAAGGGTCTCAAAGTGTTTTGCACAAGAACAGGGCCTGCAAGTGTTTTACAGAAGAACAGGGCCTGCAAGTGTTTTGCACAAGAAAAATGGCGGCAAGTGTTTAGCACAACAGGGTTGGAGAGTGTTTTGCAAAAGAACAGGGCCTGCACGTGTTTTGCATAAGAACAATGCCTGCAAGTGTTTTGCACAAAAACAGCGTCTGAAAGTGTATTGCACAAGAAAAGGGCCTGAAAGTGTATTGCAGAAGAAAAGGCCCTGAAAGTGTTTTGCACCAGAACAAGGCCTACAAGTGTTCTGCACAACAACAGGGCCTGTAAGTGTTTTCCACAGGAACAGTGCCTGCAAGTGTTTTGCACGAGAACACGGCCTGCAAGTTTTTTGAACAAGAACAGAACCTGCAAGTGTATTGCACAAATAAAGGGTATCCAAGTGTTTTGTGCAAGAACAGTGCCTTCAAGTGTTTTTCACAACAACAGGGTTGGAGAGTGTTTTGCACAAGAACAGGACATGCAAGTGTTTTGCACAAGAACAGGGCCTGCAAGTGTTTTGCACAAGAACAGGACCTGCAAATCTTTTGCACCAGAACATGACCTGAAAGTGTTTTACAGGGCCTATAAATGGTTTGCACCAGAACATGACCTGCAAGTGTTTTGAAAAAGAACAGTGCCTGCAAATCTTTACACAAGAACAGTGCCTGCACATGTTTTGCAGCAGAACAGGGTCTGAGAATGTTTTGCACAAGAACAGGGCCTGCAAGTGTTTTAAACAAGAACAGGGCCTACAAGTGTTTTGAACAAGAACAGGGTCTAAAAGTGTTTTGCACAACAAGAGGGTTGGGGAGTGTTTTGCACAAGAACAGGGCCTGCAAGTGTTTTGCACAACAGGGTTGGATAGTGTTTTGCACAAGAATAGAGCCTGCAAGTGTTTTTCACAACAACAGGGCCTGTCCATGTATTGCACAACAACAGGGCCTGCAAGTGTTTTGCACAACAGGGTTGGATAGTGTTTTGCACAAGAATAGAGCCTGCAAGTGTTTTGCACCAGAACAAGGCCTACAAGTGTTCTGCACAACAACAGGGCCTGTAAGTGTTTTCCACAGGAACAGTGCCTGCAAGTGTTTTGCACGAGAACACGGCCTGCAAGTTTTTTGAACAAGAACAGAACCTGCAAGTGTATTGCACAAGTAAAGGGTATCCAAGTGTTTTGTGCAAGAACAGTGCCTTCAAGTGTTTTTCACAACAACAGGGTTGGAGAGTGTTTTGCACAAGAACAGGACATGCAAGTGTTTTGCACAAGAACAGGGCCTGCAAGTGTTTTGCAGAAGAACAGGGTCTGCAAGTGTTTTTCACAAGAAAAATGGCGGCAAGTATTTAGCACAACAGGGTTGGAGAGTGTTTTGCATAAGAACAATGCCTGCAAGTGTTTTGCACAAAAACAGCGTCTGAAAGTGTATTGCACAAGAAAAGGGCCTGAAAGTGTATTGCAGAAGAAAAGGCCGTGAAAGTGTTTTGCACAACAACAGGGCCTGTAAGTGTTTTCCAGAGGAACAGTGCCTGCAACTGTTTTACAAAAGAACAGGGCCTGAAAGTGTTGTGCACAAGAACAGGGCCTGAAAGTGTTTTGCCCAAGAACAGGGCCTGCAAATGTTTTAAACAAGAACAGTGCCTGCAAATCATTGCACAAGAATAGGGTCTGTACATGTATTGCCCAACAACAGGGGGGAAGGGTGGGGGGGAGAAAATGTTTGTATTTCCTATAAAACTTTTCAAAAAAAAAAAAGAACAGGACATGCAAGTGTTTTGCACCAGAACAGGGCCTACAAGTGTTTTGAACAAGAACAGGGTCTAAAAGTGTTTTGCACAACAAGAGGGTTGGGGAGTGTTTTGCACAAGAACAGGGCCTGCAAGTGTTTTGCACAACAGGGTTGGATAGTGTTTTGCATAAGAATAGAGCCTGCAAGTGTTTTTCACAACAACATGGCCTGCAAGTGTTTTGCTCAAGCACAGGGCCTGCAAGTGTTTTGCACAAGAAAAGGGCCTGTAAGTGTTTTCCAGATGAACACTGCCTGCAAGTGTTTTGCACAAGAACAGGGCCCGCAAGTTTTTTGCACAAGAAAATAACTTGCAAATGTTTTGCACCAGAACAGGGCCTGCAAGTGTTTTGCACAACAACAGGGCCTGTCCATGTATTGCACAACAACAGGGCCTGCAAGTGTTTTGCACCAGAACAGGGCCTGCAAGTGTTTTGCACCAGAACAGGGCCTGCAAGTGTTTTGCATCAGAACAGGGCCTACAAGTGTTTTGCACAACAAGAGGGTTGGAGAGTGTTTTGCACAAGAAAAGGGCCTGCAAGTGTTTTGCACAACAGGGTTGGAGAGTGTTTTGCACAAGAATAGAGCCTGCAAGTGTTTTTCACAACAACAGGGCCTGTCCATGCATTGCACAACAACAGGGCCTGCAAGTGTTTTGCACAAGAACAGGGCCTGCAAGTGTTTTGCACCAGAACAAGGCCTACAAGTGTTCTGCACAACAACAGGGCCTGTAAGTGTTTTCCAGAGGAACAGTGCCTGCAAGTGTTTTGCACGAGAACACGGCCTGCAAGTTTTTTGAACAAGAACAGAACCTGCAAGTGTATTGCACAAGTAAAGGGTATCCAAGTGTTTTGTGCAAGAACAGTACCTTCAAGTGTTTTTCACAACAACAGGGCCTGCAAGTGTTTTGAACAAAAAGAGAGCCTGCAAGTGTTTTGAACAACAACAGGGCCTGCTAGTGTTTTAAAGAGGAATAGGGCCTGCAAGTGTTTTGCACAAGAACAGAGCCTGCAAGTGTTTTGAACAAGAACAGGGCCTGCATATGTTTTGCACAAGAACAGGGTCTAAAAGTGTATTGCACAAGTACAGGGTATCCAAGTGTTTTGTGCAAGAACAGTACCTTCAAGTGTTTTTCACAACAACAGGGTTGGAGAGTGTTTTGCACAAGAACAGGACCTGCAAGTGTTTTGCACAAGAACAGGGCCTACAAGTGTTTTGCACAAGAACAGGGCCTGCAAGTGTTTTGCACAAGAACAGAGCCTGCAAGTGTTTTGCACAAGAACAGGACCTGCAAGTGTTTTGAACAAGAACAGAGCTTGCAACTATTTTGCACAACAACAAGGCCTGCCAGTGTTTTACACAAGAACAGTTCCTGCAAGTGTTTTGAACAAGAACACGACCTGCAAGTGTTTTGCACAACAACAGGGCCTGCCAGTGTTTTACACAAGAACAGTGCCTGCCAGAGTTTTACACAAGAACAGTGCCTGCAAGTGTTTTGCACAAGAACAGGGCCTGCAAGTGTTTTGCACAAGAACAGAGCTTGCAACTATTTTGGACAACAACAAGGCATGCCAGTGTTTTCAAGAGGAACAGGGACTGCGAGTGTTTTGCACAAGAAAAATGGCTGCAAGTGTTTAGCACAAGAACAGAGCCTGCAGGTGTTTTGAACAAAAACAGAGTTTGCAACTATTTTGCACAAGAACAGGGTCTGAAAGTGTATTGCACAAAAACAGGTCCTACAAGTGTTTTGCACAGGAACAGGGCCTGCAAATGTTTTCCAGAGGAACAGTGCCTGCAAGTGTTTTGAACAAGAACAGGGCCTGCAAGTGTTTTGCACAAGAACAGAGCTTGCAACTATTTTGGACAACAACAAGGCCTGCCAGTGTTTTCAAGAGGAACAGGGACTGCGAGTGTTTTGCACATGAAAAATGGCTGCAAGTGTTTTGCACAAGAACAGGACCTGCAAGTGTTTTGCACAAGAACAGGACCTGCAAGTGTTTTGAACAAGAACAGAGCTTGCAACTATTTTGAACAACAACAAGGCCTGCCAGTGTTTTACACAAGAACAGTGCCTGCAAGTGTTTTGAACAAGAACAGGGCCTGCAAGTGTATTCCACAAGAACAGGGCCTGCCAGTGGTTTGCACAAGAACACGGCCTGCAAGTGTATTGCACAAGAACAGGGCTTGCAAGTGTTTTCCACAACAACAAGGCCTGAAAGTGTTTTGTACAAGAACAGAGCTTGCAACTATTTTGGCCAACAACAAGGCCTGCCAGTGTTTTACACAAGAACAGTGCCTGCAAGTGTTTTGAACAAGAACAGGGCCTGCAAGTGTTTTGCACAAGAACAGAGCTTGCAACTATTTTGGACAACAACAAGGCCTGCCAGTGTTTTCAAGAGGAACAGGGACTGCGAGTGTTTTGCACATGAAAAATGGCTGCAAGTGTTTTGCACAAGAACAGAGCCTGCAAGTGTTTTGCACAAGAACAGGACCTGCAAGTGTTTTGAACAAGAACAGAGCTTGCAACTATTTTGCACAACAACAAGGCCTGCCAGTGTTTTACACAAGAACAGTTCCTGCAAGTGTTTTGAACAAGAACAGGGCCTGCAAGTGTTTTGCACAAGAACACGACCTGCAAGTGTTTTGCACAAGAACAGAGCTTGCAACTATTTTGGACAACAACAAGGCATGCCAGTGTTTTCAAGAGGAACAGGGACTGCGAATGTTTTGCACATGAAAAATGGCTGCAAGTGTTTTGCACAAGAACAGAGCCTGCAAGTGTTTTGCACAAGAACAGGACCTGCAAGTGTTTTGAACAAGAACAGAGCTTGCAACTATTTTGCACAACAACAGGGCCTGCCAGTGTTTTACACAAGAACAGTGCCTGCCAGAGTTTTACACAAGAACAGTGCCTGCAAGTGTTTTGCACAATAACAGGGCCTGCAAGTGTTTTGCACAAGAACAGAGCTTGCAACTATTTTGGACAACAACAAGGCATGCCAGTGTTTTCAAGAGGAACAGGGACTGCGAGTGTTTTGCACAAGAAAAATGGCTGCAAGTGTTTAGCACAAGAACAGAGCCTGCAAGTGTTTTGAACAAAAACAGAGCTTGCAACTATTTTGCACAAGAACAGGGTCTGAAAGTGTATTGCACAAAAACAGGTCCTACAAGTGTTTTGCACAAGAACAGGGCCTGCAAATGTTTTCCAGAGGAACAGTGCCTGCAAGTGTTTTGAACAAGAACAGGGCCTGCAAGTGTTTTGCACAAGAACAGAGCTTGCAACTATTTTGCACAAGAACAGGGTCTGAAAGTGTATTGCACAAAAACAGGTCCTACAAGTGTTTTGCACAAGAACAGGGCCTGCAAATGTTTTCCAGAGGAACAGTGCCTGCCAGTGTTTTGCACAAGAACAGGGCCTGCAAGTGTTTTGCACAAGAACAGAGCTTGCAACTATTTTGGACAACAACAAGGCCTGCCAGTGTTTTCAAGAGGAACAGGGACTGCGAGTGTTTTGCACATGAAAAATGGCTGCTAGTGTTTTGCACAAGAACAGAGCCTGCAAGTGTTTTGCACAAGAACAGGACCTGCAAGTGTTTTGAACAAGAACAGAGCTTGCAACTATTTTGCACAACAACAAGGCCTGCCAGTGTTTTACACAAGAACAGTTCCTGCAAGTGTTTTGAACAAGAACACGACCTGCAAGTGTTTTGCACAACAACAGGGCCTGCCAGTGTTTTACACAAGAACAGTGCCTGCCAGAGTTTTACACAAGAACAGTGCCTGCAAGTGTTTTGCACAAGAACAGGGCCTGCAAGTGTTTTGCACAAGAACAGAGCTTGCAACTATTTTGGACAACAACAAGGCATGCCAGTGTTTTCAAGAGGAACAGGGACTGCGAGTGTTTTGCACAAGAAAAATGGCTGCAAGTGTTTAGCACAAGAACAGAGCCTGCAGGTGTTTTGAACAAAAACAGAGTTTGCAACTATTTTGCACAAGAACAGGGTCTGAAAGTGTATTGCACAAAAACAGGTCCTACAAGTGTTTTGCACAGGAACAGGGCCTGCAAATGTTTTCCAGAGGAACAGTGCCTGCAAGTGTTTTGAACAAGAACAGGGCCTGCAAGTGTTTTGCACAAGAACAGAGCTTGCAACTATTTTGGACAACAACAAGGCCTGCCAGTGTTTTCAAGAGGAACAGGGACTGCGAGTGTTTTGCACATGAAAAATGGCTGCAAGTGTTTTGCACAAGAACAGGACCTGCAAGTGTTTTGCACAAGAACAGGACCTGCAAGTGTTTTGAACAAGAACAGAGCTTGCAACTATTTTGAACAACAACAAGGCCTGCCAGTGTTTTACACAAGAACAGTGCCTGCAAGTGTTTTGAACAAGAACAGGGCCTGCAAGTGTATTCCACAAGAACAGGGCCTGCCAGTGGTTTGCACAAGAACAGGGCCTGCAAGTGTATTGCACAAGAACAGGGCTTGCAAGTGTTTTCCACAACAACAAGGCCTGAAAGTGTTTTGTACAAGAACAGAGCTTGCAACTATTTTGGCCAACAACAAGGCCTGCCAGTGTTTTACACAAGAACAGTGCCTGCAAGTGTTTTGAACAAGAACAGGGCCTGCAAGTGTTTTGCATAAGAACAGAGCCTGCAAGTGTTTTGCACAACAACAGGGCCTGCCAGTGTTTTACACAAGAACAGTGCCTGCAAGTGTTTTGCACAAGAACAGAGCCTGCAAGTGATTTGCACAAGAACAGGTCCTACAAGTGTTTTTCACAAGAACAGTGCCTGCCAGTGTTTTGCACAACAACAAGGCCTGCAAGTGTTTTACACAAGAACAGTGCCTGCAAGTGTTTTGCACAAGAACAGGGCCTCGAAGTGTTTTGCACAAGAACAGGACTTGCAAGTGTTTTGCACAACAACAGGGCCTGCCAGTGTTTTACACAAGAACAGTGCCTGCCAGTGTTTTGCACAAGAACAGAGCCTGCAAGTGTTTTGCACAAAAACAGGTCCTACAAGTGTTTTGCACAAGAACAGGGCCTGCAAATGTTTTCCAGAGGAACAGTGCCTGCAAGTGTTTTGAACAAGAACAGGACCTGCAATTGTTTTGCACAAGAACAGGGCCTGCAAGTGTTTTGCACAAGAACAGAGCTTGCAACTATTTTGGACAACAACAAGGCCTGCCAGTGTTTTCAAGAGGAACAGGGACTGCGAGTGTTTTGCACATGAAAAATGGCTGCAAGTGTTTTGCACAAGAACAGGACCTGCAAGTGTTTTGAACAAGAACAGAGCTTGCAACTATTTTGAACAACAACAAGGCCTGCCAGTGTTTTCAAGAGGAACAGGGACTGCGAGTGTTTTGCACATGAAAAATGGCTGCAAGTGTTTTGCACAAGAACAGGGCCTGCCAGTGTTTTACACAAGAACAGTGCCTGCCAGAGTTTTACACAAGAACAGTGCCTGCAAGTGTTTTGCACAAGAACAGGGCCTGCAAGTGTTTTGCACAAGAACAGAGCTTGCAACTATTTTGGACAACAACAAGGCATGCCAGTGTTTTCAAGAGGAACAGGGACTGCGAGTGTTTTGCACAAGAAAAATGGCTGCAAGTGTTTAGCACAAGAACAGAGCCTGCAGGTGTTTTGAACAAAAACAGAGTTTGCAACTATTTTGCACAAGAACAGGGTCTGAAAGTGTATTGCACAAAAACAGGTCCTACAAGTGTTTTGCACAGGAACAGGGCCTGCAAATGTTTTCCAGAGGAACAGTGCCTGCAAGTGTTTTGAACAAGAACAGGGCCTGCAAGTGTTTTGCACAAGAACAGAGCTTGCAACTATTTTGGACAACAACAAGGCCTGCCAGTGTTTTCAAGAGGAACAGGGACTGCGAGTGTTTTGCACATGAAAAATGGCTGCAAGTGTTTTGCACAAGAACAGGACCTGCAAGTGTTTTGCACAAGAACAGGACCTGCAAGTGTTTTGAACAAGAACAGAGCTTGCAACTATTTTGAACAACAACAAGGCCTGCCAGTGTTTTACACAAGAACAGTGCCTGCAAGTGTTTTGAACAAGAACAGGGCCTGCAAGTGTATTCCACAAGAACAGGGCCTGCCAGTGGTTTGCACAAGAACAGGGCCTGCAAGTGTATTGCACAAGAACAGGGCTTGCAAGTGTTTTCCACAACAACAAGGCCTGAAAGTGTTTTGTACAAGAACAGAGCTTGCAACTATTTTGGCCAACAACAAGGCCTGCCAGTGTTTTACACAAGAACAGTGCCTGCAAGTGTTTTGAACAAGAACAGGGCCTGCAAGTGTTTTGCATAAGAACAGAGCCTGCAAGTGTTTTGCACAACAACAGGGCCTGCCAGTGTTTTACACAAGAACAGTGCCTGCAAGTGTTTTGCACAAGAACAGAGCCTGCAAGTGATTTGCACAAGAACAGGTCCTACCAGTGTTTTTCACAAGAACAGTGCCTGCCAGTGTTTTGCACAACAACAAGGCCTGCAAGTGTTTTACACAAGAACAGTGCCTGCAAGTGTTTTGCACAAGAACAGGGCCTGGAAGTGTTTTGCACAAGAACAGGACTTGCAAGTGTTTTGCACAACAACAGGGCCTGCCAGTGTTTTACACAAGAACAGTGCCTGCCAGTGTTTTGCACAAGAACAGAGCCTGCAAGTGTTTTGCACAAAAACAGGTCCTACAAGTGTTTTGCACAAGAACAGGGCCTGCAAATGTTTTCCAGAGGAACAGTGCCTGCAAGTGTTTTGAACAAGAACAGGACCTGCAATTGTTTTGCACAAGAACAGGGCCTGCAAGTGTTTTGCACAAGAACAGAGCTTGCAACTATTTTGGACAACAACAAGGCCTGCCAGTGTTTTCAAGAGGAACAGGGACTGCGAGTGTTTTGCACATGAAAAATGGCTGCAAGTGTTTTGCACAAGAACAGGACCTGCAAGTGTTTTGAACAAGAACAGAGCTTGCAACTATTTTGAACAACAACAAGGCCTGCCAGTGTTTTCAAGAGGAACAGGGACTGCGAGTGTTTTGCACATGAAAAATGGCTGCAAGTGTTTTGCACAAGAACAGAGCCTGCAAGTGTTTTGCACAAGAACAGGACCTGCAAGTGTTTTGCACAACAAAAAGGCCTGCCACTGTTTTCAAGTGGAACAGGTACTGTGAGTGTTTTGCACAAGAAAAATGGCTGCAAGTGTTTAGCACAAGAACAGAGCCTGCAAGTGTTTTGCACAACAAAAAGGCCTGCCACTGTTTTCAAGTGGAACAGGTACTGTGAGTGTTTTGCACAAGAAAAATGGCTGCAAGTGTTTAGCACAAGAACAGAGCCTGCAAGTGTTTTGAACAAAAACAGAGCTTGCAACTATTTTGCACAAGAACAGGGTCTGAAAGTGTATTGCACAAAAACAGGTCCTACAAGTGTTTTGCACAAGAACAGGGCCTGCAAATGTTTTCCAGAGGAACAGTGCCTGCAAGTGTTTTGAACAAGAACAGGGCCTGCAAGTGTTTTGCACAAGAACAGGGTCTGAAAGTGTATTGCACAAGAACAGGGCTTGCAAGTGTTTTGCACAAGAACAGGGCTTGCAAATGTTTTCCAGAGGAACAGTGCCTGCAAGTGTTTTGAACAAAAACAGAGCTTGCAACTATTTTGCACAAGAACAGGGTCTGAAAGTGTATTGCACAAAAACAGGTCCTACAAATGTTTTGCACAAGAACAGGGCCTGCAAATGTTTTCCAGAGGAACAGTGCCTGCAAGTGTTTTGAACAAGAACAGAGCCTGCAAGTGATTTGCACAAGAACAGGTCCTACAAGTGTTTTTCACAAGAACAGTGCCTGCCAGTGTTTTGCACAACAACAAGGCCTGCAAGTGTTTTGCACAAGAACAGGGCCTGGAAGTGTTTTGCACAAGAACAGGACCTGCAAGTGTTTTGCACAACAACAGGGCCTGCCAGTGTTTTACACAAGAACAGTGCCTGCCAGTGTTTTGCACAAGAACAGAGCCTGCAAGTGTTTTGCACAAAAACAGGTCCTACAAGTGTTTTGCACAAGAACAGGGCCTGCAAATGTTTTCCAGAGGAACAGTGCCTGCAAGTGTTTTGAACAAGAACAGGACCTGCAATTGTTTTGCACAAGAACAGGGCCTGCAAGTGTTTTGCACAAGAACAGAGCTTGCAACTATTTTGGACAACAACAAGGCCTGCCAGTGTTTTCAAGAGGAACAGGGACTGCGAGTGTTTTGCACATGAAAAATGGCTGCAAGTGTTTTGCACAAGAACAGGACCTGCAAGTGTTTTGAACAAGAACAGAGCTTGCAACTATTTTGAACAACAACAAGGCCTGCCAGTGTTTTCAAGAGGAACAGGGACTGCGAGTGTTTTGCACATGAAAAATGGCTGCAAGTGTTTTGCACAAGAACAGAGCCTGCAAGTGTTTTGCACAAGAACAGGACCTGCAAGTGTTTTGCACAACAAAAAGGCCTGCCACTGTTTTCAAGTGGAACAGGTACTGTGAGTGTTTTGCACAAGAAAAATGGCTGCAAGTGTTTAGCACAAGAACAGAGCCTGCAAGTGTTTTGAACAAAAACAGAGCTTGCAACTATTTTGCACAAGAACAGGGTCTGAAAGTGTATTGCACAAAAACAGGTCCTACAAGTGTTTTGCACAAGAACAGGGCCTGCAAATGTTTTCCAGAGGAACAGTGCCTGCCAGTGTTTTGCACAAGAACAGGGCCTGCAAGTGTTTTGCACAAGAACAGAGCTTGCAACTATTTTGGACAACAACAAGGCATGCCAGTGTTTTCAAGAGGAACAGGGACTGCGAGTGTTTTGCACATGAAAAATGGCTGCAAGTGTTTTGCACAAGAACAGGACCTGCAAGTGTTTTGAACAAGAACAGAGCTTGCAACTATTTTGAACAACAACAAGGCCTGCCAGTGTTTTCAAGAGGAACAGGGACTGCGAGTGTTTTGCACATGAAAAATGGCTGCAAGTGTTTTGCACAAGAACAGAGCCTGCAAGTGTTTTGCACAAGAACAGGACCTGCAAGTGTTTTGCACAACAAAAAGGCCTGCCACTGTTTTCAAGTGGAACAGGTACTGTGAGTGTTTTGCACAAGAAAAATGGCTGCAAGTGTTTAGCACAAGAACAGAGCCTGCAAGTGTTTTGCACAACAAAAAGGCCTGCCACTGTTTTCAAGTGGAACAGGTACTGTGAGTGTTTTGCACAAGAAAAATGGCTGCAAGTGTTTAGCACAAGAACAGAGCCTGCAAGTGTTTTGAACAAAAACAGAGCTTGCAACTATTTTGCACAAGAACAGGGTCTGAAAGTGTATTGCACAAAAACAGGTCCTACAAGTGTTTTGCACAAGAACAGGGCCTGCAAATGTTTTCCAGAGGAACAGTGCCTGCAAGTGTTTTGAACAAGAACAGGGCCTGCAAGTGTTTTGCACAAGAACAGGGTCTGAAAGTGTATTGCACAAGAACAGGGCTTGCAAGTGTTTTGCACAAGAACAGGGCTTGCAAATGTTTTCCAGAGGAACAGTGCCTGCAAGTGTTTTGAACAAAAACAGAGCTTGCAACTATTTTGCACAAGAACAGGGTCTGAAAGTGTATTGCACAAAAACAGGTCCTACAAATGTTTTGCACAAGAACAGGGCCTGCAAATGTTTTCCAGAGGAACAGTGCCTGCAAGTGTTTTGAACAAGAACAGAGCCTGCAAGTGATTTGCACAAGAACAGGTCCTACAAGTGTTTTTCACAAGAACAGTGCCTGCCAGTGTTTTGCACAACAACAAGGCCTGCAAGTGTTTTGCACAAGAACAGGGCCTGGAAGTGTTTTGCACAAGAACAGGACCTGCAAGTGTTTTGCACAACAACAGGGCCTGCCAGTGTTTTACACAAGAACAGTGCCTGCCAGTGTTTTGCACAAGAACAGAGCCTGCAAGTGTTTTGCACAAAAACAGGTCCTACAAGTGTTTTGCACAAGAACAGGGCCTGCAAATGTTTTCCAGAGGAACAGTGCCTGCAAGTGTTTTGAACAAGAACAGGACCTGCAATTGTTTTGCACAAGAACAGGGCCTGCAAGTGTTTTGCACAAGAACAGAGCTTGCAACTATTTTGGACAACAACAAGGCCTGCCAGTGTTTTCAAGAGGAACAGGGACTGCGAGTGTTTTGCACATGAAAAATGGCTGCAAGTGTTTTGCACAAGAACAGGACCTGCAAGTGTTTTGAACAAGAACAGAGCTTGCAACTATTTTGAACAACAACAAGGCCTGCCAGTGTTTTCAAGAGGAACAGGGACTGCGAGTGTTTTGCACATGAAAAATGGCTGCAAGTGTTTTGCACAAGAACAGAGCCTGCAAGTGTTTTGCACAAGAACAGGACCTGCAAGTGTTTTGCACAACAAAAAGGCCTGCCACTGTTTTCAAGTGGAACAGGTACTGTGAGTGTTTTGCACAAGAAAAATGGCTGCAAGTGTTTAGCACAAGAACAGAGCCTGCAAGTGTTTTGAACAAAAACAGAGCTTGCAACTATTTTGCACAAGAACAGGGTCTGAAAGTGTATTGCACAAAAACAGGTCCTACAAGTGTTTTGCACAAGAACAGGGCCTGCAAATGTTTTCCAGAGGAACAGTGCCTGCCAGTGTTTTGCACAAGAACAGGGCCTGCAAGTGTTTTGCACAAGAACAGAGCTTGCAACTATTTTGGACAACAACAAGGCATGCCAGTGTTTTCAAGAGGAACAGGGACTGCGAGTGTTTTGCACATGAAAAATGGCTGCAAGTGTTTTGCACAAGAACAGAGCCTGCAAGTGTTTTGCACAAGAACAGGACCTGCAAGTGTTTTGAACAAGAACAGAGCTTGCAACTATTTTGCACAACAACAGGGCCTGCCAGTGTTTTACACAAGAACAGTGCCTGCCAGAGTTTTACACAAGAACAGTGCCTGCAAGTGTTTTGCACAAGAACAGGGCCTGCAAGTGTTTTGCACAAGAACAGAGCTTGCAACTATTTTGGACAACAACAAGGCATGCCAGTGTTTTCAAGAGGAACAGGGACTGTGAGTGTTTTGCACAAGAAAAATGGCTGCAAGTGTTTAGCACAAGAACAGAGCCTGCAAGTGTTTTGAACAAGAACAGAGCTTGCAACTATTTTGAACAACAACAAGGCCTGCCAGTGTTTTACACAAGAACAGTGCCTGCAAGTGTTTTGAACAAGAACAGGGCCTGCAAGTGTATTCCACAAGAACAGGGCCTGCCAGTGTTTTACACAAGAACAGTGCCTGCAAGTGTTTTGAACAAGAACAGGGCCTGCAAGTGTATTCCACAAGAACAGGGCCTGCAAGTGTTTTGCACAAGAACAGAGCTTGCAACTATTTTGGACAACAACAAGGCATGCCAGTGTTTTCAAGAGGAACAGGGACTGCGAGTGTTTTGCACAAGAAAAATGGCTGCAAGTGTTTAGCACAAGAACAGAGCCTGCAAGTGTTTTGAACAAAAACAGAGTTTGCAACTATTTTGCACAAGAACAGGGTCTGAAAGTGTATTGCACAAAAACAGGTCCTACAAGTGTTTTGCACAGGAACAGGGCCTGCAAATGTTTTCCAGAGGAACAGTGCCTGCAAGTGTTTTGAACAAGAACAGGACCTGCAAGTGTTTTGCACAAGAACAGGGCCTGCAAGTGTTTTGCACAAGAACAGAGCTTGCAACTATTTTGGACAACAACAAGGCCTGCCAGTGTTTTCAAGAGGAACAGGGACTGCGAGTGTTTTGCACATGAAAAATGGCTGCAAGTGTTTTGCACAAGAACAGGACCTGCAAGTGTTTTGCACAAGAACAGGACCTGCAAGTGTTTTGAACAAGAACAGAGCTTGCAACTATTTTGAACAACAACAAGGCCTGCCAGTGTTTTACACAAGAACAGTGCCTGCAAGTGTTTTGAACAAGAACAGGGCCTGCAAGTGTATTCCACAAGAACAGGGCCTGCCAGTGTTTTGCACAAGAACAGGGCCTGCAAGTGTATTGCACAAGAACAGGGCTTGCAAGTGTTTTCCACAACAACAAGGCCTGAAAGTGTTTTGTACAAGAACAGAGCTTGCAACTATTTTGGACAACAACAAGGCCTGCCAGTGTTTTACACAAGAACAGTGCCTGCAAGTGTTTTGAACAAGAACAGGGCCTGCAAGTGTTTTGCACAAGAACAGGACCTGCAAGTGTTTTGCACAACAACAGGGCCTGCCAGTGTTTTACACAAGAACAGTGCCTGCCAGTGTTTTACACAAGAACAGTGCCTGCAAGTGTTTTGCATAAGAACAGAGCCTGCAAGTGTTTTGCACAACAACAGGGCCTGCCAGTGTTTTACACAAGAACAGTGCCTGCAAGTGTTTTGAACAAGAACAGAGCCTGCAAGTGATTTGCACAAGAACAGGTCCTACAAGTGTTTTTCACAAGAACAGTGCCTGCCAGTGTTTTGCACAACAACAAGGCCTGCAAGTGTTTTGCACAAGAACAGGGCCTGGAAGTGTTTTGCACAAGAACAGGACCTGCAAGTGTTTTGCACAACAACAGGGCCTGCCAGTGTTTTACACAAGAACAGTGCCTGCCAGTGTTTTGCACAAGAACAGAGCCTGCAAGTGTTTTGCACAAAAACAGGTCCTACAAGTGTTTTGCACAAGAACAGGGCCTGCAAATGTTTTCCAGAGGAACAGTGCCTGCAAGTGTTTTGAACAAGAACAGGACCTGCAATTGTTTTGCACAAGAACAGGGCCTGCAAGTGTTTTGCACAAGAACAGAGCTTGCAACTATTTTGGACAACAACAAGGCCTGCCAGTGTTTTCAAGAGGAACAGGGACTGCGAGTGTTTTGCACATGAAAAATGGCTGCAAGTGTTTTGCACAAGAACAGGACCTGCAAGTGTTTTGAACAAGAACAGAGCTTGCAACTATTTTGAACAACAACAAGGCCTGCCAGTGTTTTCAAGAGGAACAGGGACTGCGAGTGTTTTGCACATGAAAAATGGCTGCAAGTGTTTTGCACAAGAACAGAGCCTGCAAGTGTTTTGCACAAGAACAGGACCTGCAAGTGTTTTGCACAACAAAAAGGCCTGCCACTGTTTTCAAGTGGAACAGGTACTGTGAGTGTTTTGCACAAGAAAAATGGCTGCAAGTGTTTAGCACAAGAACAGAGCCTGCAAGTGTTTTGAACAAAAACAGAGCTTGCAACTATTTTGCACAAGAACAGGGTCTGAAAGTGTATTGCACAAAAACAGGTCCTACAAGTGTTTTGCACAAGAACAGGGCCTGCAAATGTTTTCCAGAGGAACAGTGCCTGCAAGTGTTTTGAACAAGAACAGGACCTGCAAGTGTTTTCAACAAGAACAGGGCCTGCAAGTGTTTTGCACAAGAACAGAGCTTGCAAGTGATTTGCACAAGAACAGGTCCTACAAGTGTTTTTCACAAGAACAGTGCCTGCCAGTGTTTTGCACAACAACAAGGCCTGCAAGTGTTTTGCACAAGAACAGGGCCTGGAAGTGTTTTGCACAAGAACAGGACCTGCAAGTGTTTTGCACAACAACAGGGTCTGAAAGTGTATTGCACAAGAACAGGGCTTGCAAGTGTTTTGCACAAGAACAGGGCTTGCAAATGTTTTGCACAACAAAAAGGCCTGCCACTGTTTTCAAGTGGAACAGGTACTGTGAGTGTTTTGCACAAGAAAAATGGCTGCAAGTGTTTTGCACAAGAACAGAGCCTGCAAGTGTTTTGCACAAGAACAGGGCCTGCCAGTGTTTTACACAAGAACAGTGCCTGCCAGTGTTTTACACAAGAACAGGTCCTACAAGTGTTTTTCACAAGAACAGGGTCTGCAAGTGTTTTGCACAAGAACAGAGCTTGCAACTATTTTGGACAACAACAAGGCCTGCCAGTGTTTTCAAGAGGAACAGGGACTGCGAGTGTTTTGCACAAGAAAAATGGCTGCAAGTGTTTAGCACAAGAACAGAGCCTGCAAGTGTTTTGAACAAGAACAGAGCTTGCAACTATTTTGCACAAGAACAGGGTCTGAAAGTGTATTGCACAAAAACAGGTCCTACAAGTGTTTTGCACAAGAACAGGGCCTGCAAATGTTTTGAACAAGAACAGAGCCTGCAAGTGTTTTGAACAAGAACAGAGCTTGCAACTATTTTGCACAAGAACAGGGTCTGAAAGTGTATTGCACAAAAACAGGTCCTACAAATGTTTTGCACAAGAACAGGGCCTGCAAATGTTTTCCAGAGGAACAGTGCCTGCAAGTGTTTTGAACAAGAACAGGACCTGCAAGTGTTTTGCACAAGAACAGGGCCTGCAAGTGTTTTGCACAAGAACAGAGCTTGCAACTATTTTGGACAACAACAAGGCCTGCCAGTGTTTTCAAGAGGAACAGGGACTGCGAGTGTTTTGCACATGAAAAATGGCTGCAAGTGTTTTGCACAAGAACAGGACCTGCAAGTGTTTTGAACAAAAACAGAGCTTGCAACTATTTTGCACAAGAACAGGGTCTGAAAGTGTATTGCACAAAAACAGGTCCTACAAATGTTTTGCACAAGAACAGGGCCTGCAAATGTTTTCCAGAGGAACAGTGCCTGCAAGTGTTTTGAACAAGAACAGGACCTGCAAGTGTTTTGCACAAGAACAGGGCCTGCAAGTGTTTTGCACAAGAACAGAGCTTGCAACTATTTTGGACAACAACAAGGCCTGCCAGTGTTTTCAAGAGGAACAGGGACTGCGAGTGTTTTGCACATGAAAAATGGCTGCAAGTGTTTTGCACAAGAACAGGACCTGCAAGTGTTTTGAACAAGAACAGAGCTTGCAACTATTTTGAACAACAACAAGGCCTGCCAGTGTTTTACACAAGAACAGTGCCTGCAAGTGTTTTGAACAAGAACAGGGCCTGCAAGTGTATTCCACAAGAACAGGGCCTGCCAGTGTTTTACACAAGAACAGGGCCTGCCAGTGTTTTGCACAAGAACAGGGCCTGCAAGTGTATTGCACAAGAACAGGGCTTGCAAGTGTTTTCCACAACAACAAGGCCTGAAAGTGTTTTGTACAAGAACAGAGCTTGCAACTATTTTGGACAACAACAAGGCCTGCCAGCGTTTTCAAGAGGAACAGGGACTGCGAGTGTTTTGCACATGAAAAATGGCTGCAAGTGTTTAGCACAAGAACAGAGCCTGCAAGTGTTTTGCACAAGAACAGGACCTGCAAGTGTTTTGAACAAGAACAGAGCTTGCAACTATTTTGCACAACAACAAGGCCTGCCAGTGTTTTACACAAGAACAGTGCCTGCAAGTGTTTTTAACAAGAACAGGGCCTGCAAGTGTTTTGCACAAGAACAGGACCTGCAAGTGTTTTGCACAACAACAGGGCCTGCCAGTGTTTTACACAAGAACAGTGCCTGCAAGTGTTTTGCACAAGAACAGAGCCTGCAAGTGTTTTGCACAACAACAGGGCCTGCCAGTGTTTTACACAAGAACTGTGCCTGCAAGTGTTTTGCACAAGAACAGAGCCTGCAAGTGATTTGCACAAGAACAGGTCCTACAAGTGTTTTTCACAAGAACAGGGTCTGCAAGTGTTTTGCACAAGAACAGAGCTTGCAACTATTTTGGACAACAACAAGGCCTGCCAGTGTTTTCAAGAGGAACAGGGACTGCGAGTGTTTTGCACAAGAAAAATGGCTGCAAGTGTTTAGCACAAGAACAGAGCCTGCAAGTGTTTTGAACAAGAACAGAGCTTGCAACTATTTTGCACAAGAACAGGGTCTGAAAGTGTATTGCACAAAAACAGGTCCTACAAATGTTTTGCACAAGAACAGGGCCTGCAAATGTTTTCCAGAGGAACAGTGCCTGCAAGTGTTTTGAACAAGAACAGGACCTGCAAGTGTTTTGCACAAGAACAGGGCCTGCAAGTGTTTTGCACAAGAACAGAGCTTGCAACTATTTTGGACAACAACAAGGCCTGCCAGTGTTTTCAAGAGGAACAGGGACTGCGAGTGTTTTGCACATGAAAAAAGGCTGCAAGTGTTTTGCACAAGAACAGTGCCTGCAAGTGTTTTGAACAAGAACAGGGCCTGCAAGTGTATTCCACAAGAACAGGGCCTGCCAGTGTTTTACACAAGAACAGGGCCTGCCAGTGTTTTGCACAAGAACAGGGCCTGCAAGTGTATTGCACAAGAACAGGGCTTGCAAGTGTTTTCCACAACAACAAGGCCTGAAAGTGTTTTGTACAAGAACAGAGCTTGCAACTATTTTGGACAACAACAAGGCCTGCCAGCGTTTTCAAGAGGAACAGGGACTGCGAGTGTTTTG
The DNA here is from genome assembly GCA_037215915.1 of Pantherophis vulpinus. Lineage (NCBI taxonomy): Eukaryota > Metazoa > Chordata > Lepidosauria > Squamata > Colubridae > Pantherophis > Pantherophis vulpinus. The sequence continues at coordinate 1,755,719 of JAXLNS010000044.1, read as the reverse complement.
CACATGAAAAATGGCTGCAAGTGTTTAGCACAAGAACAGAGCCTGCAAGTGTTTTGCACAAGAACAGGACCTGCAAGTGTTTTGAACAAGAACAGAGCTTGCAACTATTTTGCACAACAACAAGGCCTGCCAGTGTTTTACACAAGAACAGTGCCTGCAAGTGTTTTTAACAAGAACAGGGCCTGCAAGTGTTTTGCACAAGAACAGGACCTGCAAGTGTTTTGCACAACAACAGGGCCTGCCAGTGTTTTACACAAGAACAGTGCCTGCAAGTGTTTTGCACAAGAACAGAGCCTGCAAGTGTTTTGCACAACAACAGGGCCTGCCAGTGTTTTACACAAGAACTGTGCCTGCAAGTGTTTTGCACAAGAACAGAGCCTGCAAGTGATTTGCACAAGAACAGGTCCTACAAGTGTTTTTCACAAGAACAGGGTCTGCAAGTGTTTTGCACAAGAACAGAGCTTGCAACTATTTTGGACAACAACAAGGCCTGCCAGTGTTTTCAAGAGGAACAGGGACTGCGAGTGTTTTGCACAAGAAAAATGGCTGCAAGTGTTTAGCACAAGAACAGAGCCTGCAAGTGTTTTGAACAAGAACAGAGCTTGCAACTATTTTGCACAAGAACAGGGTCTGAAAGTGTATTGCACAAAAACAGGTCCTACAAATGTTTTGCACAAGAACAGGGCCTGCAAATGTTTTCCAGAGGAACAGTGCCTGCAAGTGTTTTGAACAAGAACAGGACCTGCAAGTGTTTTGCACAAGAACAGGGCCTGCAAGTGTTTTGCACAAGAACAGAGCTTGCAACTATTTTGGACAACAACAAGGCCTGCCAGTGTTTTCAAGAGGAACAGGGACTGCGAGTGTTTTGCACATGAAAAAAGGCTGCAAGTGTTTTGCACAAGAACAGGACCTGCAAGTGTTTTGAACAAGAACAGAGCTTGCAACTATTTTGAACAACAACAAGGCCTGCCAGTGTTTTACACAAGAACAGTGCCTGCAAGTGTTTTGAACAAGAACAGGGCCTGCAAGTGTATTCCACAAGAACAGGGCCTGCCAGTGTTTTACACAAGAACAGGGCCTGCCAGTGTTTTGCACAAGAACAGGGCCTGCAAGTGTATTGCACAAGAACAGGGCTTGCAAGTGTTTTCCACAACAACAAGGCCTGAAAGTGTTTTGTACAAGAACAGAGCTTGCAACTATTTTGGACAACAACAAGGCCTGCCAGCGTTTTCAAGAGGAACAGGGACTGCGAGTGTTTTGCACATGAAAAATGGCTGCAAGTGTTTAGCACAAGAACAGAGCCTGCAAGTGTTTTGCACAAGAACAGGACCTGCAAGTGTTTTGAACAAGAACAGAGCTTGCAACTATTTTGCACAACAACAAGGCCTGCCAGTGTTTTACACAAGAACAGTGCCTGCAAGTGTTTTGAACAAGAACAGGGCCTGCAAGTGTTTTGCACAAGAACAGGACCTGCAAGTGTTTTGCACAACAACAGGGCCTGCCAGTGTTTTACACAAGAACAGTGCCTGCAAGTGTTTTACACAAGAACAGTGCCTGCAAGTGTTTTGCACAAGAACAGAGCCTGCAAGTGTTTTGCACAACAACAGGGCCTGCCAGTGTTTTACACAAGAACAGTGCCTGCAAGTGTTTTGCACAAGAACAGAGCCTGCAAGTGATTTGCACAAGAACAGGTCCTACAAGTGTTTTTCACAAGAACAGGGTCTGCAAGTGTTTTGCACAAGAACAGAGCTTGCAACTATTTTGGACAACAACAAGGCCTGCCAGTGTTTTACACAAGAACAGTGCCTGCAAGTGTTTTGAACAAGAACAGGGCCTGCAAGTGTATTCCACAAGAACAGGGCCTGCCAGTGTTTTACACAAGAACAGGGCCTGCCAGTGTTTTGCACAAGAACAGGGCCTGCAAGTGTATTGCACAAGAACAGGGCCTGCTAGTGTTTTGCACAAGAACACCACCTGCAAGTGTTTTGCACAACAACAGGGCCTGCCAGTGTTTTACACAAGAAAAATGGCTGCAAGTGTTTAGCACAAGAACAGAGCCTGCAAGTGTTTTGAACAAGAACAGAGCTTGCAACTATTTTGCACAAGAACAGGGTCTGAAAGTGTATTGCACAAAAACAGGTCCTACAAGTGTTTTGCACAAGAACAGGTCCTACAAGTGTTTTGCACAAGAACAGGGCCTGCAAATGTTTTCCAGAGGAACAGTGCCTGCAAGTGTTTTGAACAAGAACAGGACCTGCAAGTGTATTGCACAAAAACAGGTCCTACAAGTGTTTTGCACAAGAACAGGGCCTGCAAATGTTTTCCAGAGGAACAGTGCCTGCAAGTGTTTTGAACAAGAACAGGACCTGCAAGTGTTTTGCACAAGAACAGAGCTTGCAACTATTTTGCACAAGAACAGGGTCTGAAAGTGTATTACACAAAAACAGGGCCTGCAAGTGTTTTGCACAAGAAAAGGGTCTGACAGTGTTTTGCACAAGAACAGGGCCTGCAAGTGTTTTGCAGAAGAACAGGGCCTACAAGTGTTTTGCACCAGAACAGGGCCTACAAGTGTTTTGAACAAGAACAGGGTCTAAAAGTGTTTTGCACAACAAGAGGGTTGGGGAGTGTTTTGCACAAGAACAGGGCCTGCAAGTGTTTTGCACAACAGGGTTGGATAGTGTTTTGCACAAGAATAGAGCCTGCAAGTGTTTTTCACAACAACAGGGCCTGTCCATGTATTGCACAACAACAGGGCCTGCAAGTGTTTTGCACAAGAACAGGGCCTGCAAGTGTTTTGCACCAGAACAAGGCCTACAAGTGTTCTGCACAACAACAGGGCCTGTAAGTGTTTTCCAGAGGAACAGTGCCTGCAAGTGTTTTGCACGAGAACACGGCCTGCAAGTTTTTTGAACAAGAACAGAACCTGCAAGTGTATTGCACAAGTAAAGGGTATCCAAGTGTTTTGTGCAAGAACAGTGCCTTCAAGTGTTTTGCACAACAGGGTTGGAGAGTGTTTTGCACAAGAATAGAGCCTGCAAGTGTTTTTCACAACAACAGGGCCTGTCCATGTATTGCACAAGAACAGGGCCTGCAAGTGTTTTTCACAAGAAAAATGGCGGCAAGTGTTTAGCACAACAGGGTTGGAGAGTGTTTTGCAAAAGAACAGGGCCTGCACGTGTTTTGCATAAGAACAATGCCTGCAAGTGTTTTGCACAAAAACAGCGTCTGAAAGTGTATTGCACAAGAAAAGGGCCTGAAAGTGTATTGCAGAAGAAAAGGCCCTGAAAGTGTTTTGCACAACAGGGCCTGTAAGTGTTTTCCAGAGGAACAGTGCCTGCAACTGTTTTACACAAGAACAGGGCCTGAAAGTGTTTTGCCCAAGAACAGGGCCTGCAAATGTTTTAAACAAGAACAGTGCCTGCAAATCATTGCACAAGAATAGGGTCTGTACATGTATTGCCCAAGAACAGGGGGGAAGGGTGGGGGGGAGAAAATGTTTGTATTTCCTATAAAACTTTTCCAAAAAAAAAAAGAACAGGACATACAAGTGTTTTGCACAAGAACAGGGCCTGCAAGTGTTTTGCAGAAGAACAGGGCCTACAAGTGTTTTGCACCAGAACAGGGCCTACAAGTGTTTTGAACAAGAACAGGGTCTAAAAGTGTTTTGCACAACAAGAGGGTTAGGGAGTGTTTTGCACAAGAACAGGGCCTGGAAGTGTTTTGCACAAGAACAGGACCTGCAAGTGTTTTGCACAACAACAGGGCCTGCCAGTGTTTTACACAAGAACAGTGCCTGCCAGTGTTTTGCACAAGAACAGGGCCTGCAAATGTTTTCCAGAGGAACAGTGCCTGCAAGTGTTTTGAACAAGAACAGGACCTGCAATTGTTTTGCACAAGAACAGGGCCTGCAAGTGTTTTGCACAAGAACAGAGCTTGCAACTATTTTGGACAACAACAAGGCCTGCCAGTGTTTTCAAGAGGAACAGGGACTGCGAGTGTTTTGCCCATGAAAAATGGCTGCAAGTGTTTTGCACAAGAACAGGACCTGCAAGTGTTTTGAACAAGAACAGAGCTTGCAACTATTTTGAACAACAACAAGGCCTGCCAGTGTTTTCAAGAGGAACAGGGACTGCGAGTGTTTTGCACATGAAAAATGGCTGCAAGTGTTTTGCACAAGAACAGAGCCTGCAAGTGTTTTGCACAAGAACAGGACCTGCAAGTGTTTTGCACAACAAAAAGGCCTGCCACTGTTTTCAAGTGGAACAGGTACTGTGAGTGTTTTGCACAAGAAAAATGGCTGCAAGTGTTTAGCACAAGAACAGAGCCTGCAAGTGTTTTGCACAACAAAAAGGCCTGCCACTGTTTTCAAGTGGAACAGGTACTGTGAGTGTTTTCCACAAGAAAAATGGCTGCAAGTGTTTAGCACAAGAACAGAGCCTGCAAGTGTTTTGAACAAAAACAGAGCTTGCAACTATTTTGCACAAGAGCAGGGTCTGAAAGTGTATTGCACAAAAACAGGTCCTACAAGTGTTTTGCACAAGAACAGGGCCTGCAAATGTTTTCCAGAGGAACAGTGCCTGCAAGTGTTTTGAACAAGAACAGGGCCTGCAAGTGTTTTGCACAAGAACAGGGTCTGAAAGTGTATTGTACAAGAACAGGGCTTGCAAGTGTTTTGCACAAGAACAGGGCTTGCAAATGTTTTGCACAACAAAAAGGCCTGCCACTGTTTTCAAGTGGAACAGGTACTGTGAGTGTTTTGCACAAGAAAAATGGCTGCAAGTGTTTAGCACAAGAACAGAGCCTGCAAGTGTTTTGAACAAAAACAGAGCTTGCAACTATTTTGCACAAGAACAGGGTCTGAAAGTGTATTGCACAAAAACAGGTCCTACAAGTGTTTTGCACAAGAACAGGGCCTGCAAATGTTTTCCAGAGGAACAGTGCCTGCAAGTGTTTTGAACAAGAACAGGGCCTGCAAGTGTTTTGCACAAGAACAGAACCTGCAAGTGTATTGCACAAGTAAAGGGTATCCAAGTGTTTTGTGCAAGAACAGTGCCTTCAAGTGTTTTGCACAACAGGGTTGGAGAGTGTTTTGCACAAGAATAGAGCCTGCAAGTGTTTTTCACAACAACAGGGCCTGTCCATGTATTGCACAACAACAGGGCCTGCAAGTGTTTTGCACAAGAACAGGGCCTGCAAGTGTTTTGCACCAGAACAAGGCCTACAAGTGTTCTGCACAACAACAGGGCCTGTAAGTGTTTTCCAGAGGAACAGTGCCTCCACGTGTTTTGCACAAGAACACGGCCTGCAAGTTTTTTGAACAAGAACAGAACCTGCAAGTGTATTGCACAAGTAAAGGGTATCCAAGTGTTTTGTGCAAGAACAGTGCCTTCAAGTGTTTTTCACAACAACAGGGTTGGAGAGTGTTTTGCACAAGAACAGGGCCTGCAAGTGTTTTGCACAAGAAAAGGGTCTCAAAGTGTTTTGCACAAGAACAGGGCCTGCAAGTGTTTTACAGAAGAACAGGGCCTGCAAGTGTTTTGCACAAGAACAGGGCCTGCAAGTGTTTTGCACAAGAAAAGGGTCTGACAGTGTTTTGCACAAGAACAGGGCCTGCAAGTGTTTTGCAGAAGAACAGGGCCTACAAGTGTTTTGCACCAGAACAGGGCCTACAAGTGTTTTGAACAAGAACAGGGTCTAAAAGTGTTTTGCACAACAGGGTTGGATAGTGTTTTGCACAAGAACAGGGCCTGCAAGTGTTTTGCACAACAACAGGGCCTGTCCATGTATTGCACAACAACAGGGCCTGCAAGTGTTTTGCACAAGAACAGGGCCTGCAAGTGTTTTGCACAAGAACAGGGCCTGCAAATGTTTTGCACAAGAACAAGGCCTGTAAGTGTTTTCCAGAGGAACAGTGCCTACAAGTGTTTTGAACAAGAACAGGGTCTAAAAGTGTTTTGCACAACAAGAGGGTTGGGGAGTGTTTTGCAAAAGAACAGGGCCTGCAAATCTTTTGCACCAGAACATGACCTGAAAGTGTTTTACAGGGCCTGTAAATGGTTTGCACCAGAACATGACCTGCAAGTGTTTTGAAAAAGAACAGTGCCTGCAAATCTTTACACAAGAACAGTGCCTGCACATGTTTTGCAGCAGAACAGGGTCTGAGAATGTTTTGCACAAGATCAGGGCCTGAAAGTGTTTTGCCCAAGAACAGGGCCTCCAAATGTTTTAAACAAGAACAGTGCCTGCAAATCATTGCACAAGAATAGGGTCTGTACATGTATTGCCCAACAACAGGGGGGAAGGGTGGGGGGGGAGAAAATGTTTGTATTTCCTATAAAACTTTTCAAAAAAAAAAAAAAAGAACAGGACATGCAAGTGTTTTGCACAAGAACAGGGCCTGCAAGTGTTTTGCACAAGAACAGGGTCTAAAAGTGTTTTGCACAACAAGAGGGTTGGGGAGTGTTTTGCACAAGAACAGGACATGCAAGTGTTTTGCACAATAACAGGGTCTGCAAGTGTTTTTCACAAGAAAAATGGCGGCAAGTGTTTAGCACAACAGGGTTGGAGAGTGTTTTGCAAAAGAACAGGGCCTGCACGTGTTTTGCATAAGAACAATGCCTGCAAGTGTTTTGCACAAAAACAGCGTCTGAAAGTGTATTGCACAAGAAAAGGGCCTGAAAGTGTATTGCAGAAGAAAAGGCCCTGAAAGTGTTTTGCACAACAACAGGGCCTGTAAGTGTTTTCCAGAGGAACAGTGCCTGCAACTGTTTTACACAACAACAGGGCCTGTAAGTGTTTTCCAGAGGAACAGTGCCTGCAACTGTTTTACACAAGAACAGGGCCTGAAAGTGTTTTCCAGAGGAACAGTGCCTGCAACTGTTTTACACAAGAACAGGGCCTGAAAGTGTTTTGCCCAAGAACAGGGCCTGCAAATATTTTAAACAAGAACAGTGCCTGCAAATCATTGCACAAGAATAGGGTCTGTACATGTGTTGCCCAACAACAGGGGGGAAGGGTGGGGGGGGGAGAAAATGTTTGTATTTCCTATAAAACTTTTCAAAAAAAAAAAAAAGAACAGGACATACAAGTGTTTTGCACCAAAACAGGGCCTACAAGTGTTTTGCACCAGAACAGGGCCTACAAGTGTTTTGAACAAGAACAGGGTCTAAAAGTGTTTTGCACAACAAGAGGGTTGGGGAGTGTTTTGCACAAGAACAGGGCCTGCAAGTGTTTTGCACAACAGGGTTGGATAGTGTTTTTACAAGAATAGAGCCTGCAAGTGTTTTTCACAACAACAGGGCCTGTCCATGTATTGCACAACAACAGGGCCTGCAAGTGTTTTGCACAAGAGCAGGGCCTGCAAGTGTTTTGCACAAGAACAGGGCCTGCAAGTGTTTTGCACCAGAACAAGGCCTATAAGTGTTCTGCACAACAACAGGGCCTGCAAGTGTTTTGCACAAGAGCAGGGCCTGCAAGTGTTCTGCACAACAACAGGGCCTGTAAGTGTTTTCCAGAGGAACAGTGCCTGCAAGTGTTTTCCACGAGAACACGGCCTGCAAGTTTTTTGAACAAGAACAGAACCTGCAAGTGTATTGCACAAGTAAAGGGTATCCAAGTGTTTTGTGTAAGAACAGTGCCTTCAAGTGTTTTGCACAACAGGGTTGGAGAGTGTTTTGCACAAGAATAGAGCCTGCAAGTGTTTTTCACAACAACAGGGCCTGTCCATGTATTGCACAACAACAGGGCCTGCAAGTGTTTTGCACAAGAACAGGGCCTGCAAGTGTTTTAAACAAGAACAGTGCCTGCAAATCATTGCACAAGAATAGGGTCTGTACATGTATTGCCCAACAACAGGGGGGAAGGGTGGGGGGGAGAAAACGTTTGTATTTCCTATAAAACTTTTCAAAAAAAAAAAAGAACAGGACATGCAAGTGTTTTGCACAAGAACAGGGCCTGCAAGTGTTTTGCACAAGAACAGGGTCTAAAAGTGTTTTGCACAACAAGAGGGTTGGGGAGTGTTTTGCACAAGAACAGGACATGCAAGTGTTTTGCACAAGAACAGGGTCTGCAAGTGTTTTGCACAAGAAAAATGGCTGCAAGTGTTTAGCACAAGAACAGAGCCTGCAAGTGTTTTGAACAAAAACAGAGCTTGCAACTATTTTGCACAAGAACAGGGTCTGAAAGTGTATTGCACAAAAACAGGTCCTACAAGTGTTTTGCACAAGAACAGGGCCTGCAAATGTTTTCCAGAGGAACAGTGCCTGCAAGTGTTTTGAACAAGAACAGGGCCTGCAAGTGTTTTGCACAAGAACAGAACCTGCAAGTGTATTGCACAAGTAAAGGGTATCCAAGTGTTTTGTGCAAGAACAGTGCCTTCAAGTGTTTTGCACAACAGGGTTGGAGAGTGTTTTGCACAAGAATAGAGCCTGCAAGTGTTTTTCACAACAACAGGGCCTGTCCATGTATTGCACAACAACAGGGCCTGCAAGTGTTTTGCACAAGAACAGGGCCTGCAAGTGTTTTGCACCAGAACAAGGCCTACAAGTGTTCTGCACAACAACAGGGCCTGTAAGTGTTTTCCAGAGGAACAGTGCCTGCAAGTTTTTTGCACGAGAACACGGCCTGCAAGTTTTTTGAACAAGAACAGAACCTGCAAGTGTATTGCACAAGTAAAGGGTATCCAAGTGTTTTGTGCAAGAACAGTGCCTTCAAGTGTTTTTCACAACAACAGGGTTGGAGAGTGTTTTGCACAAGAACAGGGCCTGCAAGTGTTTTGCACAAGAACAGGGCCTGCAAGTGTTTTGCACAAGAACAGGGCCTGCAAGTGTTTTGCAGAAGAACAGGGTCTGCAAGTGTTTTTCACAAAAACAGCGTCTGAAAGTGTATTGCACAAGAAAAGGGCCTGAAAGTGTATTGCAGAAGAAAAGGCCCTGAAAGTGTTTTGCACAACGACAGGGCCTGTAAGTGTTTTCCAGAGGAACAGTGCCTGCAACTGTTTTACACAAGAACAGGGCCTGAAAGTGTTTTGCCCAAGAACAGGGCCTGCAAATGTTTTAAACAAGAACAGTGCCTGCAAATCATTGCACAAGAATAGGGTCTGTACATGTATTGCCCAACAACAGGGGGGAAGGTTGGGGGGGGGGGGAGAAAATGTTTGTATTTCCTATAAAACTTTTCAAAAAAAAAAAAAAAGAACAGGACATGCAAGTTTTTTGCACAAGAACAGGGCCTACAAGTGTTTTGCACAAGAACAGGGCCTGTATGTGTTTTCCAGAGGAACAGTGCCTGCAAGTGTTTTGCACAAGAACAGGGTCTAAAAGTGTTTTGCACAACAAGAGGGTTGGGGAGTGTTTTGCAAAAGAACAGGGCCTGCAAGTGTTTTCCAGAGGAACAGTGCCTGCAAGTGTTTTGCACAAGAACAGGGTCTAAAAGTGTTTTGCACAACAAGAGGGTTGGGGAGTGTTTTGCAAAAGAACAGGGCCTGCAAGTGTTTTCCAGAGGAACAGGACCTGCAAATCTTTTGCACCAGAACATGACCTGAAAGTGTTTTACAGGGCCTGTAAATGGTTTGCACCAGAACATGACCTGCAAGTGTTTTGAAAAAGAACAGTGCCTGCAAATCATTGCACAAGAATAGGGTCTGTACATGTATTGCCCAACAACAGGGGGGAAGGGTGGGGGGGAGAAAATGTTAGTATTTCCTATAAAACTTTTCAAAAAAAAAAAAAAAAAGAACAGGACATGCAAGTGTTTTGCACAAGAACAGGGCCTGCAAGTGTTTTGCACAAGAAAAGGGTCTGAAAGTGTTTTGCACAAGAACAGGACCTGCAAATCTTTTGCACCAGAACATGACCTGAAAGTGTTTTACAGGGCCTATAAATGGTTTGCACCAGAACATGACCTGCAAGTGTTTTGAAAAAGAACAGTGCCTGCAAATCTTTACACAAGAACAGTGCCTGCACATGTTTTGCAGCAGAACAGGGTCTGAGAATGTTTTGCACAAGAACAGGGCCTGCAAGTGTTTTAAACAAGAACAGGGCCTACAAGTGTTTTGAACAAGAACAGGGTCTAAAAGTGTTTTGAACAAGAACAGGGTCTAAAAGTGTTTTGCACAAGAACAGGGCCTGCAAGTGTTTTGCACAACAGGGTTGGATAGTGTTTTGCACAAGAATAGAGCCTGCAAGTGTTTTTCACAACAACAGGGCCTGTCCATGTATTGCACAACAACAGGGCCTGCAAGTGTTTTGCACAAGAACAGGGCCTGCAAGTGTTTTGCACCAGAACAAGGCCTACAAGTGTTCTGCACAACAACAGGGCCTGTAAGTGTTTTCCACAGGAACAGTGCCTGCAAGTGTTTTGAACAAGAACAGAACCTGCAAGTGTATTGCACAAATAAAGGGTATCCAAGTGTTTTGTGCAAGAACAGTGCCTTCAAGTGTTTTTCACAACAACAGGGTTGGAGAGTGTTTTGCACAAGAACAGGACATGCAAGTGTTTTGCACAAGAACAGGGCCTGCAAGTGTTTTGCACAAGAACAGGGCCTGCAAGTGTTTTGCAGAAGAACAGGGTCTGCAAGTGTTTTTCACAAGAAAAATGGCGGCAAGTGTTTAGCACAACAGGGTTGGAGAGTGTTTTGCACAAGAAAAGGGCCTGAAAGTGTTTTGCACAACAACAGGGCCTGTAAGTGTTTTCCAGAGGAACAGTGCCTGCAACTGTTTTACACAAGAACAGGGCCTGAAAGTGTTGTGCACAAGAACAGGGCCTGAAAGTGTTTTGCCCAAGAACAGGGCCTGCAAATGTTTTAAACAAGAACAGTGCCTGCAAATCATTGCACAAAAATAGGGTCTGTACATGTATTGCCCAACAACAGGGGGGAAGGGTGGGGGGGGGGAGAAAATGTTTGTATTTCCTATAAAACTTTAAAAAAAAAAAAGAACAGTGCCTGCAAGTGTTTTGCACAAGAACAGGGTCTAAAAGTGTTTTGCACAACAAGAGGGTTGGGGAGTGTTTTGCAAAAGAACAGGGCCTGCAAGTGTTTTCCAGAGGAACAGGACCTGCAAATCTTTTGCACCAGAACATGACCTGAAAATGTTTTACAGGGCCTGTAAATGGTTTGCACCAGAACATGACCTGCAAGTGTTTTGAAAAAGAACAGTGCCTGCAAATCTTTACACAAGAACAGTGCCTGCACATGTTTTGCAGCAGAACAGGGTCTGAGAATGTTTTGCACAAGATCAGGGCCTGAAAGTGTTTTGCCCAAGAACAGGGCCTCCAAATGTTTTAAACAAGAACAGTGCCTGCAAATCATTGCACAAAAATAGGGTCTGCAAGTGTTTTGCACAAGAACAGGGCCTGCAAGTGTTTTGCAGAAGAACAATGCCTGCAAGTGTTTTGCACAAAAACAGCGTCTGAAAGTGTATTGCACAAGAAAAGGGCCTGAAAGTGTATTGCAGAAGAAAAGGCCCTGAAAGTGTTTTGCACAACAACAGGGCCTGTAAGTGTTTTCCAGAGGAACAGTGCCTGCAACTGTTTTACACAAGAACAGGGCCTGAAAGTGTTGTGCACAAGAACAGGGCCTGAAAGTGTTTTGCCCAAGAACAGGGCCTGCAAATGTTTTAAACAAGAACAGTGCCTGCAAATCATTGCACAAAAATAGGGTCTGTACATGTATTGCCCAACAACAGGGGGGAAGGGTGGGGGGGAGAAAACGTTTGTATTTCCTATAAAACTTTTCAAAAAAAAAAAAAAGAACAGGACATGCAAGTGTTTTGGACAAGAACAGGGTCTAAAAGTGTTTTGCACAACAAGAGGGTTGGGGAGTGTTTTGCAAAAGAACAGGGCCTGCAAGTGTTTTCCAGAGGAACAGGACCTGCAAATCTTTTGCACCAGAACATGACCTGAAAATGTTTTACAGGGCCTGTAAATGGTTTGCACCAGAACATGACCTGCAAGTGTTTTGAAAAAGAACAGTGCCTGCAAATCTTTACACAAGAACAGTGCCTGCACATGTTTTACAGCAGAACAGGGTCTGAGAATGTTTTGCACAAGATCAGGGCCTGAAAGTGTTTTGCCCAAGAACAGGGCCTCCAAATGTTTTAAACAAGAACAGTGCCTGCAAATCATTGCACAAGAATAGGGTCTGTACATGTGTTGCCCAACAACAGGGGGGAAGGGTGGGGGGGGAGAAAATGTTTGTATTTCCTATAAAACTTTTCAAAAAAAAAAAAGAACAGGACATGCAAGTGTTTTGCACAAGAACAGGGCCTACAAGTGTTTTGCACCAGAACAGGGCCTACAAGTGTTTTGAACAAAACAGGGTCTAAAAGTGTTTTGCACAACAAGAGGGTTGGGGAGTGTTTTGCACAAGAACAGGGCCTGCAAGTGTTTTCCAGAGGAACAGTGCCTGCAAGTGTTTTGCACGAGAACACGGCCTGCAAGTTTTTTGAACAAGAACAGAACCTGCAAGTGTATTGCACAAGTAAAGGGTATCCAAGTGTTTTGTGCAAGAACAGTGCCTTCAAGTGTTTTGCACAACAGGGTTGGAGAGTGTTTTGCACAAGAATAGAGCCTGCAAGTGTTTTTCACAACAACAGGGCCTGTCCATGTATTGCACAACAAAAGGGCCTGCAAGTGTTTTGCACAAGAACAGGGCCTGCAAGTGTTTTGCACCAGAACAAGGCCTACAAGTGTTCTGCACAACAACAGGGCCTGTAAGTGTTTTCCAGAGGAACAGTGCCTGCAAGTGTTTTGCACGAGAACACGGCCTGCAAGTTTTTTGAACAAGAACAGAACCTGCAAGTGTATTGCACAAGTAAAGGGTATCCAAGTGTTTTGTGCAAGAACAGTGCCTTCAAGTGTTTTTCACAACAACAGGGTTGGAGAGTGTTTTGCACAAGAACAGGACATGCAAATGTTTTGCACAAGAACAGGGCCTGCAAGTGTTTTGCACAAGAAAAGGGTCTCAAAGTGTTTTGCACAAGAACAGGGCCTGCAAGTGTCTTGCACAAGAACAGGGCCTGCAAGTGTTTTGCACAAGAACAGGGCCTGCAAGTGTTTTGCAGAAGAAGAGGGTCTGCAAGTGTTTTTCACAAGAAAAATGGCGGCAAGTGTTTAGCACAACAGGGTTGGAGAGTGTTTTGCAAAAGAACAGGGCCTGCACGTGTTTTGCATAAGAACAATGCCTGCAAGTGTTTTGCACAAAAACAGCGTCTGAAAGTGTATTGCACAAGAAAAGGGCCTGAAAGTGTATTGCAGAAGAAAAGGCCCTGTAAGTGTTTTCCAGAGGAACAGTGCCTGCAACTGTTTTACACAAGAACAGGGCCTGAAAGTGTTTTGCCCAAGAACAGGGCCTGCAAATGTTTTAAACAAGAACAGTGCCTGCAAATCATTGCACAAGAATAGGGTCTGTACATGTATTGCCGAACAACAGGGGAGAAGGGTGGGGGGGAGAAAATGTTTGTATTTCCTATAAAACTTTTAAAAAAAAAAAAAGAACAGGACATGCAAGTGTTTTGCACAAGAACAGGGCCTGCAAGTGTTTTGCACAAGAAAAGGGTCTGACAGTGTTTTGCACAAGAACAGGGCCTGCAAGTGTTTTGCAGAAGAACAGGGCCTACAAGTGTTTTGCACCAGAACAGGGCCTACAAGTGTTTTGAACAAGAACAGGGTCTAAAAGTGTTTTGCACAACAGGGTTGGATAGTGTTTTGCACAAGAATAGAGCCTGCAAGTGTTTTTCACAACAACAGGGCCTGTCCATGTATTGCACAAGAACAGGGCCTGCAAGTGTTTTGCACAAGAACAGGTCCTACAAGTGTTTTGCACAAGAACAGGGCCTGCAAATGTTTTCCAGAGGAACAGTGCCTGCAAGTGTTTTGAACACGAACAGGACCTGCAAGTGTTTTGCACAAGAACAGAGCTTGCAACTATTTTGGACAACAACAAGGCCTGCCAGTGTTTTCAAGAGGAACAGGGACTGCGAGTGTTTTGCACAAGAAAAATGGCTGCAAGTGTTTAGCACAAGAACAGAGCCTGCAAGTGTTTTGAACAAAAACAGAGCTTGCAACTATTTTGCACAAGAACAGGGTCTGAAAGTGTATTGCACAAAAACAGGTCCTACAAGTGTTTTGCACAACAACAAGGCCTGCAAGTGTTTTACACGAGAACAGTGCCTGCAAGTGTTTTGCACAAGAACAGGGCCTGGAAGTGTTTTGTACAAGAACAGGACCTGCAAGTGTTTTGCACAAGAACAGGGCCTGCAAGTGTTTTGCACAACAACAAGGCCTGCAAGTGTTTTGCACAAAAACAGGTGCTACAAGTGTTTTGCACAAGAACAGGGCCTGCAAGTGTTTTGCACAACAGGGTTGGAGAGTGTTTTGCACAAGAATAGAGCCTGCAACTGTTTTTCACAACAACAGGGCCTGTCCATGTATTGCACAACAACAGGGCCTGCAAGTGTTTTGCACAAGAACAGGGCCTGCAAGTGTTTTGCACAAGAACACGGCCTGCAAGTTTTTTGAACAAGAACAGAACCTGCAAGTGTATTGCACAAGTAAAGGGTATCCAAGTGTTTTGTGCAAGAACAGTGCCTTCAAGTGTTTTTCACAACAACAGGGTTGGAGAGTGTTTTTCACAAGAACAGGACATGCAAGTGTTTTGAACAAGAACAGCGTCTGAAAGTGTACTGCAAAAGAACAGCGTCTGAAAGTGTACTGCAAAAGAACAGGACATACAAGTGTTTTGCACAAGAACAGGGTCTGCAAGTGTTTTGCACAAGAAAAGGGTCTGCATATGTTTTGCACAAGAACAGGACCTGCAAATCTTTTGCACCAGAACATGACCTGAAAGTGTTTTACAGGGCCTGTAAATGGTTTGCACCAGAACATGACCTGCAAGTGTTTTGAAAAAGAACAGTGCCTGCAAATCTTTACACAAGAACAGTGCCTGCACATGTTTTGCAGCAGAACAGGGTCTGAGAATGTTTTGCACAAGATCAGGGCCTGAAAGTGTTTTGCCCAAGAACAGGGCCTCCAAATGTTTTAAACAAGAACAGTGCCTGCAAATCATTGCACAAGAATAGGGTCTGTACATGTATTGCCCAACAACAGGGGTGAAGGGTGGGGGGGAGAAAATGTTAGTATTTCCTATAAAACTTTTCAAAAAAAAAAAAGAACAGGACATGCAAGTGTTTTGCACAAGAACAGGGCCTGCAAGTGTTTTGCACAAGAAAAGGGTCTGAAAGTGTTTTGCACAAGAACAGGACCTGCAAATCTTTTGCACCAGAACATGACCTGAAAGTGTTTTACAGGGCCTATAAATGGTTTGCACCAGAACATGACCTGCAAGTGTTTTGAAAAAGAACAGTGCCTGCAAATCTTTACACAAGAACAGTGCCTGCACATGTTTTGCAGCAGAACAGGGTCTGAGAATGTTTTGCACAAGAACAGGGCCTGCAAGTGTTTTAAACAAGAACAGGGCCTACAAGTGTTTTGAACAAGAACAGGGTCTAAAAGTGTTTTGAACAAGAACAGGGTCTAAAAGTGTTTTGCACAAGAACAGGGCCTGCAAGTGTTTTGCACAACAGGGTTGGATAGTGTTTTGCACAAGAATAGAGCCTGCAAGTGTTTTTCACAACAACAGGGCCTGTCCATGTATTGCACAACAACAGGGCCTGCAAGTGTTTTGCACAAGAACAGGGCCTGCAAGTGTTTTGCACCAGAACAAGGCCTACAAGTGTTCTGCACAACAACAGGGCCTGTAAGTGTTTTCCACAGGAACAGTGCCTGCAAGTGTTTTGAACAAGAACAGAACCTGCAAGTGTATTGCACAAATAAAGGGTATCCAAGTGTTTTGTGCAAGAACAGTGCCTTCAAGTGTTTTTCACAACAACAGGGTTGGAGAGTGTTTTGCACAAGAACAGGACATGCAAGTGTTTTGCACAAGAACAGGGCCTGCAAGTGTTTTGCACAAGAACAGGGCCTGCAAGTGTTTTTCACAAGAACAGGACATGCAAGTGTTTTGCACAAGAACAGGACATGCAAGTGTTTTGCACAAGAACAGGGCCTGCAAGTGTTTTGCACAAGAACAGGGCCTGCAAGTGTTTTGCACAAGAACAGGGTCTGCAAGTGTTTTTCACAAGAAAAATGGCGGCAAGTGTTTAGCACAACAGGGTTGGAGAGTGTTTTGCACAAGAAAAGGGCCTGAAAGTGTTTTGCACAACAACAGGGCCTGTAAGTGTTTTCCAGAGGAACAGTGCCTGCAACTGTTTTACACAAGAACAGGGCCTGAAAGTGTTGTGCACAAGAACAGGGCCTGAAAGTGTTTTGCCCAAGAACAGGGCCTGCAAATGTTTTAAACAAGAACAGTGCCTGCAAATCATTGCACAAAAATAGGGTCTGTACATGTATTGCCCAACAACAGGGGGGAAGGGTGGGGGGGGGGAGAAAATGTTTGTATTTCCTATAAAACTTTAAAAAAAAAAAAGAACAGTGCCTGCAAGTGTTTTGCACAAGAACAGGGTCTAAAAGTGTTTTGCACAACAAGAGGGTTGGGGAGTGTTTTGCAAAAGAACAGGGCCTGCAAGTGTTTTCCAGAGGAACAGGACCTGCAAATCTTTTGCACCAGAACATGACCTGAAAATGTTTTACAGGGCCTGTAAATGGTTTGCACCAGAACATGACCTGCAAGTGTTTTGAAAAAGAACAGTGCCTGCAAATCTTTACACAAGAACAGTGCCTGCACATGTTTTGCAGCAGAACAGGGTCTGAGAATGTTTTGCACAAGATCAGGGCCTGAAAGTGTTTTGCCCAAGAACAGGGCCTCCAAATGTTTTAAACAAGAACAGTGCCTGCAAATCATTGCACAAAAATAGGGTCTGCAAGTGTTTTGCACAAGAACAGGGCCTGCAAGTGTTTTGCAGAAGAACAATGCCTGCAAGTGTTTTGCACAAAAACAGCGTCTGAAAGTGTATTGCACAAGAAAAGGGCCTGAAAGTGTATTGCAGAAGAAAAGGCCCTGAAAGTGTTTTGCACAACAACAGGGCCTGTAAGTGTTTTCCAGAGGAACAGTGCCTGCAACTGTTTTACACAAGAACAGGGCCTGAAAGTGTTGTGCACAAGAACAGGGCCTGAAAGTGTTTTGCCCAAGAACAGGGCCTGCAAATGTTTTAAACAAGAACAGTGCCTGCAAATCATTGCACAAAAATAGGGTCTGTACATGTATTGCCCAACAACAGGGGGGAAGGGTGGGGGGGAGAAAACGTTTGTATTTCCTATAAAACTTTTCAAAAAAAAAAAAAAAGAACAGGACATGCAAGTGTTTTGCACAAGAACAGGGTCTAAAAGTGTTTTGCACAACAAGAGGGTTGGGGAGTGTTTTGCAAAAGAACAGGGCCTGCAAGTGTTTTCCAGAGGAACAGGACCTGCAAATCTTTTGCACCAGAACATGACCTGAAAATGTTTTACAGGGCCTGTAAATGGTTTGCACCAGAACATGACCTGCAAGTGTTTTGAAAAAGAACAGTGCCTGCAAATCTTTACACAAGAACAGTGCCTGCACATGTTTTACAGCAGAACAGGGTCTGAGAATGTTTTGCACAAGATCAGGGCCTGAAAGTGTTTTGCCCAAGAACAGGGCCTCAAAATGTTTTAAACAAGAACAGTGCCTGCACATCATTGCACAAGAATAGGGTCTGTACATGTATTGCCGAACAACAGGGGGGAAGGGTGGGGGGGAGAAAATGTTTGTATTTCCTATAAAACTTTAAAAAAAAAAAAAAAGAACAGGACATGCAAGTGTTTTGCACAAGAACAGGGTCTGAGAATGTTTTGCACAAGATCAGGGCCTGAAAGTGTTTTGCCCAAGAACAGGGCCTCCAAATGTTTTAAACAAGAACAGTGCCTGCAAATCATTGCACAAGAATAGGGTCTGTACATGTGTTGCCCAACAACAGGGGGGAAGGGTGGGGGGGGAGAAAATGTTTGTATTTCCTATAAAACTTTTCAAAAAAAAAAAAGAACAGGACATGCAAGTGTTTTGCACAAGAACAGGGCCTACAAGTGTTTTGCACCAGAACAGGGCCTACAAGTGTTTTGAACAAAACAGGGTCTAAAAGTGTTTTGCACAACAAGAGGGTTGGGGAGTGTTTTGCACAAGAACAGGGCCTGCAAGTGTTTTCCAGAGGAACAGTGCCTGCAAGTGTTTTGCACGAGAACACGGCCTGCAAGTTTTTTGAACAAGAACAGAACCTGCAAGTGTATTGCACAAGTAAAGGGTATCCAAGTGTTTTGTGCAAGAACAGTGCCTTCAAGTGTTTTGCACAACAGGGTTGGAGAGTGTTTTGCACAAGAATAGAGCCTGCAAGTGTTTTTCACAACAACAGGGCCTGTCCATGTATTGCACAACAAAAGGGCCTGCAAGTGTTTTGCACAAGAACAGGGCCTGCAAGTGTTTTGCACCAGAACAAGGCCTACAAGTGTTCCGCACAACAACAGGGCCTGTAAGTGTTTTCCAGAGGAACAGTGCCTGCAAGTGTTTTGCACGAGAACACGGCCTGCAAGTTTTTTGAACAAGAACAGAACCTGCAAGTGTATTGCACAAGTAAAGGGTATCCAAGTGTTTTGTGCAAGAACAGTGCCTTCAAGTGTTTTTCACAACAACAGGGTTGGAGAGTGTTTTGCACAAGAACAGGACATGCAAATGTTTTGCACAAGAACAGGGCCTGCAAGTGTTTTGCACAAGAAAAGGGTCTCAAAGTGTTTTGCACAAGAACAGGGCCTGCAAGTGTCTTGCACAAGAACAGGGCCTGCAAGTGTTTTGCACAAGAACAGGGCCTGCAAGTGTTTTGCAGAAGAAGAGGGTCTGCAAGTGTTTTTCACAAGAAAAATGGCGGCAAGTGTTTAGCACAACAGGGTTGGAGAGTGTTTTGCAAAAGAACAGGGCCTGCACGTGTTTTGCATAAGAACAATGCCTGCAAGTGTTTTGCACAAAAACAGCGTCTGAAAGTGTATTGCACAAGAAAAGGGCCTGAAAGTGTATTGCAGAAGAAAAGGCCCTGAAAGTGTTTTCCACAACAACAGGGCCTGTAAGTGTTTTCCAGAGGAACAGTGCCTGCAACTGTTTTACACAAGAACAGGGCCTGAAAGTGTTTTGCCCAAGAACAGGGCCTGCAAATGTTTTAAACAAGAACAGTGCCTGCAAATCATTGCACAAGAATAGGGTCTGTACATGTATTGCCGAACAACAGGGGAGAAGGGTGGGGGGGAGAAAATGTTTGTATTTCCTATAAAACTTTTAAAAAAAAAAAAAGAACAGGACATGCAAGTGTTTTGCACAAGAACAGGGCCTGCAAGTGTTTTGCACAAGAAAAGGGTCTGACAGTGTTTTGCACAAGAACAGGGCCTGCAAGTGTTTTGCAGAAGAACAGGGCCTACAAGTGTTTTGCACCAGAACAGGGCCTACAAGTGTTTTGAACAAGAACAGGGTCTAAAAGTGTTTTGCACAACAGGGTTGGATAGTGTTTTGCACAAGAATAGAGCCTGCAAGTGTTTTTCACAACAACAGGGCCTGTCCATGTATTGCACAAGAACAGGGCCTGCAAGTGTTTTGCACAAGAACAGGTCCTACAAGTGTTTTGCACAAGAACAGGGCCTGCAAATGTTTTCCAGAGGAACAGTGCCTGCAAGTGTTTTGAACACGAACAGGACCTGCAAGTGTTTTGCACAAGAACAGAGCTTGCAACTATTTTGGACAACAACAAGGCCTGCCAGTGTTTTCAAGAGGAACAGGGACTGCGAGTGTTTTGCACAAGAAAAATGGCTGCAAGTGTTTAGCACAAGAACAGAGCCTGCAAGTGTTTTGAACAAAAACAGAGCTTGCAACTATTTTGCACAAGAACAGGGTCTGAAAGTGTATTGCACAAAAACAGGTCCTACAAGTGTTTTGCACAAGAACAGGGCCTGCAAGTGTTTTGCACAACAACAAGGCCTGCAAGTGTTTTGCACAAAAACAGGTGCTACAAGTGTTTTGCACAAGAACAGGGCCTGCAAGTGTTTTGCACAACAGGGTTGGAGAGTGTTTTGCACAAGAATAGAGCCTGCAACTGTTTTTCACAACAACAGGGCCTGTCCATGTATTGCACAACAACAGGGCCTGCAAGTGTTTTGCACAAGAACAGGGCCTGCAAGTGTTTTGCACAAGAACACGGCCTGCAAGTTTTTTGAACAAGAACAGAACCTGCAAGTGTATTGCACAAGTAAAGGGTATCCAAGTGTTTTGTGCAAGAACAGTGCCTTCAAGTGTTTTTCACAACAACAGGGTTGGAGAGTGTTTTTCACAAGAACAGGACATGCAAGTGTTTTGAACAAGAACAGCGTCTGAAAGTGTACTGCAAAAGAACAGCGTCTGAAAGTGTACTGCAAAAGAACAGGACATACAAGTGTTTTGCACAAGAACAGGGTCTGCAAGTGTTTTGCACAAGAAAAGGGTCTGCATATGTTTTGCACAAGAACAGGACCTGCAAATCTTTTGCACCAGAACATGACCTGAAAGTGTTTTACAGGGCCTGTAAATGGTTTGCACCAGAACATGACCTGCAAGTGTTTTGAAAAAGAACAGTGCCTGCACATGTTTTGCAGCAGAACAGGGTCTGAGAATGTTTTGCACAAGATCAGGGCCTGAAAGTGTTTTGCCCAAGAACAGGGCCTCCAAATGTTTTAAACAAGAACAGTGCCTGCAAATCATTGCACAAGAATAGGGTCTGTACATGTATTGCCCAACAACAGGGGTGAAGGGTGGGGGGGAGAAAATGTTAGTATTTCCTATAAAACTTTTCAAAAAAAAAAAAGAACAGGACATGCAAGTGTTTTGCACAAGAACAGGGCCTGCAAGTGTTTTGCACAAGAAAAGGGTCTGAAAGTGTTTTGCACAAGAACAGGGTTGGAGAGTGTTTTGCACAAGAATAGAGCCTGCAAGTGTTTTTCACAACAACAGGGCCTGTCCATGTATTGCACAACAACAGGGCCTGCAAGTGTTTAGCACAAGAACAGGGCCTGCAAATCTTTACACAAGAACAGTGCCTGCACATGTTTTGCAGCAGAACAGGGTCTGAGAATGTTTTGCACAAGAACAGGGCCTGCAAATGTTTTAAACAAGAACAGGGCCTGCAAGTGTTTTGCACAACAACAGGGCCTGCAAGTGTTTTGCACAAGAACAGGGTCTAAAAGTGTTTTGCACAACAAGAGGGTTGGGGAGTGTTTTGCACAAGAACAGGGCCTGCAAGTGTTTTGCACAACAGGGTTGGATAGTGTTTTGCACAAGAATAGAGCCTGCAAGTGTTTCTCACAACAACAGGGCCTGTCCATGTATTGCACAAGAACAGGGCCTGCAAGTGTTTTGCACAAGAACAGGGCCTGCAAGTGTTTTGCACCAGAACAAGGCCTAAAAGTGTTCTGCACAACAACAGGGCCTGTAAGTGTTTTCCAGAGGAACAGTGCCTGCAAGTGTTTTGCACGAGAACACGGCCTGCAAGTTTTTTGAACAAGAACAGAACCTGCAAGTGTATTGCACAAGTAAAGGGTATCCAAGTGTTTTGTGCAAGAACAGTGCCTTCAAGTGTTTTGCACAACAGGGTTGGAGAGTGTTTTGCACAAGAATAGAGCCTGCAAGTGTTTTTCACAACAACAGGGCCTGTCCATGTATTGCACAACAACAGGGCCTGCAAGTGTTTTGCACAAGAACAGGGCCTGCAAGTGTTTTGCACCAGAACAAGGCCTACAAGTGTTCTGCACAACAACAGGGCCTGTAAGTGTTTTCCAGAGGAACAGTGCCTGCAAGTGTTTTGCACGAGAACACGGCCTGCAAGTTTTTTGAACAAGAACAGAACCTGCAAGTGTATTGCACAAGTAAAGGGTATCCAAGTGTTTTGTGCAAGAACAGTGCCTTCAAGTGTTTTTCACAACAACAGGGTTGGAGAGTGTTTTGCACAAGAATAGAGCCTGCAAGTGTTTTTCACAACAACAGGGCCTGTCCATGTATTGCACAACAACAGGGCCTGCAAGTGTTTAGCACAAGAACAGGGCCTGCAAGTGTTTTGCACCAGAACAAGGCCTACAAGTGTTCTGCACAACAACAGTGCCTGCAAGTGTTTTGCACGAGAACACGGCCTGCAAGTTTTTTGAACAAGAACAGAACCTGCAAGTGTATTGCACAAGTAAAGGGTATCCAAGTGTTTTGTGCAAGAACAGTGCCTTCAAGTGTTTTGCAAAACAACAGGGTTGGAGAGTGTTTTGCACAAGAACAGGACATGCAAGTGTTTTGCACAAGAACAGGGCCTGCAAGTGTTTTGCACAAGAAAAGGGTCTCAATGTGTTTTGCACAAGAACAGGGCCTGCAAGTGTTTTGCAGAAGAACAGGGTCTGCAAGTGTTTTTCACAAGAAAAATGGCGGCAAGTATTTAGCACAACAGGGTTGGAGAGTGTTTTGCAAAAGAACAGGGCCTGCACGTGTTTTGCATAAGAACAATGCCTGCAAGTGTTTTGCACAGAAACAGCGTCTGAAAGTGTATTGCACAAGAAAAGGGCCTGAAAGTGTATTGCAGAAGAAAAGGCCCTGAAAGTGTTTTGCACAACAACAGGGCCTGTAAGTGTTTTCCAGAGGAACAGTGCCTGCAACTGTTTTACAAAAGAACAGGGCCTGAAAGTGTTGTGCACAAGAACAGGGCCTGAAAGTGTTTTGCCCAAGAACAGGGCCTGCAAATGTTTTAAACAAGAACAGTGCCTGCAAATCATTGCACAAGAATAGGGTCTGTACATGTATTGCCCAACAACAGGGGGGAAGGGTGGGGGGGAGAAAATGTTTGTATTTCCTATAAAACTTTTCAAAAAAAAAAAAAGAACAGGACATGCAAGTGTTTTACACCAGAACAGGGCCTACAAGGGTTTTCAACAAGAACAGGGTCTAAAAGTGTTTTGCACAACAAGAGGGTTGGAGAGTGTTTTGCACAAGAACAGGGCCTCCAAGTGTTTTGCACAACAGGGTTGGATAGTGTTTTGCATAAGAATAGAGCCTCCAAGTGTTTTTCACAACAACAGGGCCTGTCCATGTATTGCACAACAACAGGGCCTGCAAGTGTTTTGCACAAGAACAGGGCCTGCAAGTGTTTTGCACCAGAACAAGGCCTACAAGTGTTCTGCACAACAACAGGGCCTGTAAGTGTTTTCCAGAGGAACAGTGCCTGCAAGTGTTTTGCACGAGAACACGGCCTGCAAGTTTTTTGAACAAGAACAGAACCTGCAAGTGTATTGCACAAGTATAGGGTATCCAAGTGTTTTGTGCAAGAACAGTGCCTTCAAGTGTTTTTCACAACAACAGGGTTGGAGAGTGTTTTGCAGAAGACAGGGCCTGCAAGTGTTTTGCACAAGAAAAGGGTCTCAAAGTGTTTTGCACAAGAACAGAAAGAGCCTTGGTAGTACAAGGGTTTAAGGCACCCTATTATTAAGCTGCTTAAGACCAGCTGCCTGCAATTACTGCAGGGTTTGAATCTCGCCAAGGCTCAAGGTTGACTCAGCCTTCCATCCTTTCTAAGGTAGGTGAAATGAGGACCCAGTTTGTGGGGCCAATAAGCTGACTTTGTATAAATATACAAAAGGATGAAGGCTATTGCTGAGCACATTGTAAGCCGCCCTGAGTCTTCGGAGAAGGGCGGCATATAAATCAAATTAAAAAAAAAAAAAAAAAAAAAACAGGGCCTGCAAGTGTTTTGCACAAGAACAGGGCCTGCAAGTGTTTTGCACGAGAACACGGCCTGCAAGTTTTTTGAACAAGAACAGAACCTGCAAGTGTATTGCACAAGTATAGGGTATCCAAGTGTTTTGTGCAAGAACAGTGCCTTCAAGTGTTTTTCACAACAACAGGGTTGGAGAGTGTGTTGCACAAGAGCAGGACCTGCAAGTGTTTTGCACAAGAACAGGGCCTACAAGTGTTTTGCAAAAGAACAGGGCCTGCAAGTGTTTTCCAGAGGAACAGGACCTGCAAATCTTTTGCACCAGAACATGACCTGCAAGTGTTTTGAAAAAGAACAGTGCCTGCAAATCTTTACACAAGAACAGTGCCTGCAAATGTTTTGCAGCAGAACAGGGTCTGAGAATGTTTTGCACAAGAACAGGGCCTGCAAGTGTTTTGCACCAGAACAGGGCCTACAAGTGTTTTGCACCAGAACAGGGCCTACAAGTGTTTTGAACAAGAACAGGGTCTAAAAGTGTTTTGCACAACAAGAGGGTTGGGGAGTGTTTTGCACGAGAACACGGCCTGCAAGTTTTTTGAACAAGAACAGAACCTGCAAGTGTATTGCACAAGTAAAGGGTATCCAAGTGTTTTGTGCAAGAACAGTGCCTTCAAGTGTTTTGCACAACAGGGTTGGAGAGTGTTTTGCACAAGAATAGAGCCTGCAAGTGTTTTTCACAACAACAGGGCCTGTCCATGTATTGCACAACAACAGGGCCTGTAAGTGTTTTGCACAAGAACAGGGCCTGCAAGTGTTTTGCACCAGAACAAGGCCTACAAGTGTTCTGCACAACAACAGGGCCTGTAAGTGTTTTCCAGAGGAACAGTGCCTGCAAGTGTTTTGCACGAGAACACGGCCTGCAAGTTTTTTGAACAAGAACAGAACCTGCAAGTGTATTGCACAAGTAAAGGGTATCCAAGTGTTTTGTGCAAGAACAGTGCCTTCAAGTGTTTTTCACAACAACAGGGTTGGAGAGTGTTTTGCACAAGAATAGAGCCTGCAAGTGTTTTTCACAACAACAGGGCCTGTCCATGTATTGCACAACAACAGGGCCTGCAAGTGTTTAGCACAAGAACAGGGCCTGCAAGTGTTTTGCACCAGAACAAGGCCTACAAGTGTTCTGCACAACAACAGGGCCTGTAAGTGTTTTCCAGAGGAACAGTGCCTGCAAGTGTTTTGCACGAGAACACGGCCTGCAAGTTTTTTGAACAAGAACAGAACCTGCAAGTGTATTGCACAAGTAAAGGGTATCCAAGTGTTTTGTGCAAGAACAGTGCCTTCAAGTGTTTTTCACAACAACAGGGTTGGAGAGTGTTTTGCACAAGAATAGAGCCTGCAAGTGTTTTTCACAACAACAGGGCCTGTCCATGTATTGCACAACAACAGGGCCTGCAAGTGTTTAGCACAAGAACAGGGCCTGCAAGTGTTTTGCACCAGAACAAGGCCTACAAGTGTTCTGCACAACAACAGTGCCTGCAAGTGTTTTGCACGAGAACACGGCCTGCAAGTTTTTTGAACAAGAACAGAACCTGCAAGTGTATTGCACAAGTAAAGGGTATCCAAGTGTTTTGTGCAAGAACAGTGCCTTCAAGTGTTTTTCACAACAACAGGGTTGGAGAGTGTTTTGCACAAGAACAGGACATGCAAGTGTTTTGCACAAGAACAGGGCCTGCAAGTGTTTTGCACAAGAACAGGGCCTCCAAATGTTTTAAACAAGAACAGTGCCTGCAAATCATTACACAAGAATAGGGTCTGTACATGTATTGCCCAACAACAGGGGGGAAGGGTGGGGGAGAGAAAATGTTTGTATTTCCTATAAAACTTTTCAAAAAAAAAAAAGAACAGGACATGCAAGTGTTTTGCACCAGAACAGGTCCTACAAGTGTTTTGCACAAGAACAGGGCCTGCAAATGTTTTCCAGAGGAACAGTGCCTGCAAGTGTGCCTGCAAGAACAGGTCCTACAAGTGTTTTGCACAAGAACAGCGTCTGTTCAGCCTTCCATCCTTTCTAAGGTAGGTGAAATGAGGACCCAGTTTGTGGGGGCAATAAGCTGACTTTGTATAAATATACAAAAGGATGAAGGCTATTGCTGAGCACATTGTAAGCCGCCCTGAGTCTTCGGAGAAGGGCGGCATATAAATCAAATTAAAAAAAAAAAAAAAAAAAAAACCAGGGCCTGCAAGTGTTTTGCACAAGAACAGGGCCTGCAAGTGTTTTGCACAAGAACAGGGCCTGTAAGTGTTTTCCAGAGGAACAGTGCCTGCAAGTGTTTTGCACGAGAACACGGCCTGCAAGTTTTTTGAACAAGAACAGAACCTGCAAGTGTTTTGCAAAAGAACAGGGCCTGCAAGTGTTTTCCAGAGGAACAGGACCTGCAAATCTTTTGCACCAGAACATGACCTGCAAGTGTTTTGAAAAAGAACAGTGCCTGCAAATCTTTACACAAGAACAGTGCCTGCACATGTTTTGCAGCAGAACAGGGTCTGAGAATGTTTTGCACAAGAACAGGGCCTGCAAGTGTTTTGCACCAGAACAGGGCCTACAAGTGTTTTGCACCAGAACAGGGCCTACAAGTGTTTTGAACAAGAACAGGGTCTAAAAGTGTTTTGCACAACAAGAGGGTTGGGGAGTGTTTTGCACGAGAACACGGCCTGCAAGTTTTTTGAACAAGAACAGAACCTGCAAGTGTACAGGGCCTGTAAGTGTTTTCCAGAGGAACAGTGCCTGCAAGTGTTTTGCACGAGAACACGGCCTGCAAGTTTTTTGAACAAGAACAGAACCTGCAAGTGTATTGCACAAGTATAGGGTATCCAAGTGTTTTGTGCAAGAACAGTGCCTTCAAGTGTTTTTCACAACAACAGGGTTGGAGAGTGTTTTGCAGAAGAACAGGGCCTGCAAGTGTTTTGCACAAGAAAAGGGTCTCAAAGTGTTTTGCACAAGAACAGAAAGAGCCTTGGTAGTACAAGGGTTTAAGGCACCCTATTATTAAGCTGCTTAAGACCAGCTGCCTGCAATTACTGCAGGGTTCGAATCTCGCCAAGGCTCAAGGTTGACTCAGCCTTCCATCCTTTCTAAGGTAGGTGAAATGAGGACCCAGTTTGTGGGGGCAATAAGCTGACTTTGTATAAATATACAAAAGGATGAAGGCTATTGCTGAGCACATTGTAAGCCGCCCTGAGTCTTCGGAGAAGGGCGGCATATAAATCAAATTAAAAAAAAAAAAAAAAACAGGGCCTGCAAGTGTTTTGCACAAGAACAGGGCCTGCAAGTGTTTTGCACAAGAACAGGGCCTGTAAGTGTTTTCCAGAGGAACAGTGCCTGCAAGTGTTTTGCACGAGAACACGGCCTGCAAGTTTTTTGAACAAGAACAGAACCTGCAAGTGTATTGCACAAGTATAGGGTATCCAAGTGTTTTGTGCAAGAACAGTGCCTTCAAGTGTTTTTCACAACAAGAGGGTTGGAGAGTGTGTTGCACAAGAGCAGGACCTGCAAGTGTTTTGCACAAGAACAGGGCCTACAAGTGTTTTGCAAAAGAACAGGGCCTGCAAGTGTTTTCCAGAGGAACAGGACCTGCAAATCTTTTGCACCAGAACATGACCTGCAAGTGTTTTGAAAAAGAACAGTGCCTGCAAATCTTTACACAAGAACAGTGCCTGCAAATGTTTTGCAGCAGAACAGGGTCTGAGAATGTTTTGCACAAGAACAGGACATGCAAGTGTTTTGAACAAGAACAGGGCCTGCAAGTGTTTTGCACAAGAACAGGGTCTGAAAGTGTATTGCACAAGAACAGGGCTTGCAAGTGTTTTGCACAAGAACAGGGCTTGCAAGTGTTTTGCACAACAAAAAGGCCTGCCACTGTTTTCAAGTGGAACAGGTACTGTGAGTTTTTTGCACAAGAAAAATGGCTGCAAGTGTTTAGCACAATAACAGAGCCTGCAAGTGTTTTGAACAAATACAGAGCTTGCAACTATTTTGCACAAGAACAGGGTCTGAAAGTGTATTGCACAAAAACAGGTCCTACAAGTGTTTTGCACAAGAACAGGGCCTGCAAATGTTTTCCAGAGGAACTGTGCCTGCTAGTGTTTCGAACAAGAACAGAGCTTGCAACTATTTTGCAAAAGAACTGGGTCTGAAAGTGTATTGCACAAGAACAGGTCCTGCCAGTGTTTTGCACAAGAACAGGTCCTGCCAGTGTTTTACACAAGAACAGTGCCTGCAAGTGTTTTGCACAAGAACAGGGCCTGCAAGTGTTTTGCACAACAACAAGGCCTGCAAGTGTTTTGCACAAAAACAGGTGCTACAAGTGTTTTGCACAAGAACAGGGCCTGCAAGTGTTTTGCACAACAGGGTTGGAGAGTGTTTTGCACAAGAATAGAGCCTGCAACTGTTTTTCACAACAACAGGGCCTGTCCATGTATTGCACAACAACAGGGCCTGCAAGTGTTTTGCACAAGAACAGGGCCTGCAAGTGTTTTGCACAAGAACACGGCCTGCAAGTTTTTTGAACAAGAACAGAACCTGCAAGTGTATTGCACAAGTAAAGGGTATCCAAGTGTTTTGTGCAAGAACAGTGCCTTCAAGTGTTTTTCACAACAACAGGGTTGGAGAGTGTTTTTCACAAGAACAGGACATGCAAGTGTTTTGAACAAGAACAGCGTCTGAAAGTGTACTGCAAAAGAACAGCGTCTGAAAGTGTACTGCAAAAGAACAGGACATACAAGTGTTTTGCACAAGAACAGGGTCTGCAAGTGTTTTGCACAAGAAAAGGGTCTGCATATGTTTTGCACAAGAACAGGACCTGCAAATCTTTTGCACCAGAACATGACCTGAAAGTGTTTTACAGGGCCTGTAAATGGTTTGCACCAGAACATGACCTGCAAGTGTTTTGAAAAAGAACAGTGCCTGCAAATCTTTACACAAGAACAGTGCCTGCACATGTTTTGCAGCAGAACAGGGTCTGAGAATGTTTTGCACAAGATCAGGGCCTGAAAGTGTTTTGCCCAAGAACAGGGCCTCCAAATGTTTTAAACAAGAACAGTGCCTGCAAATCATTGCACAAGAATAGGGTCTGTACATGTATTGCCCAACAACAGGGGTGAAGGGTGGGGGGGAGAAAATGTTAGTATTTCCTATAAAACTTTTCAAAAAAAAAAAAGAACAGGACATGCAAGTGTTTTGCACAAGAACAGGGCCTGCAAGTGTTTTGCACAAGAAAAGGGTCTGAAAGTGTTTTGCACAAGAAAAGGGTCTGAAAGTGTTTTGCACAAGAACAGGGTTGGAGAGTGTTTTGCACAAGAATAGAGCCTGCAAGTGTTTTTCACAACAACAGGGCCTGTCCATGTATTGCACAACAACAGGGCCTGCAAGTGTTTAGCACAAGAACAGGGCCTGCAAATCTTTACACAAGAACAGTGCCTGCACATGTTTTGCAGCAGAACAGGGTCTGAGAATGTTTTACACAAGAACAGGGCCTGCAAATGTTTTAAACAAGAACAGGGCCTGCAAGTGTTTTGCACAACAACAGGGCCTGCAAGTGTTTTGCACAAGAACAGGGTCTAAAAGTGTTTTGCACAACAAGAGGGTTGGGGAGTGTTTTGCACAAGAACAGGGCCTGCAAGTGTTTTGCACAACAGGGTTGGATAGTGTTTTGCACAAGAATAGAGCCTGCAAGTGTTTTTCACAACAACAGGGCCTGTCCATGTATTGCACAAGAACAGGGCCTGCAAGTGTTTTGCACAAGAACAGGGCCTGCAAGTGTTTTGCACCAGAACAAGGCCTAAAAGTGTTCTGCACAACAACAGGGCCTGTAAGTGTTTTCCAGAGGAACAGTGCCTGCAAGTGTTTTGCACGAGAACACGGCCTGCAAGTTTTTTGAACAAGAACAGAACCTGCAAGTGTATTGCACAAGTAAAGGGTATCCAAGTGTTTTGTGCAAGAACAGTGCCTTCAAGTGTTTTGCACAACAGGGTTGGAGAGTGTTTTGCACAAGAATAGAGCCTGCAAGTGTTTTTCAGAACAACAGGGCCTGTCCATGTATTGCACAACAACAGGGCCTGCAAGTGTTTTGCACAAGAACAGGGCCTGCAAGTGTTTTGCACCAGAACAAGGCCTACAAGTGTTCTGCACAACAACAGGGCCTGTAAGTGTTTTCCAGAGGAACAGTGCCTGCAAGTGTTTTGCACGAGAACACGGCCTGCAAGTTTTTTGAACAAGAACAGAACCTGCAAGTGTATTGCACAAGTAAAGGGTATCCAAGTGTTTTGTGCAAGAACAGTGCCTTCAAGTGTTTTTCACAACAACAGGGTTGGAGAGTGTTTTGCACAAGAATAGAGCCTGCAAGTGTTTTTCACAACAACAGGGCCTGTCCATGTATTGCACAACAACAGGGCCTGCAAGTGTTTAGCACAAGAACAGGGCCTGCAAGTGTTTTGCACCAGAACAAGGCCTACAAGTGTTCTGCACAACAACAGTGCCTGCAAGTGTTTTGCACGAGAACACGGCCTGCAAGTTTTTTGAACAAGAACAGAACCTGCAAGTGTATTGCACAAGTAAAGGGTATCCAAGTGTTTTGTGCAAGAACAGTGCCTTCAAGTGTTTTGCACAACAACAGGGTTGGATAGTGTTTTGCACAAGAATAGAGCCTGCAAGTGTTTTTCACAACAACAGGGCCTGTCCATGTATTGCACAAGAACAGGGCCTGCAAGTGTTTTGCACAAGAACAGGTCCTACAAGTGTTTTGCACAAGAACAGGGCCTGCAAATGTTTTCCAGAGGAACAGTGCCTGCAAGTGTTTTGAACACGAACAGGACCTGCAAGTGTTTTGCACAAGAACAGAGCTTGCAACTATTTTGGACAACAACAAGGCCTGCCAGTGTTTTCAAGAGGAACAGGGACTGCGAGTGTTTTGCACAAGAAAAATGGCTGCAAGTGTTTAGCACAAGAACAGAGCCTGCAAGTGTTTTGAACAAAAACAGAGCTTGCAACTATTTTGCACAAGAACAGGGTCTGAAAGTGTATTGCACAAAAACAGGTCCTACAAATGTTTTGCACAACAACAAGGCCTGCAAGTGTTTTACACGAGAACAGTGCCTGCAAGTGTTTTGCACAAGAACAGGGCCTGGAAGTGTTTTGTACAAGAACAGGACCTGCAAGTGTTTTGCACAAGAACAGGGCCTGCAAGTGTTTTGCACAACAACAAGGCCTGCAAGTGTTTTGCACAAAAACAGGTGCTACAAGTGTTTTGCACAAGAACAGGGCCTGCAAGTGTTTTGCACAACAGGGTTGGAGAGTGTTTTGCACAAGAATAGAGCCTGCAACTGTTTTTCACAACAACAGGGCCTGTCCATGTATTGCACAACAACAGGGCCTGCAAGTGTTTTGCACAAGAACAGGGCCTGCAAGTGTTTTGCACAAGAACACGGCCTGCAAGTTTTTTGAACAAGAACAGAACCTGCAAGTGTATTGCACAAGTAAAGGGTATCCAAGTGTTTTGTGCAAGAACAGTGCCTTCAAGTGTTTTTCACAACAACAGGGTTGGAGAGTGTTTTTCACAAGAACAGGACATGCAAGTGTTTTGAACAAGAACAGCGTCTGAAAGTGTACTGCAAAAGAACAGCGTCTGAAAGTGTACTGCAAAAGAACAGGACATACAAGTGTTTTGCACAAGAACAGGGTCTGCAAGTGTTTTGCACAAGAAAAGGGTCTGCATATGTTTTGCACAAGAACAGGACCTGCAAATCTTTTGCACCAGAACATGACCTGAAAGTGTTTTACAGGGCCTGTAAATGGTTTGCACCAGAACATGACCTGCAAGTGTTTTGAAAAAGAACAGTGCCTGCAAATCTTTACACAAGAACAGTGCCTGCACATGTTTTGCAGCAGAACAGGGTCTGAGAATGTTTTGCACAAGATCAGGGCCTGAAAGTGTTTTGCCCAAGAACAGGGCCTCCAAATGTTTTAAACAAGAACAGTGCCTGCAAATCATTGCACAAGAATAGGGTCTGTACATGTATTGCCCAACAACAGGGGTGAAGGGTGGGGGGGAGAAAATGTTAGTATTTCCTATAAAACTTTTCAAAAAAAAAAAAGAACAGGACATGCAAGTGTTTTGCACAAGAACAGGGCCTGCAAGTGTTTTGCACAAGAAAAGGGTCTGAAAGTGTTTTGCACAAGAACAGGGTTGGAGAGTGTTTTGCACAAGAATAGAGCCTGCAAGTGTTTTTCACAACAACAGGGCCTGTCCATGTATTGCACAACAACAGGGCCTGCAAGTGTTTAGCACAAGAACAGGGCCTGCAAATCTTTACACAAGAACAGTGCCTGCACATGTTTTGCAGCAGAACAGGGTCTGAGAATGTTTTGCACAAGAACAGGGCCTGCAAATGTTTTAAACAAGAACAGGGCCTGCAAGTGTTTTGCACAACAACAGGGCCTGCAAGTGTTTTGCACAAGAACAGGGTCTAAAAGTGTTTTGCACAACAAGAGGGTTGGGGAGTGTTTTGCACAAGAACAGGGCCTGCAAGTGTTTTGCACAACAGGGTTGGATAGTGTTTTGCACAAGAATAGAGCCTGCAAGTGTTTTTCACAACAACAGGGCCTGTCCATGTATTGCACAAGAACAGGGCCTGCAAGTGTTTTGCACAAGAACAGGGCCTGCAAGTGTTTTGCACCAGAACAAGGCCTAAAAGTGTTCTGCACAACAACAGGGCCTGTAAGTGTTTTCCAGAGGAACAGTGCCTGCAAGTGTTTTGCACGAGAACACGGCCTGCAAGTTTTTTGAACAAGAACAGAACCTGCAAGTGTATTGCACAAGTAAAGGGTATCCAAGTGTTTTGTGCAAGAACAGTGCCTTCAAGTGTTTTGCACAACAGGGTTGGAGAGTGTTTTGCACAAGAATAGAGCCTGCAAGTGTTTTTCACAACAACAGGGCCTGTCCATGTATTGCACAACAACAGGGCCTGCAAGTGTTTTGCACAAGAACAGGGCCTGCAAGTGTTTTGCACCAGAACAAGGCCTACAAGTGTTCTGCACAACAACAGGGCCTGTAAGTGTTTTCCAGAGGAACAGTGCCTGCAAGTGTTTTGCACGAGAACACGGCCTGCAAGTTTTTTGAACAAGAACAGAACCTGCAAGTGTATTGCACAAGTAAAGGGTATCCAAGTGTTTTGTGCAAGAACAGTGCCTTCAAGTGTTTTTCACAACAACAGGGTTGGAGAGTGTTTTGCACAAGAATAGAGCCTGCAAGTGTTTTTCACAACAACAGGGCCTGTCCATGTATTGCACAAGAAAAGGGTCTCAATGTGTTTTGCACAAGAACAGGGCCTGCAAGTGTTTTGCAGAAGAACAGGGTCTGCAAGTGTTTTTCACAAGAAAAATGGCGGCAAGTATTTAGCACAACAGGGTTGGAGAGTGTTTTGCAAAAGAACAGGGCCTGCAAGTGTTTTGCACAGAAACAGCGTCTGAAAGTGTATTGCACAAGAAAAGGGCCTGAAAGTGTATTGCAGAAGAAAAGGCCCTGAAAGTGTTTTGCACAACAACAGGGCCTGTAAGTGTTTTCCAGAGGAACAGTGCCTGCAACTGTTTTACAAAAGAACAGGGCCTGAAAGTGTTGTGCACAACAACAGGGCCTGAAAGTGTTTTGCCCAAGAACAGGGCCTGAAAGTGTTGTGCACAAGAAAAGGGCCTGAAAGTGTATTGCAGAAGAACAGGGTCTGCAAGTGTTTTTCACAAAAACAGCGTCTGAAAGTGTATTGCACAAGAAAAGGGCCTGAAAGTGTATTGCAGAAGAAAAGGCCCTGAAAGTGTTTTGCACAACAACAGGGCCTGTAAGTGTTTTCCAGAGGAACAGTGCCTGCAACTGTTTTACACAAGAACAGGGCCTGAAAGTGTTTTGCCCAAGAACAGGGCCTGCAAATGTTTTAAACAAGAACAGTGCCTGCAAATCATTGCACAAGAATAGGGTCTGTACATGTATTGCCCAACAACAGGGGGGAAGGTTGGGGGGGGGGGGGGAGAAAATGTTTGTATTTCCTATAAAACTTTTCAAAAAAAAAAAAAAGAACAGGACATGCAAGTTTTTTGCACAAGAACAGGGCCTACAAGTGTTTTGCACAAGAACAGGGCCTGTATGTGTTTTCCAGAGGAACAGTGCCTGCAAGTGTTTTGCACAAGAACAGGGTCTAAAAGTGTTTTGCACAACAAGAGGGTTGGGGAGTGTTTTGCAAAAGAACAGGGCCTGCAAGTGTTTTCCAGAGGAACAGTGCCTGCAAGTGTTTTGCACAAGAACAGGGTCTAAAAGTGTTTTGCACAACAAGAGGGTTGGGGAGTGTTTTGCAAAAGAACAGGGCCTGCAAGTGTTTTCCAGAGGAACAGGACCTGCAAATCTTTTGCACCAGAACATGACCTGAAAGTGTTTTACAGGGCCTGTAAATGGTTTGCACCAG
Organism: Pantherophis vulpinus; assembly: GCA_037215915.1. NCBI lineage: Eukaryota > Metazoa > Chordata > Lepidosauria > Squamata > Colubridae > Pantherophis > Pantherophis vulpinus. Next base: position 1,721,499 of record JAXLNS010000044.1, on the reverse strand, counting down.
AACATGACCTGCAAGTGTTTTGAAAAAGAACAGTGCCTGCAAATCATTGCACAAGAATAGGGTCTGTACATGTATTGCCCAACAACAGGGGGGAAGGGTGGGGGGGAGAAAATGTTAGTATTTCCTATAAAACTTTTCAAAAAAAAAAAAAAAAAAGAACAGGACATGCAAGTGTTTTGCACAAGAACAGGGCCTGCAAGTGTTTTGCACAAGAAAAGGGTCTGAAAGTGTTTTGCACAAGAACAGGACCTGCAAATCTTTTGCACCAGAACATGACCTGAAAGTGTTTTACAGGGCCTATAAATGGTTTGCACCAGAACATGACCTGCAAGTGTTTTGAAAAAGAACAGTGCCTGCAAATCTTTACACAAGAACAGTGCCTGCACATGTTTTGCAGCAGAACAGGGTCTGAGAATGTTTTGCACAAGAACAGGGCCTGCAAGTGTTTTAAACAAGAACAGGGCCTACAAGTGTTTTGAACAAGAACAGGGTCTAAAAGTGTTTTGAACAAGAACAGGGTCTAAAAGTGTTTTGCACAAGAACAGGGCCTGCAAGTGTTTTGCACAACAGGGTTGGATAGTGTTTTGCACAAGAATAGAGCCTGCAAGTGTTTTTCACAACAACAGGGCCTGTCCATGTATTGCACAACAACAGGGCCTGCAAGTGTTTTGCACAAGAACAGGGCCTGCAAGTGTTTTTCACCAGAACAAGGCCTACAAGTGTTCTGCACAACAACAGGGCCTGTAAGTGTTTTCCACAGGAACAGTGCCTGCAAGTGTTTTGAACAAGAACAGAACCTGCAAGTGTATTGCACAAATAAAGGGTATCCAAGTGTTTTGTGCAAGAACAGTGCCTTCAAGTGTTTTTCACAACAACAGGGTTGGAGAGTGTTTTGCACAAGAACAGGACATGCAAGTGTTTTGCACAAGAACAGGGCCTGCAAGTGTTTTTCACAAGAAAAATGGCGGCAAGTGTTTAGCACAACAGGGTTGGAGAGTGTTTTGCACAAGAAAAGGGCCTGAAAGTGTTTTGCACAACAACAGGGCCTGTAAGTGTTTTCCAGAGGAACAGTGCCTGCAACTGTTTTACACAAGAACAGGGCCTGAAAGTGTTGTGCACAAGAACAGGGCCTGAAAGTGTTTTGCCCAAGAACAGGGCCTGCAAATGTTTTAAACAAGAACAGTGCCTGCAAATCATTGCACAAAAATAGGGTCTGTACATGTATTGCCCAACAACAGGGGGGAAGGGTGGGGGGGGGGAGAAAATGTTTGTATTTCCTATAAAACTTTAAAAAAAAAAAAGAACAGTGCCTGCAAGTGTTTTGCACAAGAACAGGGTCTAAAAGTGTTTTGCACAACAAGAGGGTTGGGGAGTGTTTTGCAAAAGAACAGGGCCTGCAAGTGTTTTCCAGAGGAACAGGACCTGCAAATCTTTTGCACCAGAACATGACCTGAAAATGTTTTACAGGGCCTGTAAATGGTTTGCACCAGAACATGACCTGCAAGTGTTTTGAAAAAGAACAGTGCCTGCAAATCTTTACACAAGAACAGTGCCTGCACATGTTTTGCAGCAGAACAGGGTCTGAGAATGTTTTGCACAAGATCAGGGCCTGAAAGTGTTTTGCCCAAGAACAGGGCCTCCAAATGTTTTAAACAAGAACAGTGCCTGCAAATCATTGCACAAAAATAGGGTCTGCAAGTGTTTTGCACAAGAACAGGGCCTGCAAGTGTTTTGCAGAAGAACAATGCCTGCAAGTGTTTTGCACAAAAACAGCGTCTGAAAGTGTATTGCACAAGAAAAGGGCCTGAAAGTGTATTGCAGAAGAAAAGGCCCTGAAAGTGTTTTGCACAACAACAGGGCCTGTAAGTGTTTTCCAGAGGAACAGTGCCTGCAACTGTTTTACACAAGAACAGGGCCTGAAAGTGTTGTGCACAAGAACAGGGCCTGAAAGTGTTTTGCCCAAGAACAGGGCCTGCAAATGTTTTAAACAAGAACAGTGCCTGCAAATCATTGCACAAAAATAGGGTCTGTACATGTATTGCCCAACAACAGGGGGGAAGGGTGGGGGGGAGAAAACGTTTGTATTTCCTATAAAACTTTTCAAAAAAAAAAAAAAAGAACAGGACATGCAAGTGTTTTGCACAAGAACAGGGTCTAAAAGTGTTTTGCACAACAAGAGGGTTGGGGAGTGTTTTGCAAAAGAACAGGGCCTGCAAGTGTTTTCCAGAGGAACAGGACCTGCAAATCTTTTGCACCAGAACATGACCTGAAAATGTTTTACAGGGCCTGTAAATGGTTTGCACCAGAACATGACCTGCAAGTGTTTTGAAAAAGAACAGTGCCTGCAAATCTTTACACAAGAACAGTGCCTGCACATGTTTTACAGCAGAACAGGGTCTGAGAATGTTTTGCACAAGATCAGGGCCTGAAAGTGTTTTGCCCAAGAACAGGGCCTCAAAATGTTTTAAACAAGAACAGTGCCTGCACATCATTGCACAAGAATAGGGTCTGTACATGTATTGCCGAACAACAGGGGGGAAGGGTGGGGGGGAGAAAATGTTTGTATTTCCTATAAAACTTTAAAAAAAAAAAAAAAGAACAGGACATGCAAGTGTTTTGCACAAGAACAGGGTCTGAGAATGTTTTGCACAAGATCAGGGCCTGAAAGTGTTTTGCCCAAGAACAGGGCCTCCAAATGTTTTAAACAAGAACAGTGCCTGCAAATCATTGCACAAGAATAGGGTCTGTACATGTGTTGCCCAACAACAGGGGGGAAGGGTGGGGGGGGAGAAAATGTTTGTATTTCCTATAAAACTTTTCAAAAAAAAAAAAGAACAGGACATGCAAGTGTTTTGCACAAGAACAGGGCCTACAAGTGTTTTGCACCAGAACAGGGCCTACAAGTGTTTTGAACAAAACAGGGTCTAAAAGTGTTTTGCACAACAAGAGGGTTGGGGAGTGTTTTGCACAAGAACAGGGCCTGCAAGTGTTTTCCAGAGGAACAGTGCCTGCAAGTGTTTTGCACGAGAACACGGCCTGCAAGTTTTTTGAACAAGAACAGAACCTGCAAGTGTATTGCACAAGTAAAGGGTATCCAAGTGTTTTGTGCAAGAACAGTGCCTTCAAGTGTTTTGCACAACAGGGTTGGAGAGTGTTTTGCACAAGAATAGAGCCTGCAAGTGTTTTTCACAACAACAGGGCCTGTCCATGTATTGCACAACAAAAGGGCCTGCAAGTGTTTTGCACAAGAACAGGGCCTGCAAGTGTTTTGCACCAGAACAAGGCCTACAAGTGTTCTGCACAACAACAGGGCCTGTAAGTGTTTTCCAGAGGAACAGTGCCTGCAAGTGTTTTGCACGAGAACACGGCCTGCAAGTTTTTTGAACAAGAACAGAACCTGCAAGTGTATTGCACAAGTAAAGGGTATCCAAGTGTTTTGTGCAAGAACAGTGCCTTCAAGTGTTTTTCACAACAACAGGGTTGGAGAGTGTTTTGCACAAGAACAGGACATGCAAATGTTTTGCACAAGAACAGGGCCTGCAAGTGTTTTGCACAAGAAAAGGGTCTCAAAGTGTTTTGCACAAGAACAGGGCCTGCAAGTGTCTTGCACAAGAACAGGGCCTGCAAGTGTTTTGCACAAGAAAAGGGTCTGAAAGTGTTTTGCACAAGAACAGGGCTTGCAAGTGTTTTGCAGAAGAAGAGGGTCTGCAAGTGTTTTTCACAAGAAAAATGGCGGCAAGTGTTTAGCACAACAGGGTTGGAGAGTGTTTTGCAAAAGAACAGGGCCTGCACGTGTTTTGCATAAGAACAATGCCTGCAAGTGTTTTGCACAAAAACAGCGTCTGAAAGTGTATTGCACAAGAAAAGGGCCTGAAAGTGTATTGCAGAAGAAAAGGCCCTGAAAGTGTTTTCCACAACAACAGGGCCTGTAAGTGTTTTCCAGAGGAACAGTGCCTGCAACTGTTTTACACAAGAACAGGGCCTGAAAGTGTTTTGCCCAAGAACAGGGCCTGCAAATGTTTTAAACAAGAACAGTGCCTGCAAATCATTGCACAAGAATAGGGTCTGTACATGTATTGCCGAACAACAGGGGAGAAGGGTGGGGGGGAGAAAATGTTTGTATTTCCTATAAAACTTTTCAAAAAAAAAAAAGAACAGGACATGCAAGTGTTTTGCACAAGAACAGGGCCTGCAAGTGTTTTGCACAAGAAAAGGGTCTGACAGTGTTTTGCACAAGAACAGGGCCTGCAAGTGTTTTGCAGAAGAACAGGGCCTACAAGTGTTTTGCACCAGAACAGGGCCTACAAGTGTTTTGAACAAGAACAGGGTCTAAAAGTGTTTTGCACAACAGGGTTGGATAGTGTTTTGCACAAGAATAGAGCCTGCAAGTGTTTTTCACAACAACAGGGCCTGTCCATGTATTGCACAAGAACAGGGCCTGCAAGTGTTTTGCACAAGAACAGGTCCTACAAGTGTTTTGCACAAGAACAGGGCCTGCAAATGTTTTCCAGAGGAACAGTGCCTGCAAGTGTTTTGAACACGAACAGGACCTGCAAGTGTTTTGCACAAGAACAGAGCTTGCAACTATTTTGGACAACAACAAGGCCTGCCAGTGTTTTCAAGAGGAACAGGGACTGCGAGTGTTTTGCACAAGAAAAATGGCTGCAAGTGTTTAGCACAAGAACAGAGCCTGCAAGTGTTTTGAACAAAAACAGAGCTTGCAACTATTTTGCACAAGAACAGGGTCTGAAAGTGTATTGCACAAAAACAGGTCCTACAAGTGTTTTGCACAACAACAAGGCCTGCAAGTGTTTTACACGAGAACAGTGCCTGCAAGTGTTTTGCACAAGAACAGGGCCTGGAAGTGTTTTGTACAAGAACAGGACCTGCAAGTGTTTTGCACAAGAACAGGGCCTGCAAGTGTTTTGCACAACAACAAGGCCTGCAAGTGTTTTGCACAAAAACAGGTGCTACAAGTGTTTTGCACAAGAACAGGGCCTGCAAGTGTTTTGCACAACAGGGTTGGAGAGTGTTTTGCACAAGAATAGAGCCTGCAACTGTTTTTCACAACAACAGGGCCTGTCCATGTATTGCACAACAACAGGGCCTGCAAGTGTTTTGCACAAGAACAGGGCCTGCAAGTGTTTTGCACAAGAACACGGCCTGCAAGTTTTTTGAACAAGAACAGAACCTGCAAGTGTATTGCACAAGTAAAGGGTATCCAAGTGTTTTGTGCAAGAACAGTGCCTTCAAGTGTTTTTCACAACAACAGGGTTGGAGAGTGTTTTTCACAAGAACAGGACATGCAAGTGTTTTGAACAAGAACAGCGTCTGAAAGTGTACTGCAAAAGAACAGCGTCTGAAAGTGTACTGCAAAAGAACAGGACATACAAGTGTTTTGCACAAGAACAGGGTCTGCAAGTGTTTTGCACAAGAAAAGGGTCTGCATATGTTTTGCACAAGAACAGGACCTGCAAATCTTTTGCACCAGAACATGACCTGAAAGTGTTTTACAGGGCCTGTAAATGGTTTGCACCAGAACATGACCTGCAAGTGTTTTGAAAAAGAACAGTGCCTGCAAATCTTTACACAAGAACAGTGCCTGCACATGTTTTGCAGCAGAACAGGGTCTGAGAATGTTTTGCACAAGATCAGGGCCTGAAAGTGTTTTGCCCAAGAACAGGGCCTCCAAATGTTTTAAACAAGAACAGTGCCTGCAAATCATTGCACAAGAATAGGGTCTGTACATGTATTGCCCAACAACAGGGGTGAAGGGTGGGGGGGAGAAAATGTTAGTATTTCCTATAAAACTTTTCAAAAAAAAAAAAGAACAGGACATGCAAGTGTTTTGCACAAGAACAGGGCCTGCAAGTGTTTTGCACAAGAAAAGGGTCTGAAAGTGTTTTGCACAAGAACAGGGTTGGAGAGTGTTTTGCACAAGAATAGAGCCTGCAAGTGTTTTTCACAACAACAGGGCCTGTCCATGTATTGCACAACAACAGGGCCTGCAAGTGTTTAGCACAAGAACAGGGCCTGCAAATCTTTACACAAGAACAGTGCCTGCACATGTTTTGCAGCAGAACAGGGTCTGAGAATGTTTTGCACAAGAACAGGGCCTGCAAATGTTTTAAACAAGAACAGGGCCTGCAAGTGTTTTGCACAACAACAGGGCCTGCAAGTGTTTTGCACAAGAACAGGGTCTAAAATTGTTTTGCACAACAAGAGGGTTGGGGAGTGTTTTGCACAAGAACAGGGCCTGCAAGTGTTTTGCACAACAGGGTTGGATAGTGTTTTGCACAAGAATAGAGCCTGCAAGTGTTTTTCACAACAACAGGGCCTGTCCATGTATTGCACAAGAACAGGGCCTGCAAGTGTTTTGCACAAGAACAGGGCCTGCAAGTGTTTTGCACCAGAACAAGGCCTAAAAGTGTTCTGCACAACAACAGGGCCTGTAAGTGTTTTCCAGAGGAACAGTGCCTGCAAGTGTTTTGCACGAGAACACGGCCTGCAAGTTTTTTGAACAAGAACAGAACCTGCAAGTGTATTGCACAAGTAAAGGGTATCCAAGTGTTTTGTGCAAGAACAGTGCCTTCAAGTGTTTTGCACAACAGGGTTGGAGAGTGTTTTGCACAAGAATAGAGCCTGCAAGTGTTTTTCACAACAACAGGGCCTGTCCATGTATTGCACAACAACAGGGCCTGCAAGTGTTTTGCACAAGAACAGGGCCTGCAAGTGTTTTGCACCAGAACAAGGCCTACAAGTGTTCTGCACAACAACAGGGCCTGTAAGTGTTTTCCAGAGGAACAGTGCCTGCAAGTGTTTTGCACGAGAACACGGCCTGCAAGTTTTTTGAACAAGAACAGAACCTGCAAGTGTATTGCACAAGTAAAGGGTATCCAAGTGTTTTGTGCAAGAACAGTGCCTTCAAGTGTTTTTCACAACAACAGGGTTGGAGAGTGTTTTGCACAAGAATAGAGCCTGCAAGTGTTTTTCACAACAACAGGGCCTGTCCATGTATTGCACAACAACAGGGCCTGCAAGTGTTTAGCACAAGAACAGGGCCTGCAAGTGTTTTGCACCAGAACAAGGCCTACAAGTGTTCTGCACAACAACAGTGCCTGCAAGTGTTTTGCACGAGAACACGGCCTGCAAGTTTTTTGAACAAGAACAGAACCTGCAAGTGTATTGCACAAGTAAAGGGTATCCAAGTGTTTTGTGCAAGAACAGTGCCTTCAAGTGTTTTGCACAACAACAGGGTTGGAGAGTGTTTTGCACAAGAACAGGACATGCAAGTGTTTTGCACAAGAACAGGGCCTGCAAGTGTTTTGCACAAGAAAAGGGTCTCAATGTGTTTTGCACAAGTACAGGGCCTGCAAGTGTTTTGCAGAAGAACAGGGCCTGCAAGTGTTTTTCACAAGAAAAATGGCGGCAAGTATTTAGCACAACAGGGTTGGAGAGTGTTTTGCACAAGAACAGGGCCTGCAAGTGTTTTGCACAAGAACAGGGCCTGCAAGTGTTTTTCACAAGAAAAATGGCGGCAAGTATTTAGCACAACAGGGTTGGAGAGTGTTTTGCAAAAGAACAGGGCCTGCACGTGTTTTGCATAAGAACAATGCCTGCAAGTGTTTTGCACAGAAACAGCGTCTGAAAGTGTATTGCACAAGAAAAGGGCCTGAAAGTGTATTGCAGAAGAAAAGGCCCTGAAAGTGTTTTGCACAACAACAGGGCCTGTAAGTGTTTTCCAGAGGAACAGTGCCTGCAACTGTTTTACAAAAGAACAGGGCCTGAAAGTGTTGTGCACAAGAACAGGGCCTGAAAGTGTTTTGCCCAAGAACAGGGCCTGCAAATGTTTTAAACAAGAACAGTGCCTGCAAATCATTGCACAAGAATAGGGTCTGTACATGTATTGCCCAACAACAGGGGGGAAGGGTGGGGGGGAGAAAATGTTTGTATTTCCTATAAAACTTTTCAAAAAAAAAAAAAGAACAGGACATGCAAGTGTTTTACACCAGAACAGGGCCTACAAGGGTTTTCAACAAGAACAGGGTCTAAAAGTGTTTTGCACAACAAGAGGGTTGGAGAGTGTTTTGCACAAGAACAGGGCCTCCAAGTGTTTTGCACAACAGGGTTGGATAGTGTTTTGCATAAGAATAGAGCCTCCAAGTGTTTTTCACAACAACAGGGCCTGTCCATGTATTGCACAACAACAGGGCCTGCAAGTGTTTTGCACAAGAACAGGGCCTGCAAGTGTTTTGCACCAGAACAAGGCCTACAAGTGTTCTGCACAACAACAGGGCCTGTAAGTGTTTTCCAGAGGAACAGTGCCTGCAAGTGTTTTGCACGAGAACACGGCCTGCAAGTTTTTTGAACAAGAACAGAACCTGCAAGTGTATTGCACAAGTATAGGGTATCCAAGTGTTTTGTGCAAGAACAGTGCCTTCAAGTGTTTTTCACAACAACAGGGTTGGAGAGTGTTTTGCAGAAGACAGGGCCTGCAAGTGTTTTGCACAAGAAAAGGGTCTCAAAGTGTTTTGCACAAGAACAGAAAGAGCCTTGGTAGTACAAGGGTTTAAGGCACCCTATTATTAAGCTGCTTAAGACCAGCTGCCTGCAATTACTGCAGGGTTTGAATCTCGCCAAGGCTCAAGGTTGACTCAGCCTTCCATCCTTTCTAAGGTAGGTGAAATGAGGACCCAGTTTGTGGGGCCAATAAGCTGACTTTGTATAAATATACAAAAGGATGAAGGCTATTGCTGAGCACATTGTAAGCCGCCCTGAGTCTTCGGAGAAGGGCGGCATATAAATCAAATTAAAAAAAAAAAAAAAAAAAAAACAGGGCCTGCAAGTGTTTTGCACAAGAACAGGGCCTGCAAGTGTTTTGCACGAGAACACGGCCTGCAAGTTTTTTGAACAAGAACAGAACCTGCAAGTGTATTGCACAAGTATAGGGTATCCAAGTGTTTTGTGCAAGAACAGTGCCTTCAAGTGTTTTTCACAACAACAGGGTTGGAGAGTGTGTTGCACAAGAGCAGGACCTGCAAGTGTTTTGCACAAGAACAGGGCCTACAAGTGTTTTGCAAAAGAACAGGGCCTGCAAGTGTTTTCCAGAGGAACAGGACCTGCAAATCTTTTGCACCAGAACATGACCTGCAAGTGTTTTGAAAAAGAACAGTGCCTGCAAATCTTTACACAAGAACAGTGCCTGCAAATGTTTTGCAGCAGAACAGGGTCTGAGAATGTTTTGCACAAGAACAGGGCCTGCAAGTGTTTTGCACCAGAACAGGGCCTACAAGTGTTTTGCACCAGAACAGGGCCTACAAGTGTTTTGAACAAGAACAGGGTCTAAAAGTGTTTTGCACAACAAGAGGGTTGGGGAGTGTTTTGCACGAGAACACGGCCTGCAAGTTTTTTGAACAAGAACAGAACCTGCAAGTGTATTGCACAAGTAAAGGGTATCCAAGTGTTTTGTGCAAGAACAGTGCCTTCAAGTGTTTTGCACAACAGGGTTGGAGAGTGTTTTGCACAAGAATAGAGCCTGCAAGTGTTTTTCACAACAACAGGGCCTGTCCATGTATTGCACAACAACAGGGCCTGTAAGTGTTTTGCACAAGAACAGGGCCTGCAAGTGTTTTGCACCAGAACAAGGCCTACAAGTGTTCTGCACAACAACAGGGCCTGTAAGTGTTTTCCAGAGGAACAGTGCCTGCAAGTGTTTTGCACGAGAACACGGCCTGCAAGTTTTTTGAACAAGAACAGAACCTGCAAGTGTATTGCACAAGTAAAGGGTATCCAAGTGTTTTGTGCAAGAACAGTGCCTTCAAGTGTTTTTCACAACAACAGGGTTGGAGAGTGTTTTGCACAAGAATAGAGCCTGCAAGTGTTTTTCACAACAACAGGGCCTGTCCATGTATTGCACAACAACAGGGCCTGCAAGTGTTTAGCACAAGAACAGGGCCTGCAAGTGTTTTGCACCAGAACAAGGCCTACAAGTGTTCTGCACAACAACAGGGCCTGTAAGTGTTTTCCAGAGGAACAGTGCCTGCAAGTGTTTTGCACGAGAACACGGCCTGCAAGTTTTTTGAACAAGAACAGAACCTGCAAGTGTATTGCACAAGTAAAGGGTATCCAAGTGTTTTGTGCAAGAACAGTGCCTTCAAGTGTTTTTCACAACAACAGGGTTGGAGAGTGTTTTGCACAAGAATAGAGCCTGCAAGTGTTTTTCACAACAACAGGGCCTGTCCATGTATTGCACAACAACAGGGCCTGCAAGTGTTTAGCACAAGAACAGGGCCTGCAAGTGTTTTGCACCAGAACAAGGCCTACAAGTGTTCTGCACAACAACAGTGCCTGCAAGTGTTTTGCACGAGAACACGGCCTGCAAGTTTTTTGAACAAGAACAGAACCTGCAAGTGTATTGCACAAGTAAAGGGTATCCAAGTGTTTTGTGCAAGAACAGTGCCTTCAAGTGTTTTTCACAACAACAGGGTTGGAGAGTGTTTTGCACAAGAACAGGACATGCAAGTGTTTTGCACAAGAACAGGGCCTGCAAGTGTTTTGCACAAGAACAGGGCCTCCAAATGTTTTAAACAAGAACAGTGCCTGCAAATCATTACACAAGAATAGGGTCTGTACATGTATTGCCCAACAACAGGGGGGAAGGGTGGGGGAGAGAAAATGTTTGTATTTCCTATAAAACTTTTAAAAAAAAAAAAAGAACAGGACATGCAAGTGTTTTGCACCAGAACAGGTCCTACAAGTGTTTTGCACAAGAACAGGGCCTGCAAATGTTTTCCAGAGGAACAGTGCCTGCAAGTGTGCCTGCAAGAACAGGTCCTACAAGTGTTTTGCACAAGAACAGCGTCTGTTCAGCCTTCCATCCTTTCTAAGGTAGGTGAAATGAGGACCCAGTTTGTGGGGGCAATAAGCTGACTTTGTATAAATATACAAAAGGATGAAGGCTATTGCTGAGCACATTGTAAGCCGCCCTGAGTCTTCGGAGAAGGGCGGCATATAAATCAAATTAAAAAAAAAAAACAAAAAAAAACCAGGGCCTGCAAGTGTTTTGCACAAGAACAGGGCCTGCAAGTGTTTTGCACAAGAACAGGGCCTGTAAGTGTTTTCCAGAGGAACAGTGCCTGCAAGTGTTTTGCACGAGAACACGGCCTGCAAGTTTTTTGAACAAGAACAGAACCTGCAAGTGTTTTGCAAAAGAACAGGGCCTGCAAGTGTTTTCCAGAGGAACAGGACCTGCAAATCTTTTGCACCAGAACATGACCTGCAAGTGTTTTGAAAAAGAACAGTGCCTGCAAATCTTTACACAAGAACAGTGCCTGCACATGTTTTGCAGCAGAACAGGGTCTGAGAATGTTTTGCACAAGAACAGGGCCTGCAAGTGTTTTGCACCAGAACAGGGCCTACAAGTGTTTTGCACCAGAACAGGGCCTACAAGTGTTTTGAACAAGAACAGGGTCTAAAAGTGTTTTGCACAACAAGAGGGTTGGGGAGTGTTTTGCACGAGAACACGGCCTGCAAGTTTTTTGAACAAGAACAGAACCTGCAAGTGTACAGGGCCTGTAAGTGTTTTCCAGAGGAACAGTGCCTGCAAGTGTTTTGCACGAGAACACGGCCTGCAAGTTTTTTGAACAAGAACAGAACCTGCAAGTGTATTGCACAAGTATAGGGTATCCAAGTGTTTTGTGCAAGAACAGTGCCTTCAAGTGTTTTTCACAACAACAGGGTTGGAGAGTGTTTTGCAGAAGAACAGGGCCTGCAAGTGTTTTGCACAAGAAAAGGGTCTCAAAGTGTTTTGCACAAGAACAGAAAGAGCCTTGGTAGTACAAGGGTTTAAGGCACCCTATTATTAAGCTGCTTAAGACCAGCTGCCTGCAATTACTGCAGGGTTCGAATCTCGCCAAGGCTCAAGGTTGACTCAGCCTTCCATCCTTTCTAAGGTAGGTGAAATGAGGACCCAGTTTGTGGGGGCAATAAGCTGACTTTGTATAAATATACAAAAGGATGAAGGCTATTGCTGAGCACATTGTAAGCCGCCCTGAGTCTTCGGAGAAGGGCGGCATATAAATCAAATTAAAAAAAAAAAAAAAACAGGGCCTGCAAGTGTTTTGCACAAGAACAGGGCCTGCAAGTGTTTTGCACAAGAACAGGGCCTGTAAGTGTTTTCCAGAGGAACAGTGCCTGCAAGTGTTTTGCACGAGAACACGGCCTGCAAGTTTTTTGAACAAGAACAGAACCTGCAAGTGTATTGCACAAGTATAGGGTATCCAAGTGTTTTGTGCAAGAACAGTGCCTTCAAGTGTTTTTCACAACAAGAGGGTTGGAGAGTGTGTTGCACAAGAGCAGGACCTGCAAGTGTTTTGCACAAGAACAGGGCCTACAAGTGTTTTGCAAAAGAACAGGGCCTGCAAGTGTTTTCCAGAGGAACAGGACCTGCAAATCTTTTGCACCAGAACATGACCTGCAAGTGTTTTGAAAAAGAACAGTGCCTGCAAATCTTTACACAAGAACAGTGCCTGCAAATGTTTTGCAGCAGAACAGGGTCTGAGAATGTTTTGCACAAGAACAGGACATGCAAGTGTTTTGAACAAGAACAGGGCCTGCAAGTGTTTTGCACAAGAACAGGGTCTGAAAGTGTATTGCACAAGAACAGGGCTTGCAAGTGTTTTGCACAAGAACAGGGCTTGCAAGTGTTTTGCACAACAAAAAGGCCTGCCACTGTTTTCAAGTGGAACAGGTACTGTGAGTTTTTTGCACAAGAAAAATGGCTGCAAGTGTTTAGCACAATAACAGAGCCTGCAAGTGTTTTGAACAAATACAGAGCTTGCAACTATTTTGCACAAGAACAGGGTCTGAAAGTGTATTGCACAAAAACAGGTCCTACAAGTGTTTTGCACAAGAACAGGGCCTGCAAATGTTTTCCAGAGGAACTGTGCCTGCTAGTGTTTCGAACAAGAACAGAGCTTGCAACTATTTTGCAAAAGAACTGGGTCTGAAAGTGTATTGCACAAGAACAGGTCCTGCCAGTGTTTTGCACAAGAACAGGTCCTGCCAGTGTTTTACACAAGAACAGTGCCTGCAAGTGTTTTGCACAAGAACAGGGCCTGCAAGTGTTTTGCACAACAACAAGGCCTGCAAGTGTTTTGCACAAAAACAGGTGCTACAAGTGTTTTGCACAAGAACAGGGCCTGCAAGTGTTTTGCACAACAGGGTTGGAGAGTGTTTTGCACAAGAATAGAGCCTGCAACTGTTTTTCACAACAACAGGGCCTGTCCATGTATTGCACAACAACAGGGCCTGCAAGTGTTTTGCACAAGAACAGGGCCTGCAAGTGTTTTGCACAAGAACACGGCCTGCAAGTTTTTTGAACAAGAACAGAACCTGCAAGTGTATTGCACAAGTAAAGGGTATCCAAGTGTTTTGTGCAAGAACAGTGCCTTCAAGTGTTTTTCACAACAACAGGGTTGGAGAGTGTTTTTCACAAGAACAGGACATGCAAGTGTTTTGAACAAGAACAGCGTCTGAAAGTGTACTGCAAAAGAACAGCGTCTGAAAGTGTACTGCAAAAGAACAGGACATACAAGTGTTTTGCACAAGAACAGGGTCTGCAAGTGTTTTGCACAAGAAAAGGGTCTGCATATGTTTTGCACAAGAACAGGACCTGCAAATCTTTTGCACCAGAACATGACCTGAAAGTGTTTTACAGGGCCTGTAAATGGTTTGCACCAGAACATGACCTGCAAGTGTTTTGAAAAAGAACAGTGCCTGCAAATCTTTACACAAGAACAGTGCCTGCACATGTTTTGCAGCAGAACAGGGTCTGAGAATGTTTTGCACAAGATCAGGGCCTGAAAGTGTTTTGCCCAAGAACAGGGCCTCCAAATGTTTTAAACAAGAACAGTGCCTGCAAATCATTGCACAAGAATAGGGTCTGTACATGTATTGCCCAACAACAGGGGTGAAGGGTGGGGGGGAGAAAATGTTAGTATTTCCTATAAAACTTTTCAAAAAAAAAAAAGAACAGGACATGCAAGTGTTTTGCACAAGAACAGGGCCTGCAAGTGTTTTGCACAAGAAAAGGGTCTGAAAGTGTTTTGCACAAGAAAAGGGTCTGAAAGTGTTTTGCACAAGAACAGGGTTGGAGAGTGTTTTGCACAAGAATAGAGCCTGCAAGTGTTTTTCACAACAACAGGGCCTGTCCATGTATTGCACAACAACAGGGCCTGCAAGTGTTTAGCACAAGAACAGGGCCTGCAAATCTTTACACAAGAACAGTGCCTGCACATGTTTTGCAGCAGAACAGGGTCTGAGAATGTTTTACACAAGAACAGGGCCTGCAAATGTTTTAAACAAGAACAGGGCCTGCAAGTGTTTTGCACAACAACAGGGCCTGCAAGTGTTTTGCACAAGAACAGGGTCTAAAAGTGTTTTGCACAACAAGAGGGTTGGGGAGTGTTTTGCACAAGAACAGGGCCTGCAAGTGTTTTGCACAACAGGGTTGGATAGTGTTTTGCACAAGAATAGAGCCTGCAAGTGTTTTTCACAACAACAGGGCCTGTCCATGTATTGCACAAGAACAGGGCCTGCAAGTGTTTTGCACAAGAACAGGGCCTGCAAGTGTTTTGCACCAGAACAAGGCCTAAAAGTGTTCTGCACAACAACAGGGCCTGTAAGTGTTTTCCAGAGGAACAGTGCCTGCAAGTGTTTTGCACGAGAACACGGCCTGCAAGTTTTTTGAACAAGAACAGAACCTGCAAGTGTATTGCACAAGTAAAGGGTATCCAAGTGTTTTGTGCAAGAACAGTGCCTTCAAGTGTTTTGCACAACAGGGTTGGAGAGTGTTTTGCACAAGAATAGAGCCTGCAAGTGTTTTTCAGAACAACAGGGCCTGTCCATGTATTGCACAACAACAGGGCCTGCAAGTGTTTTGCACAAGAACAGGGCCTGCAAGTGTTTTGCACCAGAACAAGGCCTACAAGTGTTCTGCACAACAACAGGGCCTGTAAGTGTTTTCCAGAGGAACAGTGCCTGCAAGTGTTTTGCACGAGAACACGGCCTGCAAGTTTTTTGAACAAGAACAGAACCTGCAAGTGTATTGCACAAGTAAAGGGTATCCAAGTGTTTTGTGCAAGAACAGTGCCTTCAAGTGTTTTTCACAACAACAGGGTTGGAGAGTGTTTTGCACAAGAATAGAGCCTGCAAGTGTTTTTCACAACAACAGGGCCTGTCCATGTATTGCACAACAACAGGGCCTGCAAGTGTTTAGCACAAGAACAGGGCCTGCAAGTGTTTTGCACCAGAACAAGGCCTACAAGTGTTCTGCACAACAACAGTGCCTGCAAGTGTTTTGCACGAGAACACGGCCTGCAAGTTTTTTGAACAAGAACAGAACCTGCAAGTGTATTGCACAAGTAAAGGGTATCCAAGTGTTTTGTGCAAGAACAGTGCCTTCAAGTGTTTTGCACAACAACAGGGTTGGATAGTGTTTTGCACAAGAATAGAGCCTGCAAGTGTTTTTCACAACAACAGGGCCTGTCCATGTATTGCACAAGAACAGGGCCTGCAAGTGTTTTGCACAAGAACAGGTCCTACAAGTGTTTTGCACAAGAACAGGGCCTGCAAATGTTTTCCAGAGGAACAGTGCCTGCAAGTGTTTTGAACACGAACAGGACCTGCAAGTGTTTTGCACAAGAACAGAGCTTGCAACTATTTTGGACAACAACAAGGCCTGCCAGTGTTTTCAAGAGGAACAGGGACTGCGAGTGTTTTGCACAAGAAAAATGGCTGCAAGTGTTTAGCACAAGAACAGAGCCTGCAAGTGTTTTGAACAAAAACAGAGCTTGCAACTATTTTGCACAAGAACAGGGTCTGAAAGTGTATTGCACAAAAACAGGTCCTACAAATGTTTTGCACAACAACAAGGCCTGCAAGTGTTTTACACGAGAACAGTGCCTGCAAGTGTTTTGCACAAGAACAGGGCCTGGAAGTGTTTTGTACAAGAACAGGACCTGCAAGTGTTTTGCACAAGAACAGGGCCTGCAAGTGTTTTGCACAACAACAAGGCCTGCAAGTGTTTTGCACAAAAACAGGTGCTACAAGTGTTTTGCACAAGAACAGGGCCTGCAAGTGTTTTGCACAACAGGGTTGGAGAGTGTTTTGCACAAGAATAGAGCCTGCAACTGTTTTTCACAACAACAGGGCCTGTCCATGTATTGCACAACAACAGGGCCTGCAAGTGTTTTGCACAAGAACAGGGCCTGCAAGTGTTTTGCACAAGAACACGGCCTGCAAGTTTTTTGAACAAGAACAGAACCTGCAAGTGTATTGCACAAGTAAAGGGTATCCAAGTGTTTTGTGCAAGAACAGTGCCTTCAAGTGTTTTTCACAACAACAGGGTTGGAGAGTGTTTTTCACAAGAACAGGACATGCAAGTGTTTTGAACAAGAACAGCGTCTGAAAGTGTACTGCAAAAGAACAGCGTCTGAAAGTGTACTGCAAAAGAACAGGACATACAAGTGTTTTGCACAAGAACAGGGTCTGCAAGTGTTTTGCACAAGAAAAGGGTCTGCATATGTTTTGCACAAGAACAGGACCTGCAAATCTTTTGCACCAGAACATGACCTGAAAGTGTTTTACAGGGCCTGTAAATGGTTTGCACCAGAACATGACCTGCAAGTGTTTTGAAAAAGAACAGTGCCTGCAAATCTTTACACAAGAACAGTGCCTGCACATGTTTTGCAGCAGAACAGGGTCTGAGAATGTTTTGCACAAGATCAGGGCCTGAAAGTGTTTTGCCCAAGAACAGGGCCTCCAAATGTTTTAAACAAGAACAGTGCCTGCAAATCATTGCACAAGAATAGGGTCTGTACATGTATTGCCCAACAACAGGGGTGAAGGGTGGGGGGGAGAAAATGTTAGTATTTCCTATAAAACTTTTCAAAAAAAAAAAAGAACAGGACATGCAAGTGTTTTGCACAAGAACAGGGCCTGCAAGTGTTTTGCACAAGAAAAGGGTCTGAAAGTGTTTTGCACAAGAACAGGGTTGGAGAGTGTTTTGCACAAGAATAGAGCCTGCAAGTGTTTTTCACAACAACAGGGCCTGTCCATGTATTGCACAACAACAGGGCCTGCAAGTGTTTAGCACAAGAACAGGGCCTGCAAATCTTTACACAAGAACAGTGCCTGCACATGTTTTGCAGCAGAACAGGGTCTGAGAATGTTTTGCACAAGAACAGGGCCTGCAAATGTTTTAAACAAGAACAGGGCCTGCAAGTGTTTTGCACAACAACAGGGCCTGCAAGTGTTTTGCACAAGAACAGGGTCTAAAAGTGTTTTGCACAACAAGAGGGTTGGGGAGTGTTTTGCACAAGAACAGGGCCTGCAAGTGTTTTGCACAACAGGGTTGGATAGTGTTTTGCACAAGAATAGAGCCTGCAAGTGTTTTTCACAACAACAGGGCCTGTCCATGTATTGCACAAGAACAGGGCCTGCAAGTGTTTTGCACAAGAACAGGGCCTGCAAGTGTTTTGCACCAGAACAAGGCCTAAAAGTGTTCTGCACAACAACAGGGCCTGTAAGTGTTTTCCAGAGGAACAGTGCCTGCAAGTGTTTTGCACGAGAACACGGCCTGCAAGTTTTTTGAACAAGAACAGAACCTGCAAGTGTATTGCACAAGTAAAGGGTATCCAAGTGTTTTGTGCAAGAACAGTGCCTTCAAGTGTTTTGCACAACAGGGTTGGAGAGTGTTTTGCACAAGAATAGAGCCTGCAAGTGTTTTTCACAACAACAGGGCCTGTCCATGTATTGCACAACAACAGGGCCTGCAAGTGTTTTGCACAAGAACAGGGCCTGCAAGTGTTTTGCACCAGAACAAGGCCTACAAGTGTTCTGCACAACAACAGGGCCTGTAAGTGTTTTCCAGAGGAACAGTGCCTGCAAGTGTTTTGCACGAGAACACGGCCTGCAAGTTTTTTGAACAAGAACAGAACCTGCAAGTGTATTGCACAAGTAAAGGGTATCCAAGTGTTTTGTGCAAGAACAGTGCCTTCAAGTGTTTTTCACAACAACAGGGTTGGAGAGTGTTTTGCACAAGAATAGAGCCTGCAAGTGTTTTTCACAACAACAGGGCCTGTCCATGTATTGCACAAGAAAAGGGTCTCAATGTGTTTTGCACAAGAACAGGGCCTGCAAGTGTTTTGCAGAAGAACAGGGTCTGCAAGTGTTTTTCACAAGAAAAATGGCGGCAAGTATTTAGCACAACAGGGTTGGAGAGTGTTTTGCAAAAGAACAGGGCCTGCACGTGTTTTGCATAAGAACAATGCCTGCAAGTGTTTTGCACAGAAACAGCGTCTGAAAGTGTATTGCACAAGAAAAGGGCCTGAAAGTGTATTGCAGAAGAAAAGGCCCTGAAAGTGTTTTGCACAACAACAGGGCCTGTAAGTGTTTTCCAGAGGAACAGTGCCTGCAACTGTTTTACAAAAGAACAGGGCCTGAAAGTGTTGTGCACAAGAACAGGGCCTGAAAGTGTTTTGCCCAAGAACAGGGCCTGCAAATGTTTTAAACAAGAACAGTGCCTGCAAATCATTGCACAAGAATAGGGTCTGTACATGTATTGCCCAACAACAGGGGGGAAGGGTGGGGGGGAGAAAATGTTTGTATTTCCTATAAAACTTTTCAAAAAAAAAAAAAGAACAGGACATGCAAGTGTTTTACACCAGAACAGGGCCTACAAGGGTTTTCAACAAGAACAGGGTCTAAAAGTGTTTTGCACAACAAGAGGGTTGGAGAGTGTTTTGCACAAGAACAGGGCCTCCAAGTGTTTTGCACAACAGGGTTGGATAGTGTTTTGCATAAGAATAGAGCCTCCAAGTGTTTTTCACAACAACAGGGCCTGTCCATGTATTGCACAACAACAGGGCCTGCAAGTGTTTTGCACAAGAACAGGGCCTGCAAGTGTTTTGCACCAGAACAAGGCCTACAAGTGTTCTGCACAACAACAGGGCCTGTAAGTGTTTTCCAGAGGAACAGTGCCTGCAAGTGTTTTGCACGAGAACACGGCCTGCAAGTTTTTTGAACAAGAACAGAACCTGCAAGTGTATTGCACAAGTATAGGGTATCCAAGTGTTTTGTGCAAGAACAGTGCCTTCAAGTGTTTTTCACAACAACAGGGTTGGAGAGTGTTTTGCAGAAGACAGGGCCTGCAAGTGTTTTGCACAAGAAAAGGGTCTCAAAGTGTTTTGCACAAGAACAGAAAGAGCCTTGGTAGTACAAGGGTTTAAGGCACCCTATTATTAAGCTGCTTAAGACCAGCTGCCTGCAATTACTGCAGGGTTTGAATCTCGCCAAGGCTCAAGGTTGACTCAGCCTTCCATCCTTTCTAAGGTAGGTGAAATGAGGACCCAGTTTGTGGGGCCAATAAGCTGACTTTGTATAAATATACAAAAGGATGAAGGCTATTGCTGAGCACATTGTAAGCCGCCCTGAGTCTTCGGAGAAGGGCGGCATATAAATCAAATTAAAAAAAAAAAAAAAAAAAAACAGGGCCTGCAAGTGTTTTGCACAAGAACAGGGCCTGCAAGTGTTTTGCACGAGAACACGGCCTGCAAGTTTTTTGAACAAGAACAGAACCTGCAAGTGTATTGCACAAGTATAGGGTATCCAAGTGTTTTGTGCAAGAACAGTGCCTTCAAGTGTTTTTCACAACAACAGGGTTGGAGAGTGTGTTGCACAAGAGCAGGACCTGCAAGTGTTTTGCACAAGAACAGGGCCTACAAGTGTTTTGCAAAAGAACAGGGCCTGCAAGTGTTTTCCAGAGGAACAGGACCTGCAAATCTTTTGCACCAGAACATGACCTGCAAGTGTTTTGAAAAAGAACAGTGCCTGCAAATCTTTACACAAGAACAGTGCCTGCAAATGTTTTGCAGCAGAACAGGGTCTGAGAATGTTTTGCACAAGAACAGGGCCTGCAAGTGTTTTGCACCAGAACAGGGCCTACAAGTGTTTTGCACAACAAGAGGGTTGGGGAGTGTTTTGCACGAGAACACGGCCTGCAAGTTTTTTGAACAAGAACAGAACCTGCAAGTGTATTGCACAAGTAAAGGGTATCCAAGTGTTTTGTGCAAGAACAGTGCCTTCAAGTGTTTTTCACAACAACAGGGTTGGAGAGTGTTTTGCACAAGAATAGAGCCTGCAAGTGTTTTTCACAACAACAGGGCCTGTCCATGTATTGCACAACAACAGGGCCTGCAAGTGTTTAGCACAAGAACAGGGCCTGCAAGTGTTTTGCACCAGAACAAGGCCTACAAGTGTTCTGCACAACAACAGGGCCTGTAAGTGTTTTCCAGAGGAACAGTGCCTGCAAGTGTTTTGCACGAGAACACGGCCTGCAAGTTTTTTGAACAAGAACAGAACCTGCAAGTGTATTGCACAAGTAAAGGGTATCCAAGTGTTTTGTGCAAGAACAGTGCCTTCAAGTGTTTTTCACAACAACAGGGTTGGAGAGTGTTTTGCACAAGAATAGAGCCTGCAAGTGTTTTTCACAACAACAGGGCCTGTCCATGTATTGCACAACAACAGGGCCTGCAAGTGTTTAGCACAAGAACAGGGCCTGCAAGTGTTTTGCACCAGAACAAGGCCTACAAGTGTTCTGCACAACAACAGTGCCTGCAAGTGTTTTGCACGAGAACACGGCCTGCAAGTTTTTTGAACAAGAACAGAACCTGCAAGTGTATTGCACAAGTAAAGGGTATCCAAGTGTTTTGTGCAAGAACAGTGCCTTCAAGTGTTTTTCACAACAACAGGGTTGGAGAGTGTTTTGCACAAGAACAGGACATGCAAGTGTTTTGCACAAGAACAGGGCCTGCAAGTGTTTTGCACAAGAAAAGGGTCTCAATGTGTTTTGCACAAGAACAGGGCCTGCAGGTGTTTTGCACACGAACAGGGCCTCCAAATGTTTTAAACAAGAACAGTGCCTGCAAATCATTACACAAGAATAGGGTCTGTACATGTATTGCCCAACAACAGGGGGGAAGGGTGGGGGAGAGAAAATGTTTGTATTTCCTATAAAACTTTTCAAAAAAAAAAAAGAACAGGACATGCAAGTGTTTTGCACCAGAACAGGTCCTACAAGTGTTTTGCACAAGAACAGGGCCTGCAAATGTTTTCCAGAGGAACAGTGCCTGCAAGTGTGCCTGCAAGAACAGGTCCTACAAGTGTTTTGCACAAGAACAGCGTCTGTTCAGCCTTCCATCCTTTCTAAGGTAGGTGAAATGAGGACCCAGTTTGTGGGGGCAATAAGCTGACTTTGTATAAATATACAAAAGGATGAAGGCTATTGCTGAGCACATTGTAAGCCGCCCTGAGTCTTCGGAGAAGGGCGGCATATAAATCAAATTTAAAAAAAAAAAAAAAAAAAAACCAGGGCCTGCAAGTGTTTTGCACAAGAACAGGGCCTGCAAGTGTTTTGCACAAGAACAGGGCCTGTAAGTGTTTTCCAGAGGAACAGTGCCTGCAAGTGTTTTGCACGAGAACACGGCCTGCAAGTTTTTTGAACAAGAACAGAACCTGCAAGTGTTTTGCAAAAGAACAGGGCCTGCAAGTGTTTTCCAGAGGAACAGGACCTGCAAATCTTTTGCACCAGAACATGACCTGCAAGTGTTTTGAAAAAGAACAGTGCCTGCAAATCTTTACACAAGAACAGTGCCTGCACATGTTTTGCAGCAGAACAGGGTCTGAGAATGTTTTGCACAAGAACAGGGCCTGCAAGTGTTTTGCACCAGAACAGGGCCTACAAGTGTTTTGCACCAGAACAGGGCCTACAAGTGTTTTGAACAAGAACAGGGTCTAAAAGTGTTTTGCACAACAAGAGGGTTGGGGAGTGTTTTGCACGAGAACACGGCCTGCAAGTTTTTTGAACAAGAACAGAACCTGCAAGTGTACAGGGCCTGTAAGTGTTTTCCAGAGGAACAGTGCCTGCAAGTGTTTTGCACGAGAACACGGCCTGCAAGTTTTTTGAACAAGAACAGAACCTGCAAGTGTATTGCACAAGTATAGGGTATCCAAGTGTTTTGTGCAAGAACAGTGCCTTCAAGTGTTTTTCACAACAACAGGGTTGGAGAGTGTTTTGCAGAAGAACAGGGCCTGCAAGTGTTTTGCACAAGAAAAGGGTCTCAAAGTGTTTTGCACAAGAACAGAAAGAGCCTTGGTAGTACAAGGGTTTAAGGCACCCTATTATTAAGCTGCTTAAGACCAGCTGCCTGCAATTACTGCAGGGTTCGAATCTCGCCAAGGCTCAAGGTTGACTCAGCCTTCCATCCTTTCTAAGGTAGGTGAAATGAGGACCCAGTTTGTGGGGGCAATAAGCTGACTTTGTATAAATATACAAAAGGATGAAGGCTATTGCTGAGCACATTGTAAGCCGCCCTGAGTCTTCGGAGAAGGGCGGCATATAAATCAAATTAAAAAAAAAAAAAAAACAGGGCCTGCAAGTGTTTTGCACAAGAACAGGGCCTGCAAGTGTTTTGCACAAGAACAGGGCCTGTAAGTGTTTTCCAGAGGAACAGTGCCTGCAAGTGTTTTGCACGAGAACACGGCCTGCAAGTTTTTTGAACAAGAACAGAACCTGCAAGTGTATTGCACAAGTATAGGGTATCCAAGTGTTTTGTGCAAGAACAGTGCCTTCAAGTGTTTTTCACAACAAGAGGGTTGGAGAGTGTGTTGCACAAGAGCAGGACCTGCAAGTGTTTTGCACAAGAACAGGGCCTACAAGTGTTTTGCAAAAGAACAGGGCCTGCAAGTGTTTTCCAGAGGAACAGGACCTGCAAATCTTTTGCACCAGAACATGACCTGCAAGTGTTTTGAAAAAGAACAGTGCCTGCAAATCTTTACACAAGAACAGTGCCTGCAAATGTTTTGCAGCAGAACAGGGTCTGAGAATGTTTTGCACAAGAACAGGACATGCAAGTGTTTTGAACAAGAACAGGGCCTGCAAG
The DNA here is from genome assembly GCA_037215915.1 of Pantherophis vulpinus. Taxonomy (NCBI): domain Eukaryota; kingdom Metazoa; phylum Chordata; class Lepidosauria; order Squamata; family Colubridae; genus Pantherophis; species Pantherophis vulpinus. Next base: position 1,698,499 of record JAXLNS010000044.1, on the reverse strand, counting down.
TGTTTTGCACAAGAACAGGGTCTGAAAGTGTATTGCACAAGAACAGGGCTTGCAAGTGTTTTGCACAAGAACAGGGCTTGCAAGTGTTTTGCACAACAAAAAGGCCTGCCACTGTTTTCAAGTGGAACAGGTACTGTGAGTTTTTTGCACAAGAAAAATGGCTGCAAGTGTTTAGCACAATAACAGAGCCTGCAAGTGTTTTGAACAAATACAGAGCTTGCAACTATTTTGCACAAGAACAGGGTCTGAAAGTGTATTGCACAAAAACAGGTCCTACAAGTGTTTTGCACAAGAACAGGGCCTGCAAATGTTTTCCAGAGGAACTGTGCCTGCTAGTGTTTCGAACAAGAACAGAGCTTGCAACTATTTTGCAAAAGAACTGGGTCTGAAAGTGTATTGCACAAGAACAGGTCCTGCCAGTGTTTTGCACAAGAACAGGTCCTGCCAGTGTTTTACACAAGAACAGTGCCTGCAAGTGTTTTGCACAAGAACAGGGCCTGCAAGTGTTTTGCACAAGAACAGAGCCTGCAAGTGTTTTGCACAAGAACAGGACCTGCAAGTGTTTTGAACAAGAACAGAGTTTGCAACTATTTTGCACAACAACAAGGCCTGCAAGTGTTTTACACAAAAACAGTGCCTGCAAGTGTTTTGCACAAGAACAGGGCCTGGAAGTGTTTTGCACAAGAACAGGACCTGCAAGTGTTTTGCACAAGAACAGGGCCTGCCAGTGTTTTACACAAGAACAGTGCCTGCCAGTGTTTTGCACAAGAACAGGTCCTACAAGTGTTTTGCACAAGAACAGGGCCTGGAAATGTTTTCCAGAGGAACAGTGCCTGCAACTATTTTGCACAAGAACAGGGTCTGAAAGTGTATTGCACAAAAACAGGTCCTACAAGTGTTTTGCACAAGAACAGGGCCTGCAAATGTTTTCCAGAGGAACAGTGCCTGCAAGTGTTTTGAACAAGAACAGGACCTGCAAGTGTTTTGCACAAGAACAGAGCTTGCAACTATTTTGGACAACAACAAGGCCTGCCAGTGTTTTCAAGAGGAACAGGGACTGCGAGTGTTTTGCACATGAAAAATGGCTGCAAGTGTTTTGCACAAGAACAGAGCCTGCAAGTGTTTTGCACAAGAACAGGGTCTGAAAGTGTATTGCACAAGAACAGGGCTTGCAAGTGTTTTGCACAAGAACAGGGCTTGCAAGTGTTTTGCACAACAAAAAGGCCTGCCACTGTTTTCAAGTGGAACAGGTACTGTGAGTTTTTTGCACAAGAAAAATGGCTGCAAGTGTTTAGCACAATAACAGAGCCTGCAAGTGTTTTGAACAAAAACAGAGCTTGCAACTATTTTGCACAAGAACAGGGTCTGAAAGTGTATTGCACAAAAACAGGTCCTACAAGTGTTTTGCACAAGAACAGGGCCTGCAAATGTTTTCCAGAGGAACTGTGCCTGCTAGTGTTTCGAACAAGAACAGAGCTTGCAACTATTTTGCAAAAGAACTGGGTCTGAAAGTGTATTGCACAAGAACAGGTCCTGCCAGTGTATTGCACAAGAACAGGTCCTGCCAGTGTTTTGCACAAGAACAGGTCCTGCCAGTGTTTTACACAAGAACAGTGCCTTCAAGTGTTTTGCACAAGAACAGGTCCTGCCAGTGTTTTACACAAGAACAGGACCTGCAAGTGTTTTGAACAAGAACAGAGTTTGCAACTATTTTGCACAACAACAAGGCCTGCAAGTGTTTTACACAAAAACAGTGCCTGCAAGTGTTTTGCACAAGAGCAGGGCCTGGAAGTGTTTTGCACAAGAACAGGACCTGCCAGTGTTTTGCACAAGAACAGGGCCTGCCAGTGTTTTACACAAGAACAGTGCCTGCCAGTGTTTTGCACAAGAACAGAGCCTGCAAGTGTTTTGCACAAAAACAGGTCCTACACGTGTTTTGCACAAGAACAGGGCCTGCAAATGTTTTCCAGAGGAACAGTGCCTGCAACTATTTTGCACAAGAACAGGGCTTGCAAGTGTTTTGCACAACAAAAAGGCCTGCCACTGTTTTCAACTGGAACAGGTACTGTGAGTTTTTTGCACAAGAAAAATGGCTGCAAGTGTTTAGCACAATAACAGAGCCTGCAAGTGTTTTGAACAAAAACAGAGCTTGCAACTATTTTGCACAAGAACAGGGTCTGAAAGTGTATTGCACAAAAACAGGTCCTACAAGTGTTTTGCACAAGAACAGGGCCTGCAAATGTTTTCCAGAGGAACTGTGCCTGCTAGTGTTTCGAACAAGAACAGAGCTTGCAACTATTTTGCAAAAGAACTGGGTCTGAAAGTGTATTGCACAAGAACAGGTCCTGCCAGTGTATTGCACAAGAACAGGTCCTGCCAGTGTTTTGCACAAGAACAGGTCCTGCCAGTGTTTTACACAAGAACAGTGCCTGCAAGTGTTTTGCACAAGAACAGGTCCTGCCAGTGTTTTACACAAGAACAGGACCTGCAAGTGTTTTGAACAAGAACAGAGTTTGCAACTATTTTGCACAACAACAAGGCCTGCAAGTGTTTTACACAAAAACAGTGCCTGCAAGTGTTTTGCACAAGAACAGGGCCTGGAAGTGTTTTGCACAAGAACAGGACCTGCAAGTGTTTTGCACAAGAACAGGGCCTGCCAGTGTTTTACACAAGAACAGTGCCTGCCAGTGTTTTGCACAAGAACAGAGCCTGCAAGTGTTTTGCACAAAAACAGGTCCTACAAGTGTTTTGCACAAGAACAGGGCCTGCAAATGTTTTCCAGAGGAACAGTGCCTGCAACTATTTTGCACAAGAACAGGGCTTGCAAGTGTTTTGCACAACAAAAAGGCCTGCCACTGTTTTCAAGGGGAACAGGTACTGTGAGTTTTTTGCACAAGAAAAATGGCTGCAAGTGTTTAGCACAATAACAGAGCCTGCAAGTGTTTTGAACAAATACAGAGCTTGCAACTATTTTGCACAAGAACAGGGTCTGAAAGTGTATTGCACAAAAACAGGTCCTACAAGTGTTTTGCACAAGAACAGGGCCTGCAAATGTTTTCCAGAGGAACTGTGCCTGCTAGTGTTTCGAACAAGAACAGAGCTTGCAACTATTTTGCAAAAGAACTGGGTCTGAAAGTGTATTGCACAAGAACAGGTCCTGCCAGTGTTTTGCACAAGAACAGGTCCTGCCAGTGTTTTACACAAGAACAGTGCCTGCAAGTGTTTTGCACAAGAACAGGGCCTGCAAGTGTTTTGCACAAGAACAGAGCCTGCAAGTGTTTTGCACAAGAACAGGACCTGCAAGTGTTTTGAACAAGAACAGAGTTTGCAACTATTTTGCACAACAACAAGGCCTGCAAGTGTTTTACACAAAAACAGTGCCTGCAAGTGTTTTGCACAAGAACAGGGCCTGGAAGTGTTTTGCACAAGAACAGGACCTGCAAGTGTTTTGCACAAGAACAGGGCCTGCCAGTGTTTTACACAAGAACAGTGCCTGCCAGTGTTTTGCACAAGAACAGAGCCTGCAAGTGTTTTGCACAAAAACAGGTCCTACAAGTGTTTTGCACAAGAACAGGGCCTGCAAATGTTTTCCAGAGGAACAGTGCCTGCAACTATTTTGCACAAGAACAGGGTCTGAAAGTGTATTGCACAAAAACAGGTCCTACAAGTGTTTTGCACAAGAACAGGGCCTGCAAATGTTTTCCAGAGGAACAGTGCCTGCAAGTGTTTTGAACAAGAACAGGACCTGCAAGTGTTTTGCACAAGAACAGAGCTTGCAACTATTTTGGACAACAACAAGGCCTGCCAGTGTTTTCAAGAGGAACAGGGACTGCGAGTGTTTTGCACATGAAAAATGGCTGCAAGTGTTTTGCACAAGAACAGAGCCTGCAAGTGTTTTGCACAACAAAAAGGCCTGCCACTGTTTTCAAGTGGAACAGGTACTGTGAGTGTTTTGCACAAGAAAAATGGCTGCAAGTGTTTAGCACAAGAACAGAGCCTGCAAGTGTTTTGCACAAAAACAGGTCCTACAAGTGTTTTGCACAAGAACAGGGCCTGCAAATGTTTTCCAGAGGAACAGTGCCTGCAACTATTTTGCACAAGAACAGGGTCTGAAAGTGTATTGCACAAAAACAGGTCCTACAAGTGTTTTGCACAAGAACAGGGCCTGCAAATGTTTTCCAGAGGAACAGTGCCTGCAATTGTTTTGAACAAGAACAGGACCTGCAAGTGTTTTGCACAAGAACAGAGCTTGCAACTATTTTGGACAACAACAAGGCCTGCCAGTGTTTTCAAGAGGAACAGGGACTGCGAGTGTTTTGCACATGAAAAATGGCTGCAAGTGTTTTGCACAAGAACAGAGCCTGCAAGTGTTTTGCACAACAAAAAGGCCTGCCACTGTTTTCAAGTGGAACAGGTACTGTGAGTGTTTTGCACAAGAAAAATGGCTGCAAGTGTTTAGCACAAGAACAGAGCCTGCAAGTGTTTTGAAGAAAAACAGAGCTTGCAACTATTTTGCACAAGAACAGGTTCTGAAAGTGTATTGCACAAAAACAGGTCCTACAAGTGTTTTGCACAAGAACAGGGCCTGCAAATGTTTTCCAGAGGAACAGTGCCTGCAAGTGTTTTGAACAAGAACAGGACCTGCAAGTGTTTTGCACAAGAACAGGGCCTGCAAGTGTTTTGCACAAGAACAGAGCTTGCAAGTGTTTTGCACAAGAACAGGGCCTGCAAGTGTTTTGCACAAGAACAGAGCTTGCAACTATTTTGAACAACAACAAGGCCTGCCAGTGTTTTACACAAGAACAGTGCCTGCCAGTGTTTTGTACAAGAACAGGACCTGCAAGTGTTTTGCACAACAAAAAGGCCTGCAAGTGTTTTGAACAAAAAGAGAGCCTGCAAGTGTTTTGAACAACAACAAGGCCTGCCAGTGTTTTCAAGAGGAACAGGGCCTGCCAGTGTTTTACACAAGAACAGTGCCTGCCAGTGTTTTGTACAAGAACAGAGCTTGCAACTATTTTGGACAACAACAAGGCATGCCAGTGTTTTCAAGAGGAACAGGGACTGCGAGTGTTTTGCACAAGAAAAATGGCTGCAAGTGTTTAGCACAAGAACAGAGCCTGCAAGTGTTTTGAACAAGAACAGAGCTTGCAAATATTTTGCACAAGAACAGGGTCTGAAACTGTATTGCACAAAAACAGGTCCTACAAGTGTTTTGCACAAGAACAGGTCCTGCAAGTGTATTCCGCAAGAACAGGGCCTGCCAGTGTTTTACACAAGAACAGTGCCTGCCAGTGTTTTGTACAAGAACAGGACCTGCAAGTGTTTCGCACAAGAACAGGGCCTGCAAGTGTTTTGCACAAGAACAGGTCTTGCAAGTGTATTGCACAAGAACAGGGCTTGCAAGTGTTTTGCACAACAAAGAGGCTTACCAGTGTTTTGTACAAGAACAGGGCCTGCAAGTGTTTTGCACAACAACAAGGCCTGCCAGTGTTTTGCACAAGAACAAGACCTGCGAGTGTTTTGCACAAGAACAGAGCCTGCAAGTGTTTTGAAGAAAAACAGAGCTTGCAACTATTTTGAACAAGAACAGGGTCTGAAACTGTATTGCACAAAAACAGGTCCTACAAGTGTTTTGCACAAGAACAGGTCCTGCAAGTGTATTCCACAAGAACAGGGCCTGCCAGTGTTTTACACAAGAATAGTGCCTGCCAGTGTTTTGTACAAGAACAGAGCTTGCAACTATTTTGGACAACAACAAGGCATGCCAGTGTTTTCAAGAGGAACAGGGACTGCGAGTGTTTTGCACAAGAAAAATGGCTGCAAGTGTTTAGCACAAGAACAGAGCCTGCAAGTGTTTTGAACAAAAACAGAGCTTGGAACTATTTTGCACAAGAACAGGGTCTGAAAGTGTATTGCACAAAAACAGGTCCTACAAGTGTTTTGCACAAGAACAGGGCCTGCAAATGTTTTCCAGAGGAACAGTGCCTGCAAGTGTTTTGAACAAGAACAGGACCTGCAAGTGTTTTGCACAAGAACAGGGCCTGCAAGTGTTTTGCACAAGAACAGAGCTTGCAACTATTTTGGACAACAACAAGGCCTGCCAGTGTTTTCAAGAGGAACAGGGACTGCGAGTGTTTTGCACATGAAAAATGGCTGCAAGTGTTTTGCACAAGAACAGGACCTGCAAGTGTTTTGAACAAGAACAGAGCTTGCAAGTGTATTGCACAAGAACAGGGCTTGCAAGTGTTTTGCACAACAACAGGGCCTGCCAGTGTTTTACACAAGAATAGTGCCTGCCAGTGTTTTGTACAAGAACAGAGCTTGCAACTATTTTGGACAACAACAAGGCATGCCAGTGTTTTCAAGAGGAACAGGGACTGCGAGTGTTTTGCACAAGAAAAATGACTGCAAGTGTTTAGCACAAGAACAGAGCCTGCAAGTGTTTTGAACAAAAACAGAGCTTGCAACTATTTTGCACAAGAACAGGGTCTGAAAGTGTATTGCACAAAAACAGGTCCTACAAGTGTTTTGCACAAGAACAGGGCCTGCAAATGTTTTCCAGAGGAACAGTGCCTGCAAGTGTTTTGAACAAGAACAGGACCTGCAAGTGTTTTGCACAAGAACAGGGCCTGCAAGTGTTTTGCACAAGAACAGAGCTTGCAACTATTTTGGACAACAACAAGGCCTGCCAGTGTTTTCAAGAGGAACAGGGACTGCGAGTGTTTTGCACATGAAAAATGGCTGCAAGTGTTTTGCACAAGAACAGGACCTGCAAGTGTTTTGAACAAGAACAGAGCTTGCAAGTGTATTGCACAAGAACAGGGCTTGCAAGTGTTTTGCACAACAACAAGGCCTGCCAGTGTTTTCAAGAGGAACAGGGCCTGCCAGTGTTTTACACAAGAACAGTGCCTGCCAGTGTTTTGTACAAGAACAGAGCTTGCAACTATTTTGGACAACAACAAGGCCTGCCAGTGTTTTCAAGAGGAACAGGGACTGCGAGTGTTTTGCAAATGAAAAATGGCTGCAAGTGTTTTGCACAAGAACAGAGCCTGCAAGTGTTTTGCACAAGAACAGGGCCTGCAAGTGTTTTGCACAACAAAAAGGCCTGCCACTGTTTTCAAGTGGAACAGGTACTGTGAGTGTTTTGCACAAGAAAAATGGCTGCAAGTGTTTAGCACAAGAACAGGGCCTGCAAGTGTTTTGCACAAGAACAGGGCTTGCAAGTGTATTGCACAAGAACAGGGCTTGCAAGTGTTTTGTACAACAAAGAGGCCTGCCAGTGTTTTGTACAAGAACAGGGCCTGCAAGTGTTTTGCACAACAACAAGGCCTGCCAGTGTTTTGCACAAGAACAAGACCTGCAAGTGTTTTGCACAAGAACAGAGCCTGCAAGTGTTTTGAACAAGAACAGAGCTTGCAAGTGTATTGCACAAGAACAGGGCTTGCAAGTGTTTTGCACAACAACAAGGCCTGCCAGTGTTTTCAAGAGGAACAGGGCCTGCCAGTGTTTTACACAAGAACAGTGCCTGCCAGTGTTTTGTACAAGAACAGAGCTTGCAACTATTTTGGACAACAACAAGGCCTGCCAGTGTTTTCAAGAGGAACAGGGACTGCGAGTGTTTTGCACATGAAAAATGGCTGCAAGTGTTTTGCACAAGAACAGAGCCTGCAAGTGTTTTGCACAAGAACAGGGCCTGCAAGTGTTTTGCACAACAAAAAGGCCTGCCACTGTTTTCAAGTGGAACAGGTACTGTGAGTGTTTTGCACAAGAAAAATGGCTGCAAGTGTTTAGCACAAGAACAGAGCCTGCAAGTGTTTTGAACAAAAACAGGTCCTACAAGTGTTTTGCACAAGAACAGGTCCTGCAAGTGTTTTACACAAGAACAGTGCCTGCCAGTGTTTTGTACAAGAACAGGACCTGCAAGTGTTTCGCACAAGAACAGGTCTTGCAAGTGTATTGCACAAGAACAGGGCTTGCAAGTGTTTTGCACAACAAAGAGGCCTGCCAGTGTTTTGTACAAGAACAGGGCCTGCAAGTGTTTTGAACAAAAACAGAGCTTGCAACTATTTTGCACAAGAACAGGGTCTGAAAGTGTATTGCACAAAAACAGGTCCTGCAAGTGTTTTGCACAAGAACAGAATCTGCAAGTGTTTTGTACAAGAACAGAGCTTGCAACTATTTTGGATAACAACAAGGCCTGCCAGTGTTTTCAAGAGGAACAGGGACTGCGAGTGTTTTGCACATGAAAAATGTCTGCAAGTGTTTTGCACAAGAACAGGACCTGCAAGTGTTTTGAACAAGAACAGAGGTTGCAAGTGTATTGCACAAGAACAGGGCTTGCAAGTGTTTTGCACAACAACAAGGCCTGCAAGAGTTTTGAACAAAAAGAGAGCCTGCAAGTGTTTTGAACAACAACAAGGCCTGCCAGTGTTTTCAAGAGGAACAGGGCCTGCCAGTGTTTTACACAAGAACAGTGCCTGCCAGTGTTTTGTACAAGAACAGAGCTTGCAACTATTTTGGACAACAACAAGGCATGCCAGTGTTTTCAAGAGGAACAGGGACTGCGAGTGTTTTGCACAAGAAAAATGGCTGCAAGTGTTTAGCACAAGAACAGAGCCTGCAAGTGTTTTGAACAAGAACAGAGCTTGCAACTATTTTGCACAAGAACAGGGTCTGAAACTGTATTGCACAAAAACAGGTCCTACAAGTGTTTTGCACAAGAACAGGTCCTGCAAGTGTATTCCACAAGAACAGGGCCTGCCAGTGTTTTACACAAGAACAGTGCCTGCCAGTGTTTTGTACAAGAACAGGACCTGCAAGTGTTTCGCACAAGAACAGGGCCTGCAAGTGTTTTGCACAAGAACAGGTCTTGCAAGTGTATTGCACAAGAACAGAGCTTGCAAGTGTATTGCACAAGAACAGGGCTTGCAAGTGTTTTGCACAACAACAAGGCCTGCCAGTGTTTTCAAGAGGAACAGGGCCTGCCAGTGTTTTACACAAGAACAGTGCCTGCCAGTGTTTTGTACAAGAACAGAGCTTGCAACTATTTTGGACAACAACAAGGCCTGTCAGTGTTTTCAAGAGGAACAGGGACTGCGAGTGTTTTGCACATGAAAAATGGCTACAAGTGTTTTGAACAAGAACAGAGCTTGCAAGTGTATTGCACAAGAACAGGGCTTGCAAGTGTTTTGCACAACAACAAGGCCTGCAAGAGTTTTGAACAAAAAGAGAGCCTGCAAGTGTTTTGAACAACAACAAGGCCTGCCAGTGTTTTCAAGAGGAACAGGGCCTGCCAGTGTTTTACACAAGAACAGTGCCTGCCAGTGTTTTGTACAAGAACAGAGCTTGCAACTATTTTGGACAACAACAAGGCCTGCCAGTGTTTTCAAGAGGAACAGGTACTGTGAGTGTTTTGCACAAGAAAAATGGCTGCAAGTGTTTAGCACAAGAACAGAGCCTGCAAGTGTTTTGAACAAAAACAGGTCCTACAAGTGTTTTGCACAAGAACAGGTCCTGCAAGTGTTTTACACAAGAACAGTGCCTGCCAGTGTTTTGTACAAGAACAGGACCTGCAAGTGTTTCGCACAAGAACAGGGCCTGCAAGTGTTTTGCACAAGAACAGGTCTTGCAAGTGTATTGCACAAGAACAGGGCTTGCAAGTGTTTTGCACAACAAAGAGGCCTGCCAGTGTTTTGTACAAGAACAGGGCCTGCAAGTGTTTTGCACAACAACAAGGCCTGCCAGTGTTTTGCACAAGAACAAGACCTGCGAGTGTTTTGCACAAGAACAGAGCCTGCAAGTGTTTTGAACAAAAACAGAGCTTGCAACTATTTTGCACAAGAACAGGGTCTGAAACTGTATTGCACAAAAACAGGTCCTACAAGTGTTTTGCACAAGAACAGGTCCTGCAAGTGTATTCCACAAGAACAGGGCCTGCCAGTGTTTTACACAAGAACAGTGCCTGCCAGTGTTTTGTACAAGAACAGAGCTTGCAACTATTTTGGACAACAACAAGGCATGCCAGTGTTTTCAAGAGGAACAGGGACTGCGAGTGTTTTGCACAAGACAAATGGCTGCAAGTGTTTAGCACAAGAACAGAGCCTGCAAGTGTTTTGAACAAAAACAGAGCTTGCAACTATTTTGCACAAGAACAGGGTCTGAAAGTGTATTGCACAGAAACAGGTCCTGCAAGTATTTTGCACAAGAACAGGTCCTGCAAGTGTATTCCACAAGAACAGGGCCTGCCAGTGTTTTACACAAGAACAGTGCCTGCCAGTGTTTTGTACAACAACAAGGCCTGCCAGTGTTTTGCACAAGAACAAGACCTGCGAGTGTTTTGCACAAGAACAGAGCCTGCAAGTGTTTTGAAGAAAAACAGAGCTTGCAACTATTTTGCACAAGAACAGGGTCTGAAACTGTATTGCACAAAAACAGGTCCTACAAGTGTTTTGCACAAGAACAGGGCCTGCAAGTGTTTTGCACAAGAACAGGACCTGCAAGTGTTTTGCACAACAACAGGGCCTGCCAGTGTTTTACACAAGAACAGTGCCTGAAAGTGTTTTGCACAAGAACAGAGCCTGCATGTGGTTTGCACAAGAACAGGGCCTCCAAGGGGTTTTTTTACAACAACAGGGCCTGCAAGTGGTTTGCACAAAAACAGAACTTGCAAGTATTTGCCTGCAAGTGTTTTTCACAAAAACAGGGCCTGCAAGTGTTTTGAACAAAAAGAGAGCCTGCAAGTGTTTTCAACAACAACAGGGCCTGCCAGTGTTTTAAAGAGGAACAGGGACTGTGAGTGTTTTGCACATTAAAAATGGCTGCAAGTGTTTAGCACAAGAACAGAGCCTGCAAGTGTTTTGAACAAAAACAGAGCTTGCAACTATTTTGGACAACAACAAGGCCTGCCACTGTTTTCAAGAGGAACAGGGACTGTGAGTGTTCTGCACAAGACAAATGGCTGCAAGTGTTTAGCACAAGAACAGAGCCTGCAAGTGTTTTGAACAAAAACAGAGCTTGCAAGTATTTGCCTGCAAGTGTTTTTCACAACAACAGGGCCTGCAAGTGTTTTGCACAAGAAAAGAGCCTGCAAGTGTTTTGAACAAAAACAGAGCTTGCAACTATTTTGCACAAGAACAGAGCCTGCAAGTTTTTTGAACAAGAATAGAGATTGCAACTATTTTGCACAAGAACAGGGTCTGAAAGTGTATTGCACAAAAACAGGTCCTGCAAGTGTTTTGTACAAGAACAGGGCCTGCAAGTGTTTTGCACAACAACAAGGCCTGCAAGTGTTTTGCACAACAACAGAGCTTGCAACTATTTTGGACAACAACAAGGCCTGCCAGTGTTTTCAAGAGGAACAGGGACTGCGAGTGTTTTGCACATGAAAAATGGCTGCAAGTGTTTTGCACAAGAACAGAGCCTGCAAGTGTTTCGCACAAGAACAGGGCCTGCAAGTGTTTTGCACAACAAAAAGGCCTGCCACTGTTTTCAAGTGGAACAGGTACTGTGAGTGTTTTGCACAAGAAAAATGGCTGCAAGTGTTTAGCACAAGAACAGAGCCTGCAAGTGTTTTGAACAAAAACAGAGCTTGCAACTATTTTGCACAAGAACAGGGTCTGAAAGTGTATTGCACAAAAACAGGTCCTACAAGTGTTTTGCACAAGAACAGGTCCTGCACGTGTATTCCACAAGAACAGGGCCTGCCAGTGTTTTACACAAGAACAGTGCCTGCCAGTGTTTTGCACAAGAACAGGGCCTGCAAGTGTTTTGCACAAGAACAGAGCTTGCAACTATTTTGGACAACAACAAGGCCTGCCAGTGTTTTCAAGAGGAACAGGGACTGCGAGTCTTTTGCACATGAAAAATGGCTGCAAGTGTTTTGCACAAGAACAGGACCTGCAAGTGTTTTGAACAAGAACAGAGCTTGCAACTATTTTGAACAACAACAAGGCCTGCCAGTGTTTTACACAAGAACAGTGCCTGCCAGTGTTTTGTACAAGAACAGGACCTGCAAGTGTTTTGCACAAGAACAGGGCTTGCCAGTGTTTTACACAAGAACAGTGCCTGCCAGTGTTTTGTACAAGAACAGGACCTGCAAGTGTTTTGCACAAGAACAGGGCCTACAAGTGTATTGCACAAGAACAGGGCTTGCAAGTGTTTTGCACAACAACAAGGCCTGCAAGTGTTTTGAACAAAAAGAGAGCCTGCAAGTGTTTTGAACAACAACAAGGCCTGCCAGTGTTTTCAAGAGGAACAGGGACTGTGAGTGTTTTGCACATTAAAAATGGCTGCAAGTGTTTAGCACAAGAACAGAGCCTGCAAGTGTTTTGAACAAAAACAGAGCTTGCAACTATTTTGGACAACAACAAGGCCTGCCACTGTTTTCAAGAGGAACAGGGACTGTGAGTGTTCTGCACAAGACAAATGGCTGCAAGTGTTTAGCACAAGAACAGAGCCTGCAAGTGTTTTGAACAAAAACAGAGCTTGCAACTATTTTGCACAAGAACAGGGTCTGAAAGTGTATTGCACAGAAACAGGTCCTGCAAGTATTTTGCACAAGAACAGGGCCTGCCAGTGTATTCCACAAGAACAGGGCCTGCCAGTGTTTTACACAAGAACAGTGCCTGCCAGTGTTTTGTACAACAACAAGGCCTGCCAGTGTTTTGCACAAGAACAAGACCTGCGAGTGTTTTGCACAAGAACAGAGCCTGCAAGTGTTTTGAAGAAAAACAGAGCTTGCAACTATTTTGCACAAGAACAGGGTCTGAAACTGTATTGCACAAAAACAGGTCCTACAAGTGTTTTGCACAAGAACAGGGCCTGCAAGTGTTTTGCACAACAACAGGGCCTGCCAGTGTTTTACACAAGAACAGTGCCTGCAAGTGTTTTGCACAAGAACAGAGCCTGCATTTGGTTTCCACAAGAACAGGTCCTCCAAGGGGTTTTTTTACAACAACAGGGCCTGCAAGTGGTTTGCACAAAAACAGAACTTGCAAGTATTTGCCTGCAAGTGTTTTTCACAAAAACAGGGCCTGCAAGTGTTTTGAACAAAAAGAGAGCCTGCAAGTGTTTTCAACAACAACAGGGCCTGCTAGTGTTTTAAAGAGGAACAGGGACTGTGAGTGTTTTGCACATTAAAAATGGCTGCAAGTGTTTAGCACAAGAACAGAGCCTGCAAGTGTTTTGAACAAAAACAGAGCTTGCAACTATTTTGGACAACAACAAGGCCTGCCACTGTTTTCAAGAGGAACAGGGACTGCGAGTGTTTTGCACATGAAAAATGGCTGCAAGTGTTTTGCACAAGAACAGAGCCTGCAAGTGTTTTGCACAAGAACAGGGCCTGCAAGTGTTTTGCACAACAAAAAGGCCTGCCACTGTTTTCAAGTGGAACAGGTACTGTGAGTATTTTGCACAAGAAAAATGGCTGCAAGTGTTTAGCACAAGAACAGAGCCTGCAAGTGTTTTGAACAAAAACAGAGCTTGCAACTATTTTGCACAAGAACAGGGTCTGAAAGTGTATTGCACAAAAACAGGTCCTACAAGTGTTTTGCACAAGAACAGGGCCTGCAAATGTTTTCCAGAGGAACAGTGCCTGCAAGTGTTTTGAACAAGAACAGGACCTGCAAGTGTTTTGCACAAGAACAGGGCCTGCAAGTGTTTTGCACAAGAACAGAGCTTGCAACTATTTTGGACAACAACAAGGCCTGCCAGTGTTTTCAAGAGGAACAGGGACTGCGAGTCTTTTGCACATGAAAAATGGCTGCAAGTGTTTTGCACAAGAACAGGACCTGCAAGTGTTTTGAACAAGAACAGAGCTTGCAACTATTTTGAACAACAACAAGGCCTGCCAGTGTTTTACACAAGAACAGTGCCTGCCAGTGTTTTGTACAAGAACAGGACCTGCAAGTGTTTTGCACAAGAACAGGGCTTGCCAGTGTTTTACACAAGAACAGTGCCTGCCAGTGTTTTGTACAAGAACAGGACCTGCAAGTGTTTTGCACGAGAACACGGCCTGCAAGTTTTTTGAACAAGAACAGAACCTGCAAGTGTATTGCACAAATAAAGGGTATCCAAGTGTTTTGTGCAAGAACAGTGCCTTCAAGTGTTTTTCACAACAACAGGGTTGGAGAGTGTTTTGCACAACAACAGGACATGCAAGTGTTTTGCACAAGAACAGGGCCTGCAAGTGTTTTGCACAAGAAAAGGGTCTGAAAGTGTTTTGCACAAGAACAGGGTCTGCAAGTGTTTTTCACAAGTAAAATGGCGGCAAGTGTTTAGCACAACAGGGTTGGAGAGTGTTTTGCAAAAGAACAGGGCCTGCACGTGTTTTGCATAAGAACAATGCCTGCAAGTGTTTTGCACAAAAACAGCGTCTGAAAGTGTATTGCAGAAGAAAAGGCCCTGAAAGTGTTTTGCACAACAACAGGGTCTGCAAGTGTTTTTCACAAGTAAAATGGCGGCAAGTGTTTAGCACAACAGGGTTGGAGAGTGTTTTGCAAAAGAACAGGGCCTGCACGTGTTTTGCATAAGAACAATGCCTGCAAGTGTTTTGCACAAAAACAGCGTCTGAAAGTGTATTGCACAAGAAAAGGGCCTGTAAGTGTTTTCCAGAGGAACAGTGCCTGCAACTGTTTTACACAAGAACAGGGCCTGAAAGTGTTGTGCAAAAGAACAGGGCCTGAAAGTGTTTTGCCCAAGAACAGGGCCCGCAAGTTTTTTGCACAACAACAGGGCCTGTCCATGTATTGCACAACAACAGGGCCTGCAAGTGTTTTGCACCAGAACAGGGCCTGCAAGTGTTTTGCATCAGAACAGGGCCTACAAGTGTTTTGAACAAGAACAGGGTCTAAAAGTGTTTTGCACAACAAGAGGGTTGGAGAGTGTTTTGCACAAGAAAAGGGCCTGCAAGTGTTTTGCACAACAGGGTTGGAGAGTGTTTTGCACAAGAATAGAGCCTGCAAGTGTTTTTCACAACAACAGGGCCTGTCCATCCATTGCACAAGAACAGGGCCTGCAAGTGTTTTGCACAAGAAAAGGGTCTGAAAGTGTTTTGCACAAGAACAGGGCTTGCAAGTGTTTTGCAGAAGAACAGGGTCTGCAAGTGTTTTTCACAAGAAAAATGGCGGCAAGTGTTTAGCACAACAGGGTTGGAGAGTGTTTTGCAAAAGAACAGGGCCTGCAAGTGTTTTGCACAAAAACAGCGTCTGAAAGTGTATTGCACAAGAAAAGGGCCTGAAAGTGTATTGCAGAAGAAAAGGCCCTGAAAGTGTTTTGCACAACAACAGGGCCTGTAAGTGTTTTCCAGAGGAACAGTGCGTGCAACTGTTTTACACAAGAACAGGGCCTGAAAGTGTTGTGCACAAAAACAGAACCTGCAAGTGTTTTGCCCAAGAACAGGGCCTGCAAATGTTTTAAACAAGAACATTGCCTGCAAATCATTGCACAAGAATAGGGTCTGTACATGTATTGCCCAAGAACAGGGGGGAAGGGTTGGGGGGGAGAAAATGTTTGTATTTCCTATAAAACTTTAAAAAAAAAAAAAACAGAACATGCAAGTGTTTTGCACAAGAACAGGGCCTGTATGTGTTTTCCAGAGGAACAGTGCCTGCAAGTGTTTTGCACAAGAACAGGGTCTAAAAGTGTTTTGCACAACAAGAGGGTTGGGGAGTGTTTTGCAAAAGAACAGGGCCTGTAAGTGTTTTCCAGAGGAACAGTGCCTGCAAGTGTTTTGGACGAGAACACGGCCTGCAAGTTTTTTGAACAAGAACAGAACCTGCAAGTGTATTGCACAAGTAAAGGGTATCCAAGTGTTTTGTGCAAGAACAGTGCCTTCAAGTGTTTTGCACAACAGGGTTGGAGAGTGTTTTGCACAAGAATAGAGCCTGCAAGTGTTTTTCACAACAACAGGGCCTGTCCATGTATTGCACAACAATAGGGCCTGCAAGTGTTTTGCACAAGAACAGGGCCTGCAAGTGTTTTGCACAAGAACACGGCCTGCAAGTTTTTTGAACAAGAACAGAACCTGCAAGTGTATTGCACAAGTAAAGGGTATCCAAGTGTTTTGTGCAAGAACAGTGCCTTCAAGTGTTTTTCACAACAACAGGGCCTGCAAGTGTTTTGCACAAGAACAGGGCCTGCAAGTGCTTTGCACAAGAACAGGGCCTGCATATGTTTTGCACAAGAACAGGGGCCGCAAGTTTTTTGCACAAGAAAATAACTTGCAAATGTTTTGCACCAGAACAGGGCCTGCAAGTGTATTGCACAACAACAGGGCCTGTCCATGTATTGCACAACAACAGGGCCTGCAAGTGTTTTGCACCAGAACAGGGCCTGCAAGTGTTTTGCACCAGAACAGGGCCTACAAGTGTTTTGAACAAGAACAGGGTCTAAAAGTGTTTTGCACAACAAGAGGGTTGGAGAGTGTTTTGCACAAGAAAAGGGCCTGCAAGTGTTTTGCACAACAGGGTTGGAGAGTGTTTTGCACAAGAATAGAGCCTGCAAGTGTTTTTCACAACAACAGGGCCTGTCCATGCATTGCACAACAACAGGGCCTGCAAGTGTTTTGCACAAGAACAGGGCCTGCAAATCATTGCACAAGAATAGGGTCTGTACATGTATTGCCCAACAAGAGGGGGGAAGGGTGGGGGGGGAAGAAAATGTTTGTATTTCCTATAAAACTTTAAAAAAAAAAAAAAAGAACAGGACATGCAAGTGTTTTGCACAAGAACAGGGCCTGTATGTGTTTTCCAGAGGAACAGTGCCTGCAAGTGTTTTGCACAAGAACAGGGTCTAAAAGTGTTTTGCACAACAAGAGGGTTGGGGAGTGTTTTGCAAAAGAACAGGGCCTGTAAGTGTTTTCCAGAGGAACAGTGCCTGCAAGTGTTTTGCACGAGAACACGGCCTGCAAGTTTTTTGAACAAGAACAGAACCTGCAAGTGTATTGCACAAGTAAAGGGTATCCAAGTGTTTTGTGCAAGAACAGTGCCTTCAAGTGTTTTGCACAACAGGGTTGGAGAGTGTTTTGCACAAGAATAGAGCCTGCAAGTGTTTTTCACAACAACAGGGCCTGTCCATGTATTGCACAACAACAGGGCCTGCAAGTGTTTTGCACAAGAACAGGGCCTGCAAGTGTTTTGCACAAGAACACGGCCTGCAAGTTTTTTGTACAAGAACAGAACCTGCAAGTGTATTGCACAAGTAAAGGGTATCCAAGTGTTTTGTGCAAGAACAGTGCCTTCAAGTGTTTTTCACAACAACAGGGCCTGCAAGTGTTTTGCACAAGAACAGGGCCTGCAAGTGTTTTGCACAAGAACAGGGCCTGCATATGTTTTGCACAAGAACAGGGGCCGCAAGTGTATTGCACAACAACAGGGCCTGTCCATGTATTGTATTTCCTATAAAACTTTTCAAAAAAAAAAAAGAACAGGACATGCAAGTGTTTTGCACAAGAACAGGGCCTGCAAGTGTTTTGCACCAGAACAGGGCCTACAAGTGTTTTGAACAAGAACAGGGTCTAAAAGTGTTTTGCACAACAAGAGGGTTGGGGAGTGTTTTGCACAAGAACACGGCCTGCAAGTGTTTTGCACAAAAGGGTTGGATAGTGTTTTGCATAAGAATAGAGCCTGCAAGTGTTTTTCACAACAACATGGCGTGCAAGTGTTTTGCTCAAGCACAGGGCCTGCAAGTGTTTTGCACAAGAAAAGGGCCTGTAAGTGTTTTCCAGATGAACACTGCCTGCAAGTGTTTTGCACAAGAACAGGGCCCGCAAGTTGTTTGCACAAGAAAATAACTTGCAAATGTTTTGCACCAGAACAGGGCCTGCAAGTGTTTTGCACAACAACAGGGCCTGTCCATGTATTGCACAACAACAGGGCCTGCAAGTGTTTTGCACCAGAACAGGGCCTGCAAGTGTTTTGCACCAGAACAGGGCCTGCAAGTGTTTTGCATCAGAACAGGGCCTACAAGTGTTTTGCACAACAAGAGGGTTGGAGAGTGTTTTGCACAAGAAAAGGGCCTGCAAGTGTTTTGCACCAGAACAGGGCCTACAAGTGTTTTGAACAAGAACAGGGTCTAAAAGTGTTTTGCACAACAAGAGGGTTGGGGAGTGTTTTGCACAAGAACACGGCCTGCAAGTGTTTTGCACAAAAGGGTTGGATAGTGTTTTGCATAAGAATAGAGCCTGCAAGTGTTTTTCACAACAACATGGCGTGCAAGTGTTTTGCTCAAGCACAGGGCCTGCAAGTGTTTTGCACAAGAAAAGGGCCTGTAAGTGTTTTCCAGATGAACACTGCCTGCAAGTGTTTTGCACAAGAACAGGGCCCGCAAGTTGTTTGCACAAGAAAATAACTTGCAAATGTTTTGCACCAGAACAGGGCCTGCAAGTGTTTTGCACAACAACAGGGCCTGTCCATGTATTGCACAACAACAGGGCCTGCAAGTGTTTTGCACCAGAACAGGGCCTGCAAGTGTTTTGCACCAGAACAGGGCCTGCAAGTGTTTTGCATCAGAACAGGGCCTACAAGTGTTTTGCACAACAAGAGGGTTGGAGAGTGTTTTGCACAAGAAAAGGGCCTGCAAGTGTTTTGCACCAGAACAGGGCCTACAAGTGTTTTGAACAAGAACAGGGTCTAAAAGTGTTTTGCACAACAAGAGGGTTGGGGAGTGTTTTGCACAAGAACACGGCCTGCAAGTGTTTTGCACAAAAGGGTTGGATAGTGTTTTGCATAAGAATAGAGCCTGCAAGTGTTTTTCACAACAACATGGCGTGCAAGTGTTTTGCTCAAGCACAGGGCCTGCAAGTGTTTTGCACAAGAAAAGGGCCTGTAAGTGTTTTCCAGATGAACACTGCCTGCAAGTGTTTTGCACAAGAACAGGGCCCGCAAGTTGTTTGCACAAGAAAATAACTTGCAAATGTTTTGCACCAGAACAGGGCCTGCAAGTGTTTTGCACAACAACAGGGCCTGTCCATGTATTGCACAACAACAGGGCCTGCAAGTGTTTTGCACCAGAACAGGGCCTGCAAGTGTTTTGCACCAGAACAGGGCCTGCAAGTGTTTTGCATCAGAACAGGGCCTACAAGTGTTTTGCACAACAAGAGGGTTGGAGAGTGTTTTGCACAAGAAAAGGGCCTGCAAGTGTTTTGCACCAGAACAGGGCCTACAAGTGTTTTGAACAAGAACAGGGTCTAAAAGTGTTTTGCACAACAAGAGGGTTGGGGAGTGTTTTGCACAAGAACACGGCCTGCAAGTGTTTTGCACAAAAGGGTTGGATAGTGTTTTGCATAAGAATAGAGCCTGCAAGTGTTTTTCACAACAACATGGCGTGCAAGTGTTTTGCTCAAGCACAGGGCCTGCAAGTGTTTTGCACAAGAAAAGGGCCTGTAAGTGTTTTCCAGATGAACACTGCCTGCAAGTGTTTTGCACAAGAACAGGGCCCGCAAGTTGTTTGCACAAGAAAATAACTTGCAAATGTTTTGCACCAGAACAGGGCCTGCAAGTGTTTTGCACAACAACAGGGCCTGTCCATGTATTGCACAACAACAGGGCCTGCAAGTGTTTTGCACCAGAACAGGGCCTGCAAGTGTTTTGCACCAGAACAGGGCCTGCAAGTGTTTTGCATCAGAACAGGGCCTACAAGTGTTTTGCACAACAAGAGGGTTGGAGAGTGTTTTGCACAAGAAAAGGGCCTGCAAGTGTTTTGCACCAGAACAGGGCCTACAAGTGTTTTGAACAAGAACAGGGTCTAAAAGTGTTTTGCACAACAAGAGGGTTGGGGAGTGTTTTGCACAAGAACACGGCCTGCAAGTGTTTTGCACAAAAGGGTTGGATAGTGTTTTGCATAAGAATAGAGCCTGCAAGTGTTTTTCACAACAACATGGCGTGCAAGTGTTTTGCTCAAGCACAGGGCCTGCAAGTGTTTTGCACAAGAAAAGGGCCTGTAAGTGTTTTCCAGATGAACACTGCCTGCAAGTGTTTTGCACAAGAACAGGGCCCGCAAGTTGTTTGCACAAGAAAATAACTTGCAAATGTTTTGCACCAGAACAGGGCCTGCAAGTGTTTTGCACAACAACAGGGCCTGTCCATGTATTGCACAACAACAGGGCCTGCAAGTGTTTTGCACCAGAACAGGGCCTGCAAGTGTTTTGCACCAGAACAGGGCCTGCAAGTGTTTTGCATCAGAACAGGGCCTACAAGTGTTTTGCACAACAAGAGGGTTGGAGAGTGTTTTGCACAAGAAAAGGGCCTGCAAGTGTTTTGCACCAGAACAGGGCCTACAAGTGTTTTGAACAAGAACAGGGTCTAAAAGTGTTTTGCACAACAAGAGGGTTGGGGAGTGTTTTGCACAAGAACACGGCCTGCAAGTGTTTTGCACAAAAGGGTTGGATAGTGTTTTGCATAAGAATAGAGCCTGCAAGTGTTTTTCACAACAACATGGCGTGCAAGTGTTTTGCTCAAGCACAGGGCCTGCAAGTGTTTTGCACAAGAAAAGGGCCTGTAAGTGTTTTCCAGATGAACACTGCCTGCAAGTGTTTTGCACAAGAACAGGGCCCGCAAGTTGTTTGCACAAGAAAATAACTTGCAAATGTTTTGCACCAGAACAGGGCCTGCAAGTGTTTTGCACAACAACAGGGCCTGTCCATGTATTGCACAACAACAGGGCCTGCAAGTGTTTTGCACCAGAACAGGGCCTGCAAGTGTTTTGCACCAGAACAGGGCCTGCAAGTGTTTTGCATCAGAACAGGGCCTACAAGTGTTTTGCACAACAAGAGGGTTGGAGAGTGTTTTGCACAAGAAAAGGGCCTGCAAGTGTTTTGCACCAGAACAGGGCCTACAAGTGTTTTGAACAAGAACAGGGTCTAAAAGTGTTTTGCACAACAAGAGGGTTGGGGAGTGTTTTGCACAAGAACACGGCCTGCAAGTGTTTTGCACAAAAGGGTTGGATAGTGTTTTGCATAAGAATAGAGCCTGCAAGTGTTTTTCACAACAACATGGCGTGCAAGTGTTTTGCTCAAGCACAGGGCCTGCAAGTGTTTTGCACAAGAAAAGGGCCTGTAAGTGTTTTCCAGATGAACACTGCCTGCAAGTGTTTTGCACAAGAACAGGGCCCGCAAATTTTTTGCACAAGAAAATAACTTGCAAATGTTTTGCACCAGAACAGGGCCTGCAAGTGTTTTGCACAACAACAGGGCCTGTCCATGTATTGCACAACAACAGGGCCTGCAAGTGTTTTGCACCAGAACAGGGCCTGCAAGTGTTTTGCACCAGAACAGGGCCTGCAAGTGTTTTGCACCAGAACAGGGCCTACAAGTGTTTTGAACAAGAACAGGGTCTAAAAGTGTTTTGCACAACAAGAGGGTTGGAGAGTGTTTTGCACAAGAAAAGGGCCTGCAAGTGTTTTGCACAACAGGGTTGGAGAGTGTTTTGCACAAGAATAGAGCCTGTCCATGTATTGCACAACAACAGGGCCTGCAAGTGTTTTGCACAAGAACAGGGCCTGCAAGTGTTTTGCACCAGAACAAGGCCTACAAGTGTTCTGCACAACAACAGGGCCTGTAAGTGTTTTCCACAGGAACAGTGCCTGCAAGTGTTTTGCACGAGAACACGGCCTGCAAGTTTTTTGAACAAGAACAGAACCTGCAAGTGTATTGCACAAATAAAGGGTATCCAAGTGTTTTGTGCAAGAACAGTGCCTTCAAGTGTTTTTCACAACAACAGGGTTGGAGAGTGTTTTGCACAAGAACAGGACATGCAAGTGTTTTGCTCAAGCACAGGGCCTGCAAGTGTTTTGCACAAGAAAAGGGCCTGTAAGTGTTTTCCAGATGAACACTGCCTGCAAGTGTTTTGCACAAGAACAGGGCCCGCAAGTTTTTTGCACAAGAAAATAACTTGCAAATGTTTTGCACCAGAACAGGGCCTGCAAGTGTTTTGCACAACAACAGGGCCTGTCCATGTATTGCACCAGAACAGGGCCTGCAAGTGTTTTGCACCAGAACAGGGCCTGCAAGTGTTTTGCACCAGAACAGGGCCTGCAAGTGTTTTGCACCAGAACAGGGCCTACAAGTGTTTTGAACAAGAACAGGGTCTAAAAGTGTTTTGCACAACAAGAGGGTTGGAGAGTGTTTTGCACAAGAAAAGGGCCTGCAAGTGTTTTGCACAACAGGGTTGGAGAGTGTTTTGCACAAGAATAGAGCCTGCAAGTGTTTTTCACAACAACAGGGCCTGTCCATGCATTGCACAACAACAGGGCCTGCAAGTGTTTTGCACAAGAACAGGGCCTGCAAGTGTTTTGCACCAGAACAATGCCTGCAAGTGTATTGCACAAGAAAAGGGCCTGAAAGTGTATTGCAGAAGAAAAGGCCCTGAAAGTGTTTTGTACAACAACAGGGCCTGTAAGTGTTTTCCAGAGGAACAGTGCCTGCAACTGTTTTACACAAGAACAGGGCCTGAAAGTGTTGTGCACAAGAACAGGGCCTGAAAGTGTTTTGCCCAAGAACAGGGCCTGCAAATGTTTTAAACAAGAACAGTGCCTGCAAATCATTGCACAAGAATAGGGTCTGTACATGTATTGCCCAACAACAGGGGGGAAGGGTGGGGCGGAGAAAATGTTTGTATTTCCTATAAAACTTTAAAAAAAAAAAAAAAGAACAGGACATGCAAGTGTTTTGCACCAAAACAGGGCCTACAAGTGTTTTGCACCAGAACAGGGCCTACAAGTGTTTTGAACAAGAACAGGGTCTAAAATTGTTTTGCACAACAAGAGGGTTGGGGAGTGTTTTGCACAAGAAGAGGGCCTGCAAGTGTTTTGCACAACAGGGTTGGATAGTGTTTTTACAAGAATAGAGCCTGCAAGTGTTTTTCACAACAACAGGGCCTGTCCATGTATTGCACAACAACAGGGCCTGCAAGTGTTTTGCACAAGAACAGGGCCTGCAAGTGTTTTGCACCAGAACAAGGCCTACAAGTGTTCTGCACAACAACAGGGCCTGTAAGTGTTTTCCAGAGGAACAGTGCCTGCAAGTGTTTTGCACGAGAACACAGCCTGCAAGTTTTTTGAACAAGAACAGAACCTGCAAGTGTATTGCACAAGTAAAGGGTATCCAAGTGTTTTGTGCAAGAACAGTGCCTTCAAGTGTTTTTCACAACAACAGGGTTGGAGAGTGTTTTGCACAAGAACAGGACATGCAAGTGTTTTGCACAAGAACAGGGCCTGCAAGTGTTTTGCAGAAGAACAGGGTCTGCAAGTGTTTTTCACAAGAAAAATGGCGGCAAGTATTTAGCACAACAGGGTTGGAGAGTGTTTTGCAAAAGAACAGGGCCTGTACGTGTTTTGCATAAGAACAATGCCTGCAAGTGTTTTGCACAAAAACAGCGTCTGAAAGTGTATTGCACAAGAAAAGGGCCTGAAAGTGTATTGCAGAAGAAAAGGCCGTGAAAGTGTTTTGCACAACAACAGGGCCTGTAAGTGTTTTCCAGAGGAACAGTGCCTGCAACTGTTTTACAAAAGAACAGGGCCTGAAAGTGTTGTGCACAAGAACAGGGCCTGAAAGTGTTTTGCCCAAGAACAGGGCCTGCAAATGTTTTAAACAAGAACAGTGCCTGCAAATCATTGCACAAGAATAGGGTCTGTACATGTATTGCCCAACAACAGGGGGGAAGGGTGGGGGGGAGAAAATGTTTGTATTTCCTATAAAACTTAAAAAAAAAAAAAAGAACAGGACATGCAAGTGTTTTGCACCAGAACAGGGCCTACAAGTGTTTTGAACAAGAACAGGGTCTAAAAGTGTTTTGCACAACAAGAGGGTTGGGGAGTGTTTTGCACAAGAACAGGGCCTGCAAGTTTTTTGCACAACAGGGTTGGATAGTGTTTTGCATAAGAATAGAGCCTGCAAGTGTTTTTCACAACAACATGGCCTGCAAGTGTTTTGCTCAAGCACAGGGCCTGCAAGTGTTTTGCACAAGAAAAGGGCCTGTAAGTGTTTTCCAGATGAACACTGCCTGCAAGTGTTTTGCACAAGAACAGGGCCCGCAAGTTTTTTGCACAAGAAAATAACTTGCAAATGTTTTGCACCAGAACAGGGCCTGCAAGTGTTTTGCACAACAACAGGGCCTGTCCATGTATTGCACAACAACAGGGCCTGCAAGTGTTTTGCACCAGAACAGGGCCTGCAAGTGTTTTGCACCAGAACAGGGCCTGCAAGTGTTTTGCATCAGAACAGGGCCTACAAGTGTTTTGCACAACAAGAGGGTTGGAGAGTGTTTTGCACAAGAAAAGGGCCTGCAAGTGTTTTGCACCAGAACAGGGCCTACAAGTGTTTTGAACAAGAACAGGGTCTAAAAGTGTTTTGCACAACAAGAGGGTTGGGGAGTGTTTTGCACAAGAACACTGTCAGATGTAAATGCCTTATTCTCTAATGTGTAAATAGTATATGAATGGGATATCAGGGGTTAACTTATTCTTCAATCCTTAATGTATTCATGACTCATCACTCCCACACATAGCTCCACCCATTGTATATATAAGGAGCCATCTTCACCCTTTTCCTTGCTTCTATCTGTGAATATTCAGTGAATATAGAATGCCTATTGTAAATAAAAGGAAATATATTTAAATCTTTACTTCTTAATATCTTTATTGAGTCTGATCCAGAAAATATTGCAACAAGCTGGTAGCAGAGGATGGTTAATTGACTCAATAAAAACTTAAAAATGTCTAAGAAGGATAGGCCCAACACCAGGGCCTACAGCAAAGAAATGGAAACAGAACAAGAAATAATCAACGAATCCACAAACGCAATTTCAAGAGAATCCGAAGAATACACCACTGAAGACGAAGAAATAATAGATGAAAACGATGACCAGAAGAAAATCGAAATAGAGAATAACGAACTCAGGTCAGAGATATTAAAACTATTAAAAAGCCAGAAAAATGATGAAAGCCTCATCGCGAACCTCCAAGAAATGCTGAAGAACAGCGGAGCAGCGAAAGAGAAAAACATCACTAATGAGAAGTCTAAAGAACCAAAAATTGTGAGTGATATGACTACAGAGAAAGCTATTACGAAGAAGAAGAAATGTGATCCCGCGCGAAATTTTGAATGGCAGCCATCTTGGTTTCAACAGGCCTCCAAGGTGAGCGAAGCAGAGCCAATCAAAACGCTCAGTTCAAAATTTCTGGCGCGAAAAACATTATCTGACAACGAAAATGAAAAAGAGGATTCAAACTCCTCGGAAGAGCCAGAATCAGAAAGTGAAGATGATTCAACAAAATCCCAAGTAAAGTCAGCGATGAAAACGCTTTTTGCTGCATTTGGGCCAAAACTAAAAATTACCAAAAAGACACCGAAGAAGAGAGCGAACAAGCCGATACCTCAAGACCTGCCCGCTCCCATCCTGACTTCGAGAGCGACGACGCCCGAACCTAGAGAGCCTTGTCGATTCCGCCCTACACCAAAGACCGAAGCAAGTGACTACGCTTCCAAAAAGAAAAGAAGAGCAGCCGCCGTCGTCAGAGCTCCCAAGGCCGAAACAGAGACCGACTCATCTGAAGAAGAGCAAAGCGAGCGAGCCGCGGTGGAGAGAACCTTCCATAACGAAGTCAAAGAAGAAATGGACAACGCGCATGCGCGAAACTACGCAGACGACCCAGGAAGACATGAACTGGTGAAAGAGCCACGCAGACTCGTTGCGAGCATCCCCATGCCGTTTTGCAATTTTCTACACTTGCGAGACCACGGACTACCTCAGGTTGTAAGTAATGGACAAAATAATGTGGGAAATTTACCCAGTGACTTCCCAAAACTAAGGGTTGATGGCATTAATTTGCAAGAATGGTATCAACAGCTCCAGGTGGTCTTTATGAAAGAAAACTTACTATTCTTTATCACTAGTCCCCCAAAAAGACCTTGGACTTTAAAAATAGATTGTTTACATCATAGAGCTTTTTACTTAATAATATCTAGTGTGTCTCCTGCAATGTATCATAGCATCAAACCAAATCAGACTGTTTCTGAAATTATCCAATGCATGTTTAATTTGTTTCACAGCGACAGTGTAGCTACCACCACAAGAATGTCTAAGGATTTCTTTTCATCTAGAGTAAAACCAGGGGTTTCCATAAGTGAGCATTTAATATCTTTAAACAAAATAAGAGCTGAGCTGCACTTGAGGGGGGAGGTGATTTCAGACCAAACAATGAAAAGTGTTATTATCAACTCACTTGATTCATCATGGGATAGCTTTATGTCACATTTAGACACTATCAATCTAGGATATTTATCCATAGAAAGTCTATCTAACAAATTGATAGCAGAAGACAATTCAAGAAAAAATCGTTCTAGCAATCACACAGAACACAAACCTTTTAAGAAAGTAGTTTTCCAAGAAAAATATAATGAAACATACAAATGTCACAATTGTGGATCCAGGGAACACAATAGAAGAGATTGCCCCAAAATTTCAAAGGAAAGACATAGGTCAGAATATAGGAACAAATACAATTATAGACAGTCCTCCATAGATAGACATAGATATAGGAGCCCACCAAATTACAGAGAAAATAGAGGGGGCAGAGAAAATTCAAAAGATAGAAAATCTGGTTCACTGAATGGACTAAACAAACAAGACAACACAAAATTACAGCAAAATGAGAACAATAATTGGCTTATTGATTCTGGAGCAACTAATCACACCACTAATAACAAAAATATATTGTCTTCATTTACAGAAGATAAATTTGTAATAAAGGTAGCTAACCAAGAAAAGGTTCAAGTATTAGGCAGAGGGAATGTAACTTTGCCTGGTCTAGGAAAAATAGAGGGGGTATTGTTAATACCTGAAATACCTCATAACATACTAAGTGCCATAAAACTAAGTAGAGATTCTGACATTAATATAGTTTTCTCAAAGGGAAAAGCGACTTTAGAGAAGAATAAAACAAGTATAGGCACTGTAACGATTAAAGGAGGCCTACCTTATTTGATAACAAAGGAAGAATGGTTGCATAACATTGATTCAAATATAGAAGATTGTATTGAAGCAGATGATGAAAATATTAGCAACAGTGACAATGATGAATGTAAAATATCTCATAATCATACAGATACACACGATAAAAAAAAACCAAAAATAGGTAAGCCAATTCATGATGAGTGTGCTCACATCTTGCATAGGAAGTTAGGACATGCCAGTTTTCCTGTAGTACAAAAAATGACTGAACACGCAGAAGGTGTCAAAATAAAAAATTGTGAAAACTATTTGGAATGCTCAGTATGTAAATCTACAAAACTAAAAACTAGTCCCAGGCCAAGAAACTCTACTAGATCAACTAACAAAATTTTTGACTTAGTACACATGGACCTAGTAGGCCCATTAACTCCATCAATCACTTATAGAAAACGTTACTTCCTGACAATAGTAGACGATTATAGCCGTTATGGGTTTGTTTATACACTAAAACATAAAGATGAAACATTTCAAAAATTTAAGGAATTTTACAAACGCATAGAAACACAACACAATATCAGAATAAAACAAATTATGACAGATAGGGGATGTGAATTCATGTCTAAAGAATTCTCCCAATGGTTAAAGGACAGAGGAATGCTACATTACACGTCTAGTCCATTTTCTGCGTTCCAGAACGGAATTGCAGAGAGGAAAAATTCCACATTACAAACCATGATTAGGTGCACATTGGAGGATGCTGGCTTAAGCAAACAATTTTGGTCAGAAGCCCTACATTATTCAAATTACACACAAAATAGAACCTGGTCCAGTATTGTAAACAAGACGCCATACGAAGTAATGTATAATAGGAAGCCAAAATTATCACACATGCACATATTTGGAGTCACTGCAGACGTACACATACCCAAACAGTTGAGAAGAAAGGGAGAAAATGTATCCAGAAGACTCAGATTCATGGGATATGAAACTGGCACCAAAGGATACAGATTCATTGATAATAATAACAAATTTATAGTTTCCAGAACAGCTGTGTTCCATGAACAAGCCAACTGGTCTAAATTACATCTTAATGAAATATTTCCAAATAAATGCAAAGAAACAAAACCTCATGAGGAAGGGACCATAGAAAAACAAAATATCAACAAACACAAAAGCAAAACTAAAACTTGGACAAATAGCCAACACAAAATAAGGACAGACACACTGACAAAAAAGGAAGCAAGATATTTGCACGATAACAATAGCAAACCTGAAAGAGTCATTAGGAACAACAGGAATCAAATGCCAAATAAATACAGGGATTACATAATGCATATGGATGGTGAACCAATAACACCTAACACATATGAGGAAGTGTTAAAACTTCCTCGTGAAGAAAAAGAAAAATGGGAACTAGCTATGAAGAAAGAGATGGAAAGTTTACAAGGATTAAATGTATTTACACCTGCAATTGCACCTAAAGATAAAACAATTATTGGTACCAGGTGGATATATAAAATTAAGAATTTAGAAGGAGGCAATACTCTATACAAAGCTAGATTAGTTGCACAAGGTTATGCACAGAAATATCCGGAGGACTATACTGATACGTATTCCCCCACAGTAAGAACAGAGAGTGTCAAAACAGCTCTAGTGGTAGCATCAGCACTCAACCTTGATGTATTTCAATATGACATACAGACTGCTTATCTACACGCGAAACTAGATAAGGAAATATATGTAAGAGCACCTCACAGTCAATACACCAACAAAAATGAAATTTGGTTGTTGAATAAGAGTTTGTACGGATTAAAACAATCTGGTAAAAGATGGTATGATTGTTTGGTAAAAGTACTTAAGACTATGGATTTCAATGCTACCACTGCTGATAACTGTTTTTTTGTCAAAAAGGGCGACAACTACGTTGAATTTGTATTGATTTACGTAGATGACATTTTGTATATAGGAAAACACAAAGAGAGAAGAGAAACTTTTGTAAATAAGTTAAATGAACATTTCTCGTTGAAATCCCTAGGTAAAGTGAACAAATATCTTGGTGTCCAAATTAATAAGACTAGAAGGGGATTCAAACTTACTCAAAGAGATAAAATTATAGAACTTTTGAATAAATGTAACCTAATCAATGCCAAACCCTGTGATACTCCTATGCAAACTGATTTTCTTAGAAATACTGATGAATCTTCCCCTGAATTCAAGGATAACACGTTTTATAGATCAATCATAGGTTCGCTTCTCTATATATCTAATTGGACTAGGCCAGATATCGCTTTACCACTCAACTTATTATCCAGACACGTCAGCAAACCAACAATGTATCACTGGGAAGCTGTTAAAAGAATTTTAAGATATCTGAAAAGTACTCTAGATTTCTGCTTAGTATTAGAACCTAGTGATAATAAAGAACCAAAGCTTGTATGTTACGCAGATGCAGATTGGGCTGGAGACACGTCATGCAGAAAAAGTACATCTGGCTATATTTTTCTCTTAAATGACTGTCCAGTTTACTGGTACACTGGTAAACAAGAACTAGTAGCCACTTCAACGACAGAAGCAGAATATGTTTGTTTATCCAAAGCTGCAAATAACCTTGTATGGTTTAACGATTTAATTTCAGATGTTTGGAGAAAACCTGCTTTGCCTTTTGTCATGCATGAAGACAATAAAGCAGCTATTGAAATATCTAGATCTGATGCCATTGGACAAAGGTCCAGACATATAGATATAAAATTTAAACATGTGAGACAGTTGTCTCAGGATGGATTTATTAAAGCAATACACTGTGATACTTCAGAACAATTAGCTGACATATTAACAAAGCCCTTACCTTCTAAACAGCACAAATATCTGACTTCTAAACTGCATATTTTATATTGTCCTGAATCTGAATGTAATTGGTGTTGTATAACGAATCGGCATTTAGAGGGGGATTTGTCAGATGTAAATGCCTTATTCTCTAATGTGTAAATAGTATATGAATGGGATATCAGGGGTTAATTTATTCTTCAATCATTAATGTATTCATGACTCATCACTCCCACACATAGCTCCACCCATTGTATATATAAGGAGCCATCTTCACCCTTTTCCTTGCTTCTATCTGTGAATATTCAGTGAATATAGAATGCCTATTGTAAATAAAAGGAAATATATTTAAATCTTTACTTCTTAATATCTTTATTGAGTCTGATCCAGAAAATATTGCAACAAACACGGCCTGCAAGTGTTTTGCACAAAAGGGTTGGATAGTGTTTTGCTCAAGCACAGGGCCTGCAAGTGTTTTGCACAAGAAAAGGGCCTGTAAGTGTTTTCCAGATGAACACTGCCTGCAAGTGTTTTGCACAAGAACAGGGCCCGCAAGTTTTTTGCACAAGAAAATAACTTGCAAATGTTTTGCACCAGAACAGGGCCTGCAAGTGTTTTGCACAACAACAGGGCCTGTCCATGTATTGCACAACAACAGGGCCTGCAAGTGTTTTGCACCAGAACAGGGCCTGCAAGTGTTTTGCACCAGAACAGGGCCTGCAAGTGTTTTGCACCAGAACAGGGCCTACAAGTGTTTTGAACAAGAACAGGGTCTAAAAGTGTTTTGCACAACAAGAGGGTTGGAGAGTGTTTTGCACAAGAAAAGGGCCTGCAAGTGTTTTGCACAACAGGGTTGGAGAGTGTTTTGCACAAGAATAGAGCCTGCAAGTGTTTTTCACAACAACAGGGCCTGCAAATGTTTTAAACAAGAACAGTGCCTGCAAATCATTGCACAAGAATAGGGTCTGTACATGTATTGCCCAACAACAGGGGGGAAGGGTGGGGGGGAGAAAATGTTTGTATTTCCTATAAAACTTTTCAAAAAAAAAAAAAAGAACAGGACATGCAAGTGTTTTGCACCAAAACAGGGCCTACAAGTGTTTTGCACCAGAACAGGGCCTACAAGTGTTTTGAACAAGAACAGGGTCTAAAAGTGTTTTGCATAACAAGAGGGTTGGGGAGTGTTTTGCACAAGAACAGGGCCTGCAAGTGTTTTGCACAACAGGGTTGGATAGTGTTTTGCATAAGAATAGAGCCTGCAAGTGTTTTTCACAACAACATGGCCTGCAAGTGTTTTGCTCAAGCAGAGGGCCTGCAAGTGTTTTGCACAAGAAAAGGGCCTGTAAGTGTTTTCCAGATGAACACTGCCTGCAAGTGTTTTGCACAAGAACAGGGCCCGCAAGTTTTTTGCACAAGAAAATAACTTGCAAATGTTTTGCACCAGAACAGGGCCTGCAAGTGTTTTGCACAACAACAGGGCCTGTCCATGTATTGCACAACAACAGGGCCTGCAAGTGTTTTGCACCAGAACAGGGCCTGCAAGTGTTTTGCACCAGAACAGGGCCTGCAAGTGTTTTGCATCAGAACAGGGCCTACAAGTGTTTTGCACAACAAGAGGGTTGGAGAGTGTTTTGCAGAAGAAAAGGGCCTGCAAGTGTTTTGCACCAGAACAGGGCCTACAAGTGTTTTGAACAAGAACAGGGTCTAAAAGTGTTTTGCACAACAAGAGGGTTGGGGAGTGTTTTGCACAAGAACACGGCCTGCAAGTGTTTTGCACAAAAGGGTTGGATAGTGTTTTGCATAAGAATAGAGCCTGCAAGTGTTTTTCACAACAACATGGCGTGCAAGTGTTTTGCTCAAGCACAGGGCCTGCAAGTGTTTTGCACAAGAAAAGGGCCTGTAAGTGTTTTCCAGATGAACACTGCCTGCAAGTGTTTTGCACAAGAACAGGGCCCGCAAGTTTTTTGCACAAGAAAATAACTTGCAAATGTTTTGCACCAGAACAGGGCCTGCAAGTGTTTTGCACAACAACAGGGCCTGTCCATGTATTGCACAACAACAGGGCCTGCAAGTGTTTTGCACCAGAACAGGGCCTGCAAGTGTTTTGCACCAGAACAGGGCCTGCAAGTGTTTTGCACCAGAACAGGGCCTACAAGTGTTTTGAACAAGAACAGGGTCTAAAAGTGTTTTGCACAACAAGAGGGTTGGAGAGTGTTTTGCACAAGAAAAGGGCCTGCAAGTGTTTTGCACAACAGGGTTGGAGAGTGTTTTGCACAAGAATAGAGCCTGCAAGTGTTTTTCACAACAACAGGGCCTGCAAATGTTTTAAACAAGAACAGTGCCTGCAAATCATTGCACAAGAATAGGGTCTGTACATGTATTGCCCAACAACAGGGGGGAAGGGTGGGGGGGAGAAAATGTTTGTATTTCCTATAAAACTTAAAAAAAAAAAAAAAGAACAGGACATGCCAGTGTTTTGCACCAGAACAGGGCCTACAAGTGTTTTGAACAAGAACAGGGTCTAAAAGTGTTTTGCACAACAAGAGGGTTGGGGAGTGTTTTGCACAAGAACAGGGCCTGCAAGTGTTTTGCACAACAGGGTTGGATAGTGTTTTGCATAAGAATAGAGCCTGCAAGTGTTTTTCACAACAACATGGCCTGCAAGTGTTTTGCTCAAGCACAGGGCCTGCAAGTGTTTTGCACAAGAAAAGGGCCTGTAAGTGTTTTCCAGATGAACACTGCCTGCAAGTGTTTTGCACAAGAACAGGGCCCGCAAGTTTTTTGCACAACAACAGAGCTTGCAACTATTTTGGACAACAACAAGGCCTGCCAGTGTTTTCAAGAGGAACAGGGACTGCGAGTGTTTTGCACATGAAAAATGGCTGCAAGTGTTTTGCACAAGAACAGAGCCTGCAAGTGTTTCGCACAAGAACAGGGCCTGCAAGTGTTTTGCACAACAAAAAGGCCTGCCACTGTTTTCAAGTGGAACAGGTACTGTGAGTGTTTTGCACAAGAAAAATGGCTGCAAGTGTTTAGCACAAGAACAGAGCCTGCAAGTGTTTTGAACAAAAACAGAGCTTGCAACTATTTTGCACAAGAACAGGGTCTGAAAGTGTATTGCACAAAAACAGGTCCTACAAGTGTTTTGCACAAGAACAGGTCCTGCACGTGTATTCCACAAGAACAGGGCCTGCCAGTGTTTTACACAAGAACAGTGCCTGCCAGTGTTTTGCACAAGAACAGGGCCTGCAAGTGTTTTGCACAAGAACAGAGCTTGCAACTATTTTGGACAACAACAAGGCCTGCCAGTGTTTTCAAGAGGAACAGGGACTGCGAGTCTTTTGCACATGAAAAATGGCTGCAAGTGTTTTGCACAAGAACAGGACCTGCAAGTGTTTTGAACAAGAACAGAGCTTGCAACTATTTTGAACAACAACAAGGCCTGCCAGTGTTTTACACAAGAACAGTGCCTGCCAGTGTTTTGTACAAGAACAGGACCTGCAAGTGTTTTGCACAAGAACAGGGCTTGCCAGTGTTTTACACAAGAACAGTGCCTGCCAGTGTTTTGTACAAGAACAGGACCTGCAAGTGTTTTGCACAAGAACAGGGCCTACAAGTGTATTGCACAAGAACAGGGCTTGCAAGTGTTTTGCACAACAACAAGGCCTGCAAGTGTTTTGAACAAAAAGAGAGCCTGCAAGTGTTTTGAACAACAACAAGGCCTGCCAGTGTTTTCAAGAGGAACAGGGACTGTGAGTGTTTTGCACATTAAAAATGGCTGCAAGTGTTTAGCACAAGAACAGAGCCTGCAAGTGTTTTGAACAAAAACAGAGCTTGCAACTATTTTGGACAACAACAAGGCCTGCCACTGTTTTCAAGAGGAACAGGGACTGTGAGTGTTCTGCACAAGACAAATGGCTGCAAGTGTTTAGCACAAGAACAGAGCCTGCAAGTGTTTTGAACAAAAACAGAGCTTGCAACTATTTTGCACAAGAACAGGGTCTGAAAGTGTATTGCACAGAAACAGGTCCTGCAAGTATTTTGCACAAGAACAGGGCCTGCCAGTGTATTCCACAAGAACAGGGCCTGCCAGTGTTTTACACAAGAACAGTGCCTGCCAGTGTTTTGTACAACAACAAGGCCTGCCAGTGTTTTGCACAAGAACAAGACCTGCGAGTGTTTTGCACAAGAACAGAGCCTGCAAGTGTTTTGAAGAAAAACAGAGCTTGCAACTATTTTGCACAAGAACAGGGTCTGAAACTGTATTGCACAAAAACAGGTCCTACAAGTGTTTTGCACAAGAACAGGGCCTGCAAGTGTTTTGCACAACAACAGGGCCTGCCAGTGTTTTACACAAGAACAGTGCCTGCAAGTGTTTTGCACAAGAACAGAGCCTGCATTTGGTTTGCACAAGAACAGGTCCTCCAAGGGGTTTTTTTACAACAACAGGGCCTGCAAGTGGTTTGCACAAAAACAGAACTTGCAAGTATTTGCCTGCAAGTGTTTTTCACAAAAACAGGGCCTGCAAGTGTTTTGAACAAAAAGAGAGCCTGCAAGTGTTTTCAACAACAACAGGGCCTGCTAGTGTTTTAAAGAGGAACAGGGACTGTGAGTGTTTTGCACATTAAAAATGGCTGCAAGTGTTTAGCACAAGAACAGAGCCTGCAAGTGTTTTGAACAAAAACAGAGCTTGCAACTATTTTGGACAACAACAAGGCCTGCCACTGTTTTCAAGAGGAACAGGGACTGCGAGTGTTTTGCACATGAAAAATGGCTGCAAGTGTTTTGCACAAGAACAGAGCCTGCAAGTGTTTTGCACAAGAACAGGGCCTGCAAGTGTTTTGCACAACAAAAAGGCCTGCCACTGTTTTCAAGTGGAACAGGTACTGTGAGTATTTTGCACAAGAAAAATGGCTGCAAGTGTTTAGCACAAGAACAGAGTCTGCAAGTGTTTTGAACAAAAACAGAGCTTGCAACTATTTTGCACAAGAACAGGGTCTGAAAGTGTATTGCACAAAAACAGGTCCTACAAGTGTTTTGCACAAGAACAGGGCCTGCAAATGTTTTCCAGAGGAACAGTGCCTGCAAGTGTTTTGAACAAGAACAGGACCTGCAAGTGTTTTGCACAAGAACAGGGCCTGCAAGTGTTTTGCACAAGAACAGAGCTTGCAACTATTTTGGACAACAACAAGGCCTGCCAGTGTTTTCAAGAGGAACAGGGACTGCGAGTCTTTTGCACATGAAAAATGGCTGCAAGTGTTTTGCACAAGAACAGGACCTGCAAGTGTTTTGAACAAGAACAGAGCTTGCAACTATTTTGAACAACAACAAGGCCTGCCAGTGTTTTACACAAGAACAGTGCCTGCCAGTGTTTTGTACAAGAACAGGACCTGCAAGTGTTTTGCACAAGAACAGGGCTTGCCAGTGTTTTACACAAGAACAGTGCCTGCCAGTGTTTTGTACAAGAACAGGACCTGCAAGTGTTTTGCACGAGAACACGGCCTGCAAGTTTTTTGAACAAGAACAGAACCTGCAAGTGTATTGCACAAATAAAGGGTATCCAAGTGTTTTGTGCAAGAACAGTGCCTTCAAGTGTTTTTCACAACAACAGGGTTGGAGAGTGTTTTGCACAACAACAGGACATGCAAGTGTTTTGCACAAGAACAGGGCCTGCAAGTGTTTTGCACAAGAACAGGGCCTGCAAGTGTTTTGCAGAAGAACAGGGTCTGCAAGTGTTTTTCACAAGTAAAATGGCGGCAAGTGTTTAGCACAACAGGGTTGGAGAGTGTTTTGCAAAAGAACAGGGCCTGAAAGTGTATTGCAGAAGAAAAGGCCCTGAAAGTGTTTTGCACAACAACAGGGCCTGTAAGTGTTTTCCAGAGGAACAGTGCCTGCAACTGTTTTGCACAAGAACAGGGCCTGCAAGTGTTGTGCACAAAAACAGCGTCTGAAAGTGTATTGCACAAGAAAAGGGCCTGTAAGTGTTTTCCAGAGGAACAGTGCCTGCAACTGTTTTACACAAGAACAGGGCCTGAAAGTGTTGTGCAAAAGAACAGGGCCTGAAAGTGTTTTGCCCAAGAACAGGGCCCGCAAGTTTTTTGCACAACAACAGGGCCTGTCCATGTATTGCACAACAACAGGGCCTGCAAGTGTTTTGCACCAGAACAGGGCCTGCAAGTGTTTTGCACCAGAACAGGGCCTGCAAGTGTTTTGAACAAGAACAGGGTCTAAAAGTGTTTTGCACAACAAGAGGGTTGGAGAGTGTTTTGCACAAGAAAAGGGCCTGCAAGTGTTTTGCACAACAGGGTTGGAGAGTGTTTTGCACAAGAATAGAGCCTGCAAGTGTTTTTCACAACAACAGGGCCTGTCCATCCATTGCACAAGAACAGGGCCTGCAAGTGTTTTGCACAAGAAAAGGGCCTGCAAGTGTTTTGCAGAAGAACAGGGTCTGCAAGTGTTTTTCACAAGAAAAATGGCGGCAAGTGTTTAGCACAACAGGGTTGGAGAGTGTTTTGCAAAAGAACAGGGCCTGCAAGTGTTTTGCACAAAAACAGCGTCTGAAAGTGTATTGCACAAGAAAAGGGCCTGAAAGTGTATTGCAGAAGAAAAGGCCCTGAAAGTGTTTTGCACAACAACAGGGCCTGTAAGTGTTTTCCAGAGGAACAGTGCGTGCAACTGTTTTACACAAGAACAGGGCCTGAAAGTGTTGTGCACAAAAACAGAACCTGCAAGTGTTTTGCACAAGAACAGGGCCTGCAAATGTTTTAAACAAGAACATTGCCTGCAAATCATTGCACAAGAATAGGGTCTGTACATGTATTGCCCAAGAACAGGGGGGAAGGGTTGGGGGGGAGAAAATGTTTGTATTTCCTATAAAACTTTAAAAAAAAAAAAAACAGAACATGCAAGTGTTTTGCACAAGAACAGGGCCTGTATGTGTTTTCCAGAGGAACAGTGCCTGCAAGTGTTTTGCACAAGAACAGGGTCTAAAAGTGTTTTGCACAACAAGAGGGTTGGGGAGTGTTTTGCAAAAGAACAGGGCCTGTAAGTGTTTTCCAGAGGAACAGTGCCTGCAAGTGTTTTGGACGAGAACACGGCCTGCAAGTTTTTTGAACAAGAACAGAACCTGCAAGTGTATTGCACAAGTAAAGGGTATCCAAGTGTTTTGTGCAAGAACAGTGCCTTCAAGTGTTTTGCACAACAGGGTTGGAGAGTGTTTTGCACAAGAATAGAGCCTGCAAGTGTTTTTCACAACAACAGGGCCTGTCCATGTATTGCACAACAATAGGGCCTGCAAGTGTTTTGCACAAGAACAGGGCCTGCAAGTGTTTTGCACAAGAACACGGCCTGCAAGTTTTTTGAACAAGAACAGAACCTGCAAGTGTATTGCACAAGTAAAGGGTATCCAAGTGTTTTGTGCAAGAACAGTGCCTTCAAGTGTTTTTCACAACAACAGGGCCTGCAAGTGTTTTGCACAAGAACAGGGCCTGCAAGTGCTTTGCACAAGAACAGGGCCTGCATATGTTTTGCACAAGAACAGGGGCCGCAAGTTTTTTGCACAAGAAAATAACTTGCAAATGTTTTGCACCAGAACAGGGCCTGCAAGTGTATTGCACAACAACAGGGCCTGTCCATGTATTGCACAACAACAGGGCCTGCAAGTGTTTTGCACCAGAACAGGGCCTGCAAGTGTTTTGCACCAGAACAGGGCCTGCAAGTGTTTTGCACCAGAACAGGGCCTACAAGTGTTTTGAACAAGAACAGGGTCTAAAAGTGTTTTGCACAACAAGAGGGTTGGAGAGTGTTTTGCACAAGAAAAGGGCCTGCAAGTGTTTTGCACAACAGGGTTGGAGAGTGTTTTGCACAAGAATAGAGCCTGCAAGTGTTTTTCACAACAACAGGGCCTGTCCATGCATTGCACAACAACAGGGCCTGCAAGTGTTTTGCACAAGAACAGGGCCTGCAAATCATTGCACAAGAATAGGGTCTGTACATGTATTGCCCAACAAGAGGGGGGAAGGGTGGGGGGGGAAGAAAATGTTTGTATTTCCTATAAAACTTTAAAAAAAAAAAAAAAGAACAGGACATGCAAGTGTTTTGCACAAGAACAGGGCCTGTATGTGTTTTCCAGAGGAACAGTGCCTGCAAGTGTTTTGCACAAGAACAGGGTCTAAAAGTGTTTTGCACAACAAGAGGGTTGGGGAGTGTTTTGCAAAAGAACAGGGCCTGTAAGTGTTTTCCAGAGGAACAGTGCCTGCAAGTGTTTTGCACGAGAACACGGCCTGCAAGTTTTTTGAACAAGAACAGAACCTGCAAGTGTATTGCACAAGTAAAGGGTATCCAAGTGTTTTGTGCAAGAACAGTGCCTTCAAGTGTTTTGCACAACAGGGTTGGAGAGTGTTTTGCACAAGAATAGAGCCTGCAAGTGTTTTTCACAACAACAGGGCCTGTCCATGTATTGCACAACAACAGGGCCTGCAAGTGTTTTGCACAAGAACAGGGCCTGCAAGTGTTTTGCACAAGAACACGGCCTGCAAGTTTTTTGTACAAGAACAGAACCTGCAAGTGTATTGCACAAGTAAAGGGTATCCAAGTGTTTTGTGCAAGAACAGTGCCTTCAAGTGTTTTTCACAACAACAGGGCCTGCAAGTGTTTTGCACAAGAACAGGGCCTGCAAGTGTTTTGCACAAGAACAGGGCCTGCATATGTTTTGCACAAGAACAGGGGCCGCAAGTGTATTGCACAACAACAGGGCCTGTCCATGTATTGTATTTCCTATAAAACTTTTCAAAAAAAAAAAAGAACAGGACATGCAAGTGTTTTGCACAAGAACAGGGCCTGCAAGTGTTTTGCACCAGAACAGGGCCTACAAGTGTTTTGAACAAGAACAGGGTCTAAAAGTGTTTTGCACAACAAGAGGGTTGGGGAGTGTTTTGCACAAGAACACGGCCTGCAAGTGTTTTGCACAAAAGGGTTGGATAGTGTTTTGCATAAGAATAGAGCCTGCAAGTGTTTTTCACAACAACATGGCGTGCAAGTGTTTTGCTCAAGCACAGGGCCTGCAAGTGTTTTGCACAAGAAAAGGGCCTGTAAGTGTTTTCCAGATGAACACTGCCTGCAAGTGTTTTGCACAAGAACAGGGCCCGCAAGTTGTTTGCACAAGAAAATAACTTGCAAATGTTTTGCACCAGAACAGGGCCTGCAAGTGTTTTGCACAACAACAGGGCCTGTCCATGTATTGCACAACAACAGGGCCTGCAAGTGTTTTGCACCAGAACAGGGCCTGCAAGTGTTTTGCACCAGAACAGGGCCTGCAAGTGTTTTGCATCAGAACAGGGCCTACAAGTGTTTTGCACAACAAGAGGGTTGGAGAGTGTTTTGCACAAGAAAAGGGCCTGCAAGTGTTTTGCACCAGAACAGGGCCTACAAGTGTTTTGAACAAGAACAGGGTCTAAAAGTGTTTTGCACAACAAGAGGGTTGGGGAGTGTTTTGCACAAGAACACGGCCTGCAAGTGTTTTGCACAAAAGGGTTGGATAGTGTTTTGCATAAGAATAGAGCCTGCAAGTGTTTTTCACAACAACATGGCGTGCAAGTGTTTTGCTCAAGCACAGGGCCTGCAAGTGTTTTGCACAAGAAAAGGGCCTGTAAGTGTTTTCCAGATGAACACTGCCTGCAAGTGTTTTGCACAAGAACAGGGCCCGCAAGTTGTTTGCACAAGAAAATAACTTGCAAATGTTTTGCACCAGAACAGGGCCTGCAAGTGTTTTGCACAACAACAGGGCCTGTCCATGTATTGCACAACAACAGGGCCTGCAAGTGTTTTGCACCAGAACAGGGCCTGCAAGTGTTTTGCACCAGAACAGGGCCTGCAAGTGTTTTGCATCAGAACAGGGCCTACAAGTGTTTTGCACAACAAGAGGGTTGGAGAGTGTTTTGCACAAGAAAAGGGCCTGCAAGTGTTTTGCACCAGAACAGGGCCTACAAGTGTTTTGAACAAGAACAGGGTCTAAAAGTGTTTTGCACAACAAGAGGGTTGGGGAGTGTTTTGCACAAGAACACGGCCTGCAAGTGTTTTGCACAAAAGGGTTGGATAGTGTTTTGCATAAGAATAGAGCCTGCAAGTGTTTTTCACAACAACATGGCGTGCAAGTGTTTTGCTCAAGCACAGGGCCTGCAAGTGTTTTGCACAAGAAAAGGGCCTGTAAGTGTTTTCCAGATGAACACTGCCTGCAAGTGTTTTGCACAAGAACAGGGCCCGCAAGTTGTTTGCACAAGAAAATAACTTGCAAATGTTTTGCACCAGAACAGGGCCTGCAAGTGTTTTGCACAACAACAGGGCCTGTCCATGTATTGCACAACAACAGGGCCTGCAAGTGTTTTGCACCAGAACAGGGCCTGCAAGTGTTTTGCACCAGAACAGGGCCTGCAAGTGTTTTGCATCAGAACAGGGCCTACAAGTGTTTTGCACAACAAGAGGGTTGGAGAGTGTTTTGCACAAGAAAAGGGCCTGCAAGTGTTTTGCACCAGAACAGGGCCTACAAGTGTTTTGAACAAGAACAGGGTCTAAAAGTGTTTTGCACAACAAGAGGGTTGGGGAGTGTTTTGCACAAGAACACGGCCTGCAAGTGTTTTGCACAAAAGGGTTGGATAGTGTTTTGCATAAGAATAGAGCCTGCAAGTGTTTTTCACAACAACATGGCGTGCAAGTGTTTTGCTCAAGCACAGGGCCTGCAAGTGTTTTGCACAAGAAAAGGGCCTGTAAGTGTTTTCCAGATGAACACTGCCTGCAAGTGTTTTGCACAAGAACAGGGCCCGCAAGTTGTTTGCACAAGAAAATAACTTGCAAATGTTTTGCACCAGAACAGGGCCTGCAAGTGTTTTGCACAACAACAGGGCCTGTCCATGTATTGCACAACAACAGGGCCTGCAAGTGTTTTGCACCAGAACAGGGCCTGCAAGTGTTTTGCACCAGAACAGGGCCTGCAAGTGTTTTGCATCAGAACAGGGCCTACAAGTGTTTTGCACAACAAGAGGGTTGGAGAGTGTTTTGCACAAGAAAAGGGCCTGCAAGTGTTTTGCACCAGAACAGGGCCTACAAGTGTTTTGAACAAGAACAGGGTCTAAAAGTGTTTTGCACAACAAGAGGGTTGGGGAGTGTTTTGCACAAGAACACGGCCTGCAAGTGTTTTGCACAAAAGGGTTGGATAGTGTTTTGCATAAGAATAGAGCCTGCAAGTGTTTTTCACAACAACATGGCGTGCAAGTGTTTTGCTCAAGCACAGGGCCTGCAAGTGTTTTGCACAAGAAAAGGGCCTGTAAGTGTTTTCCAGATGAACACTGCCTGCAAGTGTTTTGCACAAGAACAGGGCCCGCAAGTTGTTTGCACAAGAAAATAACTTGCAAATGTTTTGCACCAGAACAGGGCCTGCAAGTGTTTTGCACAACAACAGGGCCTGTCCATGTATTGCACAACAACAGGGCCTGCAAGTGTTTTGCACCAGAACAGGGCCTGCAAGTGTTTTGCACCAGAACAGGGCCTGCAAGTGTTTTGCATCAGAACAGGGCCTACAAGTGTTTTGCACAACAAGAGGGTTGGAGAGTGTTTTGCACAAGAAAAGGGCCTGCAAGTGTTTTGCACCAGAACAGGGCCTACAAGTGTTTTGAACAAGAACAGGGTCTAAAAGTGTTTTGCACAACAAGAGGGTTGGGGAGTGTTTTGCACAAGAACACGGCCTGCAAGTGTTTTGCACAAAAGGGTTGGATAGTGTTTTGCATAAGAATAGAGCCTGCAAGTGTTTTTCACAACAACATGGCGTGCAAGTGTTTTGCTCAAGCACAGGGCCTGCAAGTGTTTTGCACAAGAAAAGGGCCTGTAAGTGTTTTCCAGATGAACACTGCCTGCAAGTGTTTTGCACAAGAACAGGGCCCGCAAATTTTTTGCACAAGAAAATAACTTGCAAATGTTTTGCACCAGAACAGGGCCTGCAAGTGTTTTGCACAACAACAGGGCCTGTCCATGTATTGCACAACAACAGGGCCTGCAAGTGTTTTGCACCAGAACAGGGCCTGCAAGTGTTTTGCACCAGAACAGGGCCTGCAAGTGTTTTGCACCAGAACAGGGCCTACAAGTGTTTTGAACAAGAACAGGGTCTAAAAGTGTTTTGCACAACAAGAGGGTTGGAGAGTGTTTTGCACAAGAAAAGGGCCTGCAAGTGTTTTGCACAACAGGGTTGGAGAGTGTTTTGCACAAGAATAGAGCCTGTCCATGTATTGCACAACAACAGGGCCTGCAAGTGTTTTGCACAAGAACAGGGCCTGCAAGTGTTTTGCACCAGAACAAGGCCTACAAGTGTTCTGCACAACAACAGGGCCTGTAAGTGTTTTCCACAGGAACAGTGCCTGCAAGTGTTTTGCACGAGAACACGGCCTGCAAGTTTTTTGAACAAGAACAGAACCTGCAAGTGTATTGCACAAATAAAGGGTATCCAAGTGTTTTGTGCAAGAACAGTGCCTTCAAGTGTTTTTCACAACAACAGGGTTGGAGAGTGTTTTGCACAAGAACAGGACATGCAAGTGTTTTGCTCAAGCACAGGGCCTGCAAGTGTTTTGCACAAGAAAAGGGCCTGTAAGTGTTTTCCAGATGAACACTGCCTGCAAGTGTTTTGCACAAGAACAGGGCCCGCAAGTTTTTTGCACAAGAAAATAACTTGCAAATGTTTTG
This sequence comes from Pantherophis vulpinus, assembly GCA_037215915.1. NCBI lineage: Eukaryota > Metazoa > Chordata > Lepidosauria > Squamata > Colubridae > Pantherophis > Pantherophis vulpinus. The sequence continues at coordinate 1,656,011 of JAXLNS010000044.1, read as the reverse complement.
CACCAGAACAGGGCCTGCAAGTGTTTTGCACAACAACAGGGCCTGTCCATGTATTGCACCAGAACAGGGCCTGCAAGTGTTTTGCACCAGAACAGGGCCTGCAAGTGTTTTGCACCAGAACAGGGCCTGCAAGTGTTTTGCACCAGAACAGGGCCTACAAGTGTTTTGAACAAGAACAGGGTCTAAAAGTGTTTTGCACAACAAGAGGGTTGGAGAGTGTTTTGCACAAGAAAAGGGCCTGCAAGTGTTTTGCACAACAGGGTTGGAGAGTGTTTTGCACAAGAATAGAGCCTGCAAGTGTTTTTCACAACAACAGGGCCTGTCCATGCATTGCACAACAACAGGGCCTGCAAGTGTTTTGCACAAGAACAGGGCCTGCAAGTGTTTTGCACCAGAACAATGCCTGCAAGTGTATTGCACAAGAAAAGGGCCTGAAAGTGTATTGCAGAAGAAAAGGCCCTGAAAGTGTTTTGTACAACAACAGGGCCTGTAAGTGTTTTCCAGAGGAACAGTGCCTGCAACTGTTTTACACAAGAACAGGGCCTGAAAGTGTTGTGCACAAGAACAGGGCCTGAAAGTGTTTTGCCCAAGAACAGGGCCTGCAAATGTTTTAAACAAGAACAGTGCCTGCAAATCATTGCACAAGAATAGGGTCTGTACATGTATTGCCCAACAACAGGGGGGAAGGGTGGGGCGGAGAAAATGTTTGTATTTCCTATAAAACTTTAAAAAAAAAAAAAAAAAGAACAGGACATGCAAGTGTTTTGCACAAGAACAGGGCCTGCAAGTGTTTTGCACAACAGGGTTGGAGAGTGTTTTGCACAAGAATAGAGCCTGTCCATGTATTGCACAAGAATAGAGCCTGCAAGTGTTTTTCACAACAACAGGGCCTGCAAATGTTTTAAACAAGAACAGTGCCTGCAAATCATTGCACAAGAATAGGGTCTGTACATGTATTGCCCAACAACAGGGGGGAAGGGTGGGGGGGAGAAAATGTTTGTATTTCCTATAAAACTTTTCAAAAAAAAAAAAAAGAACAGGACATGCAAGTGTTTTGCACCAAAACAGGGCCTACAAGTGTTTTGCACCAGAACAGGGCCTACAAGTGTTTTGAACAAGAACAGGGTCTAAAAGTGTTTTGCATAACAAGAGGGTTGGGGAGTGTTTTGCACAAGAACAGGGCCTGCAAGTGTTTTGCACAACAGGGTTGGATAGTGTTTTGCATAAGAATAGAGCCTGCAAGTGTTTTTCACAACAACATGGCCTGCAAGTGTTTTGCTCAAGCAGAGGGCCTGCAAGTGTTTTGCACAAGAAAAGGGCCTGTAAGTGTTTTCCAGATGAACACTGCCTGCAAGTGTTTTGCACAAGAACAGGGCCCGCAAGTTTTTTGCACAAGAAAATAACTTGCAAATGTTTTGCACCAGAACAGGGCCTGCAAGTGTTTTGCACAACAACAGGGCCTGTCCATGTATTGCACAACAACAGGGCCTGCAAGTGTTTTGCACCAGAACAGGGCCTGCAAGTGTTTTGCACCAGAACAGGGCCTGCAAGTGTTTTGCATCAGAACAGGGCCTACAAGTGTTTTGCACAACAAGAGGGTTGGAGAGTGTTTTGCACAAGAAAAGGGCCTGCAAGTGTTTTGCACCAGAACAGGGCCTACAAGTGTTTTGAACAAGAACAGGGTCTAAAAGTGTTTTGCACAACAAGAGGGTTGGGGAGTGTTTTGCACAAGAACACGGCCTGCAAGTGTTTTGCACAAAAGGGTTGGATAGTGTTTTGCATAAGAATAGAGCCTGCAAGTGTTTTTCACAACAACATGGCGTGCAAGTGTTTTGCTCAAGCACAGGGCCTGCAAGTGTTTTGCACAAGAAAAGGGCCTGTAAGTGTTTTCCAGATGAACACTGCCTGCAAGTGTTTTGCACAAGAACAGGGCCCGCAAGTTGTTTGCACAAGAAAATAACTTGCAAATGTTTTGCACCAGAACAGGGCCTGCAAGTGTTTTGCACAACAACAGGGCCTGTCCATGTATTGCACAACAACAGGGCCTGCAAGTGTTTTGCACCAGAACAGGGCCTGCAAGTGTTTTGCACCAGAACAGGGCCTGCAAGTGTTTTGCATCAGAACAGGGCCTACAAGTGTTTTGCACAACAAGAGGGTTGGAGAGTGTTTTGCACAAGAAAAGGGCCTGCAAGTGTTTTGCACCAGAACAGGGCCTACAAGTGTTTTGAACAAGAACAGGGTCTAAAAGTGTTTTGCACAACAAGAGGGTTGGGGAGTGTTTTGCACAAGAACACGGCCTGCAAGTGTTTTGCACAAAAGGGTTGGATAGTGTTTTGCATAAGAATAGAGCCTGCAAGTGTTTTTCACAACAACATGGCGTGCAAGTGTTTTGCTCAAGCACAGGGCCTGCAAGTGTTTTGCACAAGAAAAGGGCCTGTAAGTGTTTTCCAGATGAACACTGCCTGCAAGTGTTTTGCACAAGAACAGGGCCCGCAAATTTTTTGCACAAGAAAATAACTTGCAAATGTTTTGCACCAGAACAGGGCCTGCAAGTGTTTTGCACAACAACAGGGCCTGTCCATGTATTGCACAACAACAGGGCCTGCAAGTGTTTTGCACCAGAACAGGGCCTGCAAGTGTTTTGCACCAGAACAGGGCCTGCAAGTGTTTTGCACCAGAACAGGGCCTACAAGTGTTTTGAACAAGAACAGGGTCTAAAAGTGTTTTGCACAACAAGAGGGTTGGAGAGTGTTTTGCACAAGAAAAGGGCCTGCAAGTGTTTTGCACAACAGGGTTGGAGAGTGTTTTGCACAAGAATAGAGCCTGTCCATGTATTGCACAACAACAGGGCCTGCAAGTGTTTTGCACAAGAACAGGGCCTGCAAGTGTTTTGCACCAGAACAAGGCCTACAAGTGTTCTGCACAACAACAGGGCCTGTAAGTGTTTTCCACAGGAACAGTGCCTGCAAGTGTTTTGCACGAGAACACGGCCTGCAAGTTTTTTGAACAAGAACAGAACCTGCAAGTGTATTGCACAAATAAAGGGTATCCAAGTGTTTTGTGCAAGAACAGTGCCTTCAAGTGTTTTTCACAACAACAGGGTTGGAGAGTGTTTTGCACAAGAACAGGACATGCAAGTGTTTTGCTCAAGCACAGGGCCTGCAAGTGTTTTGCACAAGAAAAGGGCCTGTAAGTGTTTTCCAGATGAACACTGCCTGCAAGTGTTTTGCACAAGAACAGGGCCCGCAAGTTTTTTGCACAAGAAAATAACTTGCAAATGTTTTGCACCAGAACAGGGCCTGCAAGTGTTTTGCACAACAACAGGGCCTGTCCATGTATTGCACCAGAACAGGGCCTGCAAGTGTTTTGCACCAGAACAGGGCCTGCAAGTGTTTTGCACCAGAACAGGGCCTGCAAGTGTTTTGCACCAGAACAGGGCCTACAAGTGTTTTGAACAAGAACAGGGTCTAAAAGTGTTTTGCACAACAAGAGGGTTGGAGAGTGTTTTGCACAAGAAAAGGGCCTGCAAGTGTTTTGCACAACAGGGTTGGAGAGTGTTTTGCACAAGAATAGAGCCTGCAAGTGTTTTTCACAACAACAGGGCCTGTCCATGCATTGCACAACAACAGGGCCTGCAAGTGTTTTGCACAAGAACAGGGCCTGCAAGTGTTTTGCACCAGAACAATGCCTGCAAGTGTATTGCACAAGAAAAGGGCCTGAAAGTGTATTGCAGAAGAAAAGGCCCTGAAAGTGTTTTGTACAACAACAGGGCCTGTAAGTGTTTTCCAGAGGAACAGTGCCTGCAACTGTTTTACACAAGAACAGGGCCTGAAAGTGTTGTGCACAAGAACAGGGCCTGAAAGTGTTTTGCCCAAGAACAGGGCCTGCAAATGTTTTAAACAAGAACAGTGCCTGCAAATCATTGCACAAGAATAGGGTCTGTACATGTATTGCCCAACAACAGGGGGGAAGGGTGGGGCGGAGAAAATGTTTGTATTTCCTATAAAACTTTAAAAAAAAAAAAAAAAAGAACAGGACATGCAAGTGTTTTGCACAAGAACAGGGCCTGCAAGTGTTTTGCACAACAGGGTTGGAGAGTGTTTTGCACAAGAATAGAGCCTGTCCATGTATTGCACAAGAACAGGGCCTGCAAGTGTTTTGCACCAGAACAGGGCCTGCAAGTGTTTTGCACCAGAACAAGGCCTACAAGTGTTCTGCACAACAACAGGGCCTGTAAGTGTTTTCCACAGGAACAGTGCCTGCAAGTGTTTTGCACGAGAACACGGCCTGCAAGTTTTTTGAACAAGAACAGAACCTGCAAGTGTATTGCACAAATAAAGGGTATCCAAGTGTTTTGTGCAAGAACAGTGCCTTCAAGTGTTTTTCACAACAACAGGGTTGGAGAGTGTTTTGCACAAGAACAGGACATGCAAGTGTTTTGCTCAAGCACAGGGCCTGCAAGTGTTTTGCACAAGAAAAGGGCCTGTAAGTGTTTTCCAGATGAACACTGCCTGCAAGTGTTTTGCACAAGAACAGGGCCCGCAAGTTTTTTGCACAAGAAAATAACTTGCAAATGTTTTGCACCAGAACAGGGCCTGCAAGTGTTTTGCACAACAACAGGGCCTGTCCATGTATTGCACCAGAACAGGGCCTGCAAGTGTTTTGCACCAGAACAGGGCCTGCAAGTGTTTTGCACCAGAACAGGGCCTGCAAGTGTTTTGCACAAGAACAGGGCCTGCAAGTGTTTTGCACAAGAACACGGCCTGCAAGTTTTTTGTACAAGAACAGAACCTGCAAGTGTATTGCACAAGTAAAGGGTATCCAAGTGTTTTGTGCAAGAACAGTGCCTTCAAGTGTTTTTCACAACAACAGGGCCTGCAAGTGTTTTGCACAAGAACAGGGCCTGCAAGTGTTTTGCACAAGAACAGGGCCTGCATATGTTTTGCACAAGAACAGGGGCCGCAAGTGTATTGCACAACAACAGGGCCTGTCCATGTATTGTATTTCCTATAAAACTTTTCAAAAAAAAAAAAGAACAGGACATGCAAGTGTTTTGCACAAGAACAGGGCCTGCAAGTGTTTTGCACCAGAACAGGGCCTACAAGTGTTTTGAACAAGAACAGGGTCTAAAAGTGTTTTGCACAACAAGAGGGTTGGGGAGTGTTTTGCACAAGAACACGGCCTGCAAGTGTTTTGCACAAAAGGGTTGGATAGTGTTTTGCATAAGAATAGAGCCTGCAAGTGTTTTTCACAACAACATGGCGTGCAAGTGTTTTGCTCAAGCACAGGGCCTGCAAGTGTTTTGCACAAGAAAAGGGCCTGTAAGTGTTTTCCAGATGAACACTGCCTGCAAGTGTTTTGCACAAGAACAGGGCCCGCAAGTTGTTTGCACAAGAAAATAACTTGCAAATGTTTTGCACCAGAACAGGGCCTGCAAGTGTTTTGCACAACAACAGGGCCTGTCCATGTATTGCACAACAACAGGGCCTGCAAGTGTTTTGCACCAGAACAGGGCCTGCAAGTGTTTTGCACCAGAACAGGGCCTGCAAGTGTTTTGCATCAGAACAGGGCCTACAAGTGTTTTGCACAACAAGAGGGTTGGAGAGTGTTTTGCACAAGAAAAGGGCCTGCAAGTGTTTTGCACCAGAACAGGGCCTACAAGTGTTTTGAACAAGAACAGGGTCTAAAAGTGTTTTGCACAACAAGAGGGTTGGGGAGTGTTTTGCACAAGAACACGGCCTGCAAGTGTTTTGCACAAAAGGGTTGGATAGTGTTTTGCATAAGAATAGAGCCTGCAAGTGTTTTTCACAACAACATGGCGTGCAAGTGTTTTGCTCAAGCACAGGGCCTGCAAGTGTTTTGCACAAGAAAAGGGCCTGTAAGTGTTTTCCAGATGAACACTGCCTGCAAGTGTTTTGCACAAGAACAGGGCCCGCAAGTTGTTTGCACAAGAAAATAACTTGCAAATGTTTTGCACCAGAACAGGGCCTGCAAGTGTTTTGCACAACAACAGGGCCTGTCCATGTATTGCACAACAACAGGGCCTGCAAGTGTTTTGCACCAGAACAGGGCCTGCAAGTGTTTTGCACCAGAACAGGGCCTGCAAGTGTTTTGCATCAGAACAGGGCCTACAAGTGTTTTGCACAACAAGAGGGTTGGAGAGTGTTTTGCACAAGAAAAGGGCCTGCAAGTGTTTTGCACCAGAACAGGGCCTACAAGTGTTTTGAACAAGAACAGGGTCTAAAAGTGTTTTGCACAACAAGAGGGTTGGGGAGTGTTTTGCACAAGAACACGGCCTGCAAGTGTTTTGCACAAAAGGGTTGGATAGTGTTTTGCATAAGAATAGAGCCTGCAAGTGTTTTTCACAACAACATGGCGTGCAAGTGTTTTGCTCAAGCACAGGGCCTGCAAGTGTTTTGCACAAGAAAAGGGCCTGTAAGTGTTTTCCAGATGAACACTGCCTGCAAGTGTTTTGCACAAGAACAGGGCCCGCAAGTTGTTTGCACAAGAAAATAACTTGCAAATGTTTTGCACCAGAACAGGGCCTGCAAGTGTTTTGCACAACAACAGGGCCTGTCCATGTATTGCACAACAACAGGGCCTGCAAGTGTTTTGCACCAGAACAGGGCCTGCAAGTGTTTTGCACCAGAACAGGGCCTGCAAGTGTTTTGCATCAGAACAGGGCCTACAAGTGTTTTGCACAACAAGAGGGTTGGAGAGTGTTTTGCACAAGAAAAGGGCCTGCAAGTGTTTTGCACCAGAACAGGGCCTACAAGTGTTTTGAACAAGAACAGGGTCTAAAAGTGTTTTGCACAACAAGAGGGTTGGGGAGTGTTTTGCACAAGAACACGGCCTGCAAGTGTTTTGCACAAAAGGGTTGGATAGTGTTTTGCATAAGAATAGAGCCTGCAAGTGTTTTTCACAACAACATGGCGTGCAAGTGTTTTGCTCAAGCACAGGGCCTGCAAGTGTTTTGCACAAGAAAAGGGCCTGTAAGTGTTTTCCAGATGAACACTGCCTGCAAGTGTTTTGCACAAGAACAGGGCCCGCAAGTTGTTTGCACAAGAAAATAACTTGCAAATGTTTTGCACCAGAACAGGGCCTGCAAGTGTTTTGCACAACAACAGGGCCTGTCCATGTATTGCACAACAACAGGGCCTGCAAGTGTTTTGCACCAGAACAGGGCCTGCAAGTGTTTTGCACCAGAACAGGGCCTGCAAGTGTTTTGCATCAGAACAGGGCCTACAAGTGTTTTGCACAACAAGAGGGTTGGAGAGTGTTTTGCACAAGAAAAGGGCCTGCAAGTGTTTTGCACCAGAACAGGGCCTACAAGTGTTTTGAACAAGAACAGGGTCTAAAAGTGTTTTGCACAACAAGAGGGTTGGGGAGTGTTTTGCACAAGAACACGGCCTGCAAGTGTTTTGCACAAAAGGGTTGGATAGTGTTTTGCATAAGAATAGAGCCTGCAAGTGTTTTTCACAACAACATGGCGTGCAAGTGTTTTGCTCAAGCACAGGGCCTGCAAGTGTTTTGCACAAGAAAAGGGCCTGTAAGTGTTTTCCAGATGAACACTGCCTGCAAGTGTTTTGCACAAGAACAGGGCCCGCAAATTTTTTGCACAAGAAAATAACTTGCAAATGTTTTGCACCAGAACAGGGCCTGCAAGTGTTTTGCACAACAACAGGGCCTGTCCATGTATTGCACAACAACAGGGCCTGCAAGTGTTTTGCACCAGAACAGGGCCTGCAAGTGTTTTGCACCAGAACAGGGCCTGCAAGTGTTTTGCACCAGAACAGGGCCTACAAGTGTTTTGAACAAGAACAGGGTCTAAAAGTGTTTTGCACAACAAGAGGGTTGGAGAGTGTTTTGCACAAGAAAAGGGCCTGCAAGTGTTTTGCACAACAGGGTTGGAGAGTGTTTTGCACAAGAATAGAGCCTGTCCATGTATTGCACAACAACAGGGCCTGCAAGTGTTTTGCACAAGAACAGGGCCTGCAAGTGTTTTGCACCAGAACAAGGCCTACAAGTGTTCTGCACAACAACAGGGCCTGTAAGTGTTTTCCACAGGAACAGTGCCTGCAAGTGTTTTGCACGAGAACACGGCCTGCAAGTTTTTTGAACAAGAACAGAACCTGCAAGTGTATTGCACAAATAAAGGGTATCCAAGTGTTTTGTGCAAGAACAGTGCCTTCAAGTGTTTTTCACAACAACAGGGTTGGAGAGTGTTTTGCACAAGAACAGGACATGCAAGTGTTTTGCTCAAGCACAGGGCCTGCAAGTGTTTTGCACAAGAAAAGGGCCTGTAAGTGTTTTCCAGATGAACACTGCCTGCAAGTGTTTTGCACAAGAACAGGGCCCGCAAGTTTTTTGCACAAGAAAATAACTTGCAAATGTTTTGCACCAGAACAGGGCCTGCAAGTGTTTTGCACAACAACAGGGCCTGTCCATGTATTGCACCAGAACAGGGCCTGCAAGTGTTTTGCACCAGAACAGGGCCTGCAAGTGTTTTGCACCAGAACAGGGCCTGCAAGTGTTTTGCACCAGAACAGGGCCTACAAGTGTTTTGAACAAGAACAGGGTCTAAAAGTGTTTTGCACAACAAGAGGGTTGGAGAGTGTTTTGCACAAGAAAAGGGCCTGCAAGTGTTTTGCACAACAGGGTTGGAGAGTGTTTTGCACAAGAATAGAGCCTGCAAGTGTTTTTCACAACAACAGGGCCTGTCCATGCATTGCACAACAACAGGGCCTGCAAGTGTTTTGCACAAGAACAGGGCCTGCAAGTGTTTTGCACCAGAACAATGCCTGCAAGTGTATTGCACAAGAAAAGGGCCTGAAAGTGTATTGCAGAAGAAAAGGCCCTGAAAGTGTTTTGTACAACAACAGGGCCTGTAAGTGTTTTCCAGAGGAACAGTGCCTGCAACTGTTTTACACAAGAACAGGGCCTGAAAGTGTTGTGCACAAGAACAGGGCCTGAAAGTGTTTTGCCCAAGAACAGGGCCTGCAAATGTTTTAAACAAGAACAGTGCCTGCAAATCATTGCACAAGAATAGGGTCTGTACATGTATTGCCCAACAACAGGGGGGAAGGGTGGGGCGGAGAAAATGTTTGTATTTCCTATAAAACTTTTAAAAAAAAAAAAAAGAACAGGACATGCAAGTGTTTTGCACAAGAACAGGGCCTGCAAGTGTTTTGCACAACAGGGTTGGAGAGTGTTTTGCACAAGAATAGAGCCTGTCCATGTATTGCACAACAACAGGGCCTGCAAGTGTTTTGCACAAGAACAGGGCCTGCAAGTGTTTTGCACCAGAACAAGGCCTACAAGTGTTCTGCACAACAACAGGGCCTGTAAGTGTTTTCCACAGGAACAGTGCCTGCAAGTGTTTTGCACGAGAACACGGCCTGCAAGTTTTTTGAACAAGAACAGAACCTGCAAGTGTATTGCACAAATAAAGGGTATCCAAGTGTTTTGTGCAAGAACAGTGCCTTCAAGTGTTTTTCACAACAACAGGGTTGGAGAGTGTTTTGCACAAGAACAGGACATGCAAGTGTTTTGCTCAAGCACAGGGCCTGCAAGTGTTTTGCACAAGAAAAGGGCCTGTAAGTGTTTTCCAGATGAACACTGCCTGCAAGTGTTTTGCACAAGAACAGGGCCCGCAAGTTTTTTGCACAAGAAAATAACTTGCAAATGTTTTGCACCAGAACAGGGCCTGCAAGTGTTTTGCACAACAACAGGGCCTGTCCATGTATTGCACCAGAACAGGGCCTGCAAGTGTTTTGCACCAGAACAGGGCCTGCAAGTGTTTTGCACCAGAACAGGGCCTGCAAGTGTTTTGCACCAGAACAGGGCCTACAAGTGTTTTGAACAAGAACAGGGTCTAAAAGTGTTTTGCACAACAAGAGGGTTGGAGAGTGTTTTGCACAAGAAAAGGGCCTGCAAGTGTTTTGCACAACAGGGTTGGAGAGTGTTTTGCACAAGAATAGAGCCTGCAAGTGTTTTTCACAACAACAGGGCCTGTCCATGCATTGCACAACAACAGGGCCTGGAAGTGTTTTGCACAAGAACAGGGCCTGCAAGTGTTTTGCACCAGAACAATGCCTGCAAGTGTATTGCACAAGAAAAGGGCCTGAAAGTGTATTGCAGAAGAAAAGGCCCTGAAAGTGTTTTGTACAACAACAGGGCCTGTAAGTGTTTTCCAGAGGAACAGTGCCTGCAACTGTTTTACACAAGAACAGGGCCTGAAAGTGGTGTGCACAAGAACAGGGCCTGAAAGTGTTTTGCCCAAGAACAGGGCCTGCAAATGTTTTAAACAAGAACAGTGCCTGCAAATCATTGCACAAGAATAGGGTCTGTACATGTATTGCCCAACAACAGGGGGGAAGGGTGGGGCGGAGAAAATGTTTGTATTTCCTATAAAACTTTAAAAAAAAAAAAAAAAGAACAGGACATGCAAGTGTTTTGCACCAAAACAGGGCCTACAAGTGTTTTGCACCAGAACAGGGCCTACAAGTGTTTTGAACAAGAACAGGGTCTAAAATTGTTTTGCACAACAAGAGGGTTGGGGAGTGTTTTGCACAAGAAGAGGGCCTGCAAGTGTTTTGCACAACAGGGTTGGATAGTGTTTTTACAAGAATAGAGCCTGCAAGTGTTTTTCACAACAACAGGGCCTGTCCATGTATTGCACAACAACAGGGCCTGCAAGTGTTTTGCACAAGAACAGGGCCTGCAAGTGTTTTGCACCAGAACAAGGCCTACAAGTGTTCTGCACAACAACAGGGCCTGTAAGTGTTTTCCAGAGGAACAGTGCCTGCAAGTGTTTTGCACGAGAACACAGCCTGCAAGTTTTTTGAACAAGAACAGAACCTGCAAGTGTATTGCACAAGTAAAGGGTATCCAAGTGTTTTGTGCAAGAACAGTGCCTTCAAGTGTTTTTCACAACAACAGGGTTGGAGAGTGTTTTGCACAAGAACAGGGCCTGCAAGTGTTTTGCAGAAGAACAGGGTCTGCAAGTGTTTTTCACAAGAAAAATGGCGGCAAGTATTTAGCACAACAGGGTTGGAGAGTGTTTTGCAAAAGAACAGGGCCTGTACGTGTTTTGCATAAGAACAATGCCTGCAAGTGTTTTGCACAAAAACAGCGTCTGAAAGTGTATTGCACAAGAAAAGGGCCTGAAAGTGTATTGCAGAAGAAAAGGCCGTGAAAGTGTTTTGCACAACAACAGGGCCTGTAAGTGTTTTCCAGAGGAACAGTGCCTGCAACTGTTTTACAAAAGAACAGGGCCTGAAAGTGTTGTGCACAAGAACAGGGCCTGAAAGTGTTTTGCCCAAGAACAGGGCCTGCAAATGTTTTAAACAAGAACAGTGCCTGCAAATCATTGCACAAGAATAGGGTCTGTACATGTATTGCCCAACAACAGGGGGGAAGGGTGGGGGGGAGAAAATGTTTGTATTTCCTATAAAACTTAAAAAAAAAAAAAAGAACAGGACATGCAAGTGTTTTGCACCAGAACAGGGCCTACAAGTGTTTTGAACAAGAACAGGGTCTAAAAGTGTTTTGCACAACAAGAGGGTTGGGGAGTGTTTTGCACAAGAACAGGGCCTGCAAGTTTTTTGCACAACAGGGTTGGATAGTGTTTTGCATAAGAATAGAGCCTGCAAGTGTTTTTCACAACAACATGGCCTGCAAGTGTTTTGCTCAAGCACAGGGCCTGCAAGTGTTTTGCACAAGAAAAGGGCCTGTAAGTGTTTTCCAGATGAACACTGCCTGCAAGTGTTTTGCACAAGAACAGGGCCCGCAAGTTTTTTGCACAAGAAAATAACTTGCAAATGTTTTGCACCAGAACAGGGCCTGCAAGTGTTTTGCACAACAACAGGGCCTGTCCATGTATTGCACAACAACAGGGCCTGCAAGTGTTTTGCACCAGAACAGGGCCTGCAAGTGTTTTGCACCAGAACAGGGCCTGCAAGTGTTTTGCATCAGAACAGGGCCTACAAGTGTTTTGCACAACAAGAGGGTTGGAGAGTGTTTTGCACAAGAAAAGGGCCTGCAAGTGTTTTGCACCAGAACAGGGCCTACAAGTGTTTTGAACAAGAACAGGGTCTAAAAGTGTTTTGCACAACAAGAGGGTTGGGGAGTGTTTTGCACAAGAACACTGTCAGATGTAAATGCCTTATTCTCTAATGTGTAAATAGTATATGAATGGGATATCAGGGGTTAACTTATTCTTCAATCCTTAATGTATTCATGACTCATCACTCCCACACATAGCTCCACCCATTGTATATATAAGGAGCCATCTTCACCCTTTTCCTTGCTTCTATCTGTGAATATTCAGTGAATATAGAATGCCTATTGTAAATAAAAGGAAATATATTTAAATCTTTACTTCTTAATATCTTTATTGAGTCTGATCCAGAAAATATTGCAACAAGCTGGTAGCAGAGGATGGTTAATTGACTCAATAAAAACTTAAAAATGTCTAAGAAGGATAGGCCCAACACCAGGGCCTACAGCAAAGAAATGGAAACAGAACAAGAAATAATCAACGAATCCACAAACGCAATTTCAAGAGAATCCGAAGAATACACCACTGAAGACGAAGAAATAATAGATGAAAACGATGACCAGAAGAAAATCGAAATAGAGAATAACGAACTCAGGTCAGAGATATTAAAACTATTAAAAAGCCAGAAAAATGATGAAAGCCTCATCGCGAACCTCCAAGAAATGCTGAAGAACAGCGGAGCAGCGAAAGAGAAAAACATCACTAATGAGAAGTCTAAAGAACCAAAAATTGTGAGTGATATGACTACAGAGAAAGCTATTACGAAGAAGAAGAAATGTGATCCCGCGCGAAATTTTGAATGGCAGCCATCTTGGTTTCAACAGGCCTCCAAGGTGAGCGAAGCAGAGCCAATCAAAACGCTCAGTTCAAAATTTCTGGCGCGAAAAACATTATCTGACAACGAAAATGAAAAAGAGGATTCAAACTCCTCGGAAGAGCCAGAATCAGAAAGTGAAGATGATTCAACAAAATCCCAAGTAAAGTCAGCGATGAAAACGCTTTTTGCTGCATTTGGGCCAAAACTAAAAATTACCAAAAAGACACCGAAGAAGAGAGCGAACAAGCCGATACCTCAAGACCTGCCCGCTCCCATCCTGACTTCGAGAGCGACGACGCCCGAACCTAGAGAGCCTTGTCGATTCCGCCCTACACCAAAGACCGAAGCAAGTGACTACGCTTCCAAAAAGAAAAGAAGAGCAGCCGCCGTCGTCAGAGCTCCCAAGGCCGAAACAGAGACCGACTCATCTGAAGAAGAGCAAAGCGAGCGAGCCGCGGTGGAGAGAACCTTCCATAACGAAGTCAAAGAAGAAATGGACAACGCGCATGCGCGAAACTACGCAGACGACCCAGGAAGACATGAACTGGTGAAAGAGCCACGCAGACTCGTTGCGAGCATCCCCATGCCGTTTTGCAATTTTCTACACTTGCGAGACCACGGACTACCTCAGGTTGTAAGTAATGGACAAAATAATGTGGGAAACTTACCCAGTGACTTCCCAAAACTAAGGGTTGATGGCATTAATTTGCAAGAATGGTATCAACAGCTCCAGGTGGTCTTTATGAAAGAAAACTTACTATTCTTTATCACTAGTCCCCCAAAAAGACCTTGGACTTTAAAAATAGATTGTTTACATCATAGAGCTTTTTACTTAATAATATCTAGTGTGTCTCCTGCAATGTATCATAGCATCAAACCAAATCAGACTGTTTCTGAAATTATCCAATGCATGTTTAATTTGTTTCACAGCGACAGTGTAGCTACCACCACAAGAATGTCTAAGGATTTCTTTTCATCTAGAGTAAAACCAGGGGTTTCCATAAGTGAGCATTTAATATCTTTAAACAAAATAAGAGCTGAGCTGCACTTGAGGGGGGAGGTGATTTCAGACCAAACAATGAAAAGTGTTATTATCAACTCACTTGATTCATCATGGGATAGCTTTATGTCACATTTAGACACTATCAATCTAGGATATTTATCCATAGAAAGTCTATCTAACAAATTGATAGCAGAAGACAATTCAAGAAAAAATCGTTCTAGCAATCACACAGAACACAAACCTTTTAAGAAAGTAGTTTTCCAAGAAAAATATAATGAAACATACAAATGTCACAATTGTGGATCCAGGGAACACAATAGAAGAGATTGCCCCAAAATTTCAAAGGAAAGACATAGGTCAGAATATAGGAACAAATACAATTATAGACAGTCCTCCATAGATAGACATAGATATAGGAGCCCACCAAATTACAGAGAAAATAGAGGGGGCAGAGAAAATTCAAAAGATAGAAAATCTGGTTCACTGAATGGACTAAACAAACAAGACAACACAAAATTACAGCAAAATGAGAACAATAATTGGCTTATTGATTCTGGAGCAACTAATCACACCACTAATAACAAAAATATATTGTCTTCATTTACAGAAGATAAATTTGTAATAAAGGTAGCTAACCAAGAAAAGGTTCAAGTATTAGGCAGAGGGAATGTAACTTTGCCTGGTCTAGGAAAAATAGAGGGGGTATTGTTAATACCTGAAATACCTCATAACATACTAAGTGCCATAAAACTAAGTAGAGATTCTGACATTAATATAGTTTTCTCAAAGGGAAAAGCGACTTTAGAGAAGAATAAAACAAGTATAGGCACTGTAACGATTAAAGGAGGCCTACCTTATTTGATAACAAAGGAAGAATGGTTGCATAACATTGATTCAAATATAGAAGATTGTATTGAAGCAGATGATGAAAATATTAGCAACAGTGACAATGATGAATGTAAAATATCTCATAATCATACAGATACACACGATAAAAAAAAACCAAAAATAGGTAAGCCAATTCATGATGAGTGTGCTCACATCTTGCATAGGAAGTTAGGACATGCCAGTTTTCCTGTAGTACAAAAAATGACTGAACACGCAGAAGGTGTCAAAATAAAAAATTGTGAAAACTATTTGGAATGCTCAGTATGTAAATCTACAAAACTAAAAACTAGTCCCAGGCCAAGAAACTCTACTAGATCAACTAACAAAATTTTTGACTTAGTACACATGGACCTAGTAGGCCCATTAACTCCATCAATCACTTATAGAAAACGTTACTTCCTGACAATAGTAGACGATTATAGCCGTTATGGGTTTGTTTATACACTAAAACATAAAGATGAAACATTTCAAAAATTTAAGGAATTTTACAAACGCATAGAAACACAACACAATATCAGAATAAAACAAATTATGACAGATAGGGGATGTGAATTCATGTCTAAAGAATTCTCCCAATGGTTAAAGGACAGAGGAATGCTACATTACACGTCTAGTCCATTTTCTGCGTTCCAGAACGGAATTGCAGAGAGGAAAAATTCCACATTACAAACCATGATTAGGTGCACATTGGAGGATGCTGGCTTAAGCAAACAATTTTGGTCAGAAGCCCTACATTATTCAAATTACACACAAAATAGAACCTGGTCCAGTATTGTAAACAAGACGCCATACGAAGTAATGTATAATAGGAAGCCAAAATTATCACACATGCACATATTTGGAGTCACTGCAGACGTACACATACCCAAACAGTTGAGAAGAAAGGGAGAAAATGTATCCAGAAGACTCAGATTCATGGGATATGAAACTGGCACCAAAGGATACAGATTCATTGATAATAATAACAAATTTATAGTTTCCAGAACAGCTGTGTTCCATGAACAAGCCAACTGGTCTAAATTACATCTTAATGAAATATTTCCAAATAAATGCAAAGAAACAAAACCTCATGAGGAAGGGACCATAGAAAAACAAAATATCAACAAACACAAAAGCAAAACTAAAACTTGGACAAATAGCCAACACAAAATAAGGACAGACACACTGACAAAAAAGGAAGCAAGATATTTGCACGATAACAATAGCAAACCTGAAAGAGTCATTAGGAACAACAGGAATCAAATGCCAAATAAATACAGGGATTACATAATGCATATGGATGGTGAACCAATAACACCTAACACATATGAGGAAGTGTTAAAACTTCCTCGTGAAGAAAAAGAAAAATGGGAACTAGCTATGAAGAAAGAGATGGAAAGTTTACAAGGATTAAATGTATTTACACCTGCAATTGCACCTAAAGATAAAACAATTATTGGTACCAGGTGGATATATAAAATTAAGAATTTAGAAGGAGGCAATACTCTATACAAAGCTAGATTAGTTGCACAAGGTTATGCACAGAAATATCCGGAGGACTATACTGATACGTATTCCCCCACAGTAAGAACAGAGAGTGTCAAAACAGCTCTAGTGGTAGCATCAGCACTCAACCTTGATGTATTTCAATATGACATACAGACTGCTTATCTACACGCGAAACTAGATAAGGAAATATATGTAAGAGCACCTCACAGTCAATACACCAACAAAAATGAAATTTGGTTGTTGAATAAGAGTTTGTACGGATTAAAACAATCTGGTAAAAGATGGTATGATTGTTTGGTAAAAGTACTTAAGACTATGGATTTCAATGCTACCACTGCTGATAACTGTTTTTTTGTCAAAAAGGGCGACAACTACGTTGAATTTGTATTGATTTACGTAGATGACATTTTGTATATAGGAAAACACAAAGAGAGAAGAGAAACTTTTGTAAATAAGTTAAATGAACATTTCTCGTTGAAATCCCTAGGTAAAGTGAACAAATATCTTGGTGTCCAAATTAATAAGACTAGAAGGGGATTCAAACTTACTCAAAGAGATAAAATTATAGAACTTTTGAATAAATGTAACCTAATCAATGCCAAACCCTGTGATACTCCTATGCAAACTGATTTTCTTAGAAATACTGATGAATCTTCCCCTGAATTCAAGGATAACACGTTTTATAGATCAATCATAGGTTCGCTTCTCTATATATCTAATTGGACTAGGCCAGATATCGCTTTACCACTCAACTTATTATCCAGACACGTCAGCAAACCAACAATGTATCACTGGGAAGCTGTTAAAAGAATTTTAAGATATCTGAAAAGTACTCTAGATTTCTGCTTAGTATTAGAACCTAGTGATAATAAAGAACCAAAGCTTGTATGTTACGCAGATGCAGATTGGGCTGGAGACACGTCATGCAGAAAAAGTACATCTGGCTATATTTTTCTCTTAAATGACTGTCCAGTTTACTGGTACACTGGTAAACAAGAACTAGTAGCCACTTCAACGACAGAAGCAGAATATGTTTGTTTATCCAAAGCTGCAAATAACCTTGTATGGTTTAACGATTTAATTTCAGATGTTTGGAGAAAACCTGCTTTGCCTTTTGTCATGCATGAAGACAATAAAGCAGCTATTGAAATATCTAGATCTGATGCCATTGGACAAAGGTCCAGACATATAGATATAAAATTTAAACATGTGAGACAGTTGTCTCAGGATGGATTTATTAAAGCAATACACTGTGATACTTCAGAACAATTAGCTGACATATTAACAAAGCCCTTACCTTCTAAACAGCACAAATATCTGACTTCTAAACTGCATATTTTATATTGTCCTGAATCTGAATGTAATTGGTGTTGTATAACGAATCGGCATTTAGAGGGGGATTTGTCAGATGTAAATGCCTTATTCTCTAATGTGTAAATAGTATATGAATGGGATATCAGGGGTTAATTTATTCTTCAATCATTAATGTATTCATGACTCATCACTCCCACACATAGCTCCACCCATTGTATATATAAGGAGCCATCTTCACCCTTTTCCTTGCTTCTATCTGTGAATATTCAGTGAATATAGAATGCCTATTGTAAATAAAAGGAAATATATTTAAATCTTTACTTCTTAATATCTTTATTGAGTCTGATCCAGAAAATATTGCAACAAACACGGCCTGCAAGTGTTTTGCACAAAAGGGTTGGATAGTGTTTTGCTCAAGCACAGGGCCTGCAAGTGTTTTGCACAAGAAAAGGGCCTGTAAGTGTTTTCCAGATGAACACTGCCTGCAAGTGTTTTGCACAAGAACAGGGCCCGCAAGTTTTTTGCACAAGAAAATAACTTGCAAATGTTTTGCACCAGAACAGGGCCTGCAAGTGTTTTGCACAACAACAGGGCCTGTCCATGTATTGCACAACAACAGGGCCTGCAAGTGTTTTGCACCAGAACAGGGCCTGCAAGTGTTTTGCACCAGAACAGGGCCTGCAAGTGTTTTGCACCAGAACAGGGCCTACAAGTGTTTTGAACAAGAACAGGGTCTAAAAGTGTTTTGCACAACAAGAGGGTTGGAGAGTGTTTTGCACAAGAAAAGGGCCTGCAAGTGTTTTGCACAACAGGGTTGGAGAGTGTTTTGCACAAGAATAGAGCCTGCAAGTGTTTTTCACAACAACAGGGCCTGCAAATGTTTTAAACAAGAACAGTGCCTGCAAATCATTGCACAAGAATAGGGTCTGTACATGTATTGCCCAACAACAGGGGGGAAGGGTGGGGGGGAGAAAATGTTTGTATTTCCTATAAAACTTTTCAAAAAAAAAAAAAAGAACAGGACATGCAAGTGTTTTGCACCAAAACAGGGCCTACAAGTGTTTTGCACCAGAACAGGGCCTACAAGTGTTTTGAACAAGAACAGGGTCTAAAAGTGTTTTGCATAACAAGAGGGTTGGGGAGTGTTTTGCACAAGAACAGGGCCTGCAAGTGTTTTGCACAACAGGGTTGGATAGTGTTTTGCATAAGAATAGAGCCTGCAAGTGTTTTTCACAACAACATGGCCTGCAAGTGTTTTGCTCAAGCAGAGGGCCTGCAAGTGTTTTGCACAAGAAAAGGGCCTGTAAGTGTTTTCCAGATGAACACTGCCTGCAAGTGTTTTGCACAAGAACAGGGCCCGCAAGTTTTTTGCACAAGAAAATAACTTGCAAATGTTTTGCACCAGAACAGGGCCTGCAAGTGTTTTGCACAACAACAGGGCCTGTCCATGTATTGCACAACAACAGGGCCTGCAAGTGTTTTGCACCAGAACAGGGCCTGCAAGTGTTTTGCACCAGAACAGGGCCTGCAAGTGTTTTGCATCAGAACAGGGCCTACAAGTGTTTTGCACAACAAGAGGGTTGGAGAGTGTTTTGCAGAAGAAAAGGGCCTGCAAGTGTTTTGCACCAGAACAGGGCCTACAAGTGTTTTGAACAAGAACAGGGTCTAAAAGTGTTTTGCACAACAAGAGGGTTGGGGAGTGTTTTGCACAAGAACACGGCCTGCAAGTGTTTTGCACAAAAGGGTTGGATAGTGTTTTGCATAAGAATAGAGCCTGCAAGTGTTTTTCACAACAACATGGCGTGCAAGTGTTTTGCTCAAGCACAGGGCCTGCAAGTGTTTTGCACAAGAAAAGGGCCTGTAAGTGTTTTCCAGATGAACACTGCCTGCAAGTGTTTTGCACAAGAACAGGGCCCGCAAGTTTTTTGCACAAGAAAATAACTTGCAAATGTTTTGCACCAGAACAGGGCCTGCAAGTGTTTTGCACAACAACAGGGCCTGTCCATGTATTGCACAACAACAGGGCCTGCAAGTGTTTTGCACCAGAACAGGGCCTGCAAGTGTTTTGCACCAGAACAGGGCCTGCAAGTGTTTTGCACCAGAACAGGGCCTACAAGTGTTTTGAACAAGAACAGGGTCTAAAAGTGTTTTGCACAACAAGAGGGTTGGAGAGTGTTTTGCACAAGAAAAGGGCCTGCAAGTGTTTTGCACAACAGGGTTGGAGAGTGTTTTGCACAAGAATAGAGCCTGCAAGTGTTTTTCACAACAACAGGGCCTGCAAATGTTTTAAACAAGAACAGTGCCTGCAAATCATTGCACAAGAATAGGGTCTGTACATGTATTGCCCAACAACAGGGGGGAAGGGTGGGGGGGAGAAAATGTTTGTATTTCCTATAAAACTTAAAAAAAAAAAAAAAGAACAGGACATGCCAGTGTTTTGCACCAGAACAGGGCCTACAAGTGTTTTGAACAAGAACAGGGTCTAAAAGTGTTTTGCACAACAAGAGGGTTGGGGAGTGTTTTGCACAAGAACAGGGCCTGCAAGTGTTTTGCACAACAGGGTTGGATAGTGTTTTGCATAAGAATAGAGCCTGCAAGTGTTTTTCACAACAACATGGCCTGCAAGTGTTTTGCTCAAGCACAGGGCCTGCAAGTGTTTTGCACAAGAAAAGGGCCTGTAAGTGTTTTCCAGATGAACACTGCCTGCAAGTGTTTTGCACAAGAACAGGGCCCGCAAGTTTTTTGCACAACAACAGAGCTTGCAACTATTTTGGACAACAACAAGGCCTGCCAGTGTTTTCAAGAGGAACAGGGACTGCGAGTGTTTTGCACATGAAAAATGGCTGCAAGTGTTTTGCACAAGAACAGAGCCTGCAAGTGTTTCGCACAAGAACAGGGCCTGCAAGTGTTTTGCACAACAAAAAGGCCTGCCACTGTTTTCAAGTGGAACAGGTACTGTGAGTGTTTTGCACAAGAAAAATGGCTGCAAGTGTTTAGCACAAGAACAGAGCCTGCAAGTGTTTTGAACAAAAACAGAGCTTGCAACTATTTTGCACAAGAACAGGGTCTGAAAGTGTATTGCACAAAAACAGGTCCTACAAGTGTTTTGCACAAGAACAGGTCCTGCACGTGTATTCCACAAGAACAGGGCCTGCCAGTGTTTTACACAAGAACAGTGCCTGCCAGTGTTTTGCACAAGAACAGGGCCTGCAAGTGTTTTGCACAAGAACAGAGCTTGCAACTATTTTGGACAACAACAAGGCCTGCCAGTGTTTTCAAGAGGAACAGGGACTGCGAGTCTTTTGCACATGAAAAATGGCTGCAAGTGTTTTGCACAAGAACAGGACCTGCAAGTGTTTTGAACAAGAACAGAGCTTGCAACTATTTTGAACAACAACAAGGCCTGCCAGTGTTTTACACAAGAACAGTGCCTGCCAGTGTTTTGTACAAGAACAGGACCTGCAAGTGTTTTGCACAAGAACAGGGCTTGCCAGTGTTTTACACAAGAACAGTGCCTGCCAGTGTTTTGTACAAGAACAGGACCTGCAAGTGTTTTGCACAAGAACAGGGCCTACAAGTGTATTGCACAAGAACAGGGCTTGCAAGTGTTTTGCACAACAACAAGGCCTGCAAGTGTTTTGAACAAAAAGAGAGCCTGCAAGTGTTTTGAACAACAACAAGGCCTGCCAGTGTTTTCAAGAGGAACAGGGACTGTGAGTGTTTTGCACATTAAAAATGGCTGCAAGTGTTTAGCACAAGAACAGAGCCTGCAAGTGTTTTGAACAAAAACAGAGCTTGCAACTATTTTGGACAACAACAAGGCCTGCCACTGTTTTCAAGAGGAACAGGGACTGTGAGTGTTCTGCACAAGACAAATGGCTGCAAGTGTTTAGCACAAGAACAGAGCCTGCAAGTGTTTTGAACAAAAACAGAGCTTGCAACTATTTTGCACAAGAACAGGGTCTGAAAGTGTATTGCACAGAAACAGGTCCTGCAAGTATTTTGCACAAGAACAGGGCCTGCCAGTGTATTCCACAAGAACAGGGCCTGCCAGTGTTTTACACAAGAACAGTGCCTGCCAGTGTTTTGTACAACAACAAGGCCTGCCAGTGTTTTGCACAAGAACAAGACCTGCGAGTGTTTTGCACAAGAACAGAGCCTGCAAGTGTTTTGAAGAAAAACAGAGCTTGCAACTATTTTGCACAAGAACAGGGTCTGAAACTGTATTGCACAAAAACAGGTCCTACAAGTGTTTTGCACAAGAACAGGGCCTGCAAGTGTTTTGCACAACAACAGGGCCTGCCAGTGTTTTACACAAGAACAGTGCCTGCAAGTGTTTTGCACAAGAACAGAGCCTGCATTTGGTTTGCACAAGAACAGGTCCTCCAAGGGGTTTTTTTACAACAACAGGGCCTGCAAGTGGTTTGCACAAAAACAGAACTTGCAAGTATTTGCCTGCAAGTGTTTTTCACAAAAACAGGGCCTGCAAGTGTTTTGAACAAAAAGAGAGCCTGCAAGTGTTTTCAACAACAACAGGGCCTGCTAGTGTTTTAAAGAGGAACAGGGACTGTGAGTGTTTTGCACATTAAAAATGGCTGCAAGTGTTTAGCACAAGAACAGAGCCTGCAAGTGTTTTGAACAAAAACAGAGCTTGCAACTATTTTGGACAACAACAAGGCCTGCCACTGTTTTCAAGAGGAACAGGGACTGCGAGTGTTTTGCACATGAAAAATGGCTGCAAGTGTTTTGCACAAGAACAGAGCCTGCAAGTGTTTTGCACAAGAACAGGGCCTGCAAGTGTTTTGCACAACAAAAAGGCCTGCCACTGTTTTCAAGTGGAACAGGTACTGTGAGTATTTTGCACAAGAAAAATGGCTGCAAGTGTTTAGCACAAGAACAGAGTCTGCAAGTGTTTTGAACAAAAACAGAGCTTGCAACTATTTTGCACAAGAACAGGGTCTGAAAGTGTATTGCACAAAAACAGGTCCTACAAGTGTTTTGCACAAGAACAGGGCCTGCAAATGTTTTCCAGAGGAACAGTGCCTGCAAGTGTTTTGAACAAGAACAGGACCTGCAAGTGTTTTGCACAAGAACAGGGCCTGCAAGTGTTTTGCACAAGAACAGAGCTTGCAACTATTTTGGACAACAACAAGGCCTGCCAGTGTTTTCAAGAGGAACAGGGACTGCGAGTCTTTTGCACATGAAAAATGGCTGCAAGTGTTTTGCACAAGAACAGGACCTGCAAGTGTTTTGAACAAGAACAGAGCTTGCAACTATTTTGAACAACAACAAGGCCTGCCAGTGTTTTACACAAGAACAGTGCCTGCCAGTGTTTTGTACAAGAACAGGACCTGCAAGTGTTTTGCACAAGAACAGGGCCTACAAGTGTATTGCACAAGAACAGGGCTTGCAAGTGTTTTGCACAACAACAAGGCCTGCAAGTGTTTTGAACAAAAAGAGAGCCTGCAAGTGTTTTGAACAACAACAAGGCCTGCCAGTGTTTTCAAGAGGAACAGGGACTGTGAGTGTTTTGCACATTAAAAATGGCTGCAAGTGTTTAGCACAAGAACAGAGCCTGCAAGTGTTTTGAACAAAAACAGAGCTTGCAACTATTTTGGACAACAACAAGGCCTGCCACTGTTTTCAAGAGGAACAGGGACTGTGAGTGTTCTGCACAAGACAAATGGCTGCAAGTGTTTAGCACAAGAACAGAGCCTGCAAGTGTTTTGAACAAAAACAGAGCTTGCAACTATTTTGCACAAGAACAGGGTCTGAAAGTGTATTGCACAAAAACAGGTCCTACAAGTGTTTTGCACAAGAACAGGGCCTGCAAATGTTTTCCAGAGGAACAGTGCCTGCAAGTGTTTTGAACAAGAACAGGACCTGCAAGTGTTTTGCACAAGAACAGGGCCTGCAAGTGTTTTGCACAAGAACAGAGCTTGCAACTATTTTGGACAACAACAAGGCCTGCCAGTGTTTTCAAGAGGAACAGGGACTGCGAGTCTTTTGCACATGAAAAATGGCTGCAAGTGTTTTGCACAAGAACAGGACCTGCAAGTGTTTTGAACAAGAACAGAGCTTGCAACTATTTTGAACAACAACAAGGCCTGCCAGTGTTTTACACAAGAACAGTGCCTGCCAGTGTTTTGTACAAGAACAGGACCTGCAAGTGTTTTGCACAAGAACAGGGCCTACAAGTGTATTGCACAAGAACAGGGCTTGCAAGTGTTTTGCACAACAACAAGGCCTGCAAGTGTTTTGAACAAAAAGAGAGCCTGCAAGTGTTTTGAACAACAACAAGGCCTGCCAGTGTTTTCAAGAGGAACAGGGACTGTGAGTGTTTTGCACATTAAAAATGGCTGCAAGTGTTTAGCACAAGAACAGAGCCTGCAAGTGTTTTGAACAAAAACAGAGCTTGCAACTATTTTGGACAACAACAAGGCCTGCCACTGTTTTCAAGAGGAACAGGGACTGTGAGTGTTCTGCACAAGACAAATGGCTGCAAGTGTTTAGCACAAGAACAGAGCCTGCAAGTGTTTTGAACAAAAACAGAGCTTGCAACTATTTTGCACAAGAACAGGGTCTGAAAGTGTATTGCACAGAAACAGGTCCTGCAAGTATTTTGCACAAGAACAGGGCCTGCCAGTGTATTCCACAAGAACAGGGCCTGCCAGTGTTTTACACAAGAACAGTGCCTGCCAGTGTTTTGTACAACAACAAGGCCTGCCAGTGTTTTGCACAAGAACAAGACCTGCGAGTGTTTTGCACAAGAACAGAGCCTGCAAGTGTTTTGAAGAAAAACAGAGCTTGCAACTATTTTGCACAAGAACAGGGTCTGAAACTGTATTGCACAAAAACAGGTCCTACAAGTGTTTTGCACAAGAACAGGGCCTGCAAGTGTTTTGCACAACAACAGGGCCTGCCAGTGTTTTACACAAGAACAGTGCCTGCAAGTGTTTTGCACAAGAACAGAGCCTGCATTTGGTTTGCACAAGAACAGGTCCTCCAAGGGGTTTTTTTACAACAACAGGGCCTGCAAGTGGTTTGCACAAAAACAGAACTTGCAAGTATTTGCCTGCAAGTGTTTTTCACAAAAACAGGGCCTGCAAGTGTTTTGAACAAAAAGAGAGCCTGCAAGTGTTTTCAACAACAACAGGGCCTGCTAGTGTTTTAAAGAGGAACAGGGACTGTGAGTGTTTTGCACATTAAAAATGGCTGCAAGTGTTTAGCACAAGAACAGAGCCTGCAAGTGTTTTGAACAAAAACAGAGCTTGCAACTATTTTGGACAACAACAAGGCCTGCCACTGTTTTCAAGAGGAACAGGGACTGCGAGTGTTTTGCACATGAAAAATGGCTGCAAGTGTTTTGCACAAGAACAGAGCCTGCAAGTGTTTTGCACAAGAACAGGGCCTGCAAGTGTTTTGCACAACAAAAAGGCCTGCCACTGTTTTCAAGTGGAACAGGTACTGTGAGTATTTTGCACAAGAAAAATGGCTGCAAGTGTTTAGCACAAGAACAGAGTCTGCAAGTGTTTTGAACAAAAACAGAGCTTGCAACTATTTTGCACAAGAACAGGGTCTGAAAGTGTATTGCACAAAAACAGGTCCTACAAGTGTTTTGCACAAGAACAGGGCCTGCAAATGTTTTCCAGAGGAACAGTGCCTGCAAGTGTTTTGAACAAGAACAGGACCTGCAAGTGTTTTGCACAAGAACAGGGCCTGCAAGTGTTTTGCACAAGAACAGAGCTTGCAACTATTTTGGACAACAACAAGGCCTGCCAGTGTTTTCAAGAGGAACAGGGACTGCGAGTCTTTTGCACATGAAAAATGGCTGCAAGTGTTTTGCACAAGAACAGGACCTGCAAGTGTTTTGAACAAGAACAGAGCTTGCAACTATTTTGAACAACAACAAGGCCTGCCAGTGTTTTACACAAGAACAGTGCCTGCCAGTGTTTTGTACAAGAACAGGACCTGCAAGTGTTTTGCACAAGAACAGGGCTTGCCAGTGTTTTACACAAGAACAGTGCCTGCCAGTGTTTTGTACAAGAACAGGACCTGCAAGTGTTTTGCACGAGAACACGGCCTGCAAGTTTTTTGAACAAGAACAGAACCTGCAAGTGTATTGCACAAATAAAGGGTATCCAAGTGTTTTGTGCAAGAACAGTGCCTTCAAGTGTTTTTCACAACAACAGGGTTGGAGAGTGTTTTGCACAACAACAGGACATGCAAGTGTTTTGCACAAGAACAGGGCCTGCAAGTGTTTTGCACAAGAACAGGGCCTGCAAGTGTTTTGCAGAAGAACAGGGTCTGCAAGTGTTTTTCACAAGTAAAATGGCGGCAAGTGTTTAGCACAACAGGGTTGGAGAGTGTTTTGCAAAAGAACAGGGCCTGCACGTGTTTTGCATAAGAACAATGCCTGCAAGTGTTTTGCACAAAAACAGCGTCTGAAAGTGTTTTGCACAAGAAAAGGGCCTGAAAGTGTATTGCAGAAGAAAAGGCCCTGAAAGTGTTTTGCACAACAACAGGGCCTGTAAGTGTTTTCCAGAGGAACAGTGCCTGCAACTGTTTTGCACAAGAACAGGGCCTGCAAGTGTTGTGCACAAAAACAGCGTCTGAAAGTGTATTGCACAAGAAAAGGGCCTGTAAGTGTTTTCCAGAGGAACAGTGCCTGCAACTGTTTTACACAAGAACAGGGCCTGAAAGTGTTGTGCAAAAGAACAGGGCCTGAAAGTGTTTTGCCCAAGAACAGGGCCCGCAAGTTTTTTGCACAACAACAGGGCCTGTCCATGTATTGCACAACAACAGGGCCTGCAAGTGTTTTGCACCAGAACAGGGCCTGCAAGTGTTTTGCACCAGAACAGGGCCTGCAAGTGTTTTGAACAAGAACAGGGTCTAAAAGTGTTTTGCACAACAGGGTTGGAGAGTGTTTTGCACAAGAATAGAGCCTGCAAGTGTTTTTCACAACAACAGGGCCTGTCCATCCATTGCACAAGAACAGGGCCTGCAAGTGTTTTGCACAAGAAAAGGGCCTGCAAGTGTTTTGCAGAAGAACAGGGTCTGCAAGTGTTTTTCACAAGAAAAATGGCGGCAAGTGTTTAGCACAACAGGGTTGGAGAGTGTTTTGCAAAAGAACAGGGCCTGCAAGTGTTTTGCACAAAAACAGCGTCTGAAAGTGTATTGCACAAGAAAAGGGCCTGAAAGTGTATTGCAGAAGAAAAGGCCCTGAAAGTGTTTTGCACAACAACAGGGCCTGTAAGTGTTTTCCAGAGGAACAGTGCGTGCAACTGTTTTACACAAGAACAGGGCCTGAAAGTGTTGTGCACAAAAACAGAACCTGCAAGTGTTTTGCCCAAGAACAGGGCCTGCAAATGTTTTAAACAAGAACATTGCCTGCAAATCATTGCACAAGAATAGGGTCTGTACATGTATTGCCCAAGAACAGGGGGGAAGGGTTGGGGGGGAGAAAATGTTTGTATTTCCTATAAAACTTTAAAAAAAAAAAAAACAGAACATGCAAGTGTTTTGCACAAGAACAGGGCCTGTATGTGTTTTCCAGAGGAACAGTGCCTGCAAGTGTTTTGCACAAGAACAGGGTCTAAAAGTGTTTTGCACAACAAGAGGGTTGGGGAGTGTTTTGCAAAAGAACAGGGCCTGTAAGTGTTTTCCAGAGGAACAGTGCCTGCAAGTGTTTTGGACGAGAACACGGCCTGCAAGTTTTTTGAACAAGAACAGAACCTGCAAGTGTATTGCACAAGTAAAGGGTATCCAAGTGTTTTGTGCAAGAACAGTGCCTTCAAGTGTTTTGCACAACAGGGTTGGAGAGTGTTTTGCACAAGAATAGAGCCTGCAAGTGTTTTTCACAACAACAGGGCCTGTCCATGTATTGCACAACAATAGGGCCTGCAAGTGTTTTGCACAAGAACAGGGCCTGCAAGTGTTTTGCACAAGAACACGGCCTGCAAGTTTTTTGAACAAGAACAGAACCTGCAAGTGTATTGCACAAGTAAAGGGTATCCAAGTGTTTTGTGCAAGAACAGTGCCTTCAAGTGTTTTTCACAACAACAGGGCCTGCAAGTGTTTTGCACAAGAACAGGGCCTGCAAGTGCTTTGCACAAGAACAGGGCCTGCATATGTTTTGCACAAGAACAGGGGCCGCAAGTTTTTTGCACAAGAAAATAACTTGCAAATGTTTTGCACCAGAACAGGGCCTGCAAGTGTATTGCACAACAACAGGGCCTGTCCATGTATTGCACAACAACAGGGCCTGCAAGTGTTTTGCACCAGAACAGGGCCTGCAAGTGTTTTGCACCAGAACAGGGCCTGCAAGTGTTTTGCACCAGAACAGGGCCTACAAGTGTTTTGAACAAGAACAGGGTCTAAAAGTGTTTTGCACAACAAGAGGGTTGGAGAGTGTTTTGCACAAGAAAAGGGCCTGCAAGTGTTTTGCACAACAGGGTTGGAGAGTGTTTTGCACAAGAATAGAGCCTGCAAGTGTTTTTCACAACAACAGGGCCTGTCCATGCATTGCACAACAACAGGGCCTGCAAGTGTTTTGCACAAGAACAGGGCCTGCAAATCATTGCACAAGAATAGGGTCTGTACATGTATTGCCCAACAAGAGGGGGGAAGGGTGGGGGGGGAAGAAAATGTTTGTATTTCCTATAAAACTTTAAAAAAAAAAAAAAAGAACAGGACATGCAAGTGTTTTGCACAAGAACAGGGCCTGTATGTGTTTTCCAGAGGAACAGTGCCTGCAAGTGTTTTGCACAAGAACAGGGTCTAAAAGTGTTTTGCACAACAAGAGGGTTGGGGAGTGTTTTGCAAAAGAACAGGGCCTGTAAGTGTTTTCCAGAGGAACAGTGCCTGCAAGTGTTTTGCACGAGAACACGGCCTGCAAGTTTTTTGAACAAGAACAGAACCTGCAAGTGTATTGCACAAGTAAAGGGTATCCAAGTGTTTTGTGCAAGAACAGTGCCTTCAAGTGTTTTGCACAACAGGGTTGGAGAGTGTTTTGCACAAGAATAGAGCCTGCAAGTGTTTTTCACAACAACAGGGCCTGTCCATGTATTGCACAACAACAGGGCCTGCAAGTGTTTTGCACAAGAACAGGGCCTGCAAGTGTTTTGCACAAGAACACGGCCTGCAAGTTTTTTGTACAAGAACAGAACCTGCAAGTGTATTGCACAAGTAAAGGGTATCCAAGTGTTTTGTGCAAGAACAGTGCCTTCAAGTGTTTTTCACAACAACAGGGCCTGCAAGTGTTTTGCACAAGAACAGGGCCTGCAAGTGTTTTGCACAAGAACAGGGCCTGCATATGTTTTGCACAAGAACAGGGGCCGCAAGTGTATTGCACAACAACAGGGCCTGTCCATGTATTGTATTTCCTATAAAACTTTTCAAAAAAAAAAAAGAACAGGACATGCAAGTGTTTTGCACAAGAACAGGGCCTGCAAGTGTTTTGCACCAGAACAGGGCCTACAAGTGTTTTGAACAAGAACAGGGTCTAAAAGTGTTTTGCACAACAAGAGGGTTGGGGAGTGTTTTGCACAAGAACACGGCCTGCAAGTGTTTTGCACAAAAGGGTTGGATAGTGTTTTGCATAAGAATAGAGCCTGCAAGTGTTTTTCACAACAACATGGCGTGCAAGTGTTTTGCTCAAGCACAGGGCCTGCAAGTGTTTTGCACAAGAAAAGGGCCTGTAAGTGTTTTCCAGATGAACACTGCCTGCAAGTGTTTTGCACAAGAACAGGGCCCGCAAGTTGTTTGCACAAGAAAATAACTTGCAAATGTTTTGCACCAGAACAGGGCCTGCAAGTGTTTTGCACAACAACAGGGCCTGTCCATGTATTGCACAACAACAGGGCCTGCAAGTGTTTTGCACCAGAACAGGGCCTGCAAGTGTTTTGCACCAGAACAGGGCCTGCAAGTGTTTTGCATCAGAACAGGGCCTACAAGTGTTTTGCACAACAAGAGGGTTGGAGAGTGTTTTGCACAAGAAAAGGGCCTGCAAGTGTTTTGCACCAGAACAGGGCCTACAAGTGTTTTGAACAAGAACAGGGTCTAAAAGTGTTTTGCACAACAAGAGGGTTGGGGAGTGTTTTGCACAAGAACACGGCCTGCAAGTGTTTTGCACAAAAGGGTTGGATAGTGTTTTGCATAAGAATAGAGCCTGCAAGTGTTTTTCACAACAACATGGCGTGCAAGTGTTTTGCTCAAGCACAGGGCCTGCAAGTGTTTTGCACAAGAAAAGGGCCTGTAAGTGTTTTCCAGATGAACACTGCCTGCAAGTGTTTTGCACAAGAACAGGGCCCGCAAGTTGTTTGCACAAGAAAATAACTTGCAAATGTTTTGCACCAGAACAGGGCCTGCAAGTGTTTTGCACAACAACAGGGCCTGTCCATGTATTGCACAACAACAGGGCCTGCAAGTGTTTTGCACCAGAACAGGGCCTGCAAGTGTTTTGCACCAGAACAGGGCCTGCAAGTGTTTTGCATCAGAACAGGGCCTACAAGTGTTTTGCACAACAAGAGGGTTGGAGAGTGTTTTGCACAAGAAAAGGGCCTGCAAGTGTTTTGCACCAGAACAGGGCCTACAAGTGTTTTGAACAAGAACAGGGTCTAAAAGTGTTTTGCACAACAAGAGGGTTGGGGAGTGTTTTGCACAAGAACACGGCCTGCAAGTGTTTTGCACAAAAGGGTTGGATAGTGTTTTGCATAAGAATAGAGCCTGCAAGTGTTTTTCACAACAACATGGCGTGCAAGTGTTTTGCTCAAGCACAGGGCCTGCAAGTGTTTTGCACAAGAAAAGGGCCTGTAAGTGTTTTCCAGATGAACACTGCCTGCAAGTGTTTTGCACAAGAACAGGGCCCGCAAGTTGTTTGCACAAGAAAATAACTTGCAAATGTTTTGCACCAGAACAGGGCCTGCAAGTGTTTTGCACAACAACAGGGCCTGTCCATGTATTGCACAACAACAGGGCCTGCAAGTGTTTTGCACCAGAACAGGGCCTGCAAGTGTTTTGCACCAGAACAGGGCCTGCAAGTGTTTTGCATCAGAACAGGGCCTACAAGTGTTTTGCACAACAAGAGGGTTGGAGAGTGTTTTGCACAAGAAAAGGGCCTGCAAGTGTTTTGCACCAGAACAGGGCCTACAAGTGTTTTGAACAAGAACAGGGTCTAAAAGTGTTTTGCACAACAAGAGGGTTGGGGAGTGTTTTGCACAAGAACACGGCCTGCAAGTGTTTTGCACAAAAGGGTTGGATAGTGTTTTGCATAAGAATAGAGCCTGCAAGTGTTTTTCACAACAACATGGCGTGCAAGTGTTTTGCTCAAGCACAGGGCCTGCAAGTGTTTTGCACAAGAAAAGGGCCTGTAAGTGTTTTCCAGATGAACACTGCCTGCAAGTGTTTTGCACAAGAACAGGGCCCGCAAGTTGTTTGCACAAGAAAATAACTTGCAAATGTTTTGCACCAGAACAGGGCCTGCAAGTGTTTTGCACAACAACAGGGCCTGTCCATGTATTGCACAACAACAGGGCCTGCAAGTGTTTTGCACCAGAACAGGGCCTGCAAGTGTTTTGCACCAGAACAGGGCCTGCAAGTGTTTTGCATCAGAACAGGGCCTACAAGTGTTTTGCACAACAAGAGGGTTGGAGAGTGTTTTGCACAAGAAAAGGGCCTGCAAGTGTTTTGCACCAGAACAGGGCCTACAAGTGTTTTGAACAAGAACAGGGTCTAAAAGTGTTTTGCACAACAAGAGGGTTGGGGAGTGTTTTGCACAAGAACACGGCCTGCAAGTGTTTTGCACAAAAGGGTTGGATAGTGTTTTGCATAAGAATAGAGCCTGCAAGTGTTTTTCACAACAACATGGCGTGCAAGTGTTTTGCTCAAGCACAGGGCCTGCAAGTGTTTTGCACAAGAAAAGGGCCTGTAAGTGTTTTCCAGATGAACACTGCCTGCAAGTGTTTTGCACAAGAACAGGGCCCGCAAGTTGTTTGCACAAGAAAATAACTTGCAAATGTTTTGCACCAGAACAGGGCCTGCAAGTGTTTTGCACAACAACAGGGCCTGTCCATGTATTGCACAACAACAGGGCCTGCAAGTGTTTTGCACCAGAACAGGGCCTGCAAGTGTTTTGCACCAGAACAGGGCCTGCAAGTGTTTTGCATCAGAACAGGGCCTACAAGTGTTTTGCACAACAAGAGGGTTGGAGAGTGTTTTGCACAAGAAAAGGGCCTGCAAGTGTTTTGCACCAGAACAGGGCCTACAAGTGTTTTGAACAAGAACAGGGTCTAAAAGTGTTTTGCACAACAAGAGGGTTGGGGAGTGTTTTGCACAAGAACACGGCCTGCAAGTGTTTTGCACAAAAGGGTTGGATAGTGTTTTGCATAAGAATAGAGCCTGCAAGTGTTTTTCACAACAACATGGCGTGCAAGTGTTTTGCTCAAGCACAGGGCCTGCAAGTGTTTTGCACAAGAAAAGGGCCTGTAAGTGTTTTCCAGATGAACACTGCCTGCAAGTGTTTTGCACAAGAACAGGGCCCGCAAATTTTTTGCACAAGAAAATAACTTGCAAATGTTTTGCACCAGAACAGGGCCTGCAAGTGTTTTGCACAACAACAGGGCCTGTCCATGTATTGCACAACAACAGGGCCTGCAAGTGTTTTGCACCAGAACAGGGCCTGCAAGTGTTTTGCACCAGAACAGGGCCTGCAAGTGTTTTGCACCAGAACAGGGCCTACAAGTGTTTTGAACAAGAACAGGGTCTAAAAGTGTTTTGCACAACAAGAGGGTTGGAGAGTGTTTTGCACAAGAAAAGGGCCTGCAAGTGTTTTGCACAACAGGGTTGGAGAGTGTTTTGCACAAGAATAGAGCCTGTCCATGTATTGCACAACAACAGGGCCTGCAAGTGTTTTGCACAAGAACAGGGCCTGCAAGTGTTTTGCACCAGAACAAGGCCTACAAGTGTTCTGCACAACAACAGGGCCTGTAAGTGTTTTCCACAGGAACAGTGCCTGCAAGTGTTTTGCACGAGAACACGGCCTGCAAGTTTTTTGAACAAGAACAGAACCTGCAAGTGTATTGCACAAATAAAGGGTATCCAAGTGTTTTGTGCAAGAACAGTGCCTTCAAGTGTTTTTCACAACAACAGGGTTGGAGAGTGTTTTGCACAAGAACAGGACATGCAAGTGTTTTGCTCAAGCACAGGGCCTGCAAGTGTTTTGCACAAGAAAAGGGCCTGTAAGTGTTTTCCAGATGAACACTGCCTGCAAGTGTTTTGCACAAGAACAGGGCCCGCAAGTTTTTTGCACAAGAAAATAACTTGCAAATGTTTTGCACCAGAACAGGGCCTGCAAGTGTTTTGCACAACAACAGGGCCTGTCCATGTATTGCACCAGAACAGGGCCTGCAAGTGTTTTGCACCAGAACAGGGCCTGCAAGTGTTTTGCACCAGAACAGGGCCTGCAAGTGTTTTGCACCAGAACAGGGCCTACAAGTGTTTTGAACAAGAACAGGGTCTAAAAGTGTTTTGCACAACAAGAGGGTTGGAGAGTGTTTTGCACAAGAAAAGGGCCTGCAAGTGTTTTGCACAACAGGGTTGGAGAGTGTTTTGCACAAGAATAGAGCCTGCAAGTGTTTTTCACAACAACAGGGCCTGTCCATGCATTGCACAACAACAGGGCCTGCAAGTGTTTTGCACAAGAACAGGGCCTGCAAGTGTTTTGCACCAGAACAATGCCTGCAAGTGTATTGCACAAGAAAAGGGCCTGAAAGTGTATTGCAGAAGAAAAGGCCCTGAAAGTGTTTTGTACAACAACAGGGCCTGTAAGTGTTTTCCAGAGGAACAGTGCCTGCAACTGTTTTACACAAGAACAGGGCCTGAAAGTGTTGTGCACAAGAACAGGGCCTGAAAGTGTTTTGCCCAAGAACAGGGCCTGCAAATGTTTTAAACAAGAACAGTGCCTGCAAATCATTGCACAAGAATAGGGTCTGTACATGTATTGCCCAACAACAGGGGGGAAGGGTGGGGCGGAGAAAATGTTTGTATTTCCTATAAAACTTTAAAAAAAAAAAAAAAAGAACAGGACATGCAAGTGTTTTGCACAAGAACAGGGCCTGCAAGTGTTTTGCACAACAGGGTTGGAGAGTGTTTTGCACAAGAATAGAGCCTGTCCATGTATTGCACAACAACAGGGCCTGCAAGTGTTTTGCACAAGAACAGGGCCTGCAAGTGTTTTGCACCAGAACAAGGCCTACAAGTGTTCTGCACAACAACAGGGCCTGTAAGTGTTTTCCACAGGAACAGTGCCTGCAAGTGTTTTGCACGAGAACACGGCCTGCAAGTTTTTTGAACAAGAACAGAACCTGCAAGTGTATTGCACAAATAAAGGGTATCCAAGTGTTTTGTGCAAGAACAGTGCCTTCAAGTGTTTTTCACAACAACAGGGTTGGAGAGTGTTTTGCACAAGAACAGGACATGCAAGTGTTTTGCTCAAGCACAGGGCCTGCAAGTGTTTTGCACAAGAAAAGGGCCTGTAAGTGTTTTCCAGATGAACACTGCCTGCAAGTGTTTTGCACAAGAACAGGGCCCGCAAGTTTTTTGCACAAGAAAATAACTTGCAAATGTTTTGCACCAGAACAGGGCCTGCAAGTGTTTTGCACAACAACAGGGCCTGTCCATGTATTGCACCAGAACAGGGCCTGCAAGTGTTTTGCACCAGAACAGGGCCTGCAAGTGTTTTGCACCAGAACAGGGCCTGCAAGTGTTTTGCACCAGAACAGGGCCTACAAGTGTTTTGAACAAGAACAGGGTCTAAAAGTGTTTTGCACAACAAGAGGGTTGGAGAGTGTTTTGCACAAGAAAAGGGCCTGCAAGTGTTTTGCACAACAGGGTTGGAGAGTGTTTTGCACAAGAATAGAGCCTGCAAGTGTTTTTCACAACAACAGGGCCTGTCCATGCATTGCACAACAACAGGGCCTGCAAGTGTTTTGCACAAGAACAGGGCCTGCAAGTGTTTTGCACCAGAACAATGCCTGCAAGTGTATTGCACAAGAAAAGGGCCTGAAAGTGTATTGCAGAAGAAAAGGCCCTGAAAGTGTTTTGTACAACAACAGGGCCTGTAAGTGTTTTCCAGAGGAACAGTGCCTGCAACTGTTTTACACAAGAACAGGGCCTGAAAGTGTTGTGCACAAGAACAGGGCCTGAAAGTGTTTTGCCCAAGAACAGGGCCTGCAAATGTTTTAAACAAGAACAGTGCCTGCAAATCATTGCACAAGAATAGGGTCTGTACATGTATTGCCCAACAACAGGGGGGAAGGGTGGGGCGGAGAAAATGTTTGTATTTCCTATAAAACTTTAAAAAAAAAAAAAAAAGAACAGGACATGCAAGTGTTTTGCACCAAAACAGGGCCTACAAGTGTTTTGCACCAGAACAGGGCCTACAAGTGTTTTGAACAAGAACAGGGTCTAAAATTGTTTTGCACAACAAGAGGGTTGGGGAGTGTTTTGCACAAGAAGAGGGCCTGCAAGTGTTTTGCACAACAGGGTTGGATAGTGTTTTTACAAGAATAGAGCCTGCAAGTGTTTTTCACAACAACAGGGCCTGTCCATGTATTGCACAACAACAGGGCCTGCAAGTGTTTTGCACAAGAACAGGGCCTGCAAGTGTTTTGCACCAGAACAAGGCCTACAAGTGTTCTGCACAACAACAGGGCCTGTAAGTGTTTTCCAGAGGAACAGTGCCTGCAAGTGTTTTGCACGAGAACACAGCCTGCAAGTTTTTTGAACAAGAACAGAACCTGCAAGTGTATTGCACAAGTAAAGGGTATCCAAGTGTTTTGTGCAAGAACAGTGCCTTCAAGTGTTTTTCACAACAACAGGGTTGGAGAGTGTTTTGCACAAGAACAGGACATGCAAGTGTTTTGCACAAGAACAGGGCCTGCAAGTGTTTTGCAGAAGAACAGGGTCTGCAAGTGTTTTTCACAAGAAAAATGGCGGCAAGTATTTAGCACAACAGGGTTGGAGAGTGTTTTGCAAAAGAACAGGGCCTGTACGTGTTTTGCATAAGAACAATGCCTGCAAGTGTTTTGCACAAAAACAGCGTCTGAAAGTGTATTGCACAAGAAAAGGGCCTGAAAGTGTATTGCAGAAGAAAAGGCCGTGAAAGTGTTTTGCACAACAACAGGGCCTGTAAGTGTTTTCCAGAGGAACAGTGCCTGCAACTGTTTTACAAAAGAACAGGGCCTGAAAGTGTTGTGCACAAGAACAGGGCCTGAAAGTGTTTTGCCCAAGAACAGGGCCTGCAAATGTTTTAAACAAGAACAGTGCCTGCAAATCATTGCACAAGAATAGGGTCTGTACATGTATTGCCCAACAACAGGGGGGAAGGGTGGGGGGGAGAAAATGTTTGTATTTCCTATAAAACTTAAAAAAAAAAAAAAGAACAGGACATGCAAGTGTTTTGCACCAGAACAGGGCCTACAAGTGTTTTGAACAAGAACAGGGTCTAAAAGTGTTTTGCACAACAAGAGGGTTGGGGAGTGTTTTGCACAAGAACAGGGCCTGCAAGTTTTTTGCACAACAGGGTTGGATAGTGTTTTGCATAAGAATAGAGCCTGCAAGTGTTTTTCACAACAACATGGCCTGCAAGTGTTTTGCTCAAGCACAGGGCCTGCAAGTGTTTTGCACAAGAAAAGGGCCTGTAAGTGTTTTCCAGATGAACACTGCCTGCAAGTGTTTTGCACAAGAACAGGGCCCGCAAGTTTTTTGCACAAGAAAATAACTTGCAAATGTTTTGCACCAGAACAGGGCCTGCAAGTGTTTTGCACAACAACAGGGCCTGTCCATGTATTGCACAACAACAGGGCCTGCAAGTGTTTTGCACCAGAACAGGGCCTGCAAGTGTTTTGCACCAGAACAGGGCCTGCAAGTGTTTTGCATCAGAACAGGGCCTACAAGTGTTTTGCACAACAAGAGGGTTGGAGAGTGTTTTGCACAAGAAAAGGGCCTGCAAGTGTTTTGCACCAGAACAGGGCCTACAAGTGTTTTGAACAAGAACAGGGTCTAAAAGTGTTTTGCACAACAAGAGGGTTGGGGAGTGTTTTGCACAAGAACACTGTCAGATGTAAATGCCTTATTCTCTAATGTGTAAATAGTATATGAATGGGATATCAGGGGTTAACTTATTCTTCAATCCTTAATGTATTCATGACTCATCACTCCCACACATAGCTCCACCCATTGTATATATAAGGAGCCATCTTCACCCTTTTCCTTGCTTCTATCTGTGAATATTCAGTGAATATAGAATGCCTATTGTAAATAAAAGGAAATATATTTAAATCTTTACTTCTTAATATCTTTATTGAGTCTGATCCAGAAAATATTGCAACAAGCTGGTAGCAGAGGATGGTTAATTGACTCAATAAAAACTTAAAAATGTCTAAGAAGGATAGGCCCAACACCAGGGCCTACAGCAAAGAAATGGAAACAGAACAAGAAATAATCAACGAATCCACAAACGCAATTTCAAGAGAATCCGAAGAATACACCACTGAAGACGAAGAAATAATAGATGAAAACGATGACCAGAAGAAAATCGAAATAGAGAATAACGAACTCAGGTCAGAGATATTAAAACTATTAAAAAGCCAGAAAAATGATGAAAGCCTCATCGCGAACCTCCAAGAAATGCTGAAGAACAGCGGAGCAGCGAAAGAGAAAAACATCACTAATGAGAAGTCTAAAGAACCAAAAATTGTGAGTGATATGACTACAGAGAAAGCTATTACGAAGAAGAAGAAATGTGATCCCGCGCGAAATTTTGAATGGCAGCCATCTTGGTTTCAACAGGCCTCCAAGGTGAGCGAAGCAGAGCCAATCAAAACGCTCAGTTCAAAATTTCTGGCGCGAAAAACATTATCTGACAACGAAAATGAAAAAGAGGATTCAAACTCCTCGGAAGAGCCAGAATCAGAAAGTGAAGATGATTCAACAAAATCCCAAGTAAAGTCAGCGATGAAAACGCTTTTTGCTGCATTTGGGCCAAAACTAAAAATTACCAAAAAGACACCGAAGAAGAGAGCGAACAAGCCGATACCTCAAGACCTGCCCGCTCCCATCCTGACTTCGAGAGCGACGACGCCCGAACCTAGAGAGCCTTGTCGATTCCGCCCTACACCAAAGACCGAAGCAAGTGACTACGCTTCCAAAAAGAAAAGAAGAGCAGCCGCCGTCGTCAGAGCTCCCAAGGCCGAAACAGAGACCGACTCATCTGAAGAAGAGCAAAGCGAGCGAGCCGCGGTGGAGAGAACCTTCCATAACGAAGTCAAAGAAGAAATGGACAACGCGCATGCGCGAAACTACGCAGACGACCCAGGAAGACATGAACTGGTGAAAGAGCCACGCAGACTCGTTGCGAGCATCCCCATGCCGTTTTGCAATTTTCTACACTTGCGAGACCACGGACTACCTCAGGTTGTAAGTAATGGACAAAATAATGTGGGAAACTTACCCAGTGACTTCCCAAAACTAAGGGTTGATGGCATTAATTTGCAAGAATGGTATCAACAGCTCCAGGTGGTCTTTATGAAAGAAAACTTACTATTCTTTATCACTAGTCCCCCAAAAAGACCTTGGACTTTAAAAATAGATTGTTTACATCATAGAGCTTTTTACTTAATAATATCTAGTGTGTCTCCTGCAATGTATCATAGCATCAAACCAAATCAGACTGTTTCTGAAATTATCCAATGCATGTTTAATTTGTTTCACAGCGACAGTGTAGCTACCACCACAAGAATGTCTAAGGATTTCTTTTCATCTAGAGTAAAACCAGGGGTTTCCATAAGTGAGCATTTAATATCTTTAAACAAAATAAGAGCTGAGCTGCACTTGAGGGGGGAGGTGATTTCAGACCAAACAATGAAAAGTGTTATTATCAACTCACTTGATTCATCATGGGATAGCTTTATGTCACATTTAGACACTATCAATCTAGGATATTTATCCATAGAAAGTCTATCTAACAAATTGATAGCAGAAGACAATTCAAGAAAAAATCGTTCTAGCAATCACACAGAACACAAACCTTTTAAGAAAGTAGTTTTCCAAGAAAAATATAATGAAACATACAAATGTCACAATTGTGGATCCAGGGAACACAATAGAAGAGATTGCCCCAAAATTTCAAAGGAAAGACATAGGTCAGAATATAGGAACAAATACAATTATAGACAGTCCTCCATAGATAGACATAGATATAGGAGCCCACCAAATTACAGAGAAAATAGAGGGGGCAGAGAAAATTCAAAAGATAGAAAATCTGGTTCACTGAATGGACTAAACAAACAAGACAACACAAAATTACAGCAAAATGAGAACAATAATTGGCTTATTGATTCTGGAGCAACTAATCACACCACTAATAACAAAAATATATTGTCTTCATTTACAGAAGATAAATTTGTAATAAAGGTAGCTAACCAAGAAAAGGTTCAAGTATTAGGCAGAGGGAATGTAACTTTGCCTGGTCTAGGAAAAATAGAGGGGGTATTGTTAATACCTGAAATACCTCATAACATACTAAGTGCCATAAAACTAAGTAGAGATTCTGACATTAATATAGTTTTCTCAAAGGGAAAAGCGACTTTAGAGAAGAATAAAACAAGTATAGGCACTGTAACGATTAAAGGAGGCCTACCTTATTTGATAACAAAGGAAGAATGGTTGCATAACATTGATTCAAATATAGAAGATTGTATTGAAGCAGATGATGAAAATATTAGCAACAGTGACAATGATGAATGTAAAATATCTCATAATCATACAGATACACACGATAAAAAAAAACCAAAAATAGGTAAGCCAATTCATGATGAGTGTGCTCACATCTTGCATAGGAAGTTAGGACATGCCAGTTTTCCTGTAGTACAAAAAATGACTGAACACGCAGAAGGTGTCAAAATAAAAAATTGTGAAAACTATTTGGAATGCTCAGTATGTAAATCTACAAAACTAAAAACTAGTCCCAGGCCAAGAAACTCTACTAGATCAACTAACAAAATTTTTGACTTAGTACACATGGACCTAGTAGGCCCATTAACTCCATCAATCACTTATAGAAAACGTTACTTCCTGACAATAGTAGACGATTATAGCCGTTATGGGTTTGTTTATACACTAAAACATAAAGATGAAACATTTCAAAAATTTAAGGAATTTTACAAACGCATAGAAACACAACACAATATCAGAATAAAACAAATTATGACAGATAGGGGATGTGAATTCATGTCTAAAGAATTCTCCCAATGGTTAAAGGACAGAGGAATGCTACATTACACGTCTAGTCCATTTTCTGCGTTCCAGAACGGAATTGCAGAGAGGAAAAATTCCACATTACAAACCATGATTAGGTGCACATTGGAGGATGCTGGCTTAAGCAAACAATTTTGGTCAGAAGCCCTACATTATTCAAATTACACACAAAATAGAACCTGGTCCAGTATTGTAAACAAGACGCCATACGAAGTAATGTATAATAGGAAGCCAAAATTATCACACATGCACATATTTGGAGTCACTGCAGACGTACACATACCCAAACAGTTGAGAAGAAAGGGAGAAAATGTATCCAGAAGACTCAGATTCATGGGATATGAAACTGGCACCAAAGGATACAGATTCATTGATAATAATAACAAATTTATAGTTTCCAGAACAGCTGTGTTCCATGAACAAGCCAACTGGTCTAAATTACATCTTAATGAAATATTTCCAAATAAATGCAAAGAAACAAAACCTCATGAGGAAGGGACCATAGAAAAACAAAATATCAACAAACACAAAAGCAAAACTAAAACTTGGACAAATAGCCAACACAAAATAAGGACAGACACACTGACAAAAAAGGAAGCAAGATATTTGCACGATAACAATAGCAAACCTGAAAGAGTCATTAGGAACAACAGGAATCAAATGCCAAATAAATACAGGGATTACATAATGCATATGGATGGTGAACCAATAACACCTAACACATATGAGGAAGTGTTAAAACTTCCTCGTGAAGAAAAAGAAAAATGGGAACTAGCTATGAAGAAAGAGATGGAAAGTTTACAAGGATTAAATGTATTTACACCTGCAATTGCACCTAAAGATAAAACAATTATTGGTACCAGGTGGATATATAAAATTAAGAATTTAGAAGGAGGCAATACTCTATACAAAGCTAGATTAGTTGCACAAGGTTATGCACAGAAATATCCGGAGGACTATACTGATACGTATTCCCCCACAGTAAGAACAGAGAGTGTCAAAACAGCTCTAGTGGTAGCATCAGCACTCAACCTTGATGTATTTCAATATGACATACAGACTGCTTATCTACACGCGAAACTAGATAAGGAAATATATGTAAGAGCACCTCACAGTCAATACACCAACAAAAATGAAATTTGGTTGTTGAATAAGAGTTTGTACGGATTAAAACAATCTGGTAAAAGATGGTATGATTGTTTGGTAAAAGTACTTAAGACTATGGATTTCAATGCTACCACTGCTGATAACTGTTTTTTTGTCAAAAAGGGCGACAACTACGTTGAATTTGTATTGATTTACGTAGATGACATTTTGTATATAGGAAAACACAAAGAGAGAAGAGAAACTTTTGTAAATAAGTTAAATGAACATTTCTCGTTGAAATCCCTAGGTAAAGTGAACAAATATCTTGGTGTCCAAATTAATAAGACTAGAAGGGGATTCAAACTTACTCAAAGAGATAAAATTATAGAACTTTTGAATAAATGTAACCTAATCAATGCCAAACCCTGTGATACTCCTATGCAAACTGATTTTCTTAGAAATACTGATGAATCTTCCCCTGAATTCAAGGATAACACGTTTTATAGATCAATCATAGGTTCGCTTCTCTATATATCTAATTGGACTAGGCCAGATATCGCTTTACCACTCAACTTATTATCCAGACACGTCAGCAAACCAACAATGTATCACTGGGAAGCTGTTAAAAGAATTTTAAGATATCTGAAAAGTACTCTAGATTTCTGCTTAGTATTAGAACCTAGTGATAATAAAGAACCAAAGCTTGTATGTTACGCAGATGCAGATTGGGCTGGAGACACGTCATGCAGAAAAAGTACATCTGGCTATATTTTTCTCTTAAATGACTGTCCAGTTTACTGGTACACTGGTAAACAAGAACTAGTAGCCACTTCAACGACAGAAGCAGAATATGTTTGTTTATCCAAAGCTGCAAATAACCTTGTATGGTTTAACGATTTAATTTCAGATGTTTGGAGAAAACCTGCTTTGCCTTTTGTCATGCATGAAGACAATAAAGCAGCTATTGAAATATCTAGATCTGATGCCATTGGACAAAGGTCCAGACATATAGATATAAAATTTAAACATGTGAGACAGTTGTCTCAGGATGGATTTATTAAAGCAATACACTGTGATACTTCAGAACAATTAGCTGACATATTAACAAAGCCCTTACCTTCTAAACAGCACAAATATCTGACTTCTAAACTGCATATTTTATATTGTCCTGAATCTGAATGTAATTGGTGTTGTATAACGAATCGGCATTTAGAGGGGGATTTGTCAGATGTAAATGCCTTATTCTCTAATGTGTAAATAGTATATGAATGGGATATCAGGGGTTAATTTATTCTTCAATCATTAATGTATTCATGACTCATCACTCCCACACATAGCTCCACCCATTGTATATATAAGGAGCCATCTTCACCCTTTTCCTTGCTTCTATCTGTGAATATTCAGTGAATATAGAATGCCTATTGTAAATAAAAGGAAATATATTTAAATCTTTACTTCTTAATATCTTTATTGAGTCTGATCCAGAAAATATTGCAACAAACACGGCCTGCAAGTGTTTTGCACAAAAGGGTTGGATAGTGTTTTGCATAAGAATAGAGCCTGCAAGTGTTTTTCACAACAACATGGCGTGCAAGTGTTTTGCTCAAGCACAGGGCCTGCAAGTGTTTTGCACAAGAAAAGGGCCTGTAAGTGTTTTCCAGATGAACACTGCCTGCAAGTGTTTTGCACAAGAACAGGGCCCGCAAGTTTTTTGCACAAGAAAATAACTTGCAAATGTTTTGCACCAGAACAGGGCCTGCAAGTGTTTTGCACAACAACAGGGCCTGTCCATGTATTGCACAACAACAGGGCCTGCAAGTGTTTTGCACCAGAACAGGGCCTGCAAGTGTTTTGCACCAGAACAGGGCCTGCAAGTGTTTTGCACCAGAACAGGGCCTACAAGTGTTTTGAACAAGAACAGGGTCTAAAAGTGTTTTGCACAACAAGAGGGTTGGAGAGTGTTTTGCACAAGAAAAGGGCCTGCAAGTGTTTTGCACAACAGGGTTGGAGAGTGTTTTGCACAAGAATAGAGCCTGCAAGTGTTTTTCACAACAACAGGGCCTGCAAATGTTTTAAACAAGAACAGTGCCTGCAAATCATTGCACAAGAATAGGGTCTGTACATGTATTGCCCAACAACAGGGGGGAAGGGTGGGGGGGAGAAAATGTTTGTATTTCCTATAAAACTTTTCAAAAAAAAAAAAAAGAACAGGACATGCAAGTGTTTTGCACCAAAACAGGGCCTACAAGTGTTTTGCACCAGAACAGGGCCTACAAGTGTTTTGAACAAGAACAGGGTCTAAAAGTGTTTTGCACAACAAGAG
This sequence comes from Pantherophis vulpinus, assembly GCA_037215915.1. Taxonomy (NCBI): domain Eukaryota; kingdom Metazoa; phylum Chordata; class Lepidosauria; order Squamata; family Colubridae; genus Pantherophis; species Pantherophis vulpinus. The sequence continues at coordinate 1,612,717 of JAXLNS010000044.1, read as the reverse complement.
GGTTGGGGAGTGTTTTGCACAAGAACAGGGCCTGCAAGTGTTTTGCACAACAGGGTTGGATAGTGTTTTGCATAAGAATAGAGCCTGCAAGTGTTTTTCACAACAACATGGCCTGCAAGTGTTTTGCTCAAGCAGAGGGCCTGCAAGTGTTTTGCACAAGAAAAGGGCCTGTAAGTGTTTTCCAGATGAACACTGCCTGCAAGTGTTTTGCACAAGAACAGGGCCCGCAAGTTTTTTGCACAAGAAAATAACTTGCAAATGTTTTGCACCAGAACAGGGCCTGCAAGTGTTTTGCACAACAACAGGGCCTGTCCATGTATTGCACAACAACAGGGCCTGCAAGTGTTTTGCACCAGAACAGGGCCTGCAAGTGTTTTGCACCAGAACAGGGCCTGCAAGTGTTTTGCATCAGAACAGGGCCTACAAGTGTTTTGCACAACAAGAGGGTTGGAGAGTGTTTTGCACAAGAAAAGGGCCTGCAAGTGTTTTGCACCAGAACAGGGCCTACAAGTGTTTTGAACAAGAACAGGGTCTAAAAGTGTTTTGCACAACAAGAGGGTTGGGGAGTGTTTTGCACAAGAACACGGCCTGCAAGTGTTTTGCACAAAAGGGTTGGATAGTGTTTTGCATAAGAATAGAGCCTGCAAGTGTTTTTCACAACAACATGGCGTGCAAGTGTTTTGCTCAAGCACAGGGCCTGCAAGTGTTTTGCACAAGAAAAGGGCCTGTAAGTGTTTTCCAGATGAACACTGCCTGCAAGTGTTTTGCACAAGAACAGGGCCCGCAAGTTTTTTGCACAAGAAAATAACTTGCAAATGTTTTGCACCAGAACAGGGCCTGCAAGTGTTTTGCACAACAACAGGGCCTGTCCATGTATTGCACAACAACAGGGCCTGCAAGTGTTTTGCACCAGAACAGGGCCTGCAAGTGTTTTGCACCAGAACAGGGCCTGCAAGTGTTTTGCACCAGAACAGGGCCTACAAGTGTTTTGAACAAGAACAGGGTCTAAAAGTGTTTTGCACAACAAGAGGGTTGGAGAGTGTTTTGCACAAGAAAAGGGCCTGCAAGTGTTTTGCACAACAGGGTTGGAGAGTGTTTTGCACAAGAATAGAGCCTGCAAGTGTTTTTCACAACAACAGGGCCTGCAAATGTTTTAAACAAGAACAGTGCCTGCAAATCATTGCACAAGAATAGGGTCTGTACATGTATTGCCCAACAACAGGGGGGAAGGGTGGGGGGGAGAAAATGTTTGTATTTCCTATAAAACTTAAAAAAAAAAAAAAAGAACAGGACATGCCAGTGTTTTGCACCAGAACAGGGCCTACAAGTGTTTTGAACAAGAACAGGGTCTAAAAGTGTTTTGCACAACAAGAGGGTTGGGGAGTGTTTTGCACAAGAACAGGGCCTGCAAGTGTTTTGCACAACAGGGTTGGATAGTGTTTTGCATAAGAATAGAGCCTGCAAGTGTTTTTCACAACAACATGGCCTGCAAGTGTTTTGCTCAAGCACAGGGCCTGCAAGTGTTTTGCACAAGAAAAGGGCCTGTAAGTGTTTTCCAGATGAACACTGCCTGCAAGTGTTTTGCACAAGAACAGGGCCCGCAAGTTTTTTGCACAAGAAAATAACTTGCAAATGTTTTGCACCAGAACAGGGCCTGCAAGTGTTTTGCACAACAACAGGGCCTGTCCATGTATTGCACAACAACAGGGCCTGCAAGTGTTTTGCACCAGAACAGGGCCTGCAAGTGTTTTGCACCAGAACAGGGCCTGCAAGTGTTTTGCACCAGAACAGGGCCTACAAGTGTTTTGAACAAGAACAGGGTCTAAAAGTGTTTTGCACAACAAGAGGGTTGGAGAGTGTTTTGCACAAGAAAAGGGCCTGCAAGTGTTTTGCACAACAGGGTTGGAGAGTGTTTTGCACAAGAATAGAGCCTGCAAGTGTTTTTCACAACAACAGGGCCTGCAAATGTTTTAAACAAGAACAGTGCCTGCAAATCATTGCACAAGAATAGGGTCTGTACATGTATTGCCCAACAACAGGGGGGAAGGGTGGGGGGGAGAAAATGTTTGTATTTCCTATAAAACTTTTCAAAAAAAAAAAAAAGAACAGGACATGCAAGTGTTTTGCACCAAAACAGGGCCTACAAGTGTTTTGCACCAGAACAGGGCCTACAAGTGTTTTGAACAAGAACAGGGTCTAAAAGTGTTTTGCACAACAAGAGGGTTGGGGAGTGTTTTGCACAAGAACAGGGCCTGCAAGTGTTTTGCACAACAGGGTTGGATAGTGTTTTTACAAGAATAGAGCCTGCAAGTGTTTTTCACAACAACAGGGCCTGTCCATGTATTGCACAACAACAGGGCCTGCAAGTGTTTTGCACAAGAACAGGGCCTGCAAGTGTTTTGCACCAGAACAAGGCCTACAAGTGTTCTGCACAACAACAGTGTTGCAATATTTTCAGGATCAGACTCAATAAAGATAATAGAAGTTAGAGATTTAAATATATTTCTCTTTAATCATAGTAGGCATTCTATATTCTCCGAATATTCAAGATAGAAGCAAGGAATGGTGAAGGTGGCTCCTTATATATATACAAGGGGTGGAGCCAGGAATGGGAGTGGTAAATTATGAATACATTAAAGCCCAAAGAATAAGTTAACCCCTGATGTTCCATATATACATTATTTACATATTAGAGAATAAGGCATTTACATCTGACAAATCCCCCTCTAAATGCCGGTTCGTTATACAACACCAATTACATTCAGATTCAGGACAATATAATACATATAATTTAGAAGTTAAATATTTGTGTTGTTTAGAAGGTAAGGGCTTTGTTAATATGTCAGCTAATTGTTCAGAAGTATCACAATGTATTGCTTTGATGAATCCGTCTTGAGATAGTTGTCTCACGTGCTTAAATTTTATATCAATATGCCTGGACCTTTGTCCAATTGCATCGGATCTGGATATTTCAATGGCCGCTTTATTGTCTTCATGCATAATAAATGGTAAAGTAGGTTTCTTCCAAACATCTGTGATCAAATCATTGAACCATACAAGGTTATTTGCAGCTTTGGACAAGCAAACATATTCCGCTTCTGTGGTAGAAGTGGCTACCAGTTCTTGTTTACCAGTATACCAGTAAACTGGACAATCGTTCAATAGAAAAACATAACCAGAGGTACTCTTTCTGCATGATGTATCACCAGCCCAATCTGCATCAGCATAACAAGTAATTTTTGGTTCTTTGTCATTATTGGGTTCCAATATTAAACAAAAATCTAATGTACTTTTCAGATATCTTAGAATTCTTTTGACAGCTTCCCAATGATACAAGGTTGGTTTGCTAACATATCTTGACAATAAATTGAGAGGTAATGCAATATCTGGCCTAGTCCAATTAGATATATAAAGGAGTGAACCTATAACTGATCTGTAAAATGTGTTGTCTTTAAACTCAGGGGAAGATTCATCAGTGTTTCTAAGAAAATCAGTTTGCATAGGGGTGTCACAGGTTTTGGCATTATTTAAGTTACATTTGTTTAGGAGTTCAATGATTTTATCTTTCTGAGTAAGTTTGAATCCCCTTTTAGTTTTGCTAATTTGTACACCAAGATATTTATTCACTTTACCTAGAGATTTCAACGAGAAGTGTTCGTTTAACTTATTTACAAAGATTTCCCTGCTCTCTTTATGCTTTCCAATATACAAAATATCATCCACATAAATTAATACAAATTCAATATTATCATTACTCTTTTTTACAAAGAAACAGTTATCAGCAGTGGTGGCGTTGAAATCCATGGTCTTAAGTACTTTTACCAAGCAATCGTACCATCTTTTGCCAGATTGCTTTAATCCGTACAGGCTCTTATTTAATAACCAAATTTCGTTCTTATTAGTGTATTGACTGTGTGGTGCTCTTACATATATTTCCTTATCTAACTTTGCGTGTAAGTACGCAGTCTGTATGTCATATTGAAATACGTCCAGATTGAGTGCAGATGCTACTACAAGAGCTGTTTTGACACTCTCTGTTCTCACTGTGGGTGAATATGTGTCAGTATAGTCTTCTGGATATTTTTGTGCATAACCTTGTGCAACTAGTCTAGCCTTGTATAAGGTATTACCTCCTTCTAAGTTCTTAATTTTATAAATCCACCTGGTACCTATAATTGTTTTATCCTTAGGTGCGATCGCAGGTGTGAATACATTTAACCCTTGTAAACTTTCCATCTCTTTTTCCATAGCTAGTTCCCATTTTTCTCTTTCTTCACGGGGAAGTTTCAATACTTCCTCATATGTATTAGGTGTTATTTGTTCTCCATCCGTATGCATTATGTAATCTTTGTATTTATTTGGTATTTGGTTTCTATTGTTTCTAATAGTTCTTTCAGGTTTGCTATGGTTGTCATGCAAATATCTAGCTTCCTTTTTTGTTAATGTGTCTGTCTTTATTTTATGCTGACTATTTGTCCAAGTTTTGGTTTTGTTCTTACTTTTGTTAATATTTTGATTCTCTGTTGTTCCTTCCTCGCAAGATATCGTATCTTTGCATTTATTAGGAAATATTTCATTAAGGTGCAATTTAGACCAATTGGCCTGCTCATGGAACACAGCTGTTCTGGATACTATAAATTTGTTATTATTATCAATGAATCTGTACCCTTTGGTTCCTGTTTCGTATCCCATGAATCTTAATCTCCTGGATACGTTTTCTCCTTTTCTCCTCAATTGTTTAGGTATGTGTACGTCTGCAGTGACTCCAAATATGTGCATGTGTGCTAATTTGGGTTTTCTATTGTACATCACTTCATATGGTGTCTTATTCACAATACTGGACCAGGTTCTATTTTGAGTGTAATTCGAATAATGTAAGGCCTCTGACCAAAATTGTTTGCCTAAACCAGCATCCTCTAATGTGCATCTAATCATGGTTTGTAGTGTGGAATTCTTTCTCTCTGCAATCCCATTTTGAAATGCAGAAAATGGATTGGACGTGAAATGTAGCATCCCTCTATCCTTTAACCATTGGGAGAATTCTTTAGACATGAATTCACATCCCCTATCTGTCATAATTTGTTTTATTCTGATATTATGTTGTGTTTCTATGCGTTTGTAGAATTCCTTAAATTTCTGAAAGGTTTCATCCTTGTGCTTTAATGTGTAAACAAAACCATAGCGACTGTAATCATCCACTATTGTTAGGAAGTAACGTTTTCTATAGGTAATTGATGGAGTTAATGGACCAACTAAGTCCATATGTACTAAATCAAAAATATTGTTAGTTGATCTGTTAGATTTTTTTGGTCTGGGACTGGTTTTTAGTTTGGTGGATTTACATACTGAGCATTCCAAATAATTTTCACAATTTTTTATTTTGACACCTTCTGCGTGTTCAGTCATTTTTTGCACTACAGGAAAGCTTGCATGTCCTAACTTCCTATGTAATATGTGAGCACACTCATCATGAATTGGTTTACCTATTTTTGGTTTCTTCTCATTGTGTGTATTTTTGTTATCATGAGTTATTTTACATTCATCATTGTCACTGTTACTGACATTTTCATCATCTGCTTCAATACAATCTTCCATATTTGAATCAATGTTATGTAACCATCTTTCTTTGGTTATCAGATAGGGTAGACCCCCTTTTATCATCACAGTGCCTACATTTGTTTTGTTCTTTTCTATAGTTGCTTTCCCTTTTGAGAAAACTATATTAATGTCAGATTCTCTGCTTAGTTTTATAGCACTTAGTATGTTGTGAGGTATTTCTGGGATTAATAATACCCCCTCTATTTTCCCTAAACTAGGCAAGGTCACATTTCCTCTGCCTAATACTTGAACCTTTTCTTGATTAGCTACCTTTATCACAAACTCATCTTCTGTAAATGAAGATAATATACTTTTGTTGTTAGTGGTGTGATTTGTTGCACCAGAATCAATAAGCCAATTATTGTTCTCATCTTGTTGTGTTCTGGTGCTGTCTTGTTTATTTAGCCCATTTAATGATCCAGATTTTCTCTCTTTTGAATTTTCTCTACCCCCTCTACTTTCTCTGTAATTTGGTGGACTTCTATATTTGTGTCTATCTGTGGAAGACTGTTTGTAATTGTATTTGCTCCTATATTCTGGCCTATGTCTCTCCCTTGAGACTTTGGGGCAGTCTCTTCTACTGTGTTCCCTGGATCCACAATTATGGCATCTAAAGGCCTCATTATATTTATCTTGAAAAACTACTTTCCTAAAAGATTTGTGTTCTGTTTGGTTACTGTAACGATTTTTTCTTGAATTGTCTTCTGCTATCAATTTGTTAGATAGACTTTCTATTGATAAATATCCCAAATTAATGGTATCTAAGTGTGACATAAAGCTATCCCATGATGGATCAAGTGAATTGATAATAACACTTTTCATTGTTTGATCTGAGATCACTTCCCCCCTCAATTGCAGCTCAGCTCTTATCTTGTTTAGATTTATCAAATGCTCACTTATAGAAACCCCTGGTTTCACTCTAGAAGAAAAGAAATCCTTAGACATTCTTGTAGTTGTAGCTACGCTATCGCTGTGAAATAGATTAAACATGCATTGAATTATTTCTGATACAGTTAGGTTTGGTTTGATGCTATGATACATTGCAGGAGACACGCTAGATATTATTATGAAAAATGCTCTATGATGTAAACAATCTATTTTTAAAGTCCAAGGTCTTCTTGGAGGACTAGTTATAAAGAATAGTAAATTTTCTTTCATAAAAACAACCTGAAGCTGTTGATACCACTCTTGTAAATTAATGCCATCAACTCTAAGTTTTGGGAAGTCACTGGGTAAGTTCCCCACATTATTTTGTCCATTACTTACAACCTGAGGCAGTCCGTGGTCTCTCAAGTGCAGGAAATTACAGAACGGCATTGGGATGCTTGCAACGAGTCTGCGCGGTTCTCTGGCGAGTTCAAGTCTTTCGGGGCTGTCTACGTAGTTTTGCACATGCGCGTTGCTCATTTCTTCCTTGGCGTCGTCGTGGAAGGTTCTCTCCATTTCAGCTCTCTCGATCCGCTCCTCTTCAGATGAGTCGGTCTCTGGCTCGGTTTTTGGGGCTCTGGTGGTGGCGACGGTTCTTCTCTTTCTTTTGTGTGCGTTGGCACTCGATCCTGTCTGTGGTGTAGGGCGGAATCGGCATGGCTCTCTGGGCTCGGGCGTCGTTGCTTTCGAAGTCAGGATGGGAGCGTGCAGGTCTTGAGTTGTCGGTTTGATTTCTTGCTTCTTCGTTGATGTCTTGGAAATTTTCAATCTTGGCCCAAAAGCAGCAAAAAGTGTTTTCATTGCTGACTTTACTTGAGATTTTGTTAAATCGTCTTCACTTTCCGATTTTGGATCATCTGAAGAGTTTGAGACTTCTTTTTCACTTTCTTCGTCTGATAGTGTTTTTCGCGCCAGAAATTTTGAACTGAGCGTTTTGATTGGCTCTGCTTCACTCTCTTTAGAAGTTCGTTGAAACCAAGATGGCTGCCATTCAAAATTTCGCGTGGGATCACTTCTTTTCTTTTTTACAACTATTTTCTCAGTAGTCATTTCACTCACAGTTTTTTGATCTTTGGGTTTTTCTTTAATGACGTTTTTCTCTCTCGCTGCTCCGCTGTTCCTCAGCATCTCCTGGAGGTCCGCGATGAGGCTTTCATCATTCTTTTGACTTTTTAGTATCTTTAATATCTCTGACCTGAGTTCGTTATTTTCTATTTCGATTTCTTCCTGGTCATTATTTTCACTCATCAGTTCTTCTTCTTCAGTGGTGTATTCTTCGGATTCTCTCGAAATCGCATTAGTGGATTCGTTGATCATCTCTTGATCAGTTTCTATTTCTTTGCTGTAGGCCCTGGTGTTGGGCCTATCTTTCTTGGACATTTTTAATTACTTATTGAGTCAATTAACCATCCTCTGCTACCAGCTTGTTGCAATATTTTCAGGATCAGACTCAATAAAGATAATAGAAGTTAGAGATTTAAATATATTTCTCTTTAATCATAGTAGGCATTCTATATTCTCCGAATATTCAAGATAGAAGCAAGGAATGGTGAAGGTGGCTCCTTATATATATACAAGGGGTGGAGCCAGGAATGGGAGTGGTAAATTATGAATACATTAAAGCCCAAAGAATAAGTTAACCCCTGATGTTCCATATATACATTATTTACATATTAGAGAATAAGGCATTTACATCTGACAAACAGGGCCTGTAAGTGTTTTCCAGAGGAACAGTGCCTGCAAGTGTTTTGCACGAGAACACGGCCTGCAAGTTTTTTGAACAAGAACAGAACCTGCAAGTGTATTGCACAAGTAAAGGGTATCCAAGTGTTTTGTGCAAGAACAGTGCCTTCAAGTGTTTTTCACAACAACAGGGTTGGAGAGTGTTTTGCACAAGAACAGGACATGCAAGTGTTTTGCACAAGAACAGGGCCTGCAAGTGTTTTGCAGAAGAACAGGGTCTGCAAGTGTTTTTCACAAGAAAAATGGCGGCAAGTATTTAGCACAACAGGGTTGGAGAGTGTTTTGCAAAAGAACAGGGCCTGTACGTGTTTTGCATAAGAACAATGCCTGCAAGTGTTTTGCACAAAAACAGCGTCTGAAAGTTTATTGCACAAGAAAAGGGCCTGAAAGTGTTTTCCAGAGGAACAGTGCCTGCAACTGTTTTACAAAAGAACAGGGCCTGAAAGTGTTGTGCACAAGAACAGGGCCTGAAAGTGTTTTGCCCAAGAACAGGGCCTGCAAATGTTTTAAACAAGAACAGTGCCTGCAAATCATTGCACAAGAATAGGGTCTGTACATGTATTGCCCAACAACAGGGGGGAAGGGTGGGGGGGAGAAAATGTTTGTATTTCCTATAAAACTTTTCAAAAAAAAAAAAAAGAACAGGACATGCAAGTGTTTTGCACCAAAACAGGGCCTACAAGTGTTTTGCACCAGAACAGGGCCTACAAGTGTTTTGAACAAGAACAGGGTCTAAAAGTGTTTTGCACAACAAGAGGGTTGGGGAGTGTTTTGCACAAGAACAGGGCCTGCAAGTGTTTTGCACAACAGGGTTGGATAGTGTTTTTACAAGAATAGAGCCTGCAAGTGTTTTTCACAACAACAGGGCCTGTCCATGTATTGCACAACAACAGGGCCTGCAAGTGTTTTGCACAAGAACAGGGCCTGCAAGTGTTTTGCACCAGAACAAGGCCTACAAGTGTTCTGCACAACAACAGGGCCTGTAAGTGTTTTCCACAGGAACAGTGCCTGCAAGTGTTTTGCACGAGAACACGGCCTGCAAGTTTTTTGAACAAGAACAGAACCTGCAAGTGTATTGCACAAGTAAAGGGTATCCAAGTGTTTTGTGCAAGAACAGTGCCTTCAAGTGTTTTTCACAACAACAGGGTTGGAGAGTGTTTTGCACAAGAACAGGACATGCAAGTGTTTTGCACAAGAACAGGGCCTGCAAGTGTTTTGCAGAAGAACAGGGTCTGCAAGTGTTTTTCACAAGAAAAATGGCGGCAAGTATTTAGCACAACAGGGTTGGAGAGTGTTTTGCAAAAGAACAGGGCCTGTACGTGTTTTGCATAAGAACAATGCCTGCAAGTGTTTTGCACAAAAACAGCGTCTGAAAGTTTATTGCACAAGAAAAGGGCCTGAAAGTGTTTTCCAGAGGAACAGTGCCTGCAACTGTTTTACAAAAGAACAGGGCCTGAAAGTGTTGTGCACAAGAACAGGGCCTGAAAGTGTTTTGCCCAAGAACAGGGCCTGCAAATGTTTTAAACAAGAACAGTGCCTGCAAATCATTGCACAAGAATAGGGTCTGTACATGTATTGCCCAACAACAGGGGGGAAGGGTGGGGGGGAGAAAATGTTTGTATTTCCTATAAAACTTTTCAAAAAAAAAAAAAAGAACAGGACATGCAAGTGTTTTGCACCAAAACAGGGCCTACAAGTGTTTTGCACCAGAACAGGGCCTACAAGTGTTTTGAACAAGAACAGGGTCTAAAAGTGTTTTGCACAACAAGAGGGTTGGGGAGTGTTTTGCACAAGAACAGGGCCTGCAAGTGTTTTGCACAACAGGGTTGGATAGTGTTTTTACAAGAATAGAGCCTGCAAGTGTTTTTCACAACCACAGGGCCTGTCCATGTATTGCACAACAACAGGGCCTGCAAGTGTTTTGCACAAGAACAGGGCCTGCAAGTGTTTTGCACCAGAACAAGGCCTACAAGTGTTCTGCACAACAACAGGGCCTGTAAGTGTTTTCCAGAGGAACAGTGCCTGCAAGTGTTTTGCACAAGAACACGGCCTGCAAGTTTTTTGAACAAGAACAGAACCTGCAAGTGTATTGCACAAGTAAAGGGTATCCAAGTGTTTTGTGCAAGAACAGTGCCTTCAAGTGTTTTTCACAACAACAGGGTTGGAGAGTGTTTTGCACAAGAACAGGGCATGCAAGTGTTTTGCACAAGAACAGGGCCTGCAAGTGTTTTGCACCAGAACAAGGCCTACAAGTGTTCTGCACAACAACAGGGCCTGTAAGTGTTTTCCAGAGGAACAGTGCCTGCAAGTGTTTTGCACAAGAACACGGCCTGCAAGTTTTTTGAACAAGAACAGAACCTGCAAGTGTATTGCACAAGTAAAGGGTATCCAAGTGTTTTGTGCAAGAACAGTGCCTTCAAGTGTTTTTCACAACAACAGGGTTGGAGAGTGTTTTGCACAACAACAGGGCCTGCAAGTGTTTTGCACAAGAACAGGGCCTGCAAGTGTTTTGCACCAGAACAAGGCCTACAAGTGTTTTGCACAACAACAGGGCCTGTAAGTGTTTTCCAGAGGAACAGTGCCTCCACGTGTTTTGCACAAGAACACGGCCTGCAAGTTTTTTGAACAAGAACAGAACCTGCAAGTGTATTGCACAAGTAAAGGGTATCCAAGTGTTTTGTGCAAGAACAGTGCCTTCAAGTGTTTTTCACAACAACAGGGTTGGAGAGTGTTTTGCACAAGAACAGGGCATGCAAGTGTTTTGCACAAGAACAGGACATGCAAGTGTTTTGCACAAGAACAGGGCCTGCAAGTGTTTTGCAGAAGAACAGGGTCTGCAAGTGTTTTTCACAAGAAAAATGGCGGCAAGTATTTAGCACAACAGGGTTGGAGAGTGTTTTGCAAAAGAACAGGGCCTGTACGTGTTTTGCATAAGAACAATGCCTGCAAGTGTTTTGCACAAAAACAGCGTCTGAAAGTTTATTGCACAAGAAAAGGGCCTGAAAGTGTATTGCAGAAGAAAAGGCCGTGAAAGTGTTTTGCACAACAACAGGGCCTGTAAGTGTTTTCCAGAGGAACAGTGCCTGCAACTGTTTTACAAAAGAACAGGGCCTGAAAGTGTTGTGCACAAGAACAGGGCCTGAAAGTGTTTTGCCCAAGAACAGGGCCTGCAAATGTTTTAAACAAGAACAGTGCCTTCAAATCATTGCACAAGAATAGGGTCTGTACATGTATTGCCCAACAACAGGGGGGAAGGGTGGGGGGGAGAAAATGTTTGTATTTCCTATAAAACTTTTCAAAAAAAAAAAAGAACAGGACATGCAAGTGTTTTGCACCAGAACAGGGCCTACAAGTGTTTTGAACAAGAACAGGGTCTAAAAGTGTTTTGCACAACAAGAGGGTTGGGGAGTGTTTTGCACAAGAACAGGGCCTGCAAGTGTTTTGCACAACAGGGTTGGATAGTGTTTTGCATAAGAATAGAGCCTGCAAGTGTTTTTCACAACAACATGGCCTGCAAGTGTTTTGCTCAAGCACAGGACCTGCAAGTGTTTTGCACAAGAAAAGGGCCTGTAAGTGTTTTCCAGATGAACACTGCCTGCAAGTGTTTTGCACAAGAAAATAACTTGCAAATGTTTTGCACCAGAACAGGGCCTGCAAGTGTTTTGCACAACAACAGGGCCTGTCCATGTATTGCACAACAACAGGGCCTGCAAGTGTTTTGCACCAGAACAGGGCCTGCAAGTGTTTTGCACCAGAACAGGGCCTGCAAGTGTTTTGCATCAGAACAGGGCCTACAAGTGTTTTGCACAACAAGAGGGTTGGAGAGTGTTTTGCACAAGAAAAGGGCCTGCAAGTGTTTTGCACAACAGGGTTGGAGAGTGTTTTGCACAAGAATAGAGCCTGCAAGTGTTTTTCACAACAACAGGGCCTGTCCATGCATTGCACAACAACAGGGCCTGCAAGTGTTTTGCACAAGAACAGGGCCTGCAAGTGTTTTGCACCAGAACAAGGCCTACAAGTGTTCTGCACAACAACAGGGCCTGTAAGTGTTTTCCAGAGGAACAGTGCCTGCAAGTGTTTTGCACGAGAACACGGCCTGCAAGTTTTTTGAACAAGAACAGAACCTGCAAGTGTATTGCACAAGTAAAGGGTATCCAAGTGTTTTGTGCAAGAACAGTACCTTCAAGTGTTTTTCACAACAACAGGGCCTGCAAGTGTTTTGAACAAAAAGAGAGCCTGCAAGTGTTTTGAACAACAACAGGGCCTGCTAGTGTTTTAAAGAGGAATAGGGCCTGCAAGTGTTTTGCACAAGAACAGAGCCTGCAAGTGTTTTGAACAAGAACAGGGCCTGCATATGTTTTGCACAAGAACAGGGTCTAAAAGTGTATTGCACAAGTACAGGGTATCCAAGTGTTTTGTGCAAGAACAGTACCTTCAAGTGTTTTTCACAACAACAGGGTTGGAGAGTGTTTTGCACAAGAACAGGACCTGCAAGTGTTTTGCACAAGAACAGGGCCTACAAGTGTTTTGCACAAGAACAGGGCCTGCAAGTGTTTTGCACAAGAAAAGGGTCTGAAAGTGTTTTGCACAAGAACAGGGCCTGCAAGTGTTTTGCAGAAGAACAGGGTCTGCAAGTGTTTTTCACAAGAAAAATGGCGGCAAGTGTTTAGCACAACAGGGTTGGAGAGTGTTTTGCAAAAGAACAGGGCCTGCACGTGTTTTGCATAAGAACAATGCCTGCAAGTGTTTTGCACAAAAACAGCGTCTGAAAGTGTATTGCACAAGAAAAGGGCCTGAAAGTGTATTGCAGAAGAAAAGGCCCTGAAAGTGTTTTGCACAACAACAGGGCCTGTAAGTGTTTTCCAGAGGAACAGTGCCTGCAACTGTTTTACACAAGAACAGGGCCTGAAAGTGTTGTGCACAAGAACAGGGCCTGAAAGTGTTTTAAACAAGAACAGTGCCTGCAAATCATTGCACAAGAATAGGGTCTGTACATGTATTGCCCAAGAACAGGGGGGAAGGGTGGGGGGGGAGAAAATGTTTGTATTTCCTATAAAACTTTTTTTTAAAAAAAAAAAAGAACAGGACATGCAAGTGTTTTGCACAAGAACAGGGCCTGCAAGTGTTTTGCACCAGAACAAGGCCTACAAGTGTTCTGCACAACAACAGGGCCTGTAAGTGTTTTCCACAGGAACAGTGCCTGCAAGTGTTTTGCACGAGAACACGGCCTGCAAGTTTTTTGAACAAGAACAGAACCTGCAAGTGTATTGCACAAATAAAGGGTATCCAAGTGTTTTGTGCAAGAACAGTGCCTTCAAGTGTTTTTCACAACAACAGGGCCTGTCCATGTATTGCACAAGAACAGGGCCTGCAAGTGTTTTGCACAAGAACAGGGCCTGCAAGTGTTTTGCACCAGAACAAGGCCTACAAGTGTTCTGCACAACAACAGGGCCTGTAAGTGTTTTCCACAGGAACAGTGCCTGCAAGTGTTTTGCACGAGAACACGGCCTGCAAGTTTTTTGAACAAGAACAGAACCTGCAAGTGTATTGCACAAGTAAAGGGTATCCAAGTGTTTTGTGCAAGAACAGTGCCTTCAAGTGTTTTTCACAACAACAGGGTTGGAGAGTGTTTTGCACAAGAACAGGGCCTGCAAGTGTTTTGCACAAGAAAAGGGTCTCAAAGTGTTTTGCACAAGAACAGGGCCTGCAAGTGTTTTACAGAAGAACAGGGCCTGCAAGTGTTTTGCACAAGAAAAATGGCGGCAAGTGTTTAGCACAACAGGGTTGGAGAGTGTTTTGCAAAAGAACAGGGCCTGCACGTGTTTTGCATAAGAACAATGCCTGCAAGTGTTTTGCACAAAAACAGCGTCTGAAAGTGTATTGCACAAGAAAAGGGCCTGAAAGTGTATTGCAGAAGAAAAGGCCCTGAAAGTGTTTTGCACCAGAACAAGGCCTACAAGTGTTCTGCACAACAACAGGGCCTGTAAGTGTTTTCCAGAGGAACAGTGCCTGCAAGTGTTTTGCACGAGAACACGGCCTGCAAGTTTTTTGAACAAGAACAGAACCTGCAAGTGTATTGCACAAATAAAGGGTATCCAAGTGTTTTGTGCAAGAACAGTGCCTTCAAGTGTTTTTCACAACAACAGGGTTGGAGAGTGTTTTGCACAAGAACAGGACATGCAAGTGTTTTGCACAAGAACAGGGCCTGCAAGTGTTTTGCACAAGAACAGGACCTGCAAATCTTTTGCACCAGAACATGACCTGAAAGTGTTTTACAGGGCCTATAAATGGTTTGCACCAGAACATGACCTGCAAGTGTTTTGAAAAAGAACAGTGCCTGCAAATCTTTACACAAGAACAGTGCCTGCACATGTTTTGCAGCAGAACAGGGTCTGAGAATGTTTTGCACAAGAACAGGGCCTGCAAGTGTTTTAAACAAGAACAGGGCCTACAAGTGTTTTGAACAAGAACAGGGTCTAAAAGTGTTTTGCACAACAAGAGGGTTGGGGAGTGTTTTGCACAAGAACAGGGCCTGCAAGTGTTTTGCACAACAGGGTTGGATAGTGTTTTGCACAAGAATAGAGCCTGCAAGTGTTTTTCACAACAACAGGGCCTGTCCATGTATTGCACAACAACAGGGCCTGCAAGTGTTTTGCACAACAGGGTTGGATAGTGTTTTGCACAAGAATAGAGCCTGCAAGTGTTTTGCACCAGAACAAGGCCTACAAGTGTTCTGCACAACAACAGGGCCTGTAAGTGTTTTCCACAGGAACAGTGCCTGCAAGTGTTTTGCACGAGAACACGGCCTGCAAGTTTTTTGAACAAGAACAGAACCTGCAAGTGTTTTGCACAACAACAGGGCCTGTCCATGTATTGCACAAGTACAGGGCCTGCAAGTGTTTTGCACAAGAACAGGGCCTCCAAATGTTTTAAACAAGAACAGTGCCTGCAAATCATTGCACAAGAATAGGGTCTGTACATTTATTGCCCAACAACAGGGGTGAAGGGTGGGGGGGAGAAAACGTTTGTATTTCCTATAAAACTTTTCAAAAAAAAAAAAAAGAACAGGACATGCAAGTGTTTTGCACAAGAACAGGGCCTGCAAGTGTTTTGCACAAGAACAGGGTCTGCAAGTGTTTTAAACAAGAACAGGGCCTACAAGTGTTTTGCACAAGAACAGGGCCTGCAAGTGTTTTGCAGAAGAACAGGGTCTGCAAGTGTTTTTCACAAGAACAGGGCCTACAAGTGTTTTGAACAAGAACAGGGTCTAAAAGTGTTTAGCACAACAGGGTTGGAGAGTGTTTTGCAAAAGAACAGGGCCTGCACGTGTTTTGCATAAGAACAATGCCTGAAAGTGTTTTGCACAAAAACAGCGTCTGAAAGTGTATTGCACAAGAAAAGGGCCTGAAAGTGTATTGCAGAAGAAAAGGCCCTGAAAGTGTTTTCCACAACAACAGGGCCTGTAAGTGTTTTCCAGAGGAACAGTGCCTGCAACTGTTTTACACAAGAACAGGGCCTGAAAGTGTTTTGCCCAAGAACAGGGCCTGCAAATGTTTTAAACAAGAACAGTGCCTGCAAATCATTGCACAAGAATAGGGTCTGTACATGTATTGCCCAACAACAGGGGGGAAGGGTGGGGGGGGGGAGAAAATGTTTGTATTTCCTATAAAACTTAAAAAAAAAAAAAAAGAACAGGGCCTACAAGTGTTTTGAACAAGAACAGGGTCTAAAAGTGTTTTGCACAACAAGAGGGTTGGGGAGTGTTTTGCAAAAGAACAGGGCCTGCAAATCTTTTGCACCAGAACATGACCTGAAAGTGTTTTACAGGGCCTGTAAATGGTTTGCACCAGAACATGACCTGCAAGTGTTTTGAAAAAGAACAGTGCCTGCAAATCTTTACACAAGAACAGTGCCTGCACATGTTTTACAGCAGAACAGGGTCTGAGAATGTTTTGCACAAGATCAGGGCCTGAAAGTGTTTTGCCCAAGAACAGGGCCTCCAAATGTTTTAAACAAGAACAGTGCCTGCACATCATTGCACAAGAATAGGGTCTGTACATGTATTGCCGAACAACAGGGGGGAAGGGTGGGGGGAGAAAATGTTTGTATTTCCTATAAAACTTTTCAAAAAAAAAAAAGAACAGGACATGCAAGTGTTTTGCACAAGAACAGGGCCTGCAAGTGTTTTGCACAAGAAAAGGGTCTGACAGTGTTTTGCACAAGAACAGGGCCTGCATATTTGCACAAGAAAAGGGCCTGTAAGTGTTTTCCAGATGAACACTGCCTGCAAGTGTTTTGCACCAGAACAGGGCCTGCAAGTGTTTTGCACAACAACAGGGCCTGTCCATGTATTGCACAACAACAGGGCCTGCAAGTGTTTTGCACCAGAACAGGGCCTGCAAGTGTTTTGCACCAGAACAGGGCCTGCAAGTGTTTTGCACCAGAACAGGGCCTACAAGTGTTTTGAACAAGAACAGGGTCTAAAAGTGTTTTGCACAACAAGAGGGTTGGAGAGTGTTTTGCACAAGAAAAGGGCCTGCAAGTGTTTTGCACAACAGGGTTGGAGAGTGTTTTGCACAAGAATAGAGCCTGCAAGTGTTTTTCACAACAACAGGGCCTGCAAATGTTTTAAACAAGAACAGTGCCTGCAAATCATTGCACAAGAATAGGGTCTGTACATGTATTGCCCAACAACAGGGGGGAAGGGTGGGGGGGAGAAAATGTTTGTATTTCCTATAAAACTTTTCAAAAAAAAAAAAAAGAACAGGACATGCAAGTGTTTTGCACCAAAACAGGGCCTACAAGTGTTTTGCACCAGAACAGGGCCTACAAGTGTTTTGAACAAGAACAGGGTCTAAAAGTGTTTTGCACAACAAGAGGGTTGGGGAGTGTTTTGCACAAGAACAGGGCCTGCAAGTGTTTTGCACAACAGGGTTGGATAGTGTTTTTACAAGAATAGAGCCTGCAAGTGTTTTTCACAACCACAGGGCCTGTCCATGTATTGCACAACAACAGGGCCTGCAAGTGTTTTGCACAAGAACAGGGCCTGCAAGTGTTTTGCACCAGAACAAGGCCTACAAGTGTTCTGCACAACAACAGGGCCTGTAAGTGTTTTCCAGAGGAACAGTGCCTGCAAGTGTTTTGCACGAGAACACGGCCTGCAAGTTTTTTGAACAAGAACAGAACCTGCAAGTGTATTGCACAAGTAAAGGGTATCCAAGTGTTTTGTGCAAGAACAGTGCCTTCAAGTGTTTTTCACAACAACAGGGTTGGAGAGTGTTTTGCACAAGAACAGGACATGCAAGTGTTTTGCACAAGAACAGGGCCTGCAAGTGTTTTGCAGAAGAACAGGGTCTGCAAGTGTTTTTCACAAGAAAAATGGCGGCAAGTATTTAGCACAACAGGGTTGGAGAGTGTTTTGCATAAGAACAATGCCTGCAAGTGTTTTGCACAAAAACAGCGTCTGAAAGTGTATTGCACAAGAAAAGGGCCTGAAAGTGTATTGCAGAAGAAAAGGCCGTGAAAGTGTTTTGCACAACAACAGGGCCTGTAAGTGTTTTCCAGAGGAACAGTGCCTGCAACTGTTTTGCACAAGAACAGAGCCTGAAAGTGTTGTGCACAAGAACAGGGCCTGAAAGTGTTTTGCCCAAGAACAGGGCCTGCAAATGTTTTAAACAAGAACAGTGCCTGCAAATCATTGCACAAGAATAGGGTCTGTACATGTATTGCCCAACAACAGGGGGGAAGGGTGGGGGGGAGAAAATGTTTGTATTTCCTATAAAACTTTTCAAAAAAAAAAAAGAACAGGACATGCAAGTGTTTTGCACCAGAACAGGGCCTACAAGTGTTTTGAACAAGAACAGGGTCTAAAAGTGTTTTGCACAACAAGAGGGTTGGGGAGTGTTTTGCACAAGAACAGGGCCTGCAAGTGTTTTGCACAACAGGGTTGGATAGTGTTTTGCATAAGAATAGAGCCTGCAAGTGTTTTTCACAACAACATGGCCTGCAAGTGTTTTGCTCAAGCACAGGGCCTGCAAGTGTTTTGCACAAGAAAAGGGCCTGTAAGTGTTTTCCAGATGAACACTGCCTGCAAGTGTTTTGCACAAGAACAGGGCCCGCAAGTTTTTTGCACAAGAAAATAACTTGCAAATGTTTTGCACCAGAACAGGGCCTGCAAGTGTTTTGCACAACAACAGGGCCTGTCCATGTATTGCACAACAACAGGGCCTGCAAGTGTTTTGCACCAGAACAGGGCCTGCAAGTGTTTTGCACCAGAACAGGGCCTGCAAGTGTTTTGCATCAGAACAGGGCCTACAAGTGTTTTGCACAACAAGAGGGTTGGAGAGTGTTTTGCACAAGAAAAGGGCCTGCAAGTGTTTTGCACAACAGGGTTGGAGAGTGTTTTGCACAAGAATAGAGCCTGCAAGTGTTTTTCACAACAACAGGGCCTGTCCATGCATTGCACAACAACAGGGCCTGCAAGTGTTTTGCACAAGAACAGGGCCTGCAAGTGTTTTGCACCAGAACAAGGCCTACAAGTGTTCTGCACAACAACAGGGCCTGTAAGTGTTTTCCAGAGGAACAGTGCCTGCAAGTGTTTTGCACGAGAACACGGCCTGCAAGTTTTTTGAACAAGAACAGAACCTGCAAGTGTATTGCACAAGTAAAGGGTATCCAAGTGTTTTGTGCAAGAACAGTGCCTTCAAGTGTTTTGCACAACAGGGTTGGAGAGTGTTTTGCACAAGAATAGAGCCTGCAAGTGTTTTTCACAACAACAGGGCCTGTCCATGTATTGCACAACAACAGGGCCTGCAAGTGTTTTGCACAAGAACAGGGCCTGCAAGTGTTTTGCACAAGAACACGGCCTGCAAGTTTTTTGTACAAGAACAGAACCTGCAAGTGTATTGCACAAGTAAAGGGTATCCAAGTGTTTTGTGCAAGAACAGTGCCTTCAAGTGTTTTTCACAACAACAGGGCCTGCAAGTGTTTTGCACAAGAACAGGGCCTGCAAGTGTTTTGCACAAGAACAGGGCCTGCATATGTTTTGCACAAGAACAGGGGCCGCAAGTGTATTGCACAACAACAGGGCCTGTCCATGTATTGTATTTCCTATAAAACTTTTCAAAAAAAAAAAAGAACAGGACATGCAAGTGTTTTGCACAAGAACAGGGCCTGCAAGTGTTTTGCACCAGAACAGGGCCTACAAGTGTTTTGAACAAGAACAGGGTCTAAAAGTGTTTTGCACAACAAGAGGGTTGGGGAGTGTTTTGCACAAGAACACGGCCTGCAAGTGTTTTGCACAAAAGGGTTGGATAGTGTTTTGCATAAGAATAGAGCCTGCAAGTGTTTTTCACAACAACATGGCGTGCAAGTGTTTTGCTCAAGCACAGGGCCTGCAAGTGTTTTGCACAAGAAAAGGGCCTGTAAGTGTTTTCCAGATGAACACTGCCTGCAAGTGTTTTGCACAAGAACAGGGCCCGCAAGTTGTTTGCACAAGAAAATAACTTGCAAATGTTTTGCACCAGAACAGGGCCTGCAAGTGTTTTGCACAACAACAGGGCCTGTCCATGTATTGCACAACAACAGGGCCTGCAAGTGTTTTGCACCAGAACAGGGCCTGCAAGTGTTTTGCACCAGAACAGGGCCTGCAAGTGTTTTGCATCAGAACAGGGCCTACAAGTGTTTTGCACAACAAGAGGGTTGGAGAGTGTTTTGCACAAGAAAAGGGCCTGCAAGTGTTTTGCACCAGAACAGGGCCTACAAGTGTTTTGAACAAGAACAGGGTCTAAAAGTGTTTTGCACAACAAGAGGGTTGGGGAGTGTTTTGCACAAGAACACGGCCTGCAAGTGTTTTGCACAAAAGGGTTGGATAGTGTTTTGCATAAGAATAGAGCCTGCAAGTGTTTTTCACAACAACATGGCGTGCAAGTGTTTTGCTCAAGCACAGGGCCTGCAAGTGTTTTGCACAAGAAAAGGGCCTGTAAGTGTTTTCCAGATGAACACTGCCTGCAAGTGTTTTGCACAAGAACAGGGCCCGCAAGTTGTTTGCACAAGAAAATAACTTGCAAATGTTTTGCACCAGAACAGGGCCTGCAAGTGTTTTGCACAACAACAGGGCCTGTCCATGTATTGCACAACAACAGGGCCTGCAAGTGTTTTGCACCAGAACAGGGCCTGCAAGTGTTTTGCACCAGAACAGGGCCTGCAAGTGTTTTGCATCAGAACAGGGCCTACAAGTGTTTTGCACAACAAGAGGGTTGGAGAGTGTTTTGCACAAGAAAAGGGCCTGCAAGTGTTTTGCACCAGAACAGGGCCTACAAGTGTTTTGAACAAGAACAGGGTCTAAAAGTGTTTTGCACAACAAGAGGGTTGGGGAGTGTTTTGCACAAGAACACGGCCTGCAAGTGTTTTGCACAAAAGGGTTGGATAGTGTTTTGCATAAGAATAGAGCCTGCAAGTGTTTTTCACAACAACATGGCGTGCAAGTGTTTTGCTCAAGCACAGGGCCTGCAAGTGTTTTGCACAAGAAAAGGGCCTGTAAGTGTTTTCCAGATGAACACTGCCTGCAAGTGTTTTGCACAAGAACAGGGCCCGCAAGTTGTTTGCACAAGAAAATAACTTGCAAATGTTTTGCACCAGAACAGGGCCTGCAAGTGTTTTGCACAACAACAGGGCCTGTCCATGTATTGCACAACAACAGGGCCTGCAAGTGTTTTGCACCAGAACAGGGCCTGCAAGTGTTTTGCACCAGAACAGGGCCTGCAAGTGTTTTGCATCAGAACAGGGCCTACAAGTGTTTTGCACAACAAGAGGGTTGGAGAGTGTTTTGCACAAGAAAAGGGCCTGCAAGTGTTTTGCACCAGAACAGGGCCTACAAGTGTTTTGAACAAGAACAGGGTCTAAAAGTGTTTTGCACAACAAGAGGGTTGGGGAGTGTTTTGCACAAGAACACGGCCTGCAAGTGTTTTGCACAAAAGGGTTGGATAGTGTTTTGCATAAGAATAGAGCCTGCAAGTGTTTTTCACAACAACATGGCGTGCAAGTGTTTTGCTCAAGCACAGGGCCTGCAAGTGTTTTGCACAAGAAAAGGGCCTGTAAGTGTTTTCCAGATGAACACTGCCTGCAAGTGTTTTGCACAAGAACAGGGCCCGCAAGTTGTTTGCACAAGAAAATAACTTGCAAATGTTTTGCACCAGAACAGGGCCTGCAAGTGTTTTGCACAACAACAGGGCCTGTCCATGTATTGCACAACAACAGGGCCTGCAAGTGTTTTGCACCAGAACAGGGCCTGCAAGTGTTTTGCACCAGAACAGGGCCTGCAAGTGTTTTGCATCAGAACAGGGCCTACAAGTGTTTTGCACAACAAGAGGGTTGGAGAGTGTTTTGCACAAGAAAAGGGCCTGCAAGTGTTTTGCACCAGAACAGGGCCTACAAGTGTTTTGAACAAGAACAGGGTCTAAAAGTGTTTTGCACAACAAGAGGGTTGGGGAGTGTTTTGCACAAGAACACGGCCTGCAAGTGTTTTGCACAAAAGGGTTGGATAGTGTTTTGCATAAGAATAGAGCCTGCAAGTGTTTTTCACAACAACATGGCGTGCAAGTGTTTTGCTCAAGCACAGGGCCTGCAAGTGTTTTGCACAAGAAAAGGGCCTGTAAGTGTTTTCCAGATGAACACTGCCTGCAAGTGTTTTGCACAAGAACAGGGCCCGCAAGTTGTTTGCACAAGAAAATAACTTGCAAATGTTTTGCACCAGAACAGGGCCTGCAAGTGTTTTGCACAACAACAGGGCCTGTCCATGTATTGCACAACAACAGGGCCTGCAAGTGTTTTGCACCAGAACAGGGCCTGCAAGTGTTTTGCACCAGAACAGGGCCTGCAAGTGTTTTGCATCAGAACAGGGCCTACAAGTGTTTTGCACAACAAGAGGGTTGGAGAGTGTTTTGCACAAGAAAAGGGCCTGCAAGTGTTTTGCACCAGAACAGGGCCTACAAGTGTTTTGAACAAGAACAGGGTCTAAAAGTGTTTTGCACAACAAGAGGGTTGGGGAGTGTTTTGCACAAGAACACGGCCTGCAAGTGTTTTGCACAAAAGGGTTGGATAGTGTTTTGCATAAGAATAGAGCCTGCAAGTGTTTTTCACAACAACATGGCGTGCAAGTGTTTTGCTCAAGCACAGGGCCTGCAAGTGTTTTGCACAAGAAAAGGGCCTGTAAGTGTTTTCCAGATGAACACTGCCTGCAAGTGTTTTGCACAAGAACAGGGCCCGCAAATTTTTTGCACAAGAAAATAACTTGCAAATGTTTTGCACCAGAACAGGGCCTGCAAGTGTTTTGCACAACAACAGGGCCTGTCCATGTATTGCACAACAACAGGGCCTGCAAGTGTTTTGCACCAGAACAGGGCCTGCAAGTGTTTTGCACCAGAACAGGGCCTGCAAGTGTTTTGCACCAGAACAGGGCCTACAAGTGTTTTGAACAAGAACAGGGTCTAAAAGTGTTTTGCACAACAAGAGGGTTGGAGAGTGTTTTGCACAAGAAAAGGGCCTGCAAGTGTTTTGCACAACAGGGTTGGAGAGTGTTTTGCACAAGAATAGAGCCTGTCCATGTATTGCACAACAACAGGGCCTGCAAGTGTTTTGCACAAGAACAGGGCCTGCAAGTGTTTTGCACCAGAACAAGGCCTACAAGTGTTCTGCACAACAACAGGGCCTGTAAGTGTTTTCCACAGGAACAGTGCCTGCAAGTGTTTTGCACGAGAACACGGCCTGCAAGTTTTTTGAACAAGAACAGAACCTGCAAGTGTATTGCACAAATAAAGGGTATCCAAGTGTTTTGTGCAAGAACAGTGCCTTCAAGTGTTTTTCACAACAACAGGGTTGGAGAGTGTTTTGCACAAGAACAGGACATGCAAGTGTTTTGCTCAAGCACAGGGCCTGCAAGTGTTTTGCACAAGAAAAGGGCCTGTAAGTGTTTTCCAGATGAACACTGCCTGCAAGTGTTTTGCACAAGAACAGGGCCCGCAAGTTTTTTGCACAAGAAAATAACTTGCAAATGTTTTGCACCAGAACAGGGCCTGCAAGTGTTTTGCACAACAACAGGGCCTGTCCATGTATTGCACCAGAACAGGGCCTGCAAGTGTTTTGCACCAGAACAGGGCCTGCAAGTGTTTTGCACCAGAACAGGGCCTGCAAGTGTTTTGCACCAGAACAGGGCCTACAAGTGTTTTGAACAAGAACAGGGTCTAAAAGTGTTTTGCACAACAAGAGGGTTGGAGAGTGTTTTGCACAAGAAAAGGGCCTGCAAGTGTTTTGCACAACAGGGTTGGAGAGTGTTTTGCACAAGAATAGAGCCTGCAAGTGTTTTTCACAACAACAGGGCCTGTCCATGCATTGCACAACAACAGGGCCTGCAAGTGTTTTGCACAAGAACAGGGCCTGCAAGTGTTTTGCACCAGAACAATGCCTGCAAGTGTATTGCACAAGAAAAGGGCCTGAAAGTGTATTGCAGAAGAAAAGGCCCTGAAAGTGTTTTGTACAACAACAGGGCCTGCAAGTGTTTTCCAGAGGAACAGTGCCTGCAACTGTTTTACACAAGAACAGGGCCTGAAAGTGTTGTGCACAAGAACAGGGCCTGAAAGTGTTTTGCCCAAGAACAGGGCCTGCAAATGTTTTAAACAAGAACAGTGCCTGCAAATCATTGCACAAGAATAGGGTCTGTACATGTATTGCCCAACAACAGGGGGGAAGGGTGGGGCGGAGAAAATGTTTGTATTTCCTATAAAACTTTAAAAAAAAAAAAAAAAGAACAGGACATGCAAGTGTTTTGCACCAAAACAGGGCCTACAAGTGTTTTGCACCAGAACAGGGCCTACAAGTGTTTTGAACAAGAACAGGGTCTAAAATTGTTTTGCACAACAAGAGGGTTGGGGAGTGTTTTGCACAAGAAGAGGGCCTGCAAGTGTTTTGCACAACAGGGTTGGATAGTGTTTTTACAAGAATAGAGCCTGCAAGTGTTTTTCACAACAACAGGGCCTGTCCATGTATTGCACAACAACAGGGCCTGCAAGTGTTTTGCACAAGAACAGGGCCTGCAAGTGTTTTGCACCAGAACAAGGCCTACAAGTGTTCTGCACAACAACAGGGCCTGTAAGTGTTTTCCAGAGGAACAGTGCCTGCAAGTGTTTTGCACGAGAACACAGCCTGCAAGTTTTTTGAACAAGAACAGAACCTGCAAGTGTATTGCACAAGTAAAGGGTATCCAAGTGTTTTGTGCAAGAACAGTGCCTTCAAGTGTTTTTCACAACAACAGGGTTGGAGAGTGTTTTGCACAAGAACAGGACATGCAAGTGTTTTGCACAAGAACAGGGCCTGCAAGTGTTTTGCAGAAGAACAGGGTCTGCAAGTGTTTTTCACAAGAAAAATGGCGGCAAGTATTTAGCACAACAGGGTTGGAGAGTGTTTTGCAAAAGAACAGGGCCTGTACGTGTTTTGCATAAGAACAATGCCTGCAAGTGTTTTGCACAAAAACAGCGTCTGAAAGTGTATTGCACAAGAAAAGGGCCTGAAAGTGTATTGCAGAAGAAAAGGCCGTGAAAGTGTTTTGCACAACAACAGGGCCTGTAAGTGTTTTCCAGAGGAACAGTGCCTGCAACTGTTTTACAAAAGAACAGGGCCTGAAAGTGTTGTGCACAAGAACAGGGCCTGAAAGTGTTTTGCCCAAGAACAGGGCCTGCAAATGTTTTAAACAAGAACAGTGCCTGCAAATCATTGCACAAGAATAGGGTCTGTACATGTATTGCCCAACAACAGGGGGGAAGGGTGGGGGGGAGAAAATGTTTGTATTTCCTATAAAACTTAAAAAAAAAAAAAAGAACAGGACATGCAAGTGTTTTGCACCAGAACAGGGCCTACAAGTGTTTTGAACAAGAACAGGGTCTAAAAGTGTTTTGCACAACAAGAGGGTTGGGGAGTGTTTTGCACAAGAACAGGGCCTGCAAGTTTTTTGCACAACAGGGTTGGATAGTGTTTTGCATAAGAATAGAGCCTGCAAGTGTTTTTCACAACAACATGGCCTGCAAGTGTTTTGCTCAAGCACAGGGCCTGCAAGTGTTTTGCACAAGAAAAGGGCCTGTAAGTGTTTTCCAGATGAACACTGCCTGCAAGTGTTTTGCACAAGAACAGGGCCCGCAAGTTTTTTGCACAAGAAAATAACTTGCAAATGTTTTGCACCAGAACAGGGCCTGCAAGTGTTTTGCACAACAACAGGGCCTGTCCATGTATTGCACAACAACAGGGCCTGCAAGTGTTTTGCACCAGAACAGGGCCTGCAAGTGTTTTGCACCAGAACCGGGCCTGCAAGTGTTTTGCATCAGAACAGGGCCTACAAGTGTTTTGCACAACAAGAGGGTTGGAGAGTGTTTTGCACAAGAAAAGGGCCTGCAAGTGTTTTGCACCAGAACAGGGCCTACAAGTGTTTTGAACAAGAACAGGGTCTAAAAGTGTTTTGCACAACAAGAGGGTTGGGGAGTGTTTTGCACAAGAACACTGTCAGATGTAAATGCCTTATTCTCTAATGTGTAAATAGTATATGAATGGGATATCAGGGGTTAACTTATTCTTCAATCCTTAATGTATTCATGACTCATCACTCCCACACATAGCTCCACCCATTGTATATATAAGGAGCCATCTTCACCCTTTTCCTTGCTTCTATCTGTGAATATTCAGTGAATATAGAATGCCTATTGTAAATAAAAGGAAATATATTTAAATCTTTACTTCTTAATATCTTTATTGAGTCTGATCCAGAAAATATTGCAACAAGCTGGTAGCAGAGGATGGTTAATTGACTCAATAAAAACTTAAAAATGTCTAAGAAGGATAGGCCCAACACCAGGGCCTACAGCAAAGAAATGGAAACAGAACAAGAAATAATCAACGAATCCACAAACGCAATTTCAAGAGAATCCGAAGAATACACCACTGAAGACGAAGAAATAATAGATGAAAACGATGACCAGAAGAAAATCGAAATAGAGAATAACGAACTCAGGTCAGAGATATTAAAACTATTAAAAAGCCAGAAAAATGATGAAAGCCTCATCGCGAACCTCCAAGAAATGCTGAAGAACAGCGGAGCAGCGAAAGAGAAAAACATCACTAATGAGAAGTCTAAAGAACCAAAAATTGTGAGTGATATGACTACAGAGAAAGCTATTACGAAGAAGAAGAAATGTGATCCCGCGCGAAATTTTGAATGGCAGCCATCTTGGTTTCAACAGGCCTCCAAGGTGAGCGAAGCAGAGCCAATCAAAACGCTCAGTTCAAAATTTCTGGCGCGAAAAACATTATCTGACAACGAAAATGAAAAAGAGGATTCAAACTCCTCGGAAGAGCCAGAATCAGAAAGTGAAGATGATTCAACAAAATCCCAAGTAAAGTCAGCGATGAAAACGCTTTTTGCTGCATTTGGGCCAAAACTAAAAATTACCAAAAAGACACCGAAGAAGAGAGCGAACAAGCCGATACCTCAAGACCTGCCCGCTCCCATCCTGACTTCGAGAGCGACGACGCCCGAACCTAGAGAGCCTTGTCGATTCCGCCCTACACCAAAGACCGAAGCAAGTGACTACGCTTCCAAAAAGAAAAGAAGAGCAGCCGCCGTCGTCAGAGCTCCCAAGGCCGAAACAGAGACCGACTCATCTGAAGAAGAGCAAAGCGAGCGAGCCGCGGTGGAGAGAACCTTCCATAACGAAGTCAAAGAAGAAATGGACAACGCGCATGCGCGAAACTACGCAGACGACCCAGGAAGACATGAACTGGTGAAAGAGCCACGCAGACTCGTTGCGAGCATCCCCATGCCGTTTTGCAATTTTCTACACTTGCGAGACCACGGACTACCTCAGGTTGTAAGTAATGGACAAAATAATGTGGGAAACTTACCCAGTGACTTCCCAAAACTAAGGGTTGATGGCATTAATTTGCAAGAATGGTATCAACAGCTCCAGGTGGTCTTTATGAAAGAAAACTTACTATTCTTTATCACTAGTCCCCCAAAAAGACCTTGGACTTTAAAAATAGATTGTTTACATCATAGAGCTTTTTACTTAATAATATCTAGTGTGTCTCCTGCAATGTATCATAGCATCAAACCAAATCAGACTGTTTCTGAAATTATCCAATGCATGTTTAATTTGTTTCACAGCGACAGTGTAGCTACCACCACAAGAATGTCTAAGGATTTCTTTTCATCTAGAGTAAAACCAGGGGTTTCCATAAGTGAGCATTTAATATCTTTAAACAAAATAAGAGCTGAGCTGCACTTGAGGGGGGAGGTGATTTCAGACCAAACAATGAAAAGTGTTATTATCAACTCACTTGATTCATCATGGGATAGCTTTATGTCACATTTAGACACTATCAATCTAGGATATTTATCCATAGAAAGTCTATCTAACAAATTGATAGCAGAAGACAATTCAAGAAAAAATCGTTCTAGCAATCACACAGAACACAAACCTTTTAAGAAAGTAGTTTTCCAAGAAAAATATAATGAAACATACAAATGTCACAATTGTGGATCCAGGGAACACAATAGAAGAGATTGCCCCAAAATTTCAAAGGAAAGACATAGGTCAGAATATAGGAACAAATACAATTATAGACAGTCCTCCATAGATAGACATAGATATAGGAGCCCACCAAATTACAGAGAAAATAGAGGGGGCAGAGAAAATTCAAAAGATAGAAAATCTGGTTCACTGAATGGACTAAACAAACAAGACAACACAAAATTACAGCAAAATGAGAACAATAATTGGCTTATTGATTCTGGAGCAACTAATCACACCACTAATAACAAAAATATATTGTCTTCATTTACAGAAGATAAATTTGTAATAAAGGTAGCTAACCAAGAAAAGGTTCAAGTATTAGGCAGAGGGAATGTAACTTTGCCTGGTCTAGGAAAAATAGAGGGGGTATTGTTAATACCTGAAATACCTCATAACATACTAAGTGCCATAAAACTAAGTAGAGATTCTGACATTAATATAGTTTTCTCAAAGGGAAAAGCGACTTTAGAGAAGAATAAAACAAGTATAGGCACTGTAACGATTAAAGGAGGCCTACCTTATTTGATAACAAAGGAAGAATGGTTGCATAACATTGATTCAAATATAGAAGATTGTATTGAAGCAGATGATGAAAATATTAGCAACAGTGACAATGATGAATGTAAAATATCTCATAATCATACAGATACACACGATAAAAAAAAACCAAAAATAGGTAAGCCAATTCATGATGAGTGTGCTCACATCTTGCATAGGAAGTTAGGACATGCCAGTTTTCCTGTAGTACAAAAAATGACTGAACACGCAGAAGGTGTCAAAATAAAAAATTGTGAAAACTATTTGGAATGCTCAGTATGTAAATCTACAAAACTAAAAACTAGTCCCAGGCCAAGAAACTCTACTAGATCAACTAACAAAATTTTTGACTTAGTACACATGGACCTAGTAGGCCCATTAACTCCATCAATCACTTATAGAAAACGTTACTTCCTGACAATAGTAGACGATTATAGCCGTTATGGGTTTGTTTATACACTAAAACATAAAGATGAAACATTTCAAAAATTTAAGGAATTTTACAAACGCATAGAAACACAACACAATATCAGAATAAAACAAATTATGACAGATAGGGGATGTGAATTCATGTCTAAAGAATTCTCCCAATGGTTAAAGGACAGAGGAATGCTACATTACACGTCTAGTCCATTTTCTGCGTTCCAGAACGGAATTGCAGAGAGGAAAAATTCCACATTACAAACCATGATTAGGTGCACATTGGAGGATGCTGGCTTAAGCAAACAATTTTGGTCAGAAGCCCTACATTATTCAAATTACACACAAAATAGAACCTGGTCCAGTATTGTAAACAAGACGCCATACGAAGTAATGTATAATAGGAAGCCAAAATTATCACACATGCACATATTTGGAGTCACTGCAGACGTACACATACCCAAACAGTTGAGAAGAAAGGGAGAAAATGTATCCAGAAGACTCAGATTCATGGGATATGAAACTGGCACCAAAGGATACAGATTCATTGATAATAATAACAAATTTATAGTTTCCAGAACAGCTGTGTTCCATGAACAAGCCAACTGGTCTAAATTACATCTTAATGAAATATTTCCAAATAAATGCAAAGAAACAAAACCTCATGAGGAAGGGACCATAGAAAAACAAAATATCAACAAACACAAAAGCAAAACTAAAACTTGGACAAATAGCCAACACAAAATAAGGACAGACACACTGACAAAAAAGGAAGCAAGATATTTGCACGATAACAATAGCAAACCTGAAAGAGTCATTAGGAACAACAGGAATCAAATGCCAAATAAATACAGGGATTACATAATGCATATGGATGGTGAACCAATAACACCTAACACATATGAGGAAGTGTTAAAACTTCCTCGTGAAGAAAAAGAAAAATGGGAACTAGCTATGAAGAAAGAGATGGAAAGTTTACAAGGATTAAATGTATTTACACCTGCAATTGCACCTAAAGATAAAACAATTATTGGTACCAGGTGGATATATAAAATTAAGAATTTAGAAGGAGGCAATACTCTATACAAAGCTAGATTAGTTGCACAAGGTTATGCACAGAAATATCCGGAGGACTATACTGATACGTATTCCCCCACAGTAAGAACAGAGAGTGTCAAAACAGCTCTAGTGGTAGCATCAGCACTCAACCTTGATGTATTTCAATATGACATACAGACTGCTTATCTACACGCGAAACTAGATAAGGAAATATATGTAAGAGCACCTCACAGTCAATACACCAACAAAAATGAAATTTGGTTGTTGAATAAGAGTTTGTACGGATTAAAACAATCTGGTAAAAGATGGTATGATTGTTTGGTAAAAGTACTTAAGACTATGGATTTCAATGCTACCACTGCTGATAACTGTTTTTTTGTCAAAAAGGGCGACAACTACGTTGAATTTGTATTGATTTACGTAGATGACATTTTGTATATAGGAAAACACAAAGAGAGAAGAGAAACTTTTGTAAATAAGTTAAATGAACATTTCTCGTTGAAATCCCTAGGTAAAGTGAACAAATATCTTGGTGTCCAAATTAATAAGACTAGAAGGGGATTCAAACTTACTCAAAGAGATAAAATTATAGAACTTTTGAATAAATGTAACCTAATCAATGCCAAACCCTGTGATACTCCTATGCAAACTGATTTTCTTAGAAATACTGATGAATCTTCCCCTGAATTCAAGGATAACACGTTTTATAGATCAATCATAGGTTCGCTTCTCTATATATCTAATTGGACTAGGCCAGATATCGCTTTACCACTCAACTTATTATCCAGACACGTCAGCAAACCAACAATGTATCACTGGGAAGCTGTTAAAAGAATTTTAAGATATCTGAAAAGTACTCTAGATTTCTGCTTAGTATTAGAACCTAGTGATAATAAAGAACCAAAGCTTGTATGTTACGCAGATGCAGATTGGGCTGGAGACACGTCATGCAGAAAAAGTACATCTGGCTATATTTTTCTCTTAAATGACTGTCCAGTTTACTGGTACACTGGTAAACAAGAACTAGTAGCCACTTCAACGACAGAAGCAGAATATGTTTGTTTATCCAAAGCTGCAAATAACCTTGTATGGTTTAACGATTTAATTTCAGATGTTTGGAGAAAACCTGCTTTGCCTTTTGTCATGCATGAAGACAATAAAGCAGCTATTGAAATATCTAGATCTGATGCCATTGGACAAAGGTCCAGACATATAGATATAAAATTTAAACATGTGAGACAGTTGTCTCAGGATGGATTTATTAAAGCAATACACTGTGATACTTCAGAACAATTAGCTGACATATTAACAAAGCCCTTACCTTCTAAACAGCACAAATATCTGACTTCTAAACTGCATATTTTATATTGTCCTGAATCTGAATGTAATTGGTGTTGTATAACGAATCGGCATTTAGAGGGGGATTTGTCAGATGTAAATGCCTTATTCTCTAATGTGTAAATAGTATATGAATGGGATATCAGGGGTTAATTTATTCTTCAATCATTAATGTATTCATGACTCATCACTCCCACACATAGCTCCACCCATTGTATATATAAGGAGCCATCTTCACCCTTTTCCTTGCTTCTATCTGTGAATATTCAGTGAATATAGAATGCCTATTGTAAATAAAAGGAAATATATTTAAATCTTTACTTCTTAATATCTTTATTGAGTCTGATCCAGAAAATATTGCAACAAACACGGCCTGCAAGTGTTTTGCACAAAAGGGTTGGATAGTGTTTTGCTCAAGCACAGGGCCTGCAAGTGTTTTGCACAAGAAAAGGGCCTGTAAGTGTTTTCCAGATGAACACTGCCTGCAAGTGTTTTGCACAAGAACAGGGCCCGCAAGTTTTTTGCACAAGAAAATAACTTGCAAATGTTTTGCACCAGAACAGGGCCTGCAAGTGTTTTGCACAACAACAGGGCCTGTCCATGTATTGCACAACAACAGGGCCTGCAAGTGTTTTGCACCAGAACAGGGCCTGCAAGTGTTTTGCACCAGAACAGGGCCTGCAAGTGTTTTGCACCAGAACAGGGCCTACAAGTGTTTTGAACAAGAACAGGGTCTAAAAGTGTTTTGCACAACAAGAGGGTTGGAGAGTGTTTTGCACAAGAAAAGGGCCTGCAAGTGTTTTGCACAACAGGGTTGGAGAGTGTTTTGCACAAGAATAGAGCCTGCAAGTGTTTTTCACAACAACAGGGCCTGCAAATGTTTTAAACAAGAACAGTGCCTGCAAATCATTGCACAAGAATAGGGTCTGTACATGTATTGCCCAACAACAGGGGGGAAGGGTGGGGGGGAGAAAATGTTTGTATTTCCTATAAAACTTTTCAAAAAAAAAAAAAAGAACAGGACATGCAAGTGTTTTGCACCAAAACAGGGCCTACAAGTGTTTTGCACCAGAACAGGGCCTACAAGTGTTTTGAACAAGAACAGGGTCTAAAAGTGTTTTGCATAACAAGAGGGTTGGGGAGTGTTTTGCACAAGAACAGGGCCTGCAAGTGTTTTGCACAACAGGGTTGGATAGTGTTTTGCATAAGAATAGAGCCTGCAAGTGTTTTTCACAACAACATGGCCTGCAAGTGTTTTGCTCAAGCAGAGGGCCTGCAAGTGTTTTGCACAAGAAAAGGGCCTGTAAGTGTTTTCCAGATGAACACTGCCTGCAAGTGTTTTGCACAAGAACAGGGCCCGCAAGTTTTTTGCACAAGAAAATAACTTGCAAATGTTTTGCACCAGAACAGGGCCTGCAAGTGTTTTGCACAACAACAGGGCCTGTCCATGTATTGCACAACAACAGGGCCTGCAAGTGTTTTGCACCAGAACAGGGCCTGCAAGTGTTTTGCACCAGAACAGGGCCTGCAAGTGTTTTGCATCAGAACAGGGCCTACAAGTGTTTTGCACAACAAGAGGGTTGGAGAGTGTTTTGCACAAGAAAAGGGCCTGCAAGTGTTTTGCACCAGAACAGGGCCTACAAGTGTTTTGAACAAGAACAGGGTCTAAAAGTGTTTTGCACAACAAGAGGGTTGGGGAGTGTTTTGCACAAGAACACGGCCTGCAAGTGTTTTGCACAAAAGGGTTGGATAGTGTTTTGCATAAGAATAGAGCCTGCAAGTGTTTTTCACAACAACATGGCGTGCAAGTGTTTTGCTCAAGCACAGGGCCTGCAAGTGTTTTGCACAAGAAAAGGGCCTGTAAGTGTTTTCCAGATGAACACTGCCTGCAAGTGTTTTGCACAAGAACAGGGCCCGCAAGTTTTTTGCACAAGAAAATAACTTGCAAATGTTTTGCACCAGAACAGGGCCTGCAAGTGTTTTGCACAACAACAGGGCCTGTCCATGTATTGCACAACAACAGGGCCTGCAAGTGTTTTGCACCAGAACAGGGCCTGCAAGTGTTTTGCACCAGAACAGGGCCTGCAAGTGTTTTGCACCAGAACAGGGCCTACAAGTGTTTTGAACAAGAACAGGGTCTAAAAGTGTTTTGCACAACAAGAGGGTTGGAGAGTGTTTTGCACAAGAAAAGGGCCTGCAAGTGTTTTGCACAACAGGGTTGGAGAGTGTTTTGCACAAGAATAGAGCCTGCAAGTGTTTTTCACAACAACAGGGCCTGCAAATGTTTTAAACAAGAACAGTGCCTGCAAATCATTGCACAAGAATAGGGTCTGTACATGTATTGCCCAACAACAGGGGGGAAGGGTGGGGGGGAGAAAATGTTTGTATTTCCTATAAAACTTAAAAAAAAAAAAAAAGAACAGGACATGCCAGTGTTTTGCACCAGAACAGGGCCTACAAGTGTTTTGAACAAGAACAGGGTCTAAAAGTGTTTTGCACAACAAGAGGGTTGGGGAGTGTTTTGCACAAGAACAGGGCCTGCAAGTGTTTTGCACAACAGGGTTGGATAGTGTTTTGCATAAGAATAGAGCCTGCAAGTGTTTTTCACAACAACATGGCCTGCAAGTGTTTTGCTCAAGCACAGGGCCTGCAAGTGTTTTGCACAAGAAAAGGGCCTGTAAGTGTTTTCCAGATGAACACTGCCTGCAAGTGTTTTGCACAAGAACAGGGCCCGCAAGTTTTTTGCACAACAACAGAGCTTGCAACTATTTTGGACAACAACAAGGCCTGCCAGTGTTTTCAAGAGGAACAGGGACTGCGAGTGTTTTGCACATGAAAAATGGCTGCAAGTGTTTTGCACAAGAACAGAGCCTGCAAGTGTTTCGCACAAGAACAGGGCCTGCAAGTGTTTTGCACAACAAAAAGGCCTGCCACTGTTTTCAAGTGGAACAGGTACTGTGAGTGTTTTGCACAAGAAAAATGGCTGCAAGTGTTTAGCACAAGAACAGAGCCTGCAAGTGTTTTGAACAAAAACAGAGCTTGCAACTATTTTGCACAAGAACAGGGTCTGAAAGTGTATTGCACAAAAACAGGTCCTACAAGTGTTTTGCACAAGAACAGGTCCTGCACGTGTATTCCACAAGAACAGGGCCTGCCAGTGTTTTACACAAGAACAGTGCCTGCCAGTGTTTTGCACAAGAACAGGGCCTGCAAGTGTTTTGCACAAGAACAGAGCTTGCAACTATTTTGGACAACAACAAGGCCTGCCAGTGTTTTCAAGAGGAACAGGGACTGCGAGTCTTTTGCACATGAAAAATGGCTGCAAGTGTT
This sequence comes from Pantherophis vulpinus, assembly GCA_037215915.1. NCBI lineage: Eukaryota > Metazoa > Chordata > Lepidosauria > Squamata > Colubridae > Pantherophis > Pantherophis vulpinus. The sequence continues at coordinate 1,578,155 of JAXLNS010000044.1, read as the reverse complement.
TTGCACAAGAACAGGACCTGCAAGTGTTTTGAACAAGAACAGAGCTTGCAACTATTTTGAACAACAACAAGGCCTGCCAGTGTTTTACACAAGAACAGTGCCTGCCAGTGTTTTGTACAAGAACAGGACCTGCAAGTGTTTTGCACAAGAACAGGGCTTGCCAGTGTTTTACACAAGAACAGTGCCTGCCAGTGTTTTGTACAAGAACAGGACCTGCAAGTGTTTTGCACAAGAACAGGGCCTACAAGTGTATTGCACAAGAACAGGGCTTGCAAGTGTTTTGCACAACAACAAGGCCTGCAAGTGTTTTGAACAAAAAGAGAGCCTGCAAGTGTTTTGAACAACAACAAGGCCTGCCAGTGTTTTCAAGAGGAACAGGGACTGTGAGTGTTTTGCACATTAAAAATGGCTGCAAGTGTTTAGCACAAGAACAGAGCCTGCAAGTGTTTTGAACAAAAACAGAGCTTGCAACTATTTTGGACAACAACAAGGCCTGCCACTGTTTTCAAGAGGAACAGGGACTGTGAGTGTTCTGCACAAGACAAATGGCTGCAAGTGTTTAGCACAAGAACAGAGCCTGCAAGTGTTTTGAACAAAAACAGAGCTTGCAACTATTTTGCACAAGAACAGGGTCTGAAAGTGTATTGCACAGAAACAGGTCCTGCAAGTATTTTGCACAAGAACAGGGCCTGCCAGTGTATTCCACAAGAACAGGGCCTGCCAGTGTTTTACACAAGAACAGTGCCTGCCAGTGTTTTGTACAACAACAAGGCCTGCCAGTGTTTTGCACAAGAACAAGACCTGCGAGTGTTTTGCACAAGAACAGAGCCTGCAAGTGTTTTGAAGAAAAACAGAGCTTGCAACTATTTTGCACAAGAACAGGGTCTGAAACTGTATTGCACAAAAACAGGTCCTACAAGTGTTTTGCACAAGAACAGGGCCTGCAAGTGTTTTGCACAACAACAGGGCCTGCCAGTGTTTTACACAAGAACAGTGCCTGCAAGTGTTTTGCACAAGAACAGAGCCTGCATTTGGTTTGCACAAGAACAGGTCCTCCAAGGGGTTTTTTTACAACAACAGGGCCTGCAAGTGGTTTGCACAAAAACAGAACTTGCAAGTATTTGCCTGCAAGTGTTTTTCACAAAAACAGGGCCTGCAAGTGTTTTGAACAAAAAGAGAGCCTGCAAGTGTTTTCAACAACAACAGGGCCTGCTAGTGTTTTAAAGAGGAACAGGGACTGTGAGTGTTTTGCACATTAAAAATGGCTGCAAGTGTTTAGCACAAGAACAGAGCCTGCAAGTGTTTTGAACAAAAACAGAGCTTGCAACTATTTTGGACAACAACAAGGCCTGCCACTGTTTTCAAGAGGAACAGGGACTGCGAGTGTTTTGCACATGAAAAATGGCTGCAAGTGTTTTGCACAAGAACAGAGCCTGCAAGTGTTTTGCACAAGAACAGGGCCTGCAAGTGTTTTGCACAACAAAAAGGCCTGCCACTGTTTTCAAGTGGAACAGGTACTGTGAGTATTTTGCACAAGAAAAATGGCTGCAAGTGTTTAGCACAAGAACAGAGTCTGCAAGTGTTTTGAACAAAAACAGAGCTTGCAACTATTTTGCACAAGAACAGGGTCTGAAAGTGTATTGCACAAAAACAGGTCCTACAAGTGTTTTGCACAAGAACAGGGCCTGCAAATGTTTTCCAGAGGAACAGTGCCTGCAAGTGTTTTGAACAAGAACAGGACCTGCAAGTGTTTTGCACAAGAACAGGGCCTGCAAGTGTTTTGCACAAGAACAGAGCTTGCAACTATTTTGGACAACAACAAGGCCTGCCAGTGTTTTCAAGAGGAACAGGGACTGCGAGTCTTTTGCACATGAAAAATGGCTGCAAGTGTTTTGCACAAGAACAGGACCTGCAAGTGTTTTGAACAAGAACAGAGCTTGCAACTATTTTGAACAACAACAAGGCCTGCCAGTGTTTTACACAAGAACAGTGCCTGCCAGTGTTTTGTACAAGAACAGGACCTGCAAGTGTTTTGCACAAGAACAGGGCCTACAAGTGTATTGCACAAGAACAGGGCTTGCAAGTGTTTTGCACAACAACAAGGCCTGCAAGTGTTTTGAACAAAAAGAGAGCCTGCAAGTGTTTTGAACAACAACAAGGCCTGCCAGTGTTTTCAAGAGGAACAGGGACTGTGAGTGTTTTGCACATTAAAAATGGCTGCAAGTGTTTAGCACAAGAACAGAGCCTGCAAGTGTTTTGAACAAAAACAGAGCTTGCAACTATTTTGGACAACAACAAGGCCTGCCACTGTTTTCAAGAGGAACAGGGACTGTGAGTGTTCTGCACAAGACAAATGGCTGCAAGTGTTTAGCACAAGAACAGAGCCTGCAAGTGTTTTGAACAAAAACAGAGCTTGCAACTATTTTGCACAAGAACAGGGTCTGAAAGTGTATTGCACAGAAACAGGTCCTGCAAGTATTTTGCACAAGAACAGGGCCTGCCAGTGTATTCCACAAGAACAGGGCCTGCCAGTGTTTTACACAAGAACAGTGCCTGCCAGTGTTTTGTACAACAACAAGGCCTGCCAGTGTTTTGCACAAGAACAAGACCTGCGAGTGTTTTGCACAAGAACAGAGCCTGCAAGTGTTTTGAAGAAAAACAGAGCTTGCAACTATTTTGCACAAGAACAGGGTCTGAAACTGTATTGCACAAAAACAGGTCCTACAAGTGTTTTGCACAAGAACAGGGCCTGCAAGTGTTTTGCACAACAACAGGGCCTGCCAGTGTTTTACACAAGAACAGTGCCTGCAAGTGTTTTGCACAAGAACAGAGCCTGCATTTGGTTTGCACAAGAACAGGTCCTCCAAGGGGTTTTTTTACAACAACAGGGCCTGCAAGTGGTTTGCACAAAAACAGAACTTGCAAGTATTTGCCTGCAAGTGTTTTTCACAAAAACAGGGCCTGCAAGTGTTTTGAACAAAAAGAGAGCCTGCAAGTGTTTTCAACAACAACAGGGCCTGCTAGTGTTTTAAAGAGGAACAGGGACTGTGAGTGTTTTGCACATTAAAAATGGCTGCAAGTGTTTAGCACAAGAACAGAGCCTGCAAGTGTTTTGAACAAAAACAGAGCTTGCAACTATTTTGGACAACAACAAGGCCTGCCACTGTTTTCAAGAGGAACAGGGACTGCGAGTGTTTTGCACATGAAAAATGGCTGCAAGTGTTTTGCACAAGAACAGAGCCTGCAAGTGTTTTGCACAAGAACAGGGCCTGCAAGTGTTTTGCACAACAAAAAGGCCTGCCACTGTTTTCAAGTGGAACAGGTACTGTGAGTATTTTGCACAAGAAAAATGGCTGCAAGTGTTTAGCACAAGAACAGAGTCTGCAAGTGTTTTGAACAAAAACAGAGCTTGCAACTATTTTGCACAAGAACAGGGTCTGAAAGTGTATTGCACAAAAACAGGTCCTACAAGTGTTTTGCACAAGAACAGGGCCTGCAAATGTTTTCCAGAGGAACAGTGCCTGCAAGTGTTTTGAACAAGAACAGGACCTGCAAGTGTTTTGCACAAGAACAGGGCCTGCAAGTGTTTTGCACAAGAACAGAGCTTGCAACTATTTTGGACAACAACAAGGCCTGCCAGTGTTTTCAAGAGGAACAGGGACTGCGAGTCTTTTGCACATGAAAAATGGCTGCAAGTGTTTTGCACAAGAACAGGACCTGCAAGTGTTTTGAACAAGAACAGAGCTTGCAACTATTTTGAACAACAACAAGGCCTGCCAGTGTTTTACACAAGAACAGTGCCTGCCAGTGTTTTGTACAAGAACAGGACCTGCAAGTGTTTTGCACAAGAACAGGGCTTGCCAGTGTTTTACACAAGAACAGTGCCTGCCAGTGTTTTGTACAAGAACAGGACCTGCAAGTGTTTTGCACGAGAACACGGCCTGCAAGTTTTTTGAACAAGAACAGAACCTGCAAGTGTATTGCACAAATAAAGGGTATCCAAGTGTTTTGTGCAAGAACAGTGCCTTCAAGTGTTTTTCACAACAACAGGGTTGGAGAGTGTTTTGCACAACAACAGGACATGCAAGTGTTTTGCACAAGAACAGGGCCTGCAAGTGTTTTGCACAAGAACAGGGCCTGCAAGTGTTTTGCAGAAGAACAGGGTCTGCAAGTGTTTTTCACAAGTAAAATGGCGGCAAGTGTTTAGCACAACAGGGTTGGAGAGTGTTTTGCAAAAGAACAGGGCCTGCACGTGTTTTGCATAAGAACAATGCCTGCAAGTGTTTTGCACAAAAACAGCGTCTGAAAGTGTTTTGCACAAGAAAAGGGCCTGAAAGTGTATTGCAGAAGAAAAGGCCCTGAAAGTGTTTTGCACAAGAACAGGACCTGCAAGTGTTTTGAACAAGAACAGAGCTTGCAACTATTTTGAACAACAACAAGGCCTGCCAGTGTTTTACACAAGAACAGTGCCTGCCAGTGTTTTGTACAAGAACAGGACCTGCAAGTGTTTTGCACAAGAACAGGGCTTGCCAGTGTTTTACACAAGAACAGTGCCTGCCAGTGTTTTGTACAAGAACAGGACCTGCAAGTGTTTTGCACGAGAACACGGCCTGCAAGTTTTTTGAACAAGAACAGAACCTGCAAGTGTATTGCACAAATAAAGGGTATCCAAGTGTTTTGTGCAAGAACAGTGCCTTCAAGTGTTTTTCACAACAACAGGGTTGGAGAGTGTTTTGCACAACAACAGGACATGCAAGTGTTTTGCACAAGAACAGGGCCTGCAAGTGTTTTGCACAAGAACAGGGCCTGCAAGTGTTTTGCAGAAGAACAGGGTCTGCAAGTGTTTTTCACAAGTAAAATGGCGGCAAGTGTTTAGCACAACAGGGTTGGAGAGTGTTTTGCAAAAGAACAGGGCCTGCACGTGTTTTGCATAAGAACAATGCCTGCAAGTGTTTTGCACAAAAACAGCGTCTGAAAGTGTTTTGCACAAGAAAAGGGCCTGAAAGTGTATTGCAGAAGAAAAGGCCCTGAAAGTGTTTTGCACAACAACAGGGCCTGTAAGTGTTTTCCAGAGGAACAGTGCCTGCAACTGTTTTGCACAAGAACAGGGCCTGCAAGTGTTGTGCACAAAAACAGCGTCTGAAAGTGTATTGCACAAGAAAAGGGCCTGTAAGTGTTTTCCAGAGGAACAGTGCCTGCAACTGTTTTACACAAGAACAGGGCCTGAAAGTGTTGTGCAAAAGAACAGGGCCTGAAAGTGTTTTGCCCAAGAACAGGGCCCGCAAGTTTTTTGCACAACAACAGGGCCTGTCCATGTATTGCACAACAACAGGGCCTGCAAGTGTTTTGCACCAGAACAGGGCCTGCAAGTGTTTTGCACCAGAACAGGGCCTGCAAGTGTTTTGAACAAGAACAGGGTCTAAAAGTGTTTTGCACAACAGGGTTGGAGAGTGTTTTGCACAAGAATAGAGCCTGCAAGTGTTTTTCACAACAACAGGGCCTGTCCATCCATTGCACAAGAACAGGGCCTGCAAGTGTTTTGCACAAGAAAAGGGCCTGCAAGTGTTTTGCAGAAGAACAGGGTCTGCAAGTGTTTTTCACAAGAAAAATGGCGGCAAGTGTTTAGCACAACAGGGTTGGAGAGTGTTTTGCAAAAGAACAGGGCCTGCAAGTGTTTTGCACAAAAACAGCGTCTGAAAGTGTATTGCACAAGAAAAGGGCCTGAAAGTGTATTGCAGAAGAAAAGGCCCTGAAAGTGTTTTGCACAACAACAGGGCCTGTAAGTGTTTTCCAGAGGAACAGTGCGTGCAACTGTTTTACACAAGAACAGGGCCTGAAAGTGTTGTGCACAAAAACAGAACCTGCAAGTGTTTTGCCCAAGAACAGGGCCTGCAAATGTTTTAAACAAGAACATTGCCTGCAAATCATTGCACAAGAATAGGGTCTGTACATGTATTGCCCAAGAACAGGGGGGAAGGGTTGGGGGGGAGAAAATGTTTGTATTTCCTATAAAACTTTAAAAAAAAAAAAAACAGAACATGCAAGTGTTTTGCACAAGAACAGGGCCTGTATGTGTTTTCCAGAGGAACAGTGCCTGCAAGTGTTTTGCACAAGAACAGGGTCTAAAAGTGTTTTGCACAACAAGAGGGTTGGGGAGTGTTTTGCAAAAGAACAGGGCCTGTAAGTGTTTTCCAGAGGAACAGTGCCTGCAAGTGTTTTGGACGAGAACACGGCCTGCAAGTTTTTTGAACAAGAACAGAACCTGCAAGTGTATTGCACAAGTAAAGGGTATCCAAGTGTTTTGTGCAAGAACAGTGCCTTCAAGTGTTTTGCACAACAGGGTTGGAGAGTGTTTTGCACAAGAATAGAGCCTGCAAGTGTTTTTCACAACAACAGGGCCTGTCCATGTATTGCACAACAATAGGGCCTGCAAGTGTTTTGCACAAGAACAGGGCCTGCAAGTGTTTTGCACAAGAACACGGCCTGCAAGTTTTTTGAACAAGAACAGAACCTGCAAGTGTATTGCACAAGTAAAGGGTATCCAAGTGTTTTGTGCAAGAACAGTGCCTTCAAGTGTTTTTCACAACAACAGGGCCTGCAAGTGTTTTGCACAAGAACAGGGCCTGCAAGTGCTTTGCACAAGAACAGGGCCTGCATATGTTTTGCACAAGAACACGGCCTGCAAGTGTTTTGCACAAAAGGGTTGGATAGTGTTTTGCATAAGAATAGAGCCTGCAAGTGTTTTTCACAACAACATGGCGTGCAAGTGTTTTGCTCAAGCACAGGGCCTGCAAGTGTTTTGCACAAGAAAAGGGCCTGTAAGTGTTTTCCAGATGAACACTGCCTGCAAGTGTTTTGCACAAGAACAGGGCCCGCAAATTTTTTGCACAAGAAAATAACTTGCAAATGTTTTGCACCAGAACAGGGCCTGCAAGTGTTTTGCACAACAACAGGGCCTGTCCATGTATTGCACAACAACAGGGCCTGCAAGTGTTTTGCACCAGAACAGGGCCTGCAAGTGTTTTGCACCAGAACAGGGCCTGCAAGTGTTTTGCACCAGAACAGGGCCTACAAGTGTTTTGAACAAGAACAGGGTCTAAAAGTGTTTTGCACAACAAGAGGGTTGGAGAGTGTTTTGCACAAGAAAAGGGCCTGCAAGTGTTTTGCACAACAGGGTTGGAGAGTGTTTTGCACAAGAATAGAGCCTGTCCATGTATTGCACAACAACAGGGCCTGCAAGTGTTTTGCACAAGAACAGGGCCTGCAAGTGTTTTGCACCAGAACAAGGCCTACAAGTGTTCTGCACAACAACAGGGCCTGTAAGTGTTTTCCACAGGAACAGTGCCTGCAAGTGTTTTGCACGAGAACACGGCCTGCAAGTTTTTTGAACAAGAACAGAACCTGCAAGTGTATTGCACAAATAAAGGGTATCCAAGTGTTTTGTGCAAGAACAGTGCCTTCAAGTGTTTTTCACAACAACAGGGTTGGAGAGTGTTTTGCACAAGAACAGGACATGCAAGTGTTTTGCTCAAGCACAGGGCCTGCAAGTGTTTTGCACAAGAAAAGGGCCTGTAAGTGTTTTCCAGATGAACACTGCCTGCAAGTGTTTTGCACAAGAACAGGGCCCGCAAGTTTTTTGCACAAGAAAATAACTTGCAAATGTTTTGCACCAGAACAGGGCCTGCAAGTGTTTTGCACAACAACAGGGCCTGTCCATGTATTGCACCAGAACAGGGCCTGCAAGTGTTTTGCACCAGAACAGGGCCTGCAAGTGTTTTGCACCAGAACAGGGCCTGCAAGTGTTTTGCACCAGAACAGGGCCTACAAGTGTTTTGAACAAGAACAGGGTCTAAAAGTGTTTTGCACAACAAGAGGGTTGGAGAGTGTTTTGCACAAGAAAAGGGCCTGCAAGTGTTTTGCACAACAGGGTTGGAGAGTGTTTTGCACAAGAATAGAGCCTGCAAGTGTTTTTCACAACAACAGGGCCTGTCCATGCATTGCACAACAACAGGGCCTGCAAGTGTTTTGCACAAGAACAGGGCCTGCAAGTGTTTTGCACCAGAACAATGCCTGCAAGTGTATTGCACAAGAAAAGGGCCTGAAAGTGTATTGCAGAAGAAAAGGCCCTGAAAGTGTTTTGTACAACAACAGGGCCTGTAAGTGTTTTCCAGAGGAACAGTGCCTGCAACTGTTTTACACAAGAACAGGGCCTGAAAGTGTTGTGCACAAGAACAGGGCCTGAAAGTGTTTTGCCCAAGAACAGGGCCTGCAAATGTTTTAAACAAGAACAGTGCCTGCAAATCATTGCACAAGAATAGGGTCTGTACATGTATTGCCCAACAACAGGGGGGAAGGGTGGGGCGGAGAAAATGTTTGTATTTCCTATAAAACTTTAAAAAAAAAAAAAAAGAACAGGACATGCAAGTGTTTTGCACAAGAACAGGGCCTGCAAGTGTTTTGCACAACAGGGTTGGAGAGTGTTTTGCACAAGAATAGAGCCTGTCCATGTATTGCACAAGAACAGGGCCTGCAAGTGTTTTGCACCAGAACAGGGCCTGCAAGTGTTTTGCACCAGAACAAGGCCTACAAGTGTTCTGCACAACAACAGGGCCTGTAAGTGTTTTCCACAGGAACAGTGCCTGCAAGTGTTTTGCACGAGAACACGGCCTGCAAGTTTTTTGAACAAGAACAGAACCTGCAAGTGTATTGCACAAATAAAGGGTATCCAAGTGTTTTGTGCAAGAACAGTGCCTTCAAGTGTTTTTCACAACAACAGGGTTGGAGAGTGTTTTGCACAAGAACAGGACATGCAAGTGTTTTGCTCAAGCACAGGGCCTGCAAGTGTTTTGCACAAGAAAAGGGCCTGTAAGTGTTTTCCAGATGAACACTGCCTGCAAGTGTTTTGCACAAGAACAGGGCCCGCAAGTTTTTTGCACAAGAAAATAACTTGCAAATGTTTTGCACCAGAACAGGGCCTGCAAGTGTTTTGCACAACAACAGGGCCTGTCCATGTATTGCACCAGAACAGGGCCTGCAAGTGTTTTGCACCAGAACAGGGCCTGCAAGTGTTTTGCACCAGAACAGGGCCTGCAAGTGTTTTGCACAAGAACAGGGCCTGCAAGTGTTTTGCACAAGAACACGGCCTGCAAGTTTTTTGTACAAGAACAGAACCTGCAAGTGTATTGCACAAGTAAAGGGTATCCAAGTGTTTTGTGCAAGAACAGTGCCTTCAAGTGTTTTTCACAACAACAGGGCCTGCAAGTGTTTTGCACAAGAACAGGGCCTGCAAGTGTTTTGCACAAGAACAGGGCCTGCATATGTTTTGCACAAGAACAGGGGCCGCAAGTGTATTGCACAACAACAGGGCCTGTCCATGTATTGTATTTCCTATAAAACTTTTCAAAAAAAAAAAAGAACAGGACATGCAAGTGTTTTGCACAAGAACAGGGCCTGCAAGTGTTTTGCACCAGAACAGGGCCTACAAGTGTTTTGAACAAGAACAGGGTCTAAAAGTGTTTTGCACAACAAGAGGGTTGGGGAGTGTTTTGCACAAGAACACGGCCTGCAAGTGTTTTGCACAAAAGGGTTGGATAGTGTTTTGCATAAGAATAGAGCCTGCAAGTGTTTTTCACAACAACATGGCGTGCAAGTGTTTTGCTCAAGCACAGGGCCTGCAAGTGTTTTGCACAAGAAAAGGGCCTGTAAGTGTTTTCCAGATGAACACTGCCTGCAAGTGTTTTGCACAAGAACAGGGCCCGCAAGTTGTTTGCACAAGAAAATAACTTGCAAATGTTTTGCACCAGAACAGGGCCTGCAAGTGTTTTGCACAACAACAGGGCCTGTCCATGTATTGCACAACAACAGGGCCTGCAAGTGTTTTGCACCAGAACAGGGCCTGCAAGTGTTTTGCACCAGAACAGGGCCTGCAAGTGTTTTGCATCAGAACAGGGCCTACAAGTGTTTTGCACAACAAGAGGGTTGGAGAGTGTTTTGCACAAGAAAAGGGCCTGCAAGTGTTTTGCACCAGAACAGGGCCTACAAGTGTTTTGAACAAGAACAGGGTCTAAAAGTGTTTTGCACAACAAGAGGGTTGGGGAGTGTTTTGCACAAGAACACGGCCTGCAAGTGTTTTGCACAAAAGGGTTGGATAGTGTTTTGCATAAGAATAGAGCCTGCAAGTGTTTTTCACAACAACATGGCGTGCAAGTGTTTTGCTCAAGCACAGGGCCTGCAAGTGTTTTGCACAAGAAAAGGGCCTGTAAGTGTTTTCCAGATGAACACTGCCTGCAAGTGTTTTGCACAAGAACAGGGCCCGCAAGTTGTTTGCACAAGAAAATAACTTGCAAATGTTTTGCACCAGAACAGGGCCTGCAAGTGTTTTGCACAACAACAGGGCCTGTCCATGTATTGCACAACAACAGGGCCTGCAAGTGTTTTGCACCAGAACAGGGCCTGCAAGTGTTTTGCACCAGAACAGGGCCTGCAAGTGTTTTGCATCAGAACAGGGCCTACAAGTGTTTTGCACAACAAGAGGGTTGGAGAGTGTTTTGCACAAGAAAAGGGCCTGCAAGTGTTTTGCACCAGAACAGGGCCTACAAGTGTTTTGAACAAGAACAGGGTCTAAAAGTGTTTTGCACAACAAGAGGGTTGGGGAGTGTTTTGCACAAGAACACGGCCTGCAAGTGTTTTGCACAAAAGGGTTGGATAGTGTTTTGCATAAGAATAGAGCCTGCAAGTGTTTTTCACAACAACATGGCGTGCAAGTGTTTTGCTCAAGCACAGGGCCTGCAAGTGTTTTGCACAAGAAAAGGGCCTGTAAGTGTTTTCCAGATGAACACTGCCTGCAAGTGTTTTGCACAAGAACAGGGCCCGCAAGTTGTTTGCACAAGAAAATAACTTGCAAATGTTTTGCACCAGAACAGGGCCTGCAAGTGTTTTGCACAACAACAGGGCCTGTCCATGTATTGCACAACAACAGGGCCTGCAAGTGTTTTGCACCAGAACAGGGCCTGCAAGTGTTTTGCACCAGAACAGGGCCTGCAAGTGTTTTGCATCAGAACAGGGCCTACAAGTGTTTTGCACAACAAGAGGGTTGGAGAGTGTTTTGCACAAGAAAAGGGCCTGCAAGTGTTTTGCACCAGAACAGGGCCTACAAGTGTTTTGAACAAGAACAGGGTCTAAAAGTGTTTTGCACAACAAGAGGGTTGGGGAGTGTTTTGCACAAGAACACGGCCTGCAAGTGTTTTGCACAAAAGGGTTGGATAGTGTTTTGCATAAGAATAGAGCCTGCAAGTGTTTTTCACAACAACATGGCGTGCAAGTGTTTTGCTCAAGCACAGGGCCTGCAAGTGTTTTGCACAAGAAAAGGGCCTGTAAGTGTTTTCCAGATGAACACTGCCTGCAAGTGTTTTGCACAAGAACAGGGCCCGCAAGTTGTTTGCACAAGAAAATAACTTGCAAATGTTTTGCACCAGAACAGGGCCTGCAAGTGTTTTGCACAACAACAGGGCCTGTCCATGTATTGCACAACAACAGGGCCTGCAAGTGTTTTGCACCAGAACAGGGCCTGCAAGTGTTTTGCACCAGAACAGGGCCTGCAAGTGTTTTGCATCAGAACAGGGCCTACAAGTGTTTTGCACAACAAGAGGGTTGGAGAGTGTTTTGCACAAGAAAAGGGCCTGCAAGTGTTTTGCACCAGAACAGGGCCTACAAGTGTTTTGAACAAGAACAGGGTCTAAAAGTGTTTTGCACAACAAGAGGGTTGGGGAGTGTTTTGCACAAGAACACGGCCTGCAAGTGTTTTGCACAAAAGGGTTGGATAGTGTTTTGCATAAGAATAGAGCCTGCAAGTGTTTTTCACAACAACATGGCGTGCAAGTGTTTTGCTCAAGCACAGGGCCTGCAAGTGTTTTGCACAAGAAAAGGGCCTGTAAGTGTTTTCCAGATGAACACTGCCTGCAAGTGTTTTGCACAAGAACAGGGCCCGCAAATTTTTTGCACAAGAAAATAACTTGCAAATGTTTTGCACCAGAACAGGGCCTGCAAGTGTTTTGCACAACAACAGGGCCTGTCCATGTATTGCACAACAACAGGGCCTGCAAGTGTTTTGCACCAGAACAGGGCCTGCAAGTGTTTTGCACCAGAACAGGGCCTGCAAGTGTTTTGCACCAGAACAGGGCCTACAAGTGTTTTGAACAAGAACAGGGTCTAAAAGTGTTTTGCACAACAAGAGGGTTGGAGAGTGTTTTGCACAAGAAAAGGGCCTGCAAGTGTTTTGCACAACAGGGTTGGAGAGTGTTTTGCACAAGAATAGAGCCTGTCCATGTATTGCACAACAACAGGGCCTGCAAGTGTTTTGCACAAGAACAGGGCCTGCAAGTGTTTTGCACCAGAACAAGGCCTACAAGTGTTCTGCACAACAACAGGGCCTGTAAGTGTTTTCCACAGGAACAGTGCCTGCAAGTGTTTTGCACGAGAACACGGCCTGCAAGTTTTTTGAACAAGAACAGAACCTGCAAGTGTATTGCACAAATAAAGGGTATCCAAGTGTTTTGTGCAAGAACAGTGCCTTCAAGTGTTTTTCACAACAACAGGGTTGGAGAGTGTTTTGCACAAGAACAGGACATGCAAGTGTTTTGCTCAAGCACAGGGCCTGCAAGTGTTTTGCACAAGAAAAGGGCCTGTAAGTGTTTTCCAGATGAACACTGCCTGCAAGTGTTTTGCACAAGAACAGGGCCCGCAAGTTTTTTGCACAAGAAAATAACTTGCAAATGTTTTGCACCAGAACAGGGCCTGCAAGTGTTTTGCACAACAACAGGGCCTGTCCATGTATTGCACCAGAACAGGGCCTGCAAGTGTTTTGCACCAGAACAGGGCCTGCAAGTGTTTTGCACCAGAACAGGGCCTGCAAGTGTTTTGCACCAGAACAGGGCCTACAAGTGTTTTGAACAAGAACAGGGTCTAAAAGTGTTTTGCACAACAAGAGGGTTGGAGAGTGTTTTGCACAAGAAAAGGGCCTGCAAGTGTTTTGCACAACAGGGTTGGAGAGTGTTTTGCACAAGAATAGAGCCTGCAAGTGTTTTTCACAACAACAGGGCCTGTCCATGCATTGCACAACAACAGGGCCTGCAAGTGTTTTGCACAAGAACAGGGCCTGCAAGTGTTTTGCACCAGAACAATGCCTGCAAGTGTATTGCACAAGAAAAGGGCCTGAAAGTGTATTGCAGAAGAAAAGGCCCTGAAAGTGTTTTGTACAACAACAGGGCCTGTAAGTGTTTTCCAGAGGAACAGTGCCTGCAACTGTTTTACACAAGAACAGGGCCTGAAAGTGTTGTGCACAAGAACAGGGCCTGAAAGTGTTTTGCCCAAGAACAGGGCCTGCAAATGTTTTAAACAAGAACAGTGCCTGCAAATCATTGCACAAGAATAGGGTCTGTACATGTATTGCCCAACAACAGGGGGGAAGGGTGGGGCGGAGAAAATGTTTGTATTTCCTATAAAACTTTAAAAAAAAAAAAAAAAGAACAGGACATGCAAGTGTTTTGCACAAGAACAGGGCCTGCAAGTGTTTTGCACAACAGGGTTGGAGAGTGTTTTGCACAAGAATAGAGCCTGTCCATGTATTGCACAACAACAGGGCCTGCAAGTGTTTTGCACAAGAACAGGGCCTGCAAGTGTTTTGCACCAGAACAAGGCCTACAAGTGTTCTGCACAACAACAGGGCCTGTAAGTGTTTTCCACAGGAACAGTGCCTGCAAGTGTTTTGCACGAGAACACGGCCTGCAAGTTTTTTGAACAAGAACAGAACCTGCAAGTGTATTGCACAAATAAAGGGTATCCAAGTGTTTTGTGCAAGAACAGTGCCTTCAAGTGTTTTTCACAACAACAGGGTTGGAGAGTGTTTTGCACAAGAACAGGACATGCAAGTGTTTTGCTCAAGCACAGGGCCTGCAAGTGTTTTGCACAAGAAAAGGGCCTGTAAGTGTTTTCCAGATGAACACTGCCTGCAAGTGTTTTGCACAAGAACAGGGCCCGCAAGTTTTTTGCACAAGAAAATAACTTGCAAATGTTTTGCACCAGAACAGGGCCTGCAAGTGTTTTGCACAACAACAGGGCCTGTCCATGTATTGCACCAGAACAGGGCCTGCAAGTGTTTTGCACCAGAACAGGGCCTGCAAGTGTTTTGCACCAGAACAGGGCCTGCAAGTGTTTTGCACCAGAACAGGGCCTACAAGTGTTTTGAACAAGAACAGGGTCTAAAAGTGTTTTGCACAACAAGAGGGTTGGAGAGTGTTTTGCACAAGAAAAGGGCCTGCAAGTGTTTTGCACAACAGGGTTGGAGAGTGTTTTGCACAAGAATAGAGCCTGCAAGTGTTTTTCACAACAACAGGGCCTGTCCATGCATTGCACAACAACAGGGCCTGGAAGTGTTTTGCACAAGAACAGGGCCTGCAAGTGTTTTGCACCAGAACAATGCCTGCAAGTGTATTGCACAAGAAAAGGGCCTGAAAGTGTATTGCAGAAGAAAAGGCCCTGAAAGTGTTTTGTACAACAACAGGGCCTGTAAGTGTTTTCCAGAGGAACAGTGCCTGCAACTGTTTTACACAAGAACAGGGCCTGAAAGTGGTGTGCACAAGAACAGGGCCTGAAAGTGTTTTGCCCAAGAACAGGGCCTGCAAATGTTTTAAACAAGAACAGTGCCTGCAAATCATTGCACAAGAATAGGGTCTGTACATGTATTGCCCAACAACAGGGGGGAAGGGTGGGGCGGAGAAAATGTTTGTATTTCCTATAAAACTTTAAAAAAAAAAAAAAAAGAACAGGACATGCAAGTGTTTTGCACCAAAACAGGGCCTACAAGTGTTTTGCACCAGAACAGGGCCTACAAGTGTTTTGAACAAGAACAGGGTCTAAAATTGTTTTGCACAACAAGAGGGTTGGGGAGTGTTTTGCACAAGAAGAGGGCCTGCAAGTGTTTTGCACAACAGGGTTGGATAGTGTTTTTACAAGAATAGAGCCTGCAAGTGTTTTTCACAACAACAGGGCCTGTCCATGTATTGCACAACAACAGGGCCTGCAAGTGTTTTGCACAAGAACAGGGCCTGCAAGTGTTTTGCACCAGAACAAGGCCTACAAGTGTTCTGCACAACAACAGGGCCTGTAAGTGTTTTCCAGAGGAACAGTGCCTGCAAGTGTTTTGCACGAGAACACAGCCTGCAAGTTTTTTGAACAAGAACAGAACCTGCAAGTGTATTGCACAAGTAAAGGGTATCCAAGTGTTTTGTGCAAGAACAGTGCCTTCAAGTGTTTTTCACAACAACAGGGTTGGAGAGTGTTTTGCACAAGAACAGGGCCTGCAAGTGTTTTGCAGAAGAACAGGGTCTGCAAGTGTTTTTCACAAGAAAAATGGCGGCAAGTATTTAGCACAACAGGGTTGGAGAGTGTTTTGCAAAAGAACAGGGCCTGTACGTGTTTTGCATAAGAACAATGCCTGCAAGTGTTTTGCACAAAAACAGCGTCTGAAAGTGTATTGCACAAGAAAAGGGCCTGAAAGTGTATTGCAGAAGAAAAGGCCGTGAAAGTGTTTTGCACAACAACAGGGCCTGTAAGTGTTTTCCAGAGGAACAGTGCCTGCAACTGTTTTACAAAAGAACAGGGCCTGAAAGTGTTGTGCACAAGAACAGGGCCTGAAAGTGTTTTGCCCAAGAACAGGGCCTGCAAATGTTTTAAACAAGAACAGTGCCTGCAAATCATTGCACAAGAATAGGGTCTGTACATGTATTGCCCAACAACAGGGGGGAAGGGTGGGGGGGAGAAAATGTTTGTATTTCCTATAAAACTTAAAAAAAAAAAAAAGAACAGGACATGCAAGTGTTTTGCACCAGAACAGGGCCTACAAGTGTTTTGAACAAGAACAGGGTCTAAAAGTGTTTTGCACAACAAGAGGGTTGGGGAGTGTTTTGCACAAGAACAGGGCCTGCAAGTTTTTTGCACAACAGGGTTGGATAGTGTTTTGCATAAGAATAGAGCCTGCAAGTGTTTTTCACAACAACATGGCCTGCAAGTGTTTTGCTCAAGCACAGGGCCTGCAAGTGTTTTGCACAAGAAAAGGGCCTGTAAGTGTTTTCCAGATGAACACTGCCTGCAAGTGTTTTGCACAAGAACAGGGCCCGCAAGTTTTTTGCACAAGAAAATAACTTGCAAATGTTTTGCACCAGAACAGGGCCTGCAAGTGTTTTGCACAACAACAGGGCCTGTCCATGTATTGCACAACAACAGGGCCTGCAAGTGTTTTGCACCAGAACAGGGCCTGCAAGTGTTTTGCACCAGAACAGGGCCTGCAAGTGTTTTGCATCAGAACAGGGCCTACAAGTGTTTTGCACAACAAGAGGGTTGGAGAGTGTTTTGCACAAGAAAAGGGCCTGCAAGTGTTTTGCACCAGAACAGGGCCTACAAGTGTTTTGAACAAGAACAGGGTCTAAAAGTGTTTTGCACAACAAGAGGGTTGGGGAGTGTTTTGCACAAGAACACTGTCAGATGTAAATGCCTTATTCTCTAATGTGTAAATAGTATATGAATGGGATATCAGGGGTTAACTTATTCTTCAATCCTTAATGTATTCATGACTCATCACTCCCACACATAGCTCCACCCATTGTATATATAAGGAGCCATCTTCACCCTTTTCCTTGCTTCTATCTGTGAATATTCAGTGAATATAGAATGCCTATTGTAAATAAAAGGAAATATATTTAAATCTTTACTTCTTAATATCTTTATTGAGTCTGATCCAGAAAATATTGCAACAAGCTGGTAGCAGAGGATGGTTAATTGACTCAATAAAAACTTAAAAATGTCTAAGAAGGATAGGCCCAACACCAGGGCCTACAGCAAAGAAATGGAAACAGAACAAGAAATAATCAACGAATCCACAAACGCAATTTCAAGAGAATCCGAAGAATACACCACTGAAGACGAAGAAATAATAGATGAAAACGATGACCAGAAGAAAATCGAAATAGAGAATAACGAACTCAGGTCAGAGATATTAAAACTATTAAAAAGCCAGAAAAATGATGAAAGCCTCATCGCGAACCTCCAAGAAATGCTGAAGAACAGCGGAGCAGCGAAAGAGAAAAACATCACTAATGAGAAGTCTAAAGAACCAAAAATTGTGAGTGATATGACTACAGAGAAAGCTATTACGAAGAAGAAGAAATGTGATCCCGCGCGAAATTTTGAATGGCAGCCATCTTGGTTTCAACAGGCCTCCAAGGTGAGCGAAGCAGAGCCAATCAAAACGCTCAGTTCAAAATTTCTGGCGCGAAAAACATTATCTGACAACGAAAATGAAAAAGAGGATTCAAACTCCTCGGAAGAGCCAGAATCAGAAAGTGAAGATGATTCAACAAAATCCCAAGTAAAGTCAGCGATGAAAACGCTTTTTGCTGCATTTGGGCCAAAACTAAAAATTACCAAAAAGACACCGAAGAAGAGAGCGAACAAGCCGATACCTCAAGACCTGCCCGCTCCCATCCTGACTTCGAGAGCGACGACGCCCGAACCTAGAGAGCCTTGTCGATTCCGCCCTACACCAAAGACCGAAGCAAGTGACTACGCTTCCAAAAAGAAAAGAAGAGCAGCCGCCGTCGTCAGAGCTCCCAAGGCCGAAACAGAGACCGACTCATCTGAAGAAGAGCAAAGCGAGCGAGCCGCGGTGGAGAGAACCTTCCATAACGAAGTCAAAGAAGAAATGGACAACGCGCATGCGCGAAACTACGCAGACGACCCAGGAAGACATGAACTGGTGAAAGAGCCACGCAGACTCGTTGCGAGCATCCCCATGCCGTTTTGCAATTTTCTACACTTGCGAGACCACGGACTACCTCAGGTTGTAAGTAATGGACAAAATAATGTGGGAAACTTACCCAGTGACTTCCCAAAACTAAGGGTTGATGGCATTAATTTGCAAGAATGGTATCAACAGCTCCAGGTGGTCTTTATGAAAGAAAACTTACTATTCTTTATCACTAGTCCCCCAAAAAGACCTTGGACTTTAAAAATAGATTGTTTACATCATAGAGCTTTTTACTTAATAATATCTAGTGTGTCTCCTGCAATGTATCATAGCATCAAACCAAATCAGACTGTTTCTGAAATTATCCAATGCATGTTTAATTTGTTTCACAGCGACAGTGTAGCTACCACCACAAGAATGTCTAAGGATTTCTTTTCATCTAGAGTAAAACCAGGGGTTTCCATAAGTGAGCATTTAATATCTTTAAACAAAATAAGAGCTGAGCTGCACTTGAGGGGGGAGGTGATTTCAGACCAAACAATGAAAAGTGTTATTATCAACTCACTTGATTCATCATGGGATAGCTTTATGTCACATTTAGACACTATCAATCTAGGATATTTATCCATAGAAAGTCTATCTAACAAATTGATAGCAGAAGACAATTCAAGAAAAAATCGTTCTAGCAATCACACAGAACACAAACCTTTTAAGAAAGTAGTTTTCCAAGAAAAATATAATGAAACATACAAATGTCACAATTGTGGATCCAGGGAACACAATAGAAGAGATTGCCCCAAAATTTCAAAGGAAAGACATAGGTCAGAATATAGGAACAAATACAATTATAGACAGTCCTCCATAGATAGACATAGATATAGGAGCCCACCAAATTACAGAGAAAATAGAGGGGGCAGAGAAAATTCAAAAGATAGAAAATCTGGTTCACTGAATGGACTAAACAAACAAGACAACACAAAATTACAGCAAAATGAGAACAATAATTGGCTTATTGATTCTGGAGCAACTAATCACACCACTAATAACAAAAATATATTGTCTTCATTTACAGAAGATAAATTTGTAATAAAGGTAGCTAACCAAGAAAAGGTTCAAGTATTAGGCAGAGGGAATGTAACTTTGCCTGGTCTAGGAAAAATAGAGGGGGTATTGTTAATACCTGAAATACCTCATAACATACTAAGTGCCATAAAACTAAGTAGAGATTCTGACATTAATATAGTTTTCTCAAAGGGAAAAGCGACTTTAGAGAAGAATAAAACAAGTATAGGCACTGTAACGATTAAAGGAGGCCTACCTTATTTGATAACAAAGGAAGAATGGTTGCATAACATTGATTCAAATATAGAAGATTGTATTGAAGCAGATGATGAAAATATTAGCAACAGTGACAATGATGAATGTAAAATATCTCATAATCATACAGATACACACGATAAAAAAAAACCAAAAATAGGTAAGCCAATTCATGATGAGTGTGCTCACATCTTGCATAGGAAGTTAGGACATGCCAGTTTTCCTGTAGTACAAAAAATGACTGAACACGCAGAAGGTGTCAAAATAAAAAATTGTGAAAACTATTTGGAATGCTCAGTATGTAAATCTACAAAACTAAAAACTAGTCCCAGGCCAAGAAACTCTACTAGATCAACTAACAAAATTTTTGACTTAGTACACATGGACCTAGTAGGCCCATTAACTCCATCAATCACTTATAGAAAACGTTACTTCCTGACAATAGTAGACGATTATAGCCGTTATGGGTTTGTTTATACACTAAAACATAAAGATGAAACATTTCAAAAATTTAAGGAATTTTACAAACGCATAGAAACACAACACAATATCAGAATAAAACAAATTATGACAGATAGGGGATGTGAATTCATGTCTAAAGAATTCTCCCAATGGTTAAAGGACAGAGGAATGCTACATTACACGTCTAGTCCATTTTCTGCGTTCCAGAACGGAATTGCAGAGAGGAAAAATTCCACATTACAAACCATGATTAGGTGCACATTGGAGGATGCTGGCTTAAGCAAACAATTTTGGTCAGAAGCCCTACATTATTCAAATTACACACAAAATAGAACCTGGTCCAGTATTGTAAACAAGACGCCATACGAAGTAATGTATAATAGGAAGCCAAAATTATCACACATGCACATATTTGGAGTCACTGCAGACGTACACATACCCAAACAGTTGAGAAGAAAGGGAGAAAATGTATCCAGAAGACTCAGATTCATGGGATATGAAACTGGCACCAAAGGATACAGATTCATTGATAATAATAACAAATTTATAGTTTCCAGAACAGCTGTGTTCCATGAACAAGCCAACTGGTCTAAATTACATCTTAATGAAATATTTCCAAATAAATGCAAAGAAACAAAACCTCATGAGGAAGGGACCATAGAAAAACAAAATATCAACAAACACAAAAGCAAAACTAAAACTTGGACAAATAGCCAACACAAAATAAGGACAGACACACTGACAAAAAAGGAAGCAAGATATTTGCACGATAACAATAGCAAACCTGAAAGAGTCATTAGGAACAACAGGAATCAAATGCCAAATAAATACAGGGATTACATAATGCATATGGATGGTGAACCAATAACACCTAACACATATGAGGAAGTGTTAAAACTTCCTCGTGAAGAAAAAGAAAAATGGGAACTAGCTATGAAGAAAGAGATGGAAAGTTTACAAGGATTAAATGTATTTACACCTGCAATTGCACCTAAAGATAAAACAATTATTGGTACCAGGTGGATATATAAAATTAAGAATTTAGAAGGAGGCAATACTCTATACAAAGCTAGATTAGTTGCACAAGGTTATGCACAGAAATATCCGGAGGACTATACTGATACGTATTCCCCCACAGTAAGAACAGAGAGTGTCAAAACAGCTCTAGTGGTAGCATCAGCACTCAACCTTGATGTATTTCAATATGACATACAGACTGCTTATCTACACGCGAAACTAGATAAGGAAATATATGTAAGAGCACCTCACAGTCAATACACCAACAAAAATGAAATTTGGTTGTTGAATAAGAGTTTGTACGGATTAAAACAATCTGGTAAAAGATGGTATGATTGTTTGGTAAAAGTACTTAAGACTATGGATTTCAATGCTACCACTGCTGATAACTGTTTTTTTGTCAAAAAGGGCGACAACTACGTTGAATTTGTATTGATTTACGTAGATGACATTTTGTATATAGGAAAACACAAAGAGAGAAGAGAAACTTTTGTAAATAAGTTAAATGAACATTTCTCGTTGAAATCCCTAGGTAAAGTGAACAAATATCTTGGTGTCCAAATTAATAAGACTAGAAGGGGATTCAAACTTACTCAAAGAGATAAAATTATAGAACTTTTGAATAAATGTAACCTAATCAATGCCAAACCCTGTGATACTCCTATGCAAACTGATTTTCTTAGAAATACTGATGAATCTTCCCCTGAATTCAAGGATAACACGTTTTATAGATCAATCATAGGTTCGCTTCTCTATATATCTAATTGGACTAGGCCAGATATCGCTTTACCACTCAACTTATTATCCAGACACGTCAGCAAACCAACAATGTATCACTGGGAAGCTGTTAAAAGAATTTTAAGATATCTGAAAAGTACTCTAGATTTCTGCTTAGTATTAGAACCTAGTGATAATAAAGAACCAAAGCTTGTATGTTACGCAGATGCAGATTGGGCTGGAGACACGTCATGCAGAAAAAGTACATCTGGCTATATTTTTCTCTTAAATGACTGTCCAGTTTACTGGTACACTGGTAAACAAGAACTAGTAGCCACTTCAACGACAGAAGCAGAATATGTTTGTTTATCCAAAGCTGCAAATAACCTTGTATGGTTTAACGATTTAATTTCAGATGTTTGGAGAAAACCTGCTTTGCCTTTTGTCATGCATGAAGACAATAAAGCAGCTATTGAAATATCTAGATCTGATGCCATTGGACAAAGGTCCAGACATATAGATATAAAATTTAAACATGTGAGACAGTTGTCTCAGGATGGATTTATTAAAGCAATACACTGTGATACTTCAGAACAATTAGCTGACATATTAACAAAGCCCTTACCTTCTAAACAGCACAAATATCTGACTTCTAAACTGCATATTTTATATTGTCCTGAATCTGAATGTAATTGGTGTTGTATAACGAATCGGCATTTAGAGGGGGATTTGTCAGATGTAAATGCCTTATTCTCTAATGTGTAAATAGTATATGAATGGGATATCAGGGGTTAATTTATTCTTCAATCATTAATGTATTCATGACTCATCACTCCCACACATAGCTCCACCCATTGTATATATAAGGAGCCATCTTCACCCTTTTCCTTGCTTCTATCTGTGAATATTCAGTGAATATAGAATGCCTATTGTAAATAAAAGGAAATATATTTAAATCTTTACTTCTTAATATCTTTATTGAGTCTGATCCAGAAAATATTGCAACAAACACGGCCTGCAAGTGTTTTGCACAAAAGGGTTGGATAGTGTTTTGCTCAAGCACAGGGCCTGCAAGTGTTTTGCACAAGAAAAGGGCCTGTAAGTGTTTTCCAGATGAACACTGCCTGCAAGTGTTTTGCACAAGAACAGGGCCCGCAAGTTTTTTGCACAAGAAAATAACTTGCAAATGTTTTGCACCAGAACAGGGCCTGCAAGTGTTTTGCACAACAACAGGGCCTGTCCATGTATTGCACAACAACAGGGCCTGCAAGTGTTTTGCACCAGAACAGGGCCTGCAAGTGTTTTGCACCAGAACAGGGCCTGCAAGTGTTTTGCACCAGAACAGGGCCTACAAGTGTTTTGAACAAGAACAGGGTCTAAAAGTGTTTTGCACAACAAGAGGGTTGGAGAGTGTTTTGCACAAGAAAAGGGCCTGCAAGTGTTTTGCACAACAGGGTTGGAGAGTGTTTTGCACAAGAATAGAGCCTGCAAGTGTTTTTCACAACAACAGGGCCTGCAAATGTTTTAAACAAGAACAGTGCCTGCAAATCATTGCACAAGAATAGGGTCTGTACATGTATTGCCCAACAACAGGGGGGAAGGGTGGGGGGGAGAAAATGTTTGTATTTCCTATAAAACTTTTCAAAAAAAAAAAAAAGAACAGGACATGCAAGTGTTTTGCACCAAAACAGGGCCTACAAGTGTTTTGCACCAGAACAGGGCCTACAAGTGTTTTGAACAAGAACAGGGTCTAAAAGTGTTTTGCATAACAAGAGGGTTGGGGAGTGTTTTGCACAAGAACAGGGCCTGCAAGTGTTTTGCACAACAGGGTTGGATAGTGTTTTGCATAAGAATAGAGCCTGCAAGTGTTTTTCACAACAACATGGCCTGCAAGTGTTTTGCTCAAGCAGAGGGCCTGCAAGTGTTTTGCACAAGAAAAGGGCCTGTAAGTGTTTTCCAGATGAACACTGCCTGCAAGTGTTTTGCACAAGAACAGGGCCCGCAAGTTTTTTGCACAAGAAAATAACTTGCAAATGTTTTGCACCAGAACAGGGCCTGCAAGTGTTTTGCACAACAACAGGGCCTGTCCATGTATTGCACAACAACAGGGCCTGCAAGTGTTTTGCACCAGAACAGGGCCTGCAAGTGTTTTGCACCAGAACAGGGCCTGCAAGTGTTTTGCATCAGAACAGGGCCTACAAGTGTTTTGCACAACAAGAGGGTTGGAGAGTGTTTTGCACAAGAAAAGGGCCTGCAAGTGTTTTGCACCAGAACAGGGCCTACAAGTGTTTTGAACAAGAACAGGGTCTAAAAGTGTTTTGCACAACAAGAGGGTTGGGGAGTGTTTTGCACAAGAACACGGCCTGCAAGTGTTTTGCACAAAAGGGTTGGATAGTGTTTTGCATAAGAATAGAGCCTGCAAGTGTTTTTCACAACAACATGGCGTGCAAGTGTTTTGCTCAAGCACAGGGCCTGCAAGTGTTTTGCACAAGAAAAGGGCCTGTAAGTGTTTTCCAGATGAACACTGCCTGCAAGTGTTTTGCACAAGAACAGGGCCCGCAAGTTGTTTGCACAAGAAAATAACTTGCAAATGTTTTGCACCAGAACAGGGCCTGCAAGTGTTTTGCACAACAACAGGGCCTGTCCATGTATTGCACAACAACAGGGCCTGCAAGTGTTTTGCACCAGAACAGGGCCTGCAAGTGTTTTGCACCAGAACAGGGCCTGCAAGTGTTTTGCATCAGAACAGGGCCTACAAGTGTTTTGCACAACAAGAGGGTTGGAGAGTGTTTTGCACAAGAAAAGGGCCTGCAAGTGTTTTGCACCAGAACAGGGCCTACAAGTGTTTTGAACAAGAACAGGGTCTAAAAGTGTTTTGCACAACAAGAGGGTTGGGGAGTGTTTTGCACAAGAACACGGCCTGCAAGTGTTTTGCACAAAAGGGTTGGATAGTGTTTTGCATAAGAATAGAGCCTGCAAGTGTTTTTCACAACAACATGGCGTGCAAGTGTTTTGCTCAAGCACAGGGCCTGCAAGTGTTTTGCACAAGAAAAGGGCCTGTAAGTGTTTTCCAGATGAACACTGCCTGCAAGTGTTTTGCACAAGAACAGGGCCCGCAAGTTGTTTGCACAAGAAAATAACTTGCAAATGTTTTGCACCAGAACAGGGCCTGCAAGTGTTTTGCACAACAACAGGGCCTGTCCATGTATTGCACAACAACAGGGCCTGCAAGTGTTTTGCACCAGAACAGGGCCTGCAAGTGTTTTGCACCAGAACAGGGCCTGCAAGTGTTTTGCATCAGAACAGGGCCTACAAGTGTTTTGCACAACAAGAGGGTTGGAGAGTGTTTTGCACAAGAAAAGGGCCTGCAAGTGTTTTGCACCAGAACAGGGCCTACAAGTGTTTTGAACAAGAACAGGGTCTAAAAGTGTTTTGCACAACAAGAGGGTTGGGGAGTGTTTTGCACAAGAACACGGCCTGCAAGTGTTTTGCACAAAAGGGTTGGATAGTGTTTTGCATAAGAATAGAGCCTGCAAGTGTTTTTCACAACAACATGGCGTGCAAGTGTTTTGCTCAAGCACAGGGCCTGCAAGTGTTTTGCACAAGAAAAGGGCCTGTAAGTGTTTTCCAGATGAACACTGCCTGCAAGTGTTTTGCACAAGAACAGGGCCCGCAAGTTGTTTGCACAAGAAAATAACTTGCAAATGTTTTGCACCAGAACAGGGCCTGCAAGTGTTTTGCACAACAACAGGGCCTGTCCATGTATTGCACAACAACAGGGCCTGCAAGTGTTTTGCACCAGAACAGGGCCTGCAAGTGTTTTGCACCAGAACAGGGCCTGCAAGTGTTTTGCATCAGAACAGGGCCTACAAGTGTTTTGCACAACAAGAGGGTTGGAGAGTGTTTTGCACAAGAAAAGGGCCTGCAAGTGTTTTGCACCAGAACAGGGCCTACAAGTGTTTTGAACAAGAACAGGGTCTAAAAGTGTTTTGCACAACAAGAGGGTTGGGGAGTGTTTTGCACAAGAACACGGCCTGCAAGTGTTTTGCACAAAAGGGTTGGATAGTGTTTTGCATAAGAATAGAGCCTGCAAGTGTTTTTCACAACAACATGGCGTGCAAGTGTTTTGCTCAAGCACAGGGCCTGCAAGTGTTTTGCACAAGAAAAGGGCCTGTAAGTGTTTTCCAGATGAACACTGCCTGCAAGTGTTTTGCACAAGAACAGGGCCCGCAAATTTTTTGCACAAGAAAATAACTTGCAAATGTTTTGCACCAGAACAGGGCCTGCAAGTGTTTTGCACAACAACAGGGCCTGTCCATGTATTGCACAACAACAGGGCCTGCAAGTGTTTTGCACCAGAACAGGGCCTGCAAGTGTTTTGCACCAGAACAGGGCCTGCAAGTGTTTTGCACCAGAACAGGGCCTACAAGTGTTTTGAACAAGAACAGGGTCTAAAAGTGTTTTGCACAACAAGAGGGTTGGAGAGTGTTTTGCACAAGAAAAGGGCCTGCAAGTGTTTTGCACAACAGGGTTGGAGAGTGTTTTGCACAAGAATAGAGCCTGTCCATGTATTGCACAACAACAGGGCCTGCAAGTGTTTTGCACAAGAACAGGGCCTGCAAGTGTTTTGCACCAGAACAAGGCCTACAAGTGTTCTGCACAACAACAGGGCCTGTAAGTGTTTTCCACAGGAACAGTGCCTGCAAGTGTTTTGCACGAGAACACGGCCTGCAAGTTTTTTGAACAAGAACAGAACCTGCAAGTGTATTGCACAAATAAAGGGTATCCAAGTGTTTTGTGCAAGAACAGTGCCTTCAAGTGTTTTTCACAACAACAGGGTTGGAGAGTGTTTTGCACAAGAACAGGACATGCAAGTGTTTTGCTCAAGCACAGGGCCTGCAAGTGTTTTGCACAAGAAAAGGGCCTGTAAGTGTTTTCCAGATGAACACTGCCTGCAAGTGTTTTGCACAAGAACAGGGCCCGCAAGTTTTTTGCACAAGAAAATAACTTGCAAATGTTTTGCACCAGAACAGGGCCTGCAAGTGTTTTGCACAACAACAGGGCCTGTCCATGTATTGCACCAGAACAGGGCCTGCAAGTGTTTTGCACCAGAACAGGGCCTGCAAGTGTTTTGCACCAGAACAGGGCCTGCAAGTGTTTTGCACCAGAACAGGGCCTACAAGTGTTTTGAACAAGAACAGGGTCTAAAAGTGTTTTGCACAACAAGAGGGTTGGAGAGTGTTTTGCACAAGAAAAGGGCCTGCAAGTGTTTTGCACAACAGGGTTGGAGAGTGTTTTGCACAAGAATAGAGCCTGCAAGTGTTTTTCACAACAACAGGGCCTGTCCATGCATTGCACAACAACAGGGCCTGCAAGTGTTTTGCACAAGAACAGGGCCTGCAAGTGTTTTGCACCAGAACAATGCCTGCAAGTGTATTGCACAAGAAAAGGGCCTGAAAGTGTATTGCAGAAGAAAAGGCCCTGAAAGTGTTTTGTACAACAACAGGGCCTGCAAGTGTTTTCCAGAGGAACAGTGCCTGCAACTGTTTTACACAAGAACAGGGCCTGAAAGTGTTGTGCACAAGAACAGGGCCTGAAAGTGTTTTGCCCAAGAACAGGGCCTGCAAATGTTTTAAACAAGAACAGTGCCTGCAAATCATTGCACAAGAATAGGGTCTGTACATGTATTGCCCAACAACAGGGGGGAAGGGTGGGGCGGAGAAAATGTTTGTATTTCCTATAAAACTTTAAAAAAAAAAAAAAAAGAACAGGACATGCAAGTGTTTTGCACCAAAACAGGGCCTACAAGTGTTTTGCACCAGAACAGGGCCTACAAGTGTTTTGAACAAGAACAGGGTCTAAAATTGTTTTGCACAACAAGAGGGTTGGGGAGTGTTTTGCACAAGAAGAGGGCCTGCAAGTGTTTTGCACAACAGGGTTGGATAGTGTTTTTACAAGAATAGAGCCTGCAAGTGTTTTTCACAACAACAGGGCCTGTCCATGTATTGCACAACAACAGGGCCTGCAAGTGTTTTGCACAAGAACAGGGCCTGCAAGTGTTTTGCACCAGAACAAGGCCTACAAGTGTTCTGCACAACAACAGGGCCTGTAAGTGTTTTCCAGAGGAACAGTGCCTGCAAGTGTTTTGCACGAGAACACAGCCTGCAAGTTTTTTGAACAAGAACAGAACCTGCAAGTGTATTGCACAAGTAAAGGGTATCCAAGTGTTTTGTGCAAGAACAGTGCCTTCAAGTGTTTTTCACAACAACAGGGTTGGAGAGTGTTTTGCACAAGAACAGGACATGCAAGTGTTTTGCACAAGAACAGGGCCTGCAAGTGTTTTGCAGAAGAACAGGGTCTGCAAGTGTTTTTCACAAGAAAAATGGCGGCAAGTATTTAGCACAACAGGGTTGGAGAGTGTTTTGCAAAAGAACAGGGCCTGTACGTGTTTTGCATAAGAACAATGCCTGCAAGTGTTTTGCACAAAAACAGCGTCTGAAAGTGTATTGCACAAGAAAAGGGCCTGAAAGTGTATTGCAGAAGAAAAGGCCGTGAAAGTGTTTTGCACAACAACAGGGCCTGTAAGTGTTTTCCAGAGGAACAGTGCCTGCAACTGTTTTACAAAAGAACAGGGCCTGAAAGTGTTGTGCACAAGAACAGGGCCTGAAAGTGTTTTGCCCAAGAACAGGGCCTGCAAATGTTTTAAACAAGAACAGTGCCTGCAAATCATTGCACAAGAATAGGGTCTGTACATGTATTGCCCAACAACAGGGGGGAAGGGTGGGGGGGAGAAAATGTTTGTATTTCCTATAAAACTTAAAAAAAAAAAAAGAACAGGACATGCAAGTGTTTTGCACCAGAACAGGGCCTACAAGTGTTTTGAACAAGAACAGGGTCTAAAAGTGTTTTGCACAACAAGAGGGTTGGGGAGTGTTTTGCACAAGAACAGGGCCTGCAAGTTTTTTGCACAACAGGGTTGGATAGTGTTTTGCATAAGAATAGAGCCTGCAAGTGTTTTTCACAACAACATGGCCTGCAAGTGTTTTGCTCAAGCACAGGGCCTGCAAGTGTTTTGCACAAGAAAAGGGCCTGTAAGTGTTTTCCAGATGAACACTGCCTGCAAGTGTTTTGCACAAGAACAGGGCCCGCAAGTTTTTTGCACAAGAAAATAACTTGCAAATGTTTTGCACCAGAACAGGGCCTGCAAGTGTTTTGCACAACAACAGGGCCTGTCCATGTATTGCACAACAACAGGGCCTGCAAGTGTTTTGCACCAGAACAGGGCCTGCAAGTGTTTTGCACCAGAACCGGGCCTGCAAGTGTTTTGCATCAGAACAGGGCCTACAAGTGTTTTGCACAACAAGAGGGTTGGAGAGTGTTTTGCACAAGAAAAGGGCCTGCAAGTGTTTTGCACCAGAACAGGGCCTACAAGTGTTTTGAACAAGAACAGGGTCTAAAAGTGTTTTGCACAACAAGAGGGTTGGGGAGTGTTTTGCACAAGAACACTGTCAGATGTAAATGCCTTATTCTCTAATGTGTAAATAGTATATGAATGGGATATCAGGGGTTAACTTATTCTTCAATCCTTAATGTATTCATGACTCATCACTCCCACACATAGCTCCACCCATTGTATATATAAGGAGCCATCTTCACCCTTTTCCTTGCTTCTATCTGTGAATATTCAGTGAATATAGAATGCCTATTGTAAATAAAAGGAAATATATTTAAATCTTTACTTCTTAATATCTTTATTGAGTCTGATCCAGAAAATATTGCAACAAGCTGGTAGCAGAGGATGGTTAATTGACTCAATAAAAACTTAAAAATGTCTAAGAAGGATAGGCCCAACACCAGGGCCTACAGCAAAGAAATGGAAACAGAACAAGAAATAATCAACGAATCCACAAACGCAATTTCAAGAGAATCCGAAGAATACACCACTGAAGACGAAGAAATAATAGATGAAAACGATGACCAGAAGAAAATCGAAATAGAGAATAACGAACTCAGGTCAGAGATATTAAAACTATTAAAAAGCCAGAAAAATGATGAAAGCCTCATCGCGAACCTCCAAGAAATGCTGAAGAACAGCGGAGCAGCGAAAGAGAAAAACATCACTAATGAGAAGTCTAAAGAACCAAAAATTGTGAGTGATATGACTACAGAGAAAGCTATTACGAAGAAGAAGAAATGTGATCCCGCGCGAAATTTTGAATGGCAGCCATCTTGGTTTCAACAGGCCTCCAAGGTGAGCGAAGCAGAGCCAATCAAAACGCTCAGTTCAAAATTTCTGGCGCGAAAAACATTATCTGACAACGAAAATGAAAAAGAGGATTCAAACTCCTCGGAAGAGCCAGAATCAGAAAGTGAAGATGATTCAACAAAATCCCAAGTAAAGTCAGCGATGAAAACGCTTTTTGCTGCATTTGGGCCAAAACTAAAAATTACCAAAAAGACACCGAAGAAGAGAGCGAACAAGCCGATACCTCAAGACCTGCCCGCTCCCATCCTGACTTCGAGAGCGACGACGCCCGAACCTAGAGAGCCTTGTCGATTCCGCCCTACACCAAAGACCGAAGCAAGTGACTACGCTTCCAAAAAGAAAAGAAGAGCAGCCGCCGTCGTCAGAGCTCCCAAGGCCGAAACAGAGACCGACTCATCTGAAGAAGAGCAAAGCGAGCGAGCCGCGGTGGAGAGAACCTTCCATAACGAAGTCAAAGAAGAAATGGACAACGCGCATGCGCGAAACTACGCAGACGACCCAGGAAGACATGAACTGGTGAAAGAGCCACGCAGACTCGTTGCGAGCATCCCCATGCCGTTTTGCAATTTTCTACACTTGCGAGACCACGGACTACCTCAGGTTGTAAGTAATGGACAAAATAATGTGGGAAACTTACCCAGTGACTTCCCAAAACTAAGGGTTGATGGCATTAATTTGCAAGAATGGTATCAACAGCTCCAGGTGGTCTTTATGAAAGAAAACTTACTATTCTTTATCACTAGTCCCCCAAAAAGACCTTGGACTTTAAAAATAGATTGTTTACATCATAGAGCTTTTTACTTAATAATATCTAGTGTGTCTCCTGCAATGTATCATAGCATCAAACCAAATCAGACTGTTTCTGAAATTATCCAATGCATGTTTAATTTGTTTCACAGCGACAGTGTAGCTACCACCACAAGAATGTCTAAGGATTTCTTTTCATCTAGAGTAAAACCAGGGGTTTCCATAAGTGAGCATTTAATATCTTTAAACAAAATAAGAGCTGAGCTGCACTTGAGGGGGGAGGTGATTTCAGACCAAACAATGAAAAGTGTTATTATCAACTCACTTGATTCATCATGGGATAGCTTTATGTCACATTTAGACACTATCAATCTAGGATATTTATCCATAGAAAGTCTATCTAACAAATTGATAGCAGAAGACAATTCAAGAAAAAATCGTTCTAGCAATCACACAGAACACAAACCTTTTAAGAAAGTAGTTTTCCAAGAAAAATATAATGAAACATACAAATGTCACAATTGTGGATCCAGGGAACACAATAGAAGAGATTGCCCCAAAATTTCAAAGGAAAGACATAGGTCAGAATATAGGAACAAATACAATTATAGACAGTCCTCCATAGATAGACATAGATATAGGAGCCCACCAAATTACAGAGAAAATAGAGGGGGCAGAGAAAATTCAAAAGATAGAAAATCTGGTTCACTGAATGGACTAAACAAACAAGACAACACAAAATTACAGCAAAATGAGAACAATAATTGGCTTATTGATTCTGGAGCAACTAATCACACCACTAATAACAAAAATATATTGTCTTCATTTACAGAAGATAAATTTGTAATAAAGGTAGCTAACCAAGAAAAGGTTCAAGTATTAGGCAGAGGGAATGTAACTTTGCCTGGTCTAGGAAAAATAGAGGGGGTATTGTTAATACCTGAAATACCTCATAACATACTAAGTGCCATAAAACTAAGTAGAGATTCTGACATTAATATAGTTTTCTCAAAGGGAAAAGCGACTTTAGAGAAGAATAAAACAAGTATAGGCACTGTAACGATTAAAGGAGGCCTACCTTATTTGATAACAAAGGAAGAATGGTTGCATAACATTGATTCAAATATAGAAGATTGTATTGAAGCAGATGATGAAAATATTAGCAACAGTGACAATGATGAATGTAAAATATCTCATAATCATACAGATACACACGATAAAAAAAAACCAAAAATAGGTAAGCCAATTCATGATGAGTGTGCTCACATCTTGCATAGGAAGTTAGGACATGCCAGTTTTCCTGTAGTACAAAAAATGACTGAACACGCAGAAGGTGTCAAAATAAAAAATTGTGAAAACTATTTGGAATGCTCAGTATGTAAATCTACAAAACTAAAAACTAGTCCCAGGCCAAGAAACTCTACTAGATCAACTAACAAAATTTTTGACTTAGTACACATGGACCTAGTAGGCCCATTAACTCCATCAATCACTTATAGAAAACGTTACTTCCTGACAATAGTAGACGATTATAGCCGTTATGGGTTTGTTTATACACTAAAACATAAAGATGAAACATTTCAAAAATTTAAGGAATTTTACAAACGCATAGAAACACAACACAATATCAGAATAAAACAAATTATGACAGATAGGGGATGTGAATTCATGTCTAAAGAATTCTCCCAATGGTTAAAGGACAGAGGAATGCTACATTACACGTCTAGTCCATTTTCTGCGTTCCAGAACGGAATTGCAGAGAGGAAAAATTCCACATTACAAACCATGATTAGGTGCACATTGGAGGATGCTGGCTTAAGCAAACAATTTTGGTCAGAAGCCCTACATTATTCAAATTACACACAAAATAGAACCTGGTCCAGTATTGTAAACAAGACGCCATACGAAGTAATGTATAATAGGAAGCCAAAATTATCACACATGCACATATTTGGAGTCACTGCAGACGTACACATACCCAAACAGTTGAGAAGAAAGGGAGAAAATGTATCCAGAAGACTCAGATTCATGGGATATGAAACTGGCACCAAAGGATACAGATTCATTGATAATAATAACAAATTTATAGTTTCCAGAACAGCTGTGTTCCATGAACAAGCCAACTGGTCTAAATTACATCTTAATGAAATATTTCCAAATAAATGCAAAGAAACAAAACCTCATGAGGAAGGGACCATAGAAAAACAAAATATCAACAAACACAAAAGCAAAACTAAAACTTGGACAAATAGCCAACACAAAATAAGGACAGACACACTGACAAAAAAGGAAGCAAGATATTTGCACGATAACAATAGCAAACCTGAAAGAGTCATTAGGAACAACAGGAATCAAATGCCAAATAAATACAGGGATTACATAATGCATATGGATGGTGAACCAATAACACCTAACACATATGAGGAAGTGTTAAAACTTCCTCGTGAAGAAAAAGAAAAATGGGAACTAGCTATGAAGAAAGAGATGGAAAGTTTACAAGGATTAAATGTATTTACACCTGCAATTGCACCTAAAGATAAAACAATTATTGGTACCAGGTGGATATATAAAATTAAGAATTTAGAAGGAGGCAATACTCTATACAAAGCTAGATTAGTTGCACAAGGTTATGCACAGAAATATCCGGAGGACTATACTGATACGTATTCCCCCACAGTAAGAACAGAGAGTGTCAAAACAGCTCTAGTGGTAGCATCAGCACTCAACCTTGATGTATTTCAATATGACATACAGACTGCTTATCTACACGCGAAACTAGATAAGGAAATATATGTAAGAGCACCTCACAGTCAATACACCAACAAAAATGAAATTTGGTTGTTGAATAAGAGTTTGTACGGATTAAAACAATCTGGTAAAAGATGGTATGATTGTTTGGTAAAAGTACTTAAGACTATGGATTTCAATGCTACCACTGCTGATAACTGTTTTTTTGTCAAAAAGGGCGACAACTACGTTGAATTTGTATTGATTTACGTAGATGACATTTTGTATATAGGAAAACACAAAGAGAGAAGAGAAACTTTTGTAAATAAGTTAAATGAACATTTCTCGTTGAAATCCCTAGGTAAAGTGAACAAATATCTTGGTGTCCAAATTAATAAGACTAGAAGGGGATTCAAACTTACTCAAAGAGATAAAATTATAGAACTTTTGAATAAATGTAACCTAATCAATGCCAAACCCTGTGATACTCCTATGCAAACTGATTTTCTTAGAAATACTGATGAATCTTCCCCTGAATTCAAGGATAACACGTTTTATAGATCAATCATAGGTTCGCTTCTCTATATATCTAATTGGACTAGGCCAGATATCGCTTTACCACTCAACTTATTATCCAGACACGTCAGCAAACCAACAATGTATCACTGGGAAGCTGTTAAAAGAATTTTAAGATATCTGAAAAGTACTCTAGATTTCTGCTTAGTATTAGAACCTAGTGATAATAAAGAACCAAAGCTTGTATGTTACGCAGATGCAGATTGGGCTGGAGACACGTCATGCAGAAAAAGTACATCTGGCTATATTTTTCTCTTAAATGACTGTCCAGTTTACTGGTACACTGGTAAACAAGAACTAGTAGCCACTTCAACGACAGAAGCAGAATATGTTTGTTTATCCAAAGCTGCAAATAACCTTGTATGGTTTAACGATTTAATTTCAGATGTTTGGAGAAAACCTGCTTTGCCTTTTGTCATGCATGAAGACAATAAAGCAGCTATTGAAATATCTAGATCTGATGCCATTGGACAAAGGTCCAGACATATAGATATAAAATTTAAACATGTGAGACAGTTGTCTCAGGATGGATTTATTAAAGCAATACACTGTGATACTTCAGAACAATTAGCTGACATATTAACAAAGCCCTTACCTTCTAAACAGCACAAATATCTGACTTCTAAACTGCATATTTTATATTGTCCTGAATCTGAATGTAATTGGTGTTGTATAACGAATCGGCATTTAGAGGGGGATTTGTCAGATGTAAATGCCTTATTCTCTAATGTGTAAATAGTATATGAATGGGATATCAGGGGTTAATTTATTCTTCAATCATTAATGTATTCATGACTCATCACTCCCACACATAGCTCCACCCATTGTATATATAAGGAGCCATCTTCACCCTTTTCCTTGCTTCTATCTGTGAATATTCAGTGAATATAGAATGCCTATTGTAAATAAAAGGAAATATATTTAAATCTTTACTTCTTAATATCTTTATTGAGTCTGATCCAGAAAATATTGCAACAAACACGGCCTGCAAGTGTTTTGCACAAAAGGGTTGGATAGTGTTTTGCATAAGAATAGAGCCTGCAAGTGTTTTTCACAACAACATGGCGTGCAAGTGTTTTGCTCAAGCACAGGGCCTGCAAGTGTTTTGCACAAGAAAAGGGCCTGTAAGTGTTTTCCAGATGAACACTGCCTGCAAGTGTTTTGCACAAGAACAGGGCCCGCAAGTTTTTTGCACAAGAAAATAACTTGCAAATGTTTTGCACCAGAACAGGGCCTGCAAGTGTTTTGCACAACAACAGGGCCTGTCCATGTATTGCACAACAACAGGGCCTGCAAGTGTTTTGCACCAGAACAGGGCCTGCAAGTGTTTTGCACCAGAACAGGGCCTGCAAGTGTTTTGCACCAGAACAGGGCCTACAAGTGTTTTGAACAAGAACAGGGTCTAAAAGTGTTTTGCACAACAAGAGGGTTGGAGAGTGTTTTGCACAAGAAAAGGGCCTGCAAGTGTTTTGCACAACAGGGTTGGAGAGTGTTTTGCACAAGAATAGAGCCTGCAAGTGTTTTTCACAACAACAGGGCCTGCAAATGTTTTAAACAAGAACAGTGCCTGCAAATCATTGCACAAGAATAGGGTCTGTACATGTATTGCCCAACAACAGGGGGGAAGGGTGGGGGGGAGAAAATGTTTGTATTTCCTATAAAACTTTTCAAAAAAAAAAAAAAGAACAGGACATGCAAGTGTTTTGCACCAAAACAGGGCCTACAAGTGTTTTGCACCAGAACAGGGCCTACAAGTGTTTTGAACAAGAACAGGGTCTAAAAGTGTTTTGCACAACAAGAGGGTTGGGGAGTGTTTTGCACAAGAACAGGGCCTGCAAGTGTTTTGCACAACAGGGTTGGATAGTGTTTTGCATAAGAATAGAGCCTGCAAGTGTTTTTCACAACAACATGGCCTGCAAGTGTTTTGCTCAAGCAGAGGGCCTGCAAGTGTTTTGCACAAGAAAAGGGCCTGTAAGTGTTTTCCAGATGAACACTGCCTGCAAGTGTTTTGCACAAGAACAGGGCCCGCAAGTTTTTTGCACAAGAAAATAACTTGCAAATGTTTTGCACCAGAACAGGGCCTGCAAGTGTTTTGCACAACAACAGGGCCTGTCCATGTATTGCACAACAACAGGGCCTGCAAGTGTTTTGCACCAGAACAGGGCCTGCAAGTGTTTTGCACCAGAACAGGGCCTGCAAGTGTTTTGCATCAGAACAGGGCCTACAAGTGTTTTGCACAACAAGAGGGTTGGAGAGTGTTTTGCACAAGAAAAGGGCCTGCAAGTGTTTTGCACCAGAACAGGGCCTACAAGTGTTTTGAACAAGAACAGGGTCTAAAAGTGTTTTGCACAACAAGAGGGTTGGGGAGTGTTTTGCACAAGAACACGGCCTGCAAGTGTTTTGCACAAAAGGGTTGGATAGTGTTTTGCATAAGAATAGAGCCTGCAAGTGTTTTTCACAACAACATGGCGTGCAAGTGTTTTGCTCAAGCACAGGGCCTGCAAGTGTTTTGCACAAGAAAAGGGCCTGTAAGTGTTTTCCAGATGAACACTGCCTGCAAGTGTTTTGCACAAGAACAGGGCCCGCAAGTTTTTTGCACAAGAAAATAACTTGCAAATGTTTTGCACCAGAACAGGGCCTGCAAGTGTTTTGCACAACAACAGGGCCTGTCCATGTATTGCACAACAACAGGGCCTGCAAGTGTTTTGCACCAGAACAGGGCCTGCAAGTGTTTTGCACCAGAACAGGGCCTGCAAGTGTTTTGCACCAGAACAGGGCCTACAAGTGTTTTGAACAAGAACAGGGTCTAAAAGTGTTTTGCACAACAAGAGGGTTGGAGAGTGTTTTGCACAAGAAAAGGGCCTGCAAGTGTTTTGCACAACAGGGTTGGAGAGTGTTTTGCACAAGAATAGAGCCTGCAAGTGTTTTTCACAACAACAGGGCCTGCAAATGTTTTAAACAAGAACAGTGCCTGCAAATCATTGCACAAGAATAGGGTCTGTACATGTATTGCCCAACAACAGGGGGGAAGGGTGGGGGGGAGAAAATGTTTGTATTTCCTATAAAACTTAAAAAAAAAAAAAAAGAACAGGACATGCCAGTGTTTTGCACCAGAACAGGGCCTACAAGTGTTTTGAACAAGAACAGGGTCTAAAAGTGTTTTGCACAACAAGAGGGTTGGGGAGTGTTTTGCACAAGAACAGGGCCTGCAAGTGTTTTGCACAACAGGGTTGGATAGTGTTTTGCATAAGAATAGAGCCTGCAAGTGTTTTTCACAACAACATGGCCTGCAAGTGTTTTGCTCAAGCACAGGGCCTGCAAGTGTTTTGCACAAGAAAAGGGCCTGTAAGTGTTTTCCAGATGAACACTGCCTGCAAGTGTTTTGCACAAGAACAGGGCCCGCAAGTTTTTTGCACAAGAAAATAACTTGCAAATGTTTTGCACCAGAACAGGGCCTGCAAGTGTTTTGCACAACAACAGGGCCTGTCCATGTATTGCACAACAACAGGGCCTGCAAGTGTTTTGCACCAGAACAGGGCCTGCAAGTGTTTTGCACCAGAACAGGGCCTGCAAGTGTTTTGCACCAGAACAGGGCCTACAAGTGTTTTGAACAAGAACAGGGTCTAAAAGTGTTTTGCACAACAAGAGGGTTGGAGAGTGTTTTGCACAAGAAAAGGGCCTGCAAGTGTTTTGCACAACAGGGTTGGAGAGTGTTTTGCACAAGAATAGAGCCTGCAAGTGTTTTTCACAACAACAGGGCCTGCAAATGTTTTAAACAAGAACAGTGCCTGCAAATCATTGCACAAGAATAGGGTCTGTACATGTATTGCCCAACAACAGGGGGGAAGGGTGGGGGGGAGAAAATGTTTGTATTTCCTATAAAACTTTTCAAAAAAAAAAAAAAGAACAGGACATGCAAGTGTTTTGCACCAAAACAGGGCCTACAAGTGTTTTGCACCAGAACAGGGCCTACAAGTGTTTTGAACAAGAACAGGGTCTAAAAGTGTTTTGCACAACAAGAGGGTTGGGGAGTGTTTTGCACAAGAACAGGGCCTGCAAGTGTTTTGCACAACAGGGTTGGATAGTGTTTTTACAAGAATAGAGCCTGCAAGTGTTTTTCACAACAACAGGGCCTGTCCATGTATTGCACAACAACAGGGCCTGCAAGTGTTTTGCACAAGAACAGGGCCTGCAAGTGTTTTGCACCAGAACAAGGCCTACAAGTGTTCTGCACAACAACAGTGTTGCAATATTTTCAGGATCAGACTCAATAAAGATAATAGAAGTTAGAGATTTAAATATATTTCTCTTTAATCATAGTAGGCATTCTATATTCTCCGAATATTCAAGATAGAAGCAAGGAATGGTGAAGGTGGCTCCTTATATATATACAAGGGGTGGAGCCAGGAATGGGAGTGGTAAATTATGAATACATTAAAGCCCAAAGAATAAGTTAACCCCTGATGTTCCATATATACATTATTTACATATTAGAGAATAAGGCATTTACATCTGACAAATCCCCCTCTAAATGCCGGTTCGTTATACAACACCAATTACATTCAGATTCAGGACAATA
Organism: Pantherophis vulpinus; assembly: GCA_037215915.1. NCBI lineage: Eukaryota > Metazoa > Chordata > Lepidosauria > Squamata > Colubridae > Pantherophis > Pantherophis vulpinus. Next base: position 1,539,950 of record JAXLNS010000044.1, on the reverse strand, counting down.
TAATACATATAATTTAGAAGTTAAATATTTGTGTTGTTTAGAAGGTAAGGGCTTTGTTAATATGTCAGCTAATTGTTCAGAAGTATCACAATGTATTGCTTTGATGAATCCGTCTTGAGATAGTTGTCTCACGTGCTTAAATTTTATATCAATATGCCTGGACCTTTGTCCAATTGCATCGGATCTGGATATTTCAATGGCCGCTTTATTGTCTTCATGCATAATAAATGGTAAAGTAGGTTTCTTCCAAACATCTGTGATCAAATCATTGAACCATACAAGGTTATTTGCAGCTTTGGACAAGCAAACATATTCCGCTTCTGTGGTAGAAGTGGCTACCAGTTCTTGTTTACCAGTATACCAGTAAACTGGACAATCGTTCAATAGAAAAACATAACCAGAGGTACTCTTTCTGCATGATGTATCACCAGCCCAATCTGCATCAGCATAACAAGTAATTTTTGGTTCTTTGTCATTATTGGGTTCCAATATTAAACAAAAATCTAATGTACTTTTCAGATATCTTAGAATTCTTTTGACAGCTTCCCAATGATACAAGGTTGGTTTGCTAACATATCTTGACAATAAATTGAGAGGTAATGCAATATCTGGCCTAGTCCAATTAGATATATAAAGGAGTGAACCTATAACTGATCTGTAAAATGTGTTGTCTTTAAACTCAGGGGAAGATTCATCAGTGTTTCTAAGAAAATCAGTTTGCATAGGGGTGTCACAGGTTTTGGCATTATTTAAGTTACATTTGTTTAGGAGTTCAATGATTTTATCTTTCTGAGTAAGTTTGAATCCCCTTTTAGTTTTGCTAATTTGTACACCAAGATATTTATTCACTTTACCTAGAGATTTCAACGAGAAGTGTTCGTTTAACTTATTTACAAAGATTTCCCTGCTCTCTTTATGCTTTCCAATATACAAAATATCATCCACATAAATTAATACAAATTCAATATTATCATTACTCTTTTTTACAAAGAAACAGTTATCAGCAGTGGTGGCGTTGAAATCCATGGTCTTAAGTACTTTTACCAAGCAATCGTACCATCTTTTGCCAGATTGCTTTAATCCGTACAGGCTCTTATTTAATAACCAAATTTCGTTCTTATTAGTGTATTGACTGTGTGGTGCTCTTACATATATTTCCTTATCTAACTTTGCGTGTAAGTACGCAGTCTGTATGTCATATTGAAATACGTCCAGATTGAGTGCAGATGCTACTACAAGAGCTGTTTTGACACTCTCTGTTCTCACTGTGGGTGAATATGTGTCAGTATAGTCTTCTGGATATTTTTGTGCATAACCTTGTGCAACTAGTCTAGCCTTGTATAAGGTATTACCTCCTTCTAAGTTCTTAATTTTATAAATCCACCTGGTACCTATAATTGTTTTATCCTTAGGTGCGATCGCAGGTGTGAATACATTTAACCCTTGTAAACTTTCCATCTCTTTTTCCATAGCTAGTTCCCATTTTTCTCTTTCTTCACGGGGAAGTTTCAATACTTCCTCATATGTATTAGGTGTTATTTGTTCTCCATCCGTATGCATTATGTAATCTTTGTATTTATTTGGTATTTGGTTTCTATTGTTTCTAATAGTTCTTTCAGGTTTGCTATGGTTGTCATGCAAATATCTAGCTTCCTTTTTTGTTAATGTGTCTGTCTTTATTTTATGCTGACTATTTGTCCAAGTTTTGGTTTTGTTCTTACTTTTGTTAATATTTTGATTCTCTGTTGTTCCTTCCTCGCAAGATATCGTATCTTTGCATTTATTAGGAAATATTTCATTAAGGTGCAATTTAGACCAATTGGCCTGCTCATGGAACACAGCTGTTCTGGATACTATAAATTTGTTATTATTATCAATGAATCTGTACCCTTTGGTTCCTGTTTCGTATCCCATGAATCTTAATCTCCTGGATACGTTTTCTCCTTTTCTCCTCAATTGTTTAGGTATGTGTACGTCTGCAGTGACTCCAAATATGTGCATGTGTGCTAATTTGGGTTTTCTATTGTACATCACTTCATATGGTGTCTTATTCACAATACTGGACCAGGTTCTATTTTGAGTGTAATTCGAATAATGTAAGGCCTCTGACCAAAATTGTTTGCCTAAACCAGCATCCTCTAATGTGCATCTAATCATGGTTTGTAGTGTGGAATTCTTTCTCTCTGCAATCCCATTTTGAAATGCAGAAAATGGATTGGACGTGAAATGTAGCATCCCTCTATCCTTTAACCATTGGGAGAATTCTTTAGACATGAATTCACATCCCCTATCTGTCATAATTTGTTTTATTCTGATATTATGTTGTGTTTCTATGCGTTTGTAGAATTCCTTAAATTTCTGAAAGGTTTCATCCTTGTGCTTTAATGTGTAAACAAAACCATAGCGACTGTAATCATCCACTATTGTTAGGAAGTAACGTTTTCTATAGGTAATTGATGGAGTTAATGGACCAACTAAGTCCATATGTACTAAATCAAAAATATTGTTAGTTGATCTGTTAGATTTTTTTGGTCTGGGACTGGTTTTTAGTTTGGTGGATTTACATACTGAGCATTCCAAATAATTTTCACAATTTTTTATTTTGACACCTTCTGCGTGTTCAGTCATTTTTTGCACTACAGGAAAGCTTGCATGTCCTAACTTCCTATGTAATATGTGAGCACACTCATCATGAATTGGTTTACCTATTTTTGGTTTCTTCTCATTGTGTGTATTTTTGTTATCATGAGTTATTTTACATTCATCATTGTCACTGTTACTGACATTTTCATCATCTGCTTCAATACAATCTTCCATATTTGAATCAATGTTATGTAACCATCTTTCTTTGGTTATCAGATAGGGTAGACCCCCTTTTATCATCACAGTGCCTACATTTGTTTTGTTCTTTTCTATAGTTGCTTTCCCTTTTGAGAAAACTATATTAATGTCAGATTCTCTGCTTAGTTTTATAGCACTTAGTATGTTGTGAGGTATTTCTGGGATTAATAATACCCCCTCTATTTTCCCTAAACTAGGCAAGGTCACATTTCCTCTGCCTAATACTTGAACCTTTTCTTGATTAGCTACCTTTATCACAAACTCATCTTCTGTAAATGAAGATAATATACTTTTGTTGTTAGTGGTGTGATTTGTTGCACCAGAATCAATAAGCCAATTATTGTTCTCATCTTGTTGTGTTCTGGTGCTGTCTTGTTTATTTAGCCCATTTAATGATCCAGATTTTCTCTCTTTTGAATTTTCTCTACCCCCTCTACTTTCTCTGTAATTTGGTGGACTTCTATATTTGTGTCTATCTGTGGAAGACTGTTTGTAATTGTATTTGCTCCTATATTCTGGCCTATGTCTCTCCCTTGAGACTTTGGGGCAGTCTCTTCTACTGTGTTCCCTGGATCCACAATTATGGCATCTAAAGGCCTCATTATATTTATCTTGAAAAACTACTTTCCTAAAAGATTTGTGTTCTGTTTGGTTACTGTAACGATTTTTTCTTGAATTGTCTTCTGCTATCAATTTGTTAGATAGACTTTCTATTGATAAATATCCCAAATTAATGGTATCTAAGTGTGACATAAAGCTATCCCATGATGGATCAAGTGAATTGATAATAACACTTTTCATTGTTTGATCTGAGATCACTTCCCCCCTCAATTGCAGCTCAGCTCTTATCTTGTTTAGATTTATCAAATGCTCACTTATAGAAACCCCTGGTTTCACTCTAGAAGAAAAGAAATCCTTAGACATTCTTGTAGTTGTAGCTACGCTATCGCTGTGAAATAGATTAAACATGCATTGAATTATTTCTGATACAGTTAGGTTTGGTTTGATGCTATGATACATTGCAGGAGACACGCTAGATATTATTATGAAAAATGCTCTATGATGTAAACAATCTATTTTTAAAGTCCAAGGTCTTCTTGGAGGACTAGTTATAAAGAATAGTAAATTTTCTTTCATAAAAACAACCTGAAGCTGTTGATACCACTCTTGTAAATTAATGCCATCAACTCTAAGTTTTGGGAAGTCACTGGGTAAGTTCCCCACATTATTTTGTCCATTACTTACAACCTGAGGCAGTCCGTGGTCTCTCAAGTGCAGGAAATTACAGAACGGCATTGGGATGCTTGCAACGAGTCTGCGCGGTTCTCTGGCGAGTTCAAGTCTTTCGGGGCTGTCTACGTAGTTTTGCACATGCGCGTTGCTCATTTCTTCCTTGGCGTCGTCGTGGAAGGTTCTCTCCATTTCAGCTCTCTCGATCCGCTCCTCTTCAGATGAGTCGGTCTCTGGCTCGGTTTTTGGGGCTCTGGTGGTGGCGACGGTTCTTCTCTTTCTTTTGTGTGCGTTGGCACTCGATCCTGTCTGTGGTGTAGGGCGGAATCGGCATGGCTCTCTGGGCTCGGGCGTCGTTGCTTTCGAAGTCAGGATGGGAGCGTGCAGGTCTTGAGTTGTCGGTTTGATTTCTTGCTTCTTCGTTGATGTCTTGGAAATTTTCAATCTTGGCCCAAAAGCAGCAAAAAGTGTTTTCATTGCTGACTTTACTTGAGATTTTGTTAAATCGTCTTCACTTTCCGATTTTGGATCATCTGAAGAGTTTGAGACTTCTTTTTCACTTTCTTCGTCTGATAGTGTTTTTCGCGCCAGAAATTTTGAACTGAGCGTTTTGATTGGCTCTGCTTCACTCTCTTTAGAAGTTCGTTGAAACCAAGATGGCTGCCATTCAAAATTTCGCGTGGGATCACTTCTTTTCTTTTTTACAACTATTTTCTCAGTAGTCATTTCACTCACAGTTTTTTGATCTTTGGGTTTTTCTTTAATGACGTTTTTCTCTCTCGCTGCTCCGCTGTTCCTCAGCATCTCCTGGAGGTCCGCGATGAGGCTTTCATCATTCTTTTGACTTTTTAGTATCTTTAATATCTCTGACCTGAGTTCGTTATTTTCTATTTCGATTTCTTCCTGGTCATTATTTTCACTCATCAGTTCTTCTTCTTCAGTGGTGTATTCTTCGGATTCTCTCGAAATCGCATTAGTGGATTCGTTGATCATCTCTTGATCAGTTTCTATTTCTTTGCTGTAGGCCCTGGTGTTGGGCCTATCTTTCTTGGACATTTTTAATTACTTATTGAGTCAATTAACCATCCTCTGCTACCAGCTTGTTGCAATATTTTCAGGATCAGACTCAATAAAGATAATAGAAGTTAGAGATTTAAATATATTTCTCTTTAATCATAGTAGGCATTCTATATTCTCCGAATATTCAAGATAGAAGCAAGGAATGGTGAAGGTGGCTCCTTATATATATACAAGGGGTGGAGCCAGGAATGGGAGTGGTAAATTATGAATACATTAAAGCCCAAAGAATAAGTTAACCCCTGATGTTCCATATATACATTATTTACATATTAGAGAATAAGGCATTTACATCTGACAAACAGGGCCTGTAAGTGTTTTCCAGAGGAACAGTGCCTGCAAGTGTTTTGCACGAGAACACGGCCTGCAAGTTTTTTGAACAAGAACAGAACCTGCAAGTGTATTGCACAAGTAAAGGGTATCCAAGTGTTTTGTGCAAGAACAGTGCCTTCAAGTGTTTTTCACAACAACAGGGTTGGAGAGTGTTTTGCACAAGAACAGGACATGCAAGTGTTTTGCACAAGAACAGGGCCTGCAAGTGTTTTGCAGAAGAACAGGGTCTGCAAGTGTTTTTCACAAGAAAAATGGCGGCAAGTATTTAGCACAACAGGGTTGGAGAGTGTTTTGCAAAAGAACAGGGCCTGTACGTGTTTTGCATAAGAACAATGCCTGCAAGTGTTTTGCACAAAAACAGCGTCTGAAAGTTTATTGCACAAGAAAAGGGCCTGAAAGTGTTTTCCAGAGGAACAGTGCCTGCAACTGTTTTACAAAAGAACAGGGCCTGAAAGTGTTGTGCACAAGAACAGGGCCTGAAAGTGTTTTGCCCAAGAACAGGGCCTGCAAATGTTTTAAACAAGAACAGTGCCTGCAAATCATTGCACAAGAATAGGGTCTGTACATGTATTGCCCAACAACAGGGGGGAAGGGTGGGGGGGAGAAAATGTTTGTATTTCCTATAAAACTTTTCAAAAAAAAAAAAAAGAACAGGACATGCAAGTGTTTTGCACCAAAACAGGGCCTACAAGTGTTTTGCACCAGAACAGGGCCTACAAGTGTTTTGAACAAGAACAGGGTCTAAAAGTGTTTTGCACAACAAGAGGGTTGGGGAGTGTTTTGCACAAGAACAGGGCCTGCAAGTGTTTTGCACAACAGGGTTGGATAGTGTTTTTACAAGAATAGAGCCTGCAAGTGTTTTTCACAACAACAGGGCCTGTCCATGTATTGCACAACAACAGGGCCTGCAAGTGTTTTGCACAAGAACAGGGCCTGCAAGTGTTTTGCACCAGAACAAGGCCTACAAGTGTTCTGCACAACAACAGGGCCTGTAAGTGTTTTCCACAGGAACAGTGCCTGCAAGTGTTTTGCACGAGAACACGGCCTGCAAGTTTTTTGAACAAGAACAGAACCTGCAAGTGTATTGCACAAGTAAAGGGTATCCAAGTGTTTTGTGCAAGAACAGTACCTTCAAGTGTTTTTCACAACAACAGGGCCTGCAAGTGTTTTGAACAAAAAGAGAGCCTGCAAGTGTTTTGAACAACAACAGGGCCTGCTAGTGTTTTAAAGAGGAATAGGGCCTGCAAGTGTTTTGAACAAGAACAGGGCCTGCAAGTGTTTTCCAGAGGAACAGTGCCTGCAAGTGTTTTGCACGAGAACACGGCCTGCAAGTTTTTTGAACAAGAACAGAACCTGCAAGTGTATTGCACAAGTAAAGGGTATCCAAGTGTTTTGTGCAAGAACAGTGCCTTCAAGTGTTTTTCACAACAACAGGGTTGGAGAGTGTTTTGCACAAGAACAGGACATGCAAGTGTTTTGCACAAGAACAGGGCCTGCAAGTGTTTTGCAGAAGAACAGGGTCTGCAAGTGTTTTTCACAAGAAAAATGGCGGCAAGTATTTAGCACAACAGGGTTGGAGAGTGTTTTGCAAAAGAACAGGGCCTGTACGTGTTTTGCATAAGAACAATGCCTGCAAGTGTTTTGCACAAAAACAGCGTCTGAAAGTTTATTGCACAAGAAAAGGGCCTGAAAGTGTATTGCAGAAGAAAAGGCCGTGAAAGTGTTTTGCACAACAACAGGGCCTGTAAGTGTTTTCCAGAGGAACAGTGCCTGCAACTGTTTTACAAAAGAACAGGGCCTGAAAGTGTTGTGCACAAGAACAGGGCCTGAAAGTGTTTTGCCCAAGAACAGGGCCTGCAAATGTTTTAAACAAGAACAGTGCCTTCAAATCATTGCACAAGAATAGGGTCTGTACATGTATTGCCCAACAACAGGGGGGAAGGGTGGGGGGGAGAAAATGTTTGTATTTCCTATAAAACTTTTCAAAAAAAAAAAAGAACAGGACATGCAAGTGTTTTGCACCAGAACAGGGCCTACAAGTGTTTTGAACAAGAACAGGGTCTAAAAGTGTTTTGCACAACAAGAGGGTTGGGGAGTGTTTTGCACAAGAACAGGGCCTGCAAGTGTTTTGCACAACAGGGTTGGATAGTGTTTTGCATAAGAATAGAGCCTGCAAGTGTTTTTCACAACAACATGGCCTGCAAGTGTTTTGCTCAAGCACAGGACCTGCAAGTGTTTTGCACAAGAAAAGGGCCTGTAAGTGTTTTCCAGATGAACACTGCCTGCAAGTGTTTTGCACAAGAAAATAACTTGCAAATGTTTTGCACCAGAACAGGGCCTGCAAGTGTTTTGCACAACAACAGGGCCTGTCCATGTATTGCACAACAACAGGGCCTGCAAGTGTTTTGCACCAGAACAGGGCCTGCAAGTGTTTTGCACCAGAACAGGGCCTGCAAGTGTTTTGCATCAGAACAGGGCCTACAAGTGTTTTGCACAACAAGAGGGTTGGAGAGTGTTTTGCACAAGAAAAGGGCCTGCAAGTGTTTTGCACAACAGGGTTGGAGAGTGTTTTGCACAAGAATAGAGCCTGCAAGTGTTTTTCACAACAACAGGGCCTGTCCATGCATTGCACAACAACAGGGCCTGCAAGTGTTTTGCACAAGAACAGGGCCTGCAAGTGTTTTGCACCAGAACAAGGCCTACAAGTGTTCTGCACAACAACAGGGCCTGTAAGTGTTTTCCAGAGGAACAGTGCCTGCAAGTGTTTTGCACGAGAACACGGCCTGCAAGTTTTTTGAACAAGAACAGAACCTGCAAGTGTATTGCACAAGTAAAGGGTATCCAAGTGTTTTGTGCAAGAACAGTACCTTCAAGTGTTTTTCACAACAACAGGGCCTGCAAGTGTTTTGAACAAAAAGAGAGCCTGCAAGTGTTTTGAACAACAACAGGGCCTGCTAGTGTTTTAAAGAGGAATAGGGCCTGCAAGTGTTTTGCACAAGAACAGAGCCTGCAAGTGTTTTGAACAAGAACAGGGCCTGCATATGTTTTGCACAAGAACAGGGTCTAAAAGTGTATTGCACAAGTACAGGGTATCCAAGTGTTTTGTGCAAGAACAGTACCTTCAAGTGTTTTTCACAACAACAGGGTTGGAGAGTGTTTTGCACAAGAACAGGACCTGCAAGTGTTTTGCACAAGAACAGGGCCTACAAGTGTTTTGCACAAGAACAGGGCCTGCAAGTGTTTTGCACAAGAAAAGGGTCTGAAAGTGTTTTGCACAAGAACAGAACCTGCAAGTGTATTGCACAAGTAAAGGGTATCCAAGTGTTTTGTGCAAGAACAGTGCCTTCAAGTGTTTTGCACAACAGGGTTGGAGAGTGTTTTGCACAAGAATAGAGCCTGCAAGTGTTTTTCACAACAACAGGGCCTGTCCATGTATTGCACAAGAACAGGGCCTGCAAGTGTTTTGCACAAGAACAGGGCCTGCAAGTGTTTTTCACAAGAAAAATGGCGGCAAGTGTTTAGCACAACAGGGTTGGAGAGTGTTTTGCAAAAGAACAGGGCCTGCACGTGTTTTGCATAAGAACAATGCCTGCAAGTGTTTTGCACAAAAACAGCGTCTGAAAGTGTATTGCACAAGAAAAGGGCCTGAAAGTGTATTGCAGAAGAAAAGGCCCTGAAAGTGTTTTGCACAACAACAGGGCCTGTAAGTGTTTTCCAGAGGAACAGTGCCTGCAACTGTTTTACACAAGAACAGGGCCTGAAAGTGTTGTGCACAAGAACAGGGCCTGAAAGTGTTTTAAACAAGAACAGTGCCTGCAAATCATTGCACAAGAATAGGGTCTGTACATGTATTGCCCAAGAACAGGGGGGAAGGGTGGGGGGGGAGAAAATGTTTGTATTTCCTATAAAACTTTTTTTAAAAAAAAAAAAAGAACAGGGCCTGCAAGTGTTTTGCACCAGAACAAGGCCTACAAGTGTTCTGCACAACAACAGGGCCTGTAAGTGTTTTCCACAGGAACAGTGCCTGCAAGTGTTTTGCACGAGAACACGGCCTGCAAGTTTTTTGAACAAGAACAGAACCTGCAAGTGTATTGCACAAGTAAAGGGTATCCAAGTGTTTTGTGCAAGAACAGTGCCTTCAAGTGTTTTTCACAACAACAGGGTTGGAGAGTGTTTTGCACAAGAACAGGGCCTGCAAGTGTTTTGCACAAGAAAAGGGTCTCAAAGTGTTTTGCACAAGAACAGGGCCTGCAAGTGTTTTACAGAAGAACAGGGCCTGCAAGTGTTTTGCACAAGAAAAATGGCGGCAAGTGTTTAGCACAACAGGGTTGGAGAGTGTTTTGCAAAAGAACAGGGCCTGCACGTGTTTTGCATAAGAACAATGCCTGCAAGTGTTTTGCACAAAAACAGCGTCTGAAAGTGTATTGCACAAGAAAAGGGCCTGAAAGTGTATTGCAGAAGAAAAGGCCCTGAAAGTGTTTTGCACCAGAACAAGGCCTACAAGTGTTCTGCACAACAACAGGGCCTGTAAGTGTTTTCCACAGGAACAGTGCCTGCAAGTGTTTTGCACGAGAACACGGCCTGCAAGTTTTTTGAACAAGAACAGAACCTGCAAGTGTATTGCACAAATAAAGGGTATCCAAGTGTTTTGTGCAAGAACAGTGCCTTCAAGTGTTTTTCACAACAACAGGGTTGGAGAGTGTTTTGCACAAGAACAGGACATGCAAGTGTTTTGCACAAGAACAGGGCCTGCAAGTGTTTTGCACAAGAACAGGACCTGCAAATCTTTTGCACCAGAACATGACCTGAAAGTGTTTTACAGGGCCTATAAATGGTTTGCACCAGAACATGACCTGCAAGTGTTTTGAAAAAGAACAGTGCCTGCAAATCTTTACACAAGAACAGTGCCTGCACATGTTTTGCAGCAGAACAGGGTCTGAGAATGTTTTGCACAAGAACAGGGCCTGCAAGTGTTTTAAACAAGAACAGGGCCTACAAGTGTTTTGAACAAGAACAGGGTCTAAAAGTGTTTTGCACAACAAGAGGGTTGGGGAGTGTTTTGCACAAGAACAGGGCCTGCAAGTGTTTTGCACAACAGGGTTGGATAGTGTTTTGCACAAGAATAGAGCCTGCAAGTGTTTTTCACAACAACAGGGCCTGTCCATGTATTGCACAACAACAGGGCCTGCAAGTGTTTTGCACAACAGGGTTGGATAGTGTTTTGCACAAGAATAGAGCCTGCAAGTGTTTTGCACCAGAACAAGGCCTACAAGTGTTCTGCACAACAACAGGGCCTGTAAGTGTTTTCCACAGGAACAGTGCCTGCAAGTGTTTTGCACGAGAACACGGCCTGCAAGTTTTTTGAACAAGAACAGAACCTGCAAGTGTATTGCACAAGTAAAGGGTATCCAAGTGTTTTGTGCAAGAACAGTGCCTTCAAGTGTTTTTCACAACAACAGGGTTGGAGAGTGTTTTGCACAAGAACAGGACATGCAAGTGTTTTGCACAAGAACAGGGCCTGCAAGTGTTTTGCAGAAGAACAGGGTCTGCAAGTGTTTTTCACAAGAAAAATGGCGGCAAGTATTTAGCACAACAGGGTTGGAGAGTGTTTTGCATAAGAACAATGCCTGCAAGTGTTTTGCACAAAAACAGCGTCTGAAAGTGTATTGCACAAGAAAAGGGCCTGAAAGTGTATTGCAGAAGAAAAGGCCGTGAAAGTGTTTTGCACAACAACAGGGCCTGTAAGTGTTTTCCAGAGGAACAGTGCCTGCAACTGTTTTACAAAAGAACAGGGCCTGAAAGTGTTGTGCACAAGAACAGGGCCTGAAAGTGTTTTGCCCAAGAACAGGGCCTGCAAATGTTTTAAACAAGAACAGTGCCTGCAAATCATTGCACAAGAATAGGGTCTGTACATGTATTGCCCAACAACAGGGGGGAAGGGTGGGGGGGAGAAAATGTTTGTATTTCCTATAAAACTTTTCAAAAAAAAAAAAGAACAGGACATGCAAGTGTTTTGCACCAGAACAGGGCCTACAAGTGTTTTGAACAAGAACAGGGTCTAAAAGTGTTTTGCACAACAAGAGGGTTGGGGAGTGTTTTGCACAAGAACAGGGCCTGCAAGTGTTTTGCACAACAGGGTTGGATAGTGTTTTGCATAAGAATAGAGCCTGCAAGTGTTTTTCACAACAACATGGCCTGCAAGTGTTTTGCTCAAGCACAGGGCCTGCAAGTGTTTTGCACAAGAAAAGGGCCTGTAAGTGTTTTCCAGATGAACACTGCCTGCAAGTGTTTTGCACAAGAACAGGGCCCGCAAGTTTTTTGCACAAGAAAATAACTTGCAAATGTTTTGCACCAGAACAGGGCCTGCAAGTGTTTTGCACAACAACAGGGCCTGTCCATGTATTGCACAACAACAGGGCCTGCAAGTGTTTTGCACCAGAACAGGGCCTGCAAGTGTTTTGCACCAGAACAGGGCCTGCAAGTGTTTTGCATCAGAACAGGGCCTACAAGTGTTTTGCACAACAAGAGGGTTGGAGAGTGTTTTGCACAAGAAAAGGGCCTGCAAGTGTTTTGCACAACAGGGTTGGAGAGTGTTTTGCACAAGAATAGAGCCTGCAAGTGTTTTTCACAACAACAGGGCCTGTCCATGCATTGCACAACAACAGGGCCTGCAAGTGTTTTGCACAAGAACAGGGCCTGCAAGTGTTTTGCACCAGAACAAGGCCTACAAGTGTTCTGCACAACAACAGGGCCTGTAAGTGTTTTCCAGAGGAACAGTGCCTGCAAGTGTTTTGCACGAGAACACGGCCTGCAAGTTTTTTGAACAAGAACAGAACCTGCAAGTGTATTGCACAAGTAAAGGGTATCCAAGTGTTTTGTGCAAGAACAGTACCTTCAAGTGTTTTTCACAACAACAGGGCCTGCAAGTGTTTTGAACAAAAAGAGAGCCTGCAAGTGTTTTGAACAACAACAGGGCCTGCTAGTGTTTTAAAGAGGAATAGGGCCTGCAAGTGTTTTGCACAAGAACAGAGCCTGCAAGTGTTTTGAACAAGAACAGGGCCTGCATATGTTTTGCACAAGAACAGGGTCTAAAAGTGTATTGCACAAGTACAGGGTATCCAAGTGTTTTGTGCAAGAACAGTACCTTCAAGTGTTTTTCACAACAACAGGGTTGGAGAGTGTTTTGCACAAGAACAGGACCTGCAAGTGTTTTGCACAAGAACAGGGCCTACAAGTGTTTTGCACAAGAACAGGGCCTGCAAGTGTTTTGCACAAGAAAAGGGTCTGAAAGTGTTTTGCACAAGAACAGGGTCTGCAAGTGTTTTTCACAAGAAAAATGGCGGCAAGTGTTTAGCACAACAGGGTTGGAGAGTGTTTTGCAAAAGAACAGGGCCTGCACGTGTTTTGCATAAGAACAATGCCTGCAAGTGTTTTGCACAAAAACAGCGTCTGAAAGTGTATTGCACAAGAAAAGGGCCTGAAAGTGTATTGCAGAAGAAAAGGCCCTGAAAGTGTTTTGCACAACAACAGGGCCTGTAAGTGTTTTCCAGAGGAACAGTGCCTGCAACTGTTTTACACAAGAACAGGGCCTGAAAGTGTTGTGCACAAGAACAGGGCCTGAAAGTGTTTTAAACAAGAACAGTGCCTGCAAATCATTGCACAAGAATAGGGTCTGTACATGTATTGCCCAAGAACAGGGGGGAAGGGTGGGGGGGGAGAAAATGTTTGTATTTCCTATAAAACTTTTTTAAAAAAAAAAAAAAGAACAGGACATGCAAGTGTTTTGCACAAGAACAGGGCCTGCAAGTGTTTTGCACCAGAACAAGGCCTACAAGTGTTCTGCACAACAACAGGGCCTGTAAGTGTTTTCCACAGGAACAGTGCCTGCAAGTGTTTTGCACGAGAACACGGCCTGCAAGTTTTTTGAACAAGAACAGAACCTGCAAGTGTATTGCACAAGTAAAGGGTATCCAAGTGTTTTGTGCAAGAACAGTGCCTTCAAGTGTTTTTCACAACAACAGGGTTGGAGAGTGTTTTGCACAAGAACAGGGCATGCAAGTGTTTTGCACAAGAACAGGGCCTGCAAGTGTTTTGCACAAGAACAGGGCCTGCAAGTGTTTTGCAGAAGAACAGGGTCTGCAAGTGTTTTTCACAAGAAAAATGGCGGCAAGTGTTTAGCACAACAGGGTTGGAGAGTGTTTTGCATAAGAACAATGCCTGCAAGTGTTTTGCACAAAAACAGCGTCTGAAAGTGTATTGCACAAGAAAAGGGCCTGAAAGTGTATTGCAGAAGAAAAGGCCCTGAAAGTGTTTTGCACCAGAACAAGGCCTACAAGTGTTCTGCACAACAACAGGGCCTGTAAGTGTTTTCCACAGGAACAGTGCCTGCAAGTGTTTTGCACGAGAACACGGCCTGCAAGTTTTTTGAACAAGAACAGAACCTGCAAGTGTATTGCACAAATAAAGGGTATCCAAGTGTTTTGTGCAAGAACAGTGCCTTCAAGTGTTTTTCACAACAACAGGGTTGGAGAGTGTTTTGCACAAGAACAGGACATGCAAGTGTTTTGCACAAGAACAGGGCCTGCAAGTGTTTTGCACAAGAACAGGACCTGCAAATCTTTTGCACCAGAACATGACCTGAAAGTGTTTTACAGGGCCTATAAATGGTTTGCACCAGAACATGACCTGCAAGTGTTTTGAAAAAGAACAGTGCCTGCAAATCTTTACACAAGAACAGTGCCTGCACATGTTTTGCAGCAGAACAGGGTCTGAGAATGTTTTGCACAAGAACAGGGCCTGCAAGTGTTTTAAACAAGAACAGGGCCTACAAGTGTTTTGAACAAGAACAGGGTCTAAAAGTGTTTTGCACAACAAGAGGGTTGGGGAGTGTTTTGCACAAGAACAGGGCCTGCAAGTGTTTTGCACAACAGGGTTGGATAGTGTTTTGCACAAGAATAGAGCCTGCAAGTGTTTTTCACAACAACAGGGCCTGTCCATGTATTGCACAACAACAGGGCCTGCAAGTGTTTTGCACAACAGGGTTGGATAGTGTTTTGCACAAGAATAGATCCTGCAAGTGTTTTGCACCAGAACAAGGCCTACAAGTGTTCTGCACAACAACAGGGCCTGTAAGTGTTTTCCACAGGAACAGTGCCTGCAAGTGTTTTGCACGAGAACACGGCCTGCAAGTTTTTTGAACAAGAACAGAACCTGCAAGTGTATTGCACAAGTAAAGGGTATCCAAGTGTTTTGTGCAAGAACAGTGCCTTCAAGTGTTTTTCACAACAACAGGGTTGGAGAGTGTTTTGCACAACAACAGGACATGCAAGTGTTTTGCACAAGAACAGGGCCTGCAAGTGTTTTGCAGAAGAACAGGGTCTAAAAGTGTTTTGCACAACAAGAGGGTTGGGGAGTGTTTTGCACAAGAACAGGGCCTGCAAGTGTTTTGCACAACAGGGTTGGATAGTGTTTTGCATAAGAATAGAGCCTGCAAGTGTTTTTCACAACAACATGGCCTGCAAGTGTTTTGCTCAAGCACAGGGCCTGCAAGTGTTTTGCACAAGAAAAGGGCCTGTAAGTGTTTTCCAGATGAACACTGCCTGCAAGTGTTTTGCACAAGAACAGGGCCCGCAAGTTTTTTGCACAAGAAAATAACTTGCAAATGTTTTGCACCAGAACAGGGCCTGCAAGTGTTTTGCACAACAACAGGGCCTGTCCATGTATTGCACAACAACAGGGCCTGCAAGTGTTTTGCACCAGAACAGGGCCTGCAAGTGTTTTGCACCAGAACAGGGCCTGCAAGTGTTTTGCATCAGAACAGGGCCTACAAGTGTTTTGCACAACAAGAGGGTTGGAGAGTGTTTTGCACAAGAAAAGGGCCTGCAAGTGTTTTGCACAACAGGGTTGGAGAGTGTTTTGCACAAGAATAGAGCCTGCAAGTGTTTTTCACAACAACAGGGCCTGTCCATGCATTGCACAACAACAGGGCCTGCAAGTGTTTTGCACAAGAACAGGGCCTGCAAGTGTTTTGCACCAGAACAAGGCCTACAAGTGTTCTGCACAACAACAGGGCCTGTAAGTGTTTTCCAGAGGAACAGTGCCTGCAAGTGTTTTGCACGAGAACACGGCCTGCAAGTTTTTTGAACAAGAACAGAACCTGCAAGTGTATTGCACAAGTAAAGGGTATCCAAGTGTTTTGTGCAAGAACAGTACCTTCAAGTGTTTTTCACAACAACAGGGCCTGCAAGTGTTTTGAACAAAAAGAGAGCCTGCAAGTGTTTTGAACAACAACAGGGCCTGCTAGTGTTTTAAAGAGGAATAGGGCCTGCAAGTGTTTTGCACAAGAACAGAGCCTGCAAGTGTTTTGAACAAGAACAGGGCCTGCATATGTTTTGCACAAGAACAGGGTCTAAAAGTGTATTGCACAAGTACAGGGTATCCAAGTGTTTTGTGCAAGAACAGTACCTTCAAGTGTTTTTCACAACAACAGGGTTGGAGAGTGTTTTGCACAAGAACAGGACCTGCAAGTGTTTTGCACAAGAACAGGGCCTACAAGTGTTTTGCACAAGAACAGGGCCTGCAAGTGTTTTGCACAAGAAAAGGGTCTGAAAGTGTTTTGCACAAGAACAGGGCCTGCAAGTGTTTTGCAGAAGAACAGGGTCTGCAAGTGTTTTTCACAAGAAAAATGGCGGCAAGTGTTTAGCACAACAGGGTTGGAGAGTGTTTTGCAAAAGAACAGGGCCTGCACGTGTTTTGCATAAGAACAATGCCTGCAAGTGTTTTGCACGAGAACACGGCCTGCAAGTTTTTTGAACAAGAACAGAACCTGCAAGTGTATTGCACAAGTAAAGGGTATCCAAGTGTTTTGTGCAAGAACAGTGCCTTCAAGTGTTTTGCACAACAGGGTTGGAGAGTGTTTTGCACAAGAATAGAGCCTGCAAGTGTTTTTCACAACAACAGGGCCTGTCCATGTATTGCACAAGAACAGGGCCTGCAAGTGTTTTGCACAAGAACAGGGCCTGCAAGTGTTTTTCACAAGAAAAATGGCGGCAAGTGTTTAGCACAACAGGGTTGGAGAGTGTTTTGCAAAAGAACAGGGCCTGCACGTGTTTTGCATAAGAACAATGCCTGCAAGTGTTTTGCACAAAAACAGCGTCTGAAAGTGTATTGCACAAGAAAAGGGCCTGAAAGTGTATTGCAGAAGAAAAGGCCCTGAAAGTGTTTTGCACAACAACAGGGCCTGTAAGTGTTTTCCAGAGGAACAGTGCCTGCAACTGTTTTACACAAGAACAGGGCCTGAAAGTGTTGTGCACAAGAACAGGGCCTGAAAGTGTTTTAAACAAGAACAGTGCCTGCAAATCATTGCACAAGAATAGGGTCTGTACATGTATTGCCCAAGAACAGGGGGGAAGGGTGGGGGGGGAGAAAATGTTTGTATTTCCTATAAAACTTTTTTTTTAAAAAAAAAAAGAACAGGACATGCAAGTGTTTTGCACAAGAACAGGGCCTGCAAGTGTTTTGCACCAGAACAAGGCCTACAAGTGTTCTGCACAACAACAGGGCCTGTAAGTGTTTTCCACAGGAACAGTGCCTGCAAGTGTTTTGCACGAGAACACGGCCTGCAAGTTTTTTGAACAAGAACAGAACCTGCAAGTGTATTGCACAAATAAAGGGTATCCAAGTGTTTTGTGCAAGAACAGTGCCTTCAAGTGTTTTTCACAACAACAGGGTTGGAGAGTGTTTTGCAGAAGAACAGGACATGCAAGTGTTTTGCACAAGAACAGGGCCTGCAAGTGTTTTGCACAAGAACAGGACCTGCAAATCTTTTGCACCAGAACATGACCTGAAAGTGTTTTACAGGGCCTATAAATGGTTTGCACCAGAACATCACCTGCAAGTGTTTTGAAAAAGAACAGTGCCTGCAAATCTTTACACAAGAACAGTGCCTGCACATGTTTTGCAGCAGAACAGGGTCTGAGAATGTTTTGCACAAGAACAGGGCCTGCAAGTGTTTTAAACAAGAACAGGGCCTACAAGTGTTTTGAACAAGAACAGGGTCTAAAAGTGTTTTGCACAACAAGAGGGTTGGGGAGTGTTTTGCACAAGAACAGGGCCTGCAAGTGTTTTGCACAACAGGGTTGGATAGTGTTTTGCACAAGAATAGAGCCTGCAAGTGTTTTTCACAACAACAGGGCCTGTCCATGTATTGCACAACAACAGGGCCTGCAAGTGTTTTGCACAAGAACAGGGCCTGCAAGTGTTTTGCACCAGAACAAGGCCTACAAGTGTTCTGCACAACAACAGGGCCTGTAAGTGTTTTCCACAGGAACAGTGCCTGCAAGTGTTTTGCACGAGAACACGGCCTGCAAGTTTTTTGAACAAGAACAGAACCTGCAAGTGTATTGCACAAATAAAGGGTATCCAAGTGTTTTGTGCAAGAACAGTGCCTTCAAGTGTTTTTCACAACAACAGGGTTGGAGAGTGTTTTGCACAAGAACAGGACATGCAAGTGTTTTGCAGAAGAACAGGGTCTGCAAGTGTTTTTCACAAGAAAAATGGCGGCAAGTGTTTAGCACAACAGGGTTGGAGAGTGTTTTGCACAAGAAAAGGGCCTGAAAGTGTATTGCAGAAGAAAAGGCCCTGAAAGTGTTTTGCACAACAACAGGGCCTGTAAGTGTTTTCCAGAGGAACAGTGCCTGCAACTGTTTTGCACAAGAACAGGGCCTGCAAGTGTTTTGCACAACAGGGTTGGATAGTGTTTTGCATAAGAATAGAGCCTGCAAGTGTTTTTCACAACAACAGGGCCTGTCCATGTATTGCACAAGTACAAGGCCTGCAAGTGTTTTGCACAAGAACAGGGCCTCCAAATGTTTTAAACAAGAACAGTGCCTGCAAATCATTGCACAAGAATAGGGTCTGTACATTTATTGCCCAACAACAGGGGTGAAGGGTGGGGGGGAGAAAACGTTTGTATTTCCTATAAAACTTTTCAAAAAAAAAAAAAAGAACAGGACATGCAAGTGTTTTGCACAAGAACAGGGCCTGCAAGTGTTTTGCACAAGAACAGGGTCTGCAAGTGTTTTAAACAAGAACAGGGCCTACAAGTGTTTTCAACAAGAACAGGGTCTAAAAGTGTTTAGCACAACAGGGTTGGAGAGTGTTTTACAAAAGAACAGGGCCTGCACGTGTTTTGCATAAGAACAATGTCTGCAAGTGTATTGCACAAGAAAAGGGCCTGAAAGTGTATTGCAGAAGAAAAGGCCCTGAAAGTGTTTTGCACAACAACAGGGCCTGTAAGTGTTTTCCAGAGGAACAGTGCCTGCAAGTGTTTTGCACGAGAACACGGCCTGCAAGTTTTTTGAACAAGAACAGAACCTGCAAGTGTATTGCACAAGTAAAGGGTATCCAAGTGTTTTGTGCAAGAACAGTGCCTTCAAGTGTTTTTCACAACAACAGGGTTGGAGAGTGTTTTGCACAAGAACAGGACATGCAAATGTTTTGCACAAGAACAGGGCCTGCAAGTGTTTTGCACCAGAACAAGGCCTACAAGTGTTCTGCACAACAACAGGGCCTGTAAGTGTTTTCCACAGGAACAGTGCCTGCAAGTGTTTTGCACGAGAACACGGCCTGCAAGTTTTTTTGAACAAGAACAGAACCTGCAAGTGTATTGCACAAATAAAGGGTATCCAAGTGTTTTGTGCAAGAACAGTGCCTTCAAGTGTTTTTCACAACAACAGGGTTGGAGAGTGTTTTGCACAAGAACAGGACATGCAAGTGTTTTGCACAAGAACAGGGTCTGCAAGTGTTTTTCACAAGAAAAATGGCGGCAAGTGTTTAGCACAACAGGGTTGGAGAGTGTTTTGCACAAGAAAAGGGCCTGAAAGTGTATTGCAGAAGAAAAGGCCCTGAAAGTGTTTTGCACAACAACAGGGCCTGTAAGTGTTTTCCAGAGGAACAGTGCCTGCAACTGTTTTGCACAAGAACAGGGCCTGCAAGTGTTTTGCACAACAGGGTTGGATAGTGTTTTGCATAAGAATAGAGCCTGCAAGTGTTTTTCACAACAACAGGGCCTGTCCATGTATTGCACAAGTACAAGGCCTGCAAGTGTTTTGCACAAGAACAGGGCCTCCAAATGTTTTAAACAAGAACAGTGCCTGCAAATCATTGCACAAGAATAGGGTCTGTACATTTATTGCCCAACAACAGGGGTGAAGGGTGGGGGGGAGAAAACGTTTGTATTTCCTATAAAACTTTTCAAAAAAAAAAAAAAGAACAGGACATGCAAGTGTTTTGCACAAGAACAGGGCCTGCAAGTGTTTTGCACAAGAACAGGGTCTGCAAGTGTTTTAAACAAGAACAGGGCCTACAAGTGTTTTGAACAAGAACAGGGTCTAAAAGTGTTTAGCACAACAGGGTTGGAGAGTGTTTTACAAAAGAACAGGGCCTGCACGTGTTTTGCATAAGAACAATGCCTGCAAGTGTATTGCACAAGAAAAGGGCCTGAAAGTGTATTGCAGAAGAAAAGGCCCTGAAAGTGTTTTGCACAACAACAGGGCCTGTAAGTGTTTTCCAGAGGAACAGTGCCTGCAAGTGTTTTGCACGAGAACACGGCCTGCAAGTTTTTTGAACAAGAACAGAACCTGCAAGTGTATTGCACAAGTAAAGGGTATCCAAGTGTTTTGTGCAAGAACAGTGCCTTCAAGTGTTTTTCACAACAACAGGGTTGGAGAGTGTTTTGCACAAGAACAGGACATGCAAATGTTTTGCACAAGAACAGGGCCTGCAAGTGTTTTGCACAAGAAAAGGGTCTCAAAGTGTTTTGCACAAGAACAGGGCCTGCAAGTGTTTTGCAGAAGAACAGGGTCTGCAAGTGTTTTTCACAAGAAAAATGGCGGCAAGTGTTAAGCACAACAGGGTTGGAGAGTGTTTTGCATAAGAACAATGCCTGCAAGTGTTTTGCACAAAAACAGCGTCTGAAAGTGTATTGCACAAGAAAAGGGCCTGAAAGTGTATTGCAGAAGAAAAGGCCCTGAAAGTGTTTTCCACAACAACAGGGCCTGTAAGTGTTTTCCAGAGGAACAGTGCCTGCAACTGTTTTACACAAGAACAGGGCCTGAAAGTGTTTTGCCCAAGAACAGGGCCTGCAAATGTTTTAAACAAGAACAGTGCCTGCAAATCATTGCACAAGAATAGGGTCTGTACATGTATTGCCCAACAACAGGGGGGAAGGGTGGGGGGGGGAGAAAATGTTTGTATTTCCTATAAAACTTAAAAAAAAAAAAAAGAACAGGGCCTACAAGTGTTTTGAACAAGAACAGGGTCTAAAAGTGTTTTGCACAACAAGAGGGTTGGGGAGTGTTTTGCAAAAGAACAGGGCCTGCAAATCTTTTGCACCAGAACATGACCTGAAAGTGTTTTACAGGGCCTGTAAATGGTTTGCACCAGAACATGACCTGCAAGTGTTTTGAAAAAGAACAGTGCCTGCAAATCTTTACACAAGAACAGTGCCTGCACATGTTTTACAGCAGAACAGGGTCTGAGAATGTTTTGCACAAGATCAGGGCCTGAAAGTGTTTTGCCCAAGAACAGGGCCTCCAAATGTTTTAAACAAGAACAGTGCCTGCACATCATTGCACAAGAATAGGGTCTGTACATGTATTGCCGAACAACAGGGGGGAAGGGTGGGGGGAGAAAATGTTTGTATTTCCTATAAAACTTTTCAAAAAAAAAAAGAACAGGACATGCAAGTGTTTTGCACAAGAACAGGGCCTGCAAGTGTTTTGCACAAGAAAAGGGTCTGACAGTGTTTTGCACAAGAACAGGGCCTGCAAGTGTTTTGCAGAAGAACAGGGCCTACAAGTGTTTTGCACCAGAACAGGGCCTACAAGTGTTTTGAACAAGAACAGGGTCTAAAAGTGTTTTGCACAACAGGGTTGGAGAGTGTTTTGCACAAGAATAGAGCCTGCAAGTGTTTTTCACAACAACAGGGCCTGTCCATGTATTGCACAACAACAGGGCCTGCAAGTGTTTTGCACAAGAACAGGGCCTGTAAGTGTTTTGCACAAGAACAGGGCCTGCAAATGTTTTGCACAAGAACAAGGCCTACAAGTGTTCTGCACAACAACAGGGCCTGTAAGTGTTTTCCAGAGGAACAGTGCCTACAAGTGTTTTGAACAAGAATAGGGTCTAAAAGTGTTTTGCACAACAAGAGGGTTGGGGAGTGTTTTGCAAAAGAACAGGGCCTGCAAATCTTTTGCACCAGAACATGACCTGAAAGTGTTTTACAGGGCCTGTAAATGGTTTGCACCAGAACATGACCTGCAAGTGTTTTGAAAAAGAACAGTGCCTGCAAATCTTTACACAAGAACAGTGCCTGCACATGTTTTGCAGCAGAACAGGGTCTGAGAATGTTTTGCACAAGATCAGGGCCTGAAAGTGTTTTGCCCAAGAACAGGGCCTCCAAATGTTTTAAACAAGAACAGTGCCTGCACATCATTGCACAAGAATAGGGTCTGTACATGTATTGCCGAACAACAGGGGGGAAGGGTGGGGGGAGAAAATGTTTGTATTTCCTATAAAACTTTTCAAAAAAAAAAAGAACAGGACATGCAAGTGTTTTGCACAAGAACAGGGCCTGCAAGTGTTTTGCACAAGAAAAGGGTCTGACAGTGTTTTGCACAAGAACAGGGCCTGCAAGTGTTTTGCAGAAGAACAGGGCCTACAAGTGTTTTGCACCAGAACAGGGCCTACAAGTGTTTTGAACAAGAACAGGGTCTAAAAGTGTTTTGCACAACAGGGTTGGAGAGTGTTTTGCACAAGAACAGAGCTTGCAACTATTTTGGACAACAACAAGGCCTGCCAGTGTTTTCAAGAGGAACAGGGACTGCGAGTGTTTTGCACATGAAAAAAGGCTGCAAGTGTTTTGCACAAGAACAGGACCTGCAAGTGTTTTGAACAAGAACAGAGCTTGCAACTATTTTGAACAACAACAAGGCCTGCCAGTGTTTTACACAAGAACAGTGCCTGCAAGTGTTTTGAACAAGAACAGGGCCTGCAAGTGTATTCCACAAGAACAGGGCCTGCCAGTGTTTTACACAAGAACAGGGCCTGCCAGTGTTTTGCACAAGAACAGGGCCTGCAAGTGTATTGCACAAGAACAGGGCTTGCAAGTGTTTTCCACAACAACAAGGCCTGAAAGTGTTTTGTACAAGAACAGAGCTTGCAACTATTTTGGACAACAACAAGGCCTGCCAGCGTTTTCAAGAGGAACAGGGACTGCGAGTGTTTTGCACATGAAAAATGGCTGCAAGTGTTTAGCACAAGAACAGAGCCTGCAAGTGTTTTGCACAAGAACAGGACCTGCAAGTGTTTTGAACAAGAACAGAGCTTGCAACTATTTTGCACAACAACAAGGCCTGCCAGTGTTTTACACAAGAACAGTGCCTGCAAGTGTTTTGAACAAGAACAGGGCCTGCAAGTGTTTTGCACAAGAACAGGACCTGCAAGTGTTTTGCACAACAACAGGGCCTGCCAGTGTTTTACACAAGAACAGTGCCTGCAAGTGTTTTACACAAGAACAGTGCCTGCAAGTGTTTTGCACAAGAACAGAGCCTGCAAGTGTTTTGCACAACAACAGGGCCTGCCAGTGTTTTACACAAGAACAGTGCCTGCAAGTGTTTTGCACAAGAACAGGTCCTACAAGTGTTTTTCACAAGAACAGGGTCTGCAAGTGTTTTGCACAAGAACAGAGCTTGCAACTATTTTGGACAACAACAAGGCCTGCCAGTGTTTTACACAAGAACAGTGCCTGCAAGTGTTTTGAACAAGAACAGGGCCTGCAAGTGTATTCCACAAGAACAGGGCCTGCCAGTGTTTTACACAAGAACAGGGCCTGCCAGTGTTTTGCACAAGAACAGGGCCTGCAAGTGTATTGCACAAGAACAGGGCCTGCTAGTGTTTTGCACAAGAACACCACCTGCAAGTGTTTTGCACAACAACAGGGCCTGCCAGTGTTTTACACAAGAAAAATGGCTGCAAGTGTTTAGCACAAGAACAGAGCCTGCAAGTGTTTTGAACAAGAACAGAGCTTGCAACTATTTTGCACAAGAACAGGGTCTGAAAGTGTATTGCACAAAAACAGGTCCTACAAGTGTTTTGCACAAGAACAGGTCCTACAAGTGTTTTGCACAAGAACAGGGCCTGCAAATGTTTTCCAGAGGAACAGTGCCTGCAAGTGTTTTGAACAAGAACAGGACCTGCAAGTGTATTGCACAAAAACAGGTCCTACAAGTGTTTTGCACAAGAACAGGGCCTGCAAATGTTTTCCAGAGGAACAGTGCCTGCAAGTGTTTTGAACAAGAACAGGACCTGCAAGTGTTTTGCACAAGAACAGAGCTTGCAACTATTTTGCACAAGAACAGGGTCTGAAAGTGTATTACACAAAAACAGGTCCTACAAGTGTTTTGCACAAGAACAGGTCCTGCACGTGTATTCCACAAGAACAGGGCCTGCCAGTGTTTTACACAAGAACAGTGCCTGCCAGTGTTTTGTACAAGAACAGGACATGCAAGTGTTTTGCACAAGAACAGGGCCTACAAGTGTTTTGCACCAGAACAGGGCCTACAAGTATTTTGAACAAGAACAGGGTCTAAAAGTGTTTTGCACAACAAGAGGGTTGGAGAGTGTTTTGCACAAGAACAGGGCCTCCAAGTGTTTTGCACAACAGGGTTGGATAGTGTTTTGCATAAGAATAGAGCCTGCAAGTGTTTTGCACAAGAACAGGGCCTGCAAGTGTTTTGCACCCGAACAGGGCCTACAAGTGTTTTGCAAAAGAACAGGGCCTGCAAGTGTTTTCCAGAGGAACAGGACCTGCAAATCTTTTGCACCAGAACATGACCTGCAAGTGTTTTGAAAAAGAACAGTGCCTGCAAATCTTTACACAAGAACAGTGCCTGCACATGTTTTGCAGCAGAACAGGGTCTGAGAATGTTTTGCACAAGAAAATGGTCTGACAGTGTTTTGCAGAAGAACAGGGCCTGCAAGTGTTTTGCAGAAGAACAGGGCCTTCAAGTGTTTTGCACCAGAACAGGGCCTACAAGTGTTTTGAACAAGAACAGGGTCTAAAAGTGTTTTGCACAACAAGAGGGTTGGGGAGTGTTTTGCACAAGAACAGGGCCTGCAAGTGTTTTGCACAACAGGGTTGGATAGTGTTTTGCACAAGAATAGAGCCTGCAAGTGTTTTTCACAACAACAGGGCCTGTCCATGTATTGCACAACAACACGGCCTGCAAGTGTTTTGCACAAGAACAGGGCCTGCAAGTGTTTTGCACCAGAACAAGGCCTACAAGTGTTCTGCACAACAACAGGGCCTGTAAGTGTTTTCCAGAGGAACAGTGCCTGCAACTGTTTTACACAAGAACAGGGCCTGAAAGTGTTGTGCACAAGAACAGGGCCTGTAAGTGTTTTCCAGAGGAACAGTGACTGCAAGTGTTTTGCACGAGAACACGGCCTGCAAGTTTTTTGAACAAGAACAGAACCTGCAAGTGTATTGCACAAGTATAGGGTATCCAAGTGTTTTGTGCAAGAACAGTGCCTTCAAGTGTTTTTCACAACAACAGGGTTGGAGAGTGTGTTGCACAAGAGCAGGACCTGCAAGTGTTTTGCACAAGAACAGGGCCTACAAGTGTTTTGCAAAAGAACAGGGCCTGCAAGTGTTTTCCAGAGGAACAGGACCTGCAAATCTTTTGCACCAGAACATGACCTGCAAGTGTTTTGAAAAAGAACAGTGCCTGCAAATCTTTACACAAGAACAGTGCCTGCACATGTTTTGCAGCAGAACAGGGTCTGAGAATGTTTTGCACAAGAAAAGGGTCTGACAGTGTTTTGCAGAAGAACAGGGCCTGCAAGTGTTTTGCAGAAGAACAGGGCCTACAAGTGTTTTGCACCAGAACAGGGCCTACAAGTGTTTTGAACAAGAACAGGGTCTAAAAGTGTTTTGCACAACAAGAGGGTTGGGGAGTGTTTTGCAAAAGAACAGGGCCTGCAAGTGTTTTCCAGAGGAACAGGACCTGCAAATCTTTTGCACCAGAACATGACCTGAAAGTGTTTTACAGGGCCTGTAAATGGTTTGCACCAGAACATGACCTGCAAGTGTTTTGAAAAAGAACAGTGCCTGCAAATCTTTACACAAGAACAGTGCCTGCACATGTTTTACAGCAGAACAGGGTCTGAGAATGTTTTGCACAAGATCAGGGCCTGAAAGTGTTTTGCCCAAGAACAGGGCCTCCAAATGTTTTAAACAAGAACAGTGCCTGCACATCATTGCACAAGAATAGGGTCTGTACATGTATTGCCGAACAACAGGGGGGAAGGGTGGGGGGAGAAAATGTTTGTATTTCCTATAAAACTTTTCAAAAAAAAAAGAACAGGACATGCAAGTGTTTTGCACAAGAACAGGGCCTGCAAGTGTTTTGCACAAGAAAAGGGTCTGACAGTGTTTTGCACAAGAACAGGGCCTGCAAGTGTTTTGCAGAAGAACAGGGCCTACAAGTGTTTTGCACCAGAACAGGGCCTACAAGTGTTTTGAACAAGAACAGGGTCTAAAAGTGTTTTGCACAACAGGGTTGGAGAGTGTTTTGCACAAGAATAGAGCCTGCAAGTGTTTTTCACAACAACAGGGCCTGTCCATGTATTGCACAACAACAGGGCCTGCAAGTGTTTTGCACAAGAACAGGGCCTGTAAGTGTTTTGCACAAGAACAGGGCCTGCAAATGTTTTGCACAAGAACAAGGCCTACAAGTGTTCTGCACAACAACAGGGCCTGTAAGTGTTTTCCAGAGGAACAGTGCCTACAAGTGTTTTGAACAAGAATAGGGTCTAAAAGTGTTTTGCACAACAAGAGGGTTGGGGAGTGTTTTGCAAAAGAACAGGGCCTGCAAATCTTTTGCACCAGAACATGACCTGAAAGTGTTTTACAGGGCCTGTAAATGGTTTGCACCAGAACATGACCTGCAAGTGTTTTGAAAAAGAACAGTGCCTGCAAATCTTTACACAAGAACAGTGCCTGCACATGTTTTGCAGCAGAACAGGGTCTGAGAATGTTTTGCACAAGATCAGGGCCTGAAAGTGTTTTGCCCAAGAACAGGGCCTCCAAATGTTTTAAACAAGAACAGTGCCTGCACATCATTGCACAAGAATAGGGTCTGTACATGTATTGCCGAACAACAGGGGGGAAGGGTGGGGGGAGAAAATGTTTGTATTTCCTATAAAACTTTTCAAAAAAAAAAAGAACAGGACATGCAAGTGTTTTGCACAAGAACAGGGCCTGCAAGTGTTTTGCACAAGAAAAGGGTCTGACAGTGTTTTGCACAAGAACAGGGCCTGCAAGTGTTTTGCAGAAGAACAGGGCCTACAAGTGTTTTGCACCAGAACAGGGCCTACAAGTGTTTTGAACAAGAACAGGGTCTAAAAGTGTTTTGCACAACAGGGTTGGAGAGTGTTTTGCACAAGAACAGAGCTTGCAACTATTTTGGACAACAACAAGGCCTGCCAGTGTTTTCAAGAGGAACAGGGACTGCGAGTGTTTTGCACATGAAAAAAGGCTGCAAGTGTTTTGCACAAGAACAGGACCTGCAAGTGTTTTGAACAAGAACAGAGCTTGCAACTATTTTGAACAACAACAAGGCCTGCCAGTGTTTTACACAAGAACAGTGCCTGCAAGTGTTTTGAACAAGAACAGGGCCTGCAAGTGTATTCCACAAGAACAGGGCCTGCCAGTGTTTTACACAAGAACAGGGCCTGCCAGTGTTTTGCACAAGAACAGGGCCTGCAAGTGTATTGCACAAGAACAGGGCTTGCAAGTGTTTTCCACAACAACAAGGCCTGAAAGTGTTTTGTACAAGAACAGAGCTTGCAACTATTTTGGACAACAACAAGGCCTGCCAGCGTTTTCAAGAGGAACAGGGACTGCGAGTGTTTTGCACATGAAAAATGGCTGCAAGTGTTTAGCACAAGAACAGAGCCTGCAAGTGTTTTGCACAAGAACAGGACCTGCAAGTGTTTTGAACAAGAACAGAGCTTGCAACTATTTTGCACAACAACAAGGCCTGCCAGTGTTTTACACAAGAACAGTGCCTGCAAGTGTTTTGAACAAGAACAGGGCCTGCAAGTGTTTTGCACAAGAACAGGACCTGCAAGTGTTTTGCACAACAACAGGGCCTGCCAGTGTTTTACACAAGAACAGTGCCTGCAAGTGTTTTACACAAGAACAGTGCCTGCAAGTGTTTTGCACAAGAACAGAGCCTGCAAGTGTTTTGCACAACAACAGGGCCTGCCAGTGTTTTACACAAGAACAGTGCCTGCAAGTGTTTTGCACAAGAACAGAGCCTGCAAGTGATTTGCACAAGAACAGGTCCTACAAGTGTTTTTCACAAGAACAGGGTCTGCAAGTGTTTTGCACAAGAACAGAGCTTGCAACTATTTTGGACAACAACAAGGCCTGCCAGTGTTTTACACAAGAACAGTGCCTGCAAGTGTTTTGAACAAGAACAGGGCCTGCAAGTGTATTCCACAAGAACAGGGCCTGCCAGTGTTTTACACAAGAACAGGGCCTGCCAGTGTTTTGCACAAGAACAGGGCCTGCAAGTGTATTGCACAAGAACAGGGCCTGCTAGTGTTTTGCACAAGAACACCACCTGCAAGTGTTTTGCACAACAACAGGGCCTGCCAGTGTTTTACACAAGAAAAATGGCTGCAAGTGTTTAGCACAAGAACAGAGCCTGCAAGTGTTTTGAACAAGAACAGAGCTTGCAACTATTTTGCACAAGAACAGGGTCTGAAAGTGTATTGCACAAAAACAGGTCCTACAAGTGTTTTGCACAAGAACAGGTCCTACAAGTGTTTTGCACAAGAACAGGGCCTGCAAATGTTTTCCAGAGGAACAGTGCCTGCAAGTGTTTTGAACAAGAACAGGACCTGCAAGTGTATTGCACAAAAACAGGTCCTACAAGTGTTTTGCACAAGAACAGGGCCTGCAAATGTTTTCCAGAGGAACAGTGCCTGCAAGTGTTTTGAACAAGAACAGGACCTGCAAGTGTTTTGCACAAGAACAGAGCTTGCAACTATTTTGCACAAGAACAGGGTCTGAAAGTGTATTACACAAAAACAGGTCCTACAAGTGTTTTGCACAAGAACAGGTCCTGCACGTGTATTCCACAAGAACAGGGCCTGCCAGTGTTTTACACAAGAACAGTGCCTGCCAGTGTTTTGTACAAGAACAGGACATGCAAGTGTTTTGCACAAGAACAGGGCCTACAAGTGTTTTGCACCAGAACAGGGCCTACAAGTATTTTGAACAAGAACAGGGTCTAAAAGTGTTTTGCACAACAAGAGGGTTGGAGAGTGTTTTGCACAAGAACAGGGCCTCCAAGTGTTTTGCACAACAGGGTTGGATAGTGTTTTGCATAAGAATAGAGCCTGCAAGTGTTTTGCACCAGAACAGGGCCTACAAGTGTTTTGCAAAAGAACAGGGCCTGCAAGTGTTTTCCAGAGGAACAGGACCTGCAAATCTTTTGCACCAGAACATGACCTGCAAGTGTTTTGAAAAAGAACAGTGCCTGCAAATCTTTACACAAGAACAGTGCCTGCACATGTTTTGCAGCAGAACAGGGTCTGAGAATGTTTTGCACAAGAAAATGGTCTGACAGTGTTTTGCAGAAGAACAGGGCCTGCAAGTGTTTTGCAGAAGAACAGGGCCTACAAGTGTTTTGCACCAGAACAGGGCCTACAAGTGTTTTGCACAACAAGAGGGTTGGAGAGTGTTTTGCACAAGAAAAGGGCCTGCAAGTGTTTTGCACAACAGGGTTGGAGAGTGTTTTGCACAAGAATAGAGCCTGCAAGTGTTTTTCACAACAACAGGGCCTGTCCATGCATTGCACAACAACAGGGCCTGCAAGTGTTTTGCACAAGAACAGGGCCTGCAAGTGTTTTGCACCAGAACAAGGCCTACAAGTGTTCTGCACAACAACAGGGCCTGTAAGTGTTTTCCAGAGGAACAGTGCCTGCAAGTGTTTTGCACGAGAACACGGCCTGCAAGTTTTTTGAACAAGAACAGAACCTGCAAGTGTATTGCACAAGTAAAGGGTATCCAAGTGTTTTGTGCAAGAACAGTACCTTCAAGTGTTTTTCACAACAACAGGGCCTGCAAGTGTTTTGAACAAAAAGAGAGCCTGCAAGTGTTTTGAACAACAACAGGGCCTGCTAGTGTTTTAAAGAGGAATAGGGCCTGCAAGTGTTTTGCACAAGAACAGAGCCTGCAAGTGTTTTGAACAAGAACAGGGCCTGCATATGTTTTGCACAAGAACAGGGTCTAAAAGTGTATTGCACAAGTACAGGGTATCCAAGTGTTTTGTGCAAGAACAGTACCTTCAAGTGTTTTTCACAACAACAGGGTTGGAGAGTGTTTTGCACAAGAACAGGACCTGCAAGTGTTTTGCACAAGAACAGGGCCTACAAGTGTTTTGCACAAGAACAGGGCCTGCAAGTGTTTTGCACAAGAAAAGGGTCTGAAAGTGTTTTGCACAAGAACAGGGCCTGCAAGTGTTTTGCAGAAGAACAGGGTCTGCAAGTGTTTTTCACAAGAAAAATGGCGGCAAGTGTTTAGCACAACAGGGTTGGAGAGTGTTTTGCAAAAGAACAGGGCCTGCACGTGTTTTGCATAAGAACAATGCCTGCAAGTGTTTTGCACAAAAACAGCGTCTGAAAGTGTATTGCACAAGAAAAGGGCCTGAAAGTGTATTGCAGAAGAAAAGGCCCTGAAAGTGTTTTGCACAACAACAGGGCCTGTAAGTGTTTTCCAGAGGAACAGTGCCTGCAACTGTTTTACACAAGAACAGGGCCTGAAAGTGTTGTGCACAAGAACAGGGCCTGAAAGTGTTTTAAACAAGAACAGTGCCTGCAAATCATTGCACAAGAATAGGGTCTGTACATGTATTGCCCAAGAACAGGGGGGAAGGGTGGGGGGGGAGAAAATGTTTGTATTTCCTATAAAACTTTTTTTAAAAAAAAAAAAAGAACAGGACATGCAAGTGTTTTGCACAAGAACAGGGCCTGCAAGTGTTTTGCACCAGAACAAGGCCTACAAGTGTTCTGCACAACAACAGGGCCTGTAAGTGTTTTCCACAGGAACAGTGCCTGCAAGTGTTTTGCACGAGAACACGGCCTGCAAGTTTTTTGAACAAGAACAGAACCTGCAAGTGTATTGCACAAATAAAGGGTATCCAAGTGTTTTGTGCAAGAACAGTGCCTTCAAGTGTTTTTCACAACAACAGGGTTGGAGAGTGTTTTGCAGAAGAACAGGACATGCAAGTGTTTTGCACAAGAACAGGGCCTGCAAGTGTTTTGCACAAGAACAGGACCTGCAAATCTTTTGCACCAGAACATGACCTGAAAGTGTTTTACAGGGCCTATAAATGGTTTGCACCAGAACATCACCTGCAAGTGTTTTGAAAAAGAACAGTGCCTGCAAATCTTTACACAAGAACAGTGCCTGCACATGTTTTGCAGCAGAACAGGGTCTGAGAATGTTTTGCACAAGAACAGGGCCTGCAAGTGTTTTAAACAAGAACAGGGCCTACAAGTGTTTTGAACAAGAACAGGGTCTAAAAGTGTTTTGCACAACAAGAGGGTTGGGGAGTGTTTTGCACAAGAACAGGGCCTGCAAGTGTTTTGCACAACAGGGTTGGATAGTGTTTTGCACAAGAATAGAGCCTGCAAGTGTTTTTCACAACAACAGGGCCTGTCCATGTATTGCACAACAACAGGGCCTGCAAGTGTTTTGCACAAGAACAGGGCCTGCAAGTGTTTTGCACCAGAACAAGGCCTACAAGTGTTCTGCACAACAACAGGGCCTGTAAGTGTTTTCCACAGGAACAGTGCCTGCAAGTGTTTTGCACGAGAACACGGCCTGCAAGTTTTTTGAACAAGAACAGAACCTGCAAGTGTATTGCACAAATAAAGGGTATCCAAGTGTTTTGTGCAAGAACAGTGCCTTCAAGTGTTTTTCACAACAACAGGGTTGGAGAGTGTTTTGCACAAGAACAGGACATGCAAGTGTTTTGCACAAGAACAGGGCCTGCAAGTGTTTTGCAGAAGAACAGGGTCTGCAAGTGTTTTTCACAAGAAAAATGGCGGCAAGTGTTTAGCACAACAGGGTTGGAGAGTGTTTTGCACAAGAAAAGGGCCTGAAAGTGTATTGCAGAAGAAAAGGCCCTGAAAGTGTTTTGCACAACAACAGGGCCTGTAAGTGTTTTCCAGAGGAACAGTGCCTGCAACTGTTTTGCACAAGAACAGGGCCTGCAAGTGTTTTGCACAACAGGGTTGGATAGTGTTTTGCATAAGAATAGAGCCTGCAAGTGTTTTTCACAACAACAGGGCCTGTCCATGTATTGCACAAGTACAGGGCCTGCAAGTGTTTTGCACAAGAACAGGGCCTCCAAATGTTTTAAACAAGAACAGTGCCTGCAAATCATTGCACAAGAATAGGGTCTGTACATTTATTGCCCAACAACAGGGGTGAAGGGTGGGGGGGAGAAAACGTTTGTATTTCCTATAAAACTTTTCAAAAAAAAAAAAAAGAACAGGACATGCAAGTGTTTTGCACAAGAACAGGGCCTGCAAGTGTTTTGCACAAGAACAGGGTCTGCAAGTGTTTTAAACAAGAACAGGGCCTACAAGTGTTTTCAACAAGAACAGGGTCTAAAAGTGTTTAGCACAACAGGGTTGGAGAGTGTTTTACAAAAGAACAGGGCCTGCACGTGTTTTGCATAAGAACAATGTCTGCAAGTGTATTGCACAAGAAAAGGGCCTGAAAGTGTATTGCAGAAGAAAAGGCCCTGAAAGTGTTTTGCACAACAACAGGGCCTGTAAGTGTTTTCCAGAGGAACAGTGCCTGCAAGTGTTTTGCACGAGAACACGGCCTGCAAGTTTTTTGAACAAGAACAGAACCTGCAAGTGTATTGCACAAGTAAAGGGTATCCAAGTGTTTTGTGCAAGAACAGTGCCTTCAAGTATTTTTCACAACAACAGGGTTGGAGAGTGTTTTGCACAAGAACAGGACATGCAAATGTTTTGCAC
The DNA here is from genome assembly GCA_037215915.1 of Pantherophis vulpinus. Lineage (NCBI taxonomy): Eukaryota > Metazoa > Chordata > Lepidosauria > Squamata > Colubridae > Pantherophis > Pantherophis vulpinus. Next base: position 1,507,340 of record JAXLNS010000044.1, on the reverse strand, counting down.
AAGAACAGGGCCTGCAAGTGTTTTGCACCAGAACAAGGCCTACAAGTGTTCTGCACAACAACAGGGCCTGTAAGTGTTTTCCACAGGAACAGTGCCTGCAAGTGTTTTGCACGAGAACACGGCCTGCAAGTTTTTTTGAACAAGAACAGAACCTGCAAGTGTATTGCACAAATAAAGGGTATCCAAGTGTTTTGTGCAAGAACAGTGCCTTCAAGTGTTTTTCACAACAACAGGGTTGGAGAGTGTTTTGCACAAGAACAGGACATGCAAGTGTTTTGCACAAGAACAGGGCCTGCAAGTGTTTTGCAGAAGAACAGGGTCTGCAAGTGTTTTTCACAAGAAAAATGGCGGCAAGTGTTTAGCACAACAGGGTTGGAGAGTGTTTTGCACAAGAAAAGGGACTGAAAGTGTATTGCAGAAGAAAAGGCCCTGAAAGTGTTTTGCACAACAACAGGGCCTGTAAGTGTTTTCCAGAGGAACAGTGCCTGCAACTGTTTTGCACAAGAACAGGGCCTGCAAGTGTTTTGCACAACAGGGTTGGATAGTGTTTTGCATAAGAATAGAGCCTGCAAGTGTTTTTCACAACAACAGGGCCTGTCCATGTATTGCACAAGTACAAGGCCTGCAAGTGTTTTGCACAAGAACAGGGCCTCCAAATGTTTTAAACAAGAACAGTGCCTGCAAATCATTGCACAAGAATAGGGTCTGTACATTTATTGCCCAACAACAGGGGTGAAGGGTGGGGGGGAGAAAACGTTTGTATTTCCTATAAAACTTTTCAAAAAAAAAAAAAAGAACAGGACATGCAAGTGTTTTGCACAAGAACAGGGCCTGCAAGTGTTTTGCACAAGAACAGGGTCTGCAAGTGTTTTAAACAAGAACAGGGCCTACAAGTGTTTTGAACAAGAACAGGGTCTAAAAGTGTTTAGCACAACAGGGTTGGAGAGTGTTTTACAAAAGAACAGGGCCTGCACGTGTTTTGCATAAGAACAATGCCTGCAAGTGTATTGCACAAGAAAAGGGCCTGAAAGTGTATTGCAGAAGAAAAGGCCCTGAAAGTGTTTTGCACAACAACAGGGCCTGTAAGTGTTTTCCAGAGGAACAGTGCCTGCAAGTGTTTTGCACGAGAACACGGCCTGCAAGTTTTTTGAACAAGAACAGAACCTGCAAGTGTATTGCACAAGTAAAGGGTATCCAAGTGTTTTGTGCAAGAACAGTGCCTTCAAGTGTTTTTCACAACAACAGGGTTGGAGAGTGTTTTGCACAAGAATAGAGCCTGCAAGTGTTTTTCACAACAACAGGGCCTGTCCATGTATTGCACAAGAACAGGGCCTGCAAGTGTTTTGCACAAGAACAGGGCCTGCAAGTGTTTTTCACAAGAAAAATGGCGGCAAGTGTTTAGCACAACAGGGTTGGAGAGTGTTTTGCAAAAGAACAGGGCCTGCACGTGTTTTGCATAAGAACAATGCCTGCAAGTGTTTTGCACAAAAACAGCGTCTGAAAGTGTATTGCACAAGAAAAGGGCCTGAAAGTGTATTGCAGAAGAAAAGGCCCTGAAAGTGTTTTGCACAACAGGGCCTGTAAGTGTTTTCCAGAGGAACAGTGCCTGCAACTGTTTTACACAAGAACAGGGCCTGAAAGTGTTTTGCCCAAGAACAGGGCCTGCAAATGTTTTAAACAAGAACAGTGCCTGCAAATCATTGCACAAGAATAGGGTCTGTACATGTATTGCCCAAGAACAGGGGGGAAGGGTGGGGGGGAGAAAATGTTTGTATTTCCTATAAAACTTTTCCAAAAAAAAAAAGAACAGGACATACAAGTGTTTTGCACAAGAACAGGGCCTGCAAGTGTTTTGCAGAAGAACAGGGCCTACAAGTGTTTTGCACCAGAACAGGGCCTACAAGTGTTTTGAACAAGAACAGGGTCTAAAAGTGTTTTGCACAACAAGAAGGTTAGGGAGTGTTTTGCACAAGAACAGGGCCTGCAAGTGTTTTGCACAACAGGGTTGGAGAGTGTTTTGCACAAGAACAGGACATGCAAGTGTTTTGCACAAGAACAGGGCCTGCAAGTGTTTTGCACAAGAACAGGGCCTGCAAGTGTTTTGCACAAGAAAAGGGCCTGCAAGTGTTTTGCACGAGAACACGGCCTGCAAGTTTTTTGAACAAGAACAGAACCTGCAAGTGTATTGCACAAGTATAGGGTATCCAAGTGTTTTGTGCAAGAACAGTGCCTTCAAGTGTTTTTCACAACAACAGGGTTGGAGAGTGTTTTGCACAAGAACAGGACATGCAAGTGTTTTGCACAAGAACAGGGCCTGCAAATGTTTTCCAGAGGAACAGTGCCTGCAAGTGTTTTGAACAAGAACAGGGCCTGCAAGTGTTTTGCACAAGAACAGGGTCTGAAAGTGTATTGTACAAGAACAGGGCTTGCAAGTGTTTTGCACAAGAACAGGGCTTGCAAATGTTTTGCACAACAAAAAGGCCTGCCACTGTTTTCAAGTGGAACAGGTACTGTGAGTGTTTTGCACAAGAAAAATGGCTGCAAGTGTTTAGCACAAGAACAGAGCCTGCAAGTGTTTTGAACAAAAACAGAGCTTGCAACTATTTTGCACAAGAACAGGGTCTGAAAGTGTATTGCACAAAAACAGGTCCTACAAGTGTTTTGCACAAGAACAGGGCCTGCAAATGTTTTCCAGAGGAACAGTGCCTGCAAGTGTTTTGAACAAGAACAGGGCCTGCAAGTGTTTTGCACAAGAACAGAACCTGCAAGTGTATTGCACAAGTAAAGGGTATCCAAGTGTTTTGTGCAAGAACAGTGCCTTCAAGTGTTTTGCACAACAGGGTTGGAGAGTGTTTTGCACAAGAATAGAGCCTGCAAGTGTTTTTCACAACAACAGGGCCTGTCCATGTATTGCACAACAACAGGGCCTGCAAGTGTTTTGCACAAGAACAGGGCCTGCAAGTGTTTTGCACCAGAACAAGGCCTACAAGTGTTCTGCACAACAACAGGGCCTGTAAGTGTTTTCCAGAGGAACAGTGCCTCCACGTGTTTTGCACAAGAACACGGCCTGCAAGTTTTTTGAACAAGAACAGAACCTGCAAGTGTATTGCACAAGTAAAGGGTATCCAAGTGTTTTGTGCAAGAACAGTGCCTTCAAGTGTTTTTCACAACAACAGGGTTGGAGAGTGTTTTGCACAAGAACAGGGCCTGCAAGTGTTTTGCACAAGAAAAGGGTCTCAAAGTGTTTTGCACAAGAACAGGGCCTGCAAGTGTTTTACAGAAGAACAGGGCCTGCAAGTGTTTTGCACAAGAAAAATGGCGGCAAGTGTTTAGCACAACAGGGTTGGAGAGTGTTTTGCAAAAGAACAGGGCCTGCACGTGTTTTGCATAAGAACAATGCCTGCAAGTGTTTTGCACAAAAACAGCGTCTGAAAGTGTATTGCACAAGAAAAGGGCCTGAAAGTGTATTGCAGAAGAAAAGGCCCTGAAAGTGTTTTGCACAACAGGGCCTGTAAGTGTTTTCCAGAGGAACAGTGCCTGCAACTGTTTTACACAAGAACAGGGCCTGCAAGTGTTTTGCACAAGAACAGGGCCTGCAAGTGTTTTGCAGAAGAACAGGGCCTACAAGTGTTTTGCAGAAGAACAGGGCCTGTAAGTGTTTTACACAAGAACAGGGCCTGCAAGTGTTCTGCACAACAACAGGGCCTGTAAGTGTTTTCCAGAGGAACAGTGCCTGCAAGTGTTTTGCACGAGAACACGGCCTGCAAGTTTTTTGAACAAGAACAGAACCTGCAAGTGTATTGCACAAGTAAAGGGTATCCAAGTGTTTTGTGCAAGAACAGTGCCTTCAAGTGTTTTTCACAACAACAGGGTTGGAGAGTGTTTTGCACAAGAACAGGGCCTGCAAGTGTTTTGCACAAGAAAAGGGTCTCAAAGTGTTTTGCACAAGAACAGGGCCTGCAAGTGTTTTACAGAAGAACAGGGCCTGCAAGTGTTTTGCACAAGAAAAATGGCGGCAAGTGTTTAGCACAACAGGGTTGGAGAGTGTTTTGCAAAAGAACAGGGCCTGCACGTGTTTTGCATAAGAACAATGCCTGCAAGTGTTTTGCACAAAAACAGCGTCTGAAAGTGTATTGCACAAGAAAAGGGCCTGAAAGTGTATTGCAGAAGAAAAGGCCCTGAAAGTGTTTTGCACAACAGGGCCTGTAAGTGTTTTCCAGAGGAACAGTGCCTGCAGGTGTTTTGCACAAGAACAGGGCCTGCAAGTGTTTTGCACAAGAACAGGGCCTGCAAGTGTTTTGCAGAAGAACAGGGCCTACAAGTGTTTTGCAGAAGAACAGGGCCTGCAAGTGTTTTACACAAGAACAGGGCCTGCAAGTGTTCTGCACAACAACAGGGCCTGTAAGTGTTTTCCAGAGGAACAGTGCCTGCAAGTGTTTTGCACGAGAACACGGCCTGCAAGTTTTTTGAACAAGAACAGAACCTGCAAGTGTATTGCACAAGTAAAGGGTATCCAAGTGTTTTGTGCAAGAACAGTGCCTTCAAGTGTTTTGCACAACAGGGTTGGAGAGTGTTTTGCACAAGAATAGAGCCTGCAAGTGTTTTTCACAACAACAGGGCCTGTCCATGTATTGCACAAGAACAGGGCCTGCAAGTGTTTTGCACAAGAACAGGGCCTGCAAGTGTTTTTCACAAGAAAAATGGCGGCAAGTGTTTAGCACAACAGGGTTGGAGAGTGTTTTGCAAAAGAACAGGGCCTGCACGTGTTTTGCATAAGAACAATGCCTGCAAGTGTTTTGCACAAAAACAGCGTCTGAAAGTGTATTGCACAAGAAAAGGGCCTGAAAGTGTATTGCAGAAGAAAAGGCCCTGAAAGTGTTTTGCACAACAGGGCCTGTAAGTGTTTTCCAGAGGAACAGTGCCTGCAACTGTTTTACACAAGAACAGGGCCTGCAAGTGTTTTGCACAAGAACAGAGCTTGCAACTATTTTGGACAACAACAAGGCATGCCAGTGTTTTCAAGAGGAACAGGGACTGCGAGTGTTTTGCACAAGAAAAATGGCTGCAAGTGTTTAGCACAAGAACAGAGCCTGCAAGTGTTTTGAACAAAAACAGAGCTTGCAACTATTTTGCACAAGAACAGGGTCTGAAAGTGTATTGCACAAAAACAGGTCCTACAAGTGTTTTGCACAAGAACAGGGCCTGCAAATGTTTTCCAGAGGAACAGTGCCTGCAAGTGTTTTGAACAAGAACAGGGCCTGCAAGTGTTTTGCACAAGAACAGGGTCTGAAAGTGTATTGTACAAGAACAGGGCTTGCAAGTGTTTTGCACAAGAACAGGGCTTGCAAATGTTTTGCACAACAAAAAGGCCTGCCACTGTTTTCAAGTGGAACAGGTACTGTGAGTGTTTTGCACAAGAAAAATGGCTGCAAGTGTTTAGCACAAGAACAGAGCCTGCAAGTGTTTTGAACAAAAACAGAGCTTGCAACTATTTTGCACAAGAACAGGGTCTGAAAGTGTATTGCACAAAAACAGGTCCTACAAGTGTTTTGCACAAGAACAGGGCCTGCAAATGTTTTCCAGAGGAACAATGCCTGCAAGTGTTTTGAACAAGAACAGGACCTGCAAGTGTTTTGCACAAGAACAGAGCTTGCAACTATTTTGGACAACAACAAGGCATGCCAGTGTTTTCAAGAGGAACAGGGACTGCGAGTGTTTTGCACATGAAAAATGGCTGCAAGTGTTTTGCACAAGAACAGAGCCTGCAAGTGTTTTGCACAAGAACAGGACCTGCAAGTGTTTTGAACAAGAACAGAGCTTGCAACTATTTTGCACAACAACAGGGCCTGCCAGTGTTTTACACAAGAACAGTGCCTGCCAGAGTTTTACACAAGAACAGTGCCTGCAAGTGTTTTGCACAAGAACAGGGCCTGCAAGTGTTTTGCATAAGAACAGAGCTTGCAACTATTTTGGACTACAACAAGGCATGCCAGTGTTTTCAAGAGGAACAGGGACTGCGAGTGTTTTGCACAAGAAAAATGGCTGCAAGTGTTTAGCACAAGAACAGAGCCTGCAAGTGTTTTGAACAAAAACAGAGCTTGCAACTATTTTGCACAAGAACAGGGTCTGAAAGTGTATTGCACAAAAACAGGTCCTACAAGTGTTTTGCACAAGAACAGGGCCTGCAAATGTTTTCCAGAGGAACAGTGCCTGCAAGTGTTTTGAACAAGAACAGGACCTGCAAGTGTTTTGCACAAGAACAGAGCTTGCAACTATTTTGCACAAGAACAGGGTCTGAAAGTGTATTGCACAAAAACAGGTCCTACAAGTGTTTTGCACAAGAACAGGGCCTGCAAATGTTTTCCAGAGGAACAGTGCCTGCCAGTGTTTTGCACAAGAACAGGGCCTGCAAGTGTTTTGCACAAGAACAGAGCTTGCAACTATTTTGGACAACAACAAGGCCTGCCAGTGTTTTCAAGAGGAACAGGGACTGCGAGTGTTTTGCACATGAAAAATGGCTGCAAGTGTTTTGCACAAGAACAGAGCCTGCAAGTGTTTTGCACAAGAACAGGACCTGCAAGTGTTTTGAACAAGAACAGAGCTTGCAACTATTTTGCACAACAACAAGGCCTGCCAGTGTTTTACACAAGAACAGTTCCTGCAAGTGTTTTGAACAAGAACAGGGCCTGCAAGTGTTTTGCACAAGAACAGGACCTGCAAGTGTTTTGCACAAGAACAGAGCTTGCAACTATTTTGGACAACAACAAGGCATGCCAGTGTTTTCAAGAGGAACAGGGACTGCGAGTGTTTTGCACATGAAAAATGGCTGCAAGTGTTTTGCACAAGAACAGAGCCTGCAAGTGTTTTGCACAAGAACAGGACCTGCAAGTGTTTTGAACAAGAACAGAGCTTGCAACTATTTTGCACAACAACAGGGCCTGCCAGTGTTTTACACAAGAACAGTGCCTGCCAGAGTTTTACACAAGAACAGTGCCTGCAAGTGTTTTGCACAAGAACAGGGCCTGCAAGTGTTTTGAACAAGAACAGGGCCTGCAAGTGTTTTGCACAACAACAAGGCCTGCCAGTGTTTTACACAAGAACAGTTCCTGCAAGTGTTTTGAACAAGAACAGGGCCTGCAAGTGTTTTGCACAAGAACAGGACCTGCAAGTGTTTTGCACAAGAACAGAGCTTGCAACTATTTTGGACAACAACAAGGCATGCCAGTGTTTTCAAGAGGAACAGGGACTGCGAGTGTTTTGCACAAGAAAAATGGCTGCAAGTGTTTAGCACAAGAACAGAGCCTGCAAGTGTTTTGAACAAAAACAGAGCTTGCAACTATTTTGCACAAGAACAGGGTCTGAAAGTGTATTGCACAAAAACAGGTCCTACAAGTGTTTTGCACAAGAACAGGGCCTGCAAATGTTTTCCAGAGGAACAGTGCCTGCAAGTGTTTTGAACAAGAACAGGACCTGCAAGTGTTTTGCACAAGAACAGAGCTTGCAACTATTTTGCACAAGAACAGGGTCTGAAAGTGTATTGCACAAAAACAGGTCCTACAAGTGTTTTGCACAAGAACAGGGCCTGCAAATGTTTTCCAGAGGAACAGTGCCTGCCAGTGTTTTGCACAAGAACAGGGCCTGCAAGTGTTTTGCACAAGAACAGAGCTTGCAACTATTTTGGACAACAACAAGGCCTGCCAGTGTTTTCAAGAGGAACAGGGACTGCGAGTGTTTTGCACATGAAAAATGGCTGCAAGTGTTTTGCACAAGAACAGAGCCTGCAAGTGTTTTGCACAAGAACAGGACCTGCAAGTGTTTTGAACAAGAACAGAGCTTGCAACTATTTTGCACAACAACAAGGCCTGCCAGTGTTTTACACAAGAACAGTTCCTGCAAGTGTTTTGAACAAGAACAGGGCCTGCAAGTGTTTTGCACAAGAACACGACCTGCAAGTGTTTTGCACAAGAACAGAGCTTGCAACTATTTTGGACTACAACAAGGCATGCCAGTGTTTTCAAGAGGAACAGGGACTGCGAGTGTTTTGCACAAGAAAAATGGCTGCAAGTGTTTAGCACAAGAACAGAGCCTGCAAGTGTTTTGAACAAAAACAGAGCTTGCAACTATTTTGCACAAGAACAGGGTCTGAAAGTGTATTGCACAAAAACAGGTCCTACAAGTGTTTTGCACAAGAACAGGGCCTGCAAATGTTTTCCAGAGGAACAGTGCCTGCAAGTGTTTTGAACAAGAACAGGACCTGCAAGTGTTTTGCACAAGAACAGAGCTTGCAACTATTTTGCACAAGAACAGGGTCTGAAAGTGTATTGCACAAAAACAGGTCCTACAAGTGTTTTGCACAAGAACAGGGCCTGCAAATGTTTTCCAGAGGAACAGTGCCTGCCAGTGTTTTGCACAAGAACAGGGCCTGCAAGTGTTTTGCACAAGAACAGAGCTTGCAACTATTTTGCACAAGAACAGGGTCTGAAAGTGTATTGCACAAAAACAGGTCCTACAAGTGTTTTGCACAAGAACAGGGCCTGCAAATGTTTTCCAGAGGAACAGTGCCTGCCAGTGTTTTGCACAAGAACAGGGCCTGCAAGTGTTTTGCACAAGAACAGAGCTTGCAACTATTTTGGACAACAACAAGGCATGCCAGTGTTTTCAAGAGGAACAGGGACTGCGAGTGTTTTGCACATGAAAAATGGCTGCAAGTGTTTTGCACAAGAACAGAGCCTGCAAGTGTTTTGCACAAGAACAGGACCTGCAAGTGTTTTGAACAAGAACAGAGCTTGCAACTATTTTGCACAACAACAAGGCCTGCCAGTGTTTTACACAAGAACAGTTCCTGCAAGTGTTTTGAACAAGAACAGGGCCTGCAAGTGTTTTGCACAAGAACAGGACCTGCAAGTGTTTTGCACAAGAACAGAGCTTGCAACTATTTTGCACAACAACAGGGCATGCCAGTGTTTTCAAGAGGAACAGGGACTGCGAGTGTTTTGCACATGAAAAATGGCTGCAAGTGTTTTGCACAAGAACAGAGCCTGCAAGTGTTTTGCACAAGAACAGGACCTGCAAGTGTTTTGAACAAGAACAGAGCTTGCAACTATTTTGCACAACAACAGGGCCTGCCAGTGTTTTACACAAGAACAGTGCCTGCCAGAGTTTTACACAAGAACAGTGCCTGCAAGTGTTTTGCACAAGAACAGGGCCTGCAAGTGTTTTGAACAAGAACAGGGCCTGCAAGTGTTTTGCACAACAACAAGGACTGCCAGTGTTTTACACAAGAACAGTTCCTGCAAGTGTTTTGAACAAGAACAGGGCCTGCAAGTGTTTTGCACAAGAACAGGACCTGCAAGCGTTTTGCACAAGAACAGAGCTTGCAACTATTTTGGACAACAACAAGGCATGCCAGTGTTTTCAAGAGGAACAGGGACTGCGAGTGTTTTGCACATGAAAAATGGCTGCAAGTGTTTTGCACAAGAACAGAGCCTGCAAGTGTTTTGCACAAGAACAGGACCTGCAAGTGTTTTGAACAAGAACAGAGCTTGCAACTATTTTGCACAACAACAGGGCCTGCCAGTGTTTTACACAAGAACAGTGCCTGCCAGAGTTTTACACAAGAACAGTGCCTGCAAGTGTTTTGCACAAGAACAGGGCCTGCAAGTGTTTTGCACAAGAACAGAGCTTGCAACTATTTTGGACAACAACAAGGCATGCCAGTGTTTTCAAGAGGAACAGGGACTGCGAGTGTTTTGCACAAGAAAAATGGCTGCAAGTGTTTAGCACAAGAACAGAGCCTGCAAGTGTTTTGAACAAAAACAGAGCTTGCAACTATTTTGCACAAGAACAGGGTCTGAAAGTGTATTGCACAAAAACAGGTCCTACAAGTGTTTTGCACAAGAACAGGGCCTGCAAATGTTTTCCAGAGGAACAGTGCCTGCAAGTGTTTTGAACAAGAACAGGACCTGCAAGTGTTTTGCACAAGAACAGAGCTTGCAACTATTTTGCACAAGAACAGGGTCTGAAAGTGTATTGCACAAAAACAGGTCCTACAAGTGTTTTGCACAAGAACAGGGCCTGCAAATGTTTTCCAGAGGAACGGTGCCTGCCAGTGTTTTGCACAAGAACAGGGCCTGCAAGTGTTTTGCACAAGAACAGGGCCTGCAAGTGTTTTGCACAAGAACAGGGCCTGCAAGTGTTTTGCACAAGAAAAGGGTCTGAAAGTGTTTTGCACAAGAACAGGGCTTGCAAGTGTTTTGCAGAAGAACAGGGTCTGCAAGTGTTTTTCACAAGAAAAATGGCGGCAAGTGTTTAGCACAACAGGGTTGGAGAGTGTTTTGCAAAAGAACAGGGCCTGCACGTGTTTTGCATAAGAACAATGCCTGCAAGTGTTTTGCACAAAAACAGCGTCTGAAAGTGTATTGCACAAGAAAAGGGCCTGAAAGTGTATTGCACAAGAACAGGGTCTAAAAGTGTTTTGCACAACAAGAGGGTTGGGGAGTGTTTTGCACAAGAACAGGGCCTGCAAGTGTTTTGCACAACAGGGTTGGAGAGTGTGTTGCACAAGAGCAGGACCTGCAAGTGTTTTGCACAAGAACAGGGCCTACAAGTGTTTTGCAAAAGAACAGGGCCTGCAAGTGTTTTCCAGAGGAACAGGACCTGCAAATCTTTTGCACCAGAACATGACCTGCAAGTGTTTTGAAAAAGAACAGTGCCTGCAAATCTTTACACAAGAACAGTGCCTGCACATGTTTTGCAGCAGAACAGGGTCTGAGAATGTTTTGCACAAGAAAAGGGTCTGACAGTGTTTTGCAGAAGAACAGGGCCTGCAAGTGTTTTGCAGAAGAACAGGGCCTACAAGTGTTTTGCACCAGAACAGGGCCTACAAGTGTTTTGAACAAGAACAGGGTCTAAAAGTGTTTTGCACAACAAGAGGGTTGGGGAGTGTTTTGCAAAAGAACAGGGCCTGCAAGTGTTTTCCAGAGGAACAGGACCTGCAAATCTTTTGCACCAGAACATGACCTGAAAGTGTTTTACAGGGCCTGTAAATGGTTTGCACCAGAACATGACCTGCAAGTGTTTTGAAAAAGAACAGTGCCTGCAAATCTTTACACAAGAACAGTGCCTGCACATGTTTTGCAGCAGAACAGGGTCTGAGAATGTTTTGCACAAGATCAGGGCCTGAAAGTGTTTTGCCCAAGAACAGGGCCGCCAAATGTTTTAAACAAGAACAGTGCCTGCAAATCATTGCACAAGAATAGGGTCTGTACATGTATTGCCCAACAACAGGGGGGAAGGGTGGGGGGGAGAAAATGTTTGTATTTCCTATAAAACTTTTCAAAAAAAAAAAAAAGAACAGGACATGCAAGTGTTTTGCACCAGAACAGGGCCTACAAGTGTTTTGAACAAGAACAGGGTCTAAAAGTGTTTTGCACAACAAGAGGGTTGGGGAGTGTTTTGCACAAGAACAGGGCCTGCAAGTGTTTTGCACAACAGGGTTGGAGAGTGTTTTGCACAAGAACAGGGCCTGCAAGTGTTTTGCACCAGAACAGGGCCTACAAGTGTTTTGCACCAGAACAGGGCCTACAAGTGTTTTGAACAAGAACAGGGTCTAAAAGTGTTTTGCACAACAAGAGGGTTGGGGAGTGTTTTGCACAAGAACAGGGCCTGCAAGTGTTTTGCACAACAGGGTTGGAGAGTGTTTTGCACAAGAACAGGGCCTGCAAGTGTTTTGCACAAGAACAGGGCCTGCAAGTGTTTTGCACAACAGGGTTGGAGAGTGTTTTGCACAAGAACAGGACATGCAAGTGTTTTGCACAAGAACAGGGCCTGCAAGTGTTTTGCACAAGAACAGGGCCTGCAAGTGTTTTGCACAAGAAAAGGGTCTGAAAGTGTTTTGCACAAGAACAGGGCTTGCAAGTGTTTTGCAGAAGAACAGGGTCTGCAAGTGTTTTTCACAAGAAAAATGGCGGCAAGTGTTTAGCACAACAGGGTTGGAGAGTGTTTTGCAAAAGAACAGGGCCTGCACGTGTTTTGCATAAGAACAATGCCTGCAAGTGTTTTGCACAAAAACAGCGTCTGAAAGTGTATTGCACAAGAAAAGGGCCTGAAAGTGTATTGCACAAGAACAGGGTCTAAAAGTGTTTTGCACAACAAGAGGGTTGGGGAGTGTTTTGCACAAGAACAGGGCCTGCAAGTGTTTTGCACAAGAAAAGGGCCTGAAAGTGTATTGCACAAGAACAGGGTCTAAAAGTGTTTTGCACAACAAGAGGGTTGGGGAGTGTTTTGCAAAAGAACAGGGCCTGCAAGTGTTTTCCAGAGGAACAGGACCTGCAAATCTTTTGCACCAGAACATGACACTAAAACAAAACACTAAAAGTGTTTTGCACAACAAGAGGGTTGGGGAGTGTTTTGCAAAAGAACAGGGCCTGCAAGTGTTTTGCACAAGAACAGGGCCTGCAAGTGTTTTGCACAACAGGGTTGGAGAGTGTTTTGCACAAGAACAGGACATGCAAGTGTTTTGCACAAGAACAGGGCCTGCAAGTGTCTTGCACAAGAACAGGGCCTGCAAGTGTTTTGCACAAGAAAAGGGTCTGAAAGTGTTTTGCACAAGAACAGGGCCTGCAAGTGTTTTGCAGAAGAACAGGGTCTGCAAGTGTTTTTCACAAGAAAAATGGCGGCAAGTGTTTAGCACAACAGGGTTGGAGAGTGTTTTGCAAAAGAACAGGGCCTGCACGTGTTTTGCATAAGAACAATGCCTGCAAGTGTTTTGCACAAAAACAGCGTCTGAAAGTGTATTGCACAAGAAAAGGGCCTGAAAGTGTATTGCAGAAGAAAAGGCCCTGAAAGTGTTTTGCACAACAATAGGGCCTGTAAGTGTTTTCCAGAGGAACAGTGCCTGCAACTGTTTTACACAAGAACAGGGCCTGAAAGTGTTGTGCACAAGAACAGGGCCTGAAAGTGTTTTGCACAAGAACAGGGCCTGCAAATGTTTTAAACAAGAACAGTGCCTGCAAATCATTGCACAAGAATAGGGTCTGTACATGTATTGCCCAAGAACAGGGGGGAAGGGTTGGGGGGGAGAAAATGTTTGTATTTCCTATAAAACTTTTCAAAAAAAAAAAAAAGAACAGGACATGCAAGTGTTTTGCACAAGAACAGGGCCTACAAGTGTTTTGCACAAGAACAGGGCCTGCAAGTGTTTTGCACAAGAACAGGGTCTAAAAGTGTTTTGCACAACAAGAGGGTTGGGGAGTGTTTTGCACAAGAACAGGGCCTGCAAAGTGTTTTGCACAACAGGGTTGGATAGTGTTTTGCACAAGAATAGAGCCTGCAAGTGTTTTTCACAACAACAGGGTTGGAGAGTGTTTTGCACAAGAACAGGACATGCAAGTGTTTTTCACAAGAAAAATGGCGGCAAGTGTTTAGCACAACAGGGTTGGAGAGTGTTTTGCAAAAGAACAGGGCCTGCACGTGTTTTGCATAAGAACAATGCCTGCAAGTGTTTTGCACAAAAACAGCGTCTGAAAGTGTATTGCACAAGAAAAGGGCCTGAAAGTGTATTGCAGAAGAAAAGGCCCTGAAAGTGTTTTGCACAACAACAGGGCCTGTAAGTGTTTTCCAGAGGAACAGTGCCTGCAACTGTTTTACACAAGAACAGGGCCTGAAAGTGTTGTGCACAAGAACAGGGCCTGTAAGTGTTTTCCAGAGGAACAGTGACTGCAAGTGTTTTGCACGAGAACACGGCCTGCAAGTTTTTTGAACAAGAACAGAACCTGCAAGTGTATTGCACAAGTATAGGGTATCCAAGTGTTTTGTGCAAGAACAGTGCCTTCAAGTGTTTTTCACAACAACAGGGTTGGAGAGTGTGTTGCACAAGAGCAGGACCTGCAAGTGTTTTGCACAAGAACAGGGCCTACAAGTGTTTTGCAAAAGAACAGGGCCTGCAAGTGTTTTCCAGAGGAACAGGACCTGCAAATCTTTTGCACCAGAACATGACCTGCAAGTGTTTTGAAAAAGAACAGTGCCTGCAAATCTTTACACAAGAACAGTGCCTGCACATGTTTTGCAGCAGAACAGGGTCTGAGAATGTTTTGCACAAGAAAAGGGTCTGACAGTGTTTTGCAGAAGAACAGGGCCTGCAAGTGTTTTGCACCAGAACAGGGCCTACAAGTGTTTTGCACCAGAACAGGGCCTACAAGTGTTTTGAACAAGAACAGGGTCTAAAAGTGTTTTGCACAACAAGAGGGTTGGGGAGTGTTTTGCAAAAGAACAGGGCCTGCAAGTGTTTTCCAGAGGAACAGGACCTGCAAATCTTTTGCACCAGAACATGACCTGAAAGTGTTTTACAGGGCCTGTAAATGGTTTGCACCAGAACATGACCTGCAAGTGTTTTGAAAAAGAACAGTGCCTGCAAATCTTTACACAAGAACAGTGCCTGCACATGTTTTGCAGCAGAACAGGGTCTGAGAATGTTTTGCACAAGATCAGGGCCTGAAAGTGTTTTGCCCAAGAACAGGGCCGCCAAATGTTTTAAACAAGAACAGTGCCTGCAAATCATTGCACAAGAATAGGGTCTGTACATGTATTGCCCAACAACAGGGGGGAAGGGTGGGGGGGAGAAAATGTTTGTATTTCCTATAAAACTTTTCAAAAAAAAAAAAAAGAACAGGACATGCAAGTGTTTTGCACCAGAACAGGGCCTACAAGTGTTTTGCACCAGAACAGGGCCTACAAGTGTTTTGAACAAGAACAGGGTCTAAAAGTGTTTTGCACAACAAGAGGGTTGGGGAGTGTTTTGCACAAGAACAGGGCCTGCAAGTGTTTTGCACAACAGGGTTGGAGAGTGTTTTGCACAAGAACAGGACATGCAAGTGTTTTGCACAAGAACAGGGCCTGCAAGTGTTTTGCACAAGAACAGGGCCTGCAAGTGTTTTGAACGAGAACACGGCCTGCAAGTTTTTTGAACAAGAACAGAACCTGCAAGTGTATTGCACAAGTATAGGGTATCCAAGTGTTTTGTGCAAGAACAGTGCCTTCAAGTGTTTTTCACAAAAACAGGGTTGGAGAGTGTTTTGCAGAAGAACAGGACATGCAAGTGTTTTGAACAAGAACAGCGTCTGAAAGTGTACTGCAAAAGAACAGGGCCTGCAAGTGTTTTGCACAAGAACAGGGCCTGTAAGTGTTTTCCAGAGGAACAATGCCTGCAAGTGTTTTGCACAAGAACAGGGCCTGTAAGTGTTTTCCAGAGGAACAGTGCCTGCAAGTGTTTTGCACGAGAACACGGCCTGCAAGTTTTTTGAACAAGAACAGAACCTGCAAGTGTATTGCACAAGTATAGGGTATCCAAGTGTTTTGTGCAAGAACAGTGCCTTCAAGTGTTTTTCACAACAACAGGGTTGGAGAGTGTGTTGCACAAGAGCAGGACCTGCAAGTGTTTTGCACAAGAACAGGGCCTACAAGTGTTTTGCAAAAGAACAGGGCCTGCAAGTGTTTTCCAGAGGAACAGGACCTGCAAATCTTTTGCACCAGAACATGACCTGCAAGTGTTTTGAAAAAGAACAGTGCCTGCAAATCTTTACACAAGAACAGTGCCTGCACATGTTTTGCAGCAGAACAGGGTCTGAGAATGTTTTGCACAAGAAAAGGGTCTGTACATGTATTGCCCAACAACAGGGGGGAAGGGTGGGGGGGAGAAAATGTTTGTATTTCCTATAAAACTTTTCAAAAAAAAAAAAAAGAACAGGACATGCAAGTGTTTTGCACCAGAACAGGGCCTACAAGTGTTTTGCACCAGAACAGGGTCTAAAAGTGTTTTGCACAACAAGAGGGTTGGGGAGTGTTTTGCACAAGAACAGGGTCTGAAAGTGTTTTGCACAACAAGAGGGTTGGGGAGTGTTTTGCACAAGAACAGGGCCTGCAAGTGTTTTGCACAAGAACAGGGCCTGCAAGTGTTTTGCACAAGAACAGGGCCTGCAAGTGTTTTGCACAAGAAAAGGGTCTGAAAGTGTTTTGCACAAGAACAGGGCTTGCAAGTGTTTTGCAGAAGAACAGGGTCTGCAAGTGTTTTTCACAAGAAAAATGGCGGCAAGTGTTTAGCACAACAGGGTTGGAGAGTGTTTTGCAAAAGAACAGGGCCTGCACGTGTTTTGCATAAGAACAATGCCTGCAAGTGTTTTGCACAAAAACAGCGTCTGAAAGTGTATTGCACAAGAAAAGGGCCTGAAAGTGTATTGCACAAGAACAGGGTCTAAAAGTGTTTTGCACAACAAGAGGGTTGGGGAGTGTTTTGCACAAGAACAGGGCCTGCAAGTGTTTTGCACAACAGGGTTGGAGAGTGTGTTGCACAAGAGCAGGACCTGCAAGTGTTTTGCACAAGAACAGGGCCTACAAGTGTTTTGCAAAAGAACAGGGCCTGCAAGTGTTTTCCAGAGGAACAGGACCTGCAAATCTTTTGCACCAGAACATGACCTGCAAGTGTTTTGAAAAAGAACAGTGCCTGCAAATCTTTACACAAGAACAGTGCCTGCACATGTTTTGCAGCAGAACAGGGTCTGAGAATGTTTTGCACAAGAAAAGGGTCTGACAGTGTTTTGCAGAAGAACAGGGCCTGCAAGTGTTTTGCAGAAGAACAGGGCCTACAAGTGTTTTGCACCAGAACAGGGCCTACAAGTGTTTTGAACAAGAACAGGGTCTAAAAGTGTTTTGCACAACAAGAGGGTTGGGGAGTGTTTTGCAAAAGAACAGGGCCTGCAAGTGTTTTCCAGAGGAACAGGACCTGCAAATCTTTTGCACCAGAACATGACCTGAAAGTGTTTTACAGGGCCTGTAAATGGTTTGCACCAGAACATGACCTGCAAGTGTTTTGAAAAAGAACAGTGCCTGCAAATCTTTACACAAGAACAGTGCCTGCACATGTTTTGCAGCAGAACAGGGTCTGAGAATGTTTTGCACAAGATCAGGGCCTGAAAGTGTTTTGCCCAAGAACAGGGCCGCCAAATGTTTTAAACAAGAACAGTGCCTGCAAATCATTGCACAAGAATAGGGTCTGTACATGTATTGCCCAACAACAGGGGGGAAGGGTGGGGGGGAGAAAATGTTTGTATTTCCTATAAAACTTTTCAAAAAAAAAAAAAAAGAACAGGACATGCAAGTGTTTTGCACCAGAACAGGGCCTACAAGTGTTTTGCACCAGAACAGGGCCTACAAGTGTTTTGAACAAGAACAGGGTCTAAAAGTGTTTTGCACAACAAGAGGGTTGGGGAGTGTTTTGCACAAGAACAGGGCCTGCAAGTGTTTTGCACAACAGGGTTGGAGAGTGTTTTGCACAAGAACAGGACATGCAAGTGTTTTGCACAAGAACAGGGCCTGCAAGTGTTTTGCACAAGAACAGGGCCTGCAAGTGTTTTGCACAAGAAAAGTGTCTGAAAGTGTTTTGCACAAGAACAGGGCTTGCAAGTGTTTTGCAGAAGAACAGGGTCTGCAAGTGTTTTTCACAAGAAAAATGGCGGCAAGTGTTTAGCACAACAGGGTTGGAGAGTGTTTTGCAAAAGAACAGGGCCTGCACGTGTTTTGCATAAGAACAATGCCTGCAAGTGTTTTGCACAAAAACAGCGTCTGAAAGTGTATTGCACAAGAAAAGGGCCTGAAAGTGTATTGCACAAGAACAGGGTCTAAAAGTGTTTTGCACAACAAGAGGGTTGGGGAGTGTTTTGCACAAGAACAGGGCCTGCAAGTGTTTTGCACAACAGGGTTGGAGAGTGTTTTGCACAAGAACAGGACATGCAAGTGTTTTGCACAAGAACAGGGCCTGCAAGTGTTTTGCACAAGAACAGGGCCTGCAAGTGTTTTGCACAAGAAAAGGGTCTGAAAGTGTTTTGCACAAGAACAGGGCTTGCAAGTGTTTTGCAGAAGAACAGGGTCTGCAAGTGTTTTTCACAAGAAAAATGGCGGCAAGTGTTTAGCACAACAGGGTTGGAGAGTGTTTTGCAAAAGAACAGGGCCTGCACGTGTTTTGCATAAGAACAATGCCTGCAAGTGTTTTGCACAAAAACAGCGTCTGAAAGTGTATTGCACAAGAAAAGGGCCTGAAAGTGTATTGCACAAGAACAGGGTCTAAAAGTGTTTTGCACAACAAGAGGGTTGGGGAGTGTTTTGCACAAGAACAGGGCCTGCAAGTGTTTTGCACAACAGGGTTGGAGAGTGTTTTGCACAAGAACAGGACATGCAAGTGTTTTGCACAAGAACAGGGCCTGCAAGTGTTTTGCACAAGAAAAGGGCCTGAAAGTGTATTGCACAAGAACAGGGTCTAAAAGTGTTTTGCACAACAAGAGGGTTGGGGAGTGTTTTGCAAAAGAACAGGGCCTGCAAGTGTTTTCCAGAGGAACAGGACCTGCAAATCTTTTGCACCAGAACATGACACTAAAACAAAACACTAAAAGTGTTTTGCACAACAAGAGGGTTGGGGAGTGTTTTGCAAAAGAACAGGGCCTGCAAGTGTTTTGCACAAGAACAGGGCCTGCAAGTGTTTTGCACAACAGGGTTGGAGAGTGTTTTGCACAAGAACAGGACATGCAAGTGTTTTGCACAAGAACAGGGCCTGCAAGTGTTTTGCACAAGAACAGTGCCTGCAAGTGTTTTGCACAAGAAAAGGGCCTGAAAGTGTATTGCACAAGAACAGGGTCTAAAAGTGTTTTGCACAACAAGAGGGTTGGGGAGTGTTTTGCACAAGAACAGGGCCTGCAAGTGTTTTGCACAACAGGGTTGGAGAGTGTTTTGCACAAGAACAGGACATGCAAGTGTTTTGCACAAGAACAGGGCCTGCAAGTGTCTTGCACAAGAACAGGGCCTGCAAGTGTTTTGCACAAGAAAAGGGTCTGAAAGTGTTTTGCACAAGAACAGGGCCTGCAAGTGTTTTGCAGAAGAACAGGGTCTGCAAGTGTTTTTCACAAGAAAAATGGCGGCAAGTGTTTAGCACAACAGGGTTGGAGAGTGTTTTGCAAAAGAACAGGGCCTGCACGTGTTTTGCATAAGAACAATGCCTGCAAGTGTTTTGCACAAAAACAGCGTCTGAAAGTGTATTGCACAAGAAAAGGGCCTGAAAGTGTATTGCACAAGAACAGGGTCTAAAAGTGTTTTGCACAACAAGAGGGTTGGGGAGTGTTTTGCACAAGAACAGGGCCTGCAAGTGTTTTGCACAACAGGGTTGGAGAGTGTTTTGCACAAGAACAGGACATGCAAGTGTTTTGCACAAGAACAGGGCCTGCAAGTGTTTTGCACAAGAACAGGGCCTGCAAGTGTTTTGCACAAGAAAAGGGTCTGAAAGTGTTTTGCACAAGAACAGGGCTTGCAAGTGTTTTGCAGAAGAACAGGGTCTGCAAGTGTTTTTCACAAGAAAAATGGCGGCAAGTGTTTAGCACAACAGGGTTGGAGAGTGTTTTGCAAAAGAACAGGGCCTGCACGTGTTTTGCATAAGAACAATGCCTGCAAGTGTTTTGCACAAAAACAGCGTCTGAAAGTGTATTGCACAAGAAAAGGGCCTGAAAGTGTATTGCACAAGAACAGGGTCTAAAAGTGTTTTGCACAACAAGAGGGTTGGGGAGTGTTTTGCACAAGAACAGGGCCTGCAAGTGTTTTGCACAACAGGGTTGGAGAGTGTTTTGCACAAGAACAGGACATGCAAGTGTTTTGCACAAGAACAGGGCCTGCAAGTGTTTTGCACAAGAAAAGGGCCTGAAAGTGTATTGCACAAGAACAGGGTCTAAAAGTGTTTTGCACAACAAGAGGGTTGGGGAGTGTTTTGCAAAAGAACAGGGCCTGCAAGTGTTTTCCAGAGGAACAGGACCTGCAAATCTTTTGCACCAGAACATGACACTAAAACAAAACACTAAAAGTGTTTTGCACAACAAGAGGGTTGGGGAGTGTTTTGCAAAAGAACAGGGCCTGCAAGTGTTTTGCACAAGAACAGGGCCTGCAAGTGTTTTGCACAACAGGGTTGGAGAGTGTTTTGCACAAGAACAGGACATGCAAGTGTTTTGCACAAGAACAGGGCCTGCAAGTGTTTTGCACAAGAACAGTGCCTGCAAGTGTTTTGCACAAGAAAAGGGCCTGAAAGTGTATTGCACAAGAACAGGGTCTAAAAGTGTTTTGCACAACAAGAGGGTTGGGGAGTGTTTTGCACAAGAACAGGGCCTGCAAGTGTTTTGCACAACAGGGTTGGAGAGTGTTTTGCACAAGAACAGGACATGCAAGTGTTTTGCACAAGAACAGGGCCTGCAAGTGTCTTGCACAAGAACAGGGCCTGCAAGTGTTTTGCACAAGAAAAGGGTCTGAAAGTGTTTTGCACAAGAACAGGGCCTGCAAGTGTTTTGCAGAAGAACAGGGTCTGCAAGTGTTTTTCACAAGAAAAATGGCGGCAAGTGTTTAGCACAACAGGGTTGGAGAGTGTTTTGCAAAAGAACAGGGCCTGCACGTGTTTTGCATAAGAACAATGCCTGCAAGTGTTTTGCACAAAAACAGCGTCTGAAAGTGTATTGCACAAGAAAAGGGCCTGAAAGTGTTTTGCACAACAATAGGGCCTGTAAGTGTTTTCCAGAGGAACAGTGCCTGCAACTGTTTTACACAAGAACAGGGCCTGAAAGTGTTGTGCACAAGAACAGGGCCTGAAAGTGTTTTGCACAAGAACAGGGCCTGCAAATGTTTTAAACAAGAACAGTGCCTGCAAATCATTGCACAAGAATAGGGTCTGTACATGTATTGCCCAAGAACAGGGGGGAAGGGTTGGGGGGGAGAAAATGTTTGTATTTCCTATAAAACTTTTCAAAAAAAAAAAAAAGAACAGGACATGCAAGTGTTTTGCACAAGAACAGGGCCTACAAGTGTTTTGCACAAGAACAGGGCCTGTATGTGTTTTCCAGAGGAACAGTGCCTGCAAGTGTTTTGCACAAGAACAGGGTCTAAAAGTGTTTTGCACAACAAGAGGGTTGGGGAGTGTTTTGCACAAGAACAGGGCCTGCAAAGTGTTTTGCACAACAGGGTTGGATAGTGTTTTGCACAAGAATAGAGCCTGCAAGTGTTTTTCACAACAACAGGGTTGGAGAGTGTTTTGCACAAGAACAGGACATGCAAGTGTTTTTCACAAGAAAAATGGCGGCAAGTGTTTAGCACAACAGGGTTGGAGAGTGTTTTGCAAAAGAACAGGGCCTGCACGTGTTTTGCATAAGAACAATGCCTGCAAGTGTTTTGCACAAAAACAGCGTCTGAAAGTGTATTGCACAAGAAAAGGGCCTGAAAGTGTATTGCACAAGAACAGGGTCTAAAAGTGTTTTGCACAACAAGAGGGTTGGGGAGTGTTTTGCAAAAGAACAGGGCCTGCAAGTGTTTTCCAGAGGAACAGGACCTGCAAATCTTTTGCACCAGAACATGACCTGAAAGTGTTTTACAGGGCCTGTAAATGGTTTGCACCAGAACATGACCTGCAAGTGTTTTGAAAAAGAACAGTGCCTGCAAATCTTTACACAAGAACAGTGCCTGCACATGTTTTGCAGCAGAACAGGGTCTGAGAATGTTTTGCACAAGATCAGGGCCTGAAAGTGTTTTGCCCAAGAACAGGGCCGCCAAATGTTTTAAACAAGAACAGTGCCTGCAAATCATTGCACAAGAATAGGGTCTGTACATGTATTGCCCAACAACAGGGGGGAAGGGTGGGGGGGAGAAAATGTTTGTATTTCCTATAAAACTTTTTAAAAAAGAAAAAGAACAGGACATGCAAGTGTTTTGCACAAGAACAGGGCCTGTATGTGTTTTCCAGAGGAACAGTGCCTGCAAGTGTTTTGCACAAGAACAGGGTCTGAAAGTGTTTTGCACAACAAGAGGGTTGGGGAGTGTTTTGCACAAGAACAGGGCCTGCAAGTGTTTTGCACAACAGGGTTGGAGAGTGTTTTGCACAAGAACAGGACATGCAAGTGTTTTGCACAAGAACAGTGCCTGCAACTGTTTTACACAAGAACAGGGCCTGAAAGTGTTTTGCCCAAGAACAGGGCCTGCAAATGTTTTAAACAAGAACAGTGCCTGCAAATCATTGCACAAGAATAGGGTCTGTACATGTATTGCCCAAGAACAGGGGGGAAGGGTGGGGGGGAGAAAATGTTTGTATTTCCTATAAAACTTTTCCAAAAAAAAAAAGAACAGGACATACAAGTGTTTTGCACAAGAACAGCGTCTGAAAGTGTACTGCAAAAGAACAGGGCCTGCAAGTGTTTTGCACAAGAACAGGGCCTACAAGTGTTCTGCACAACAACAGGGCCTGTAAGTGTTTTCCAGAGGAACAGTGCCTGCAAGTGTTTTGCACGAGAACACGGCCTGCAAGTTTTTTGAACAAGAACAGAACCTGCAAGTGTATTGCACAAGTAAAGGGTATCCAAGTGTTTTGTGCAAGAACAGTGCCTTCAAGTGTTTTGTACAACAGGGTTGGAGAGTGTTTTGCACAAGAATAGAGCCTGCAAGTGTTTTTCACAACAACAGGGCCTGTCTATGTATTGCACAAGAACAGGGCCTGCAAGTGTTTTGCACAAGAACAGGGCCTGCAAATGTTTTAAACAAGAACAGTGCCTGCAAATCATTGCACAAGAATAGGGTCTGTACATGTATTGCCCAAGAACAGGGGGGAAGGGTGGGGGGGAGAAAATGTTTGTATTTCCTATAAAACTTTTCCAAAAAAAAAAAGAACAGGACATACAAGTGTTTTGCACAAGAACAGGGCCTGCAAGTGTTTTGCAGAAGAACAGGGCCTACAAGTGTTTTGCACCAGAACAGGGCCTACAAGTGTTTTGAACAAGAACAGGGTCTAAAAGTGTTTTGCACAACAAGAAGGTTAGGGAGTGTTTTGCACAAGAACAGGGCCTGCAAGTGTTTTGCACAACAGGGTTGGAGAGTGTTTTGCACAAGAACAGGACATGCAAGTGTTTTGCACAAGAACAGGGCCTGCAAGTGTTTTGCACAAGAACAGAACCTGCAAGTGTATTGCACAAGTAAAGGGTATCCAAGTGTTTTGTGCAAGAACAGTGCCTTCAAGTGTTTTGCACAACAGGGTTGGAGAGTGTTTTGCACAAGAATAGAGCCTGCAAGTGTTTTTCACAACAACAGGGCCTGTCCATGTATTGCACAACAACAGGGCCTGCAAGTGTTTTGCACAAGAACAGGGCCTGCAAGTGTTTTGCACCAGAACAAGGCCTACAAGTGTTCTGCACAACAACAGGGCCTGTAAGTGTTTTCCAGAGGAACAGTGCCTCCACGTGTTTTGCACAAGAACACGGCCTGCAAGTTTTTTGAACAAGAACAGAACCTGCAAGTGTATTGCACAAGTAAAGGGTATCCAAGTGTTTTGTGCAAGAACAGTGCCTTCAAGTGTTTTTCACAACAACAGGGTTGGAGAGTGTTTTGCACAAGAACAGGGCCTGCAAGTGTTTTGCACAAGAAAAGGGTCTCAAAGTGTTTTGCACAAGAACAGGGCCTGCAAGTGTTTTGCACAAGAAAAATGGCGGCAAGTGTTTAGCACAACAGGGTTGGAGAGTGTTTTGCAAAAGAACAGGGCCTGCACGTGTTTTGCATAAGAACAATGCCTGCAAGTGTTTTGCACAAAAACAGCGTCTGAAAGTGTATTGCACAAGAAAAGGGCCTGAAAGTGTATTGCAGAAGAAAAGGCCCTGAAAGTGTTTTGCACAACAGGGCCTGTAAGTGTTTTCCAGAGGAACAGTGCCTGCAACTGTTTTACACAAGAACAGGGCCTGCAAGTGTTTTGCACAAGAACAGAGCTTGCAACTATTTTGGACAACAACAAGGCATGCCAGTGTTTTCAAGAGGAACAGGGACTGC
Organism: Pantherophis vulpinus; assembly: GCA_037215915.1. Lineage (NCBI taxonomy): Eukaryota > Metazoa > Chordata > Lepidosauria > Squamata > Colubridae > Pantherophis > Pantherophis vulpinus. The sequence goes on along the minus strand of JAXLNS010000044.1, from coordinate 1,483,472 downwards.
GAGTGTTTTGCACAAGAAAAATGGCTGCAAGTGTTTAGCACAAGAACAGAGCCTGCAAGTGTTTTGAACAAAAACAGAGCTTGCAACTATTTTGCACAAGAACAGGGTCTGAAAGTGTATTGCACAAAAACAGGTCCTACAAGTGTTTTGCACAAGAACAGGGCCTGCAAATGTTTTCCAGAGGAACAGTGCCTGCAAGTGTTTTGAACAAGAACAGGGCCTGCAAGTGTTTTGCACAAGAACAGGGTCTGAAAGTGTATTGTACAAGAACAGGGCTTGCAAGTGTTTTGCACAAGAACAGGGCTTGCAAATGTTTTGCACAACAAAAAGGCCTGCCACTGTTTTCAAGTGGAACAGGTACTGTGAGTGTTTTGCACAAGAAAAATGGCTGCAAGTGTTTAGCACAAGAACAGAGCCTGCAAGTGTTTTGAACAAAAACAGAGCTTGCAACTATTTTGCACAAGAACAGGGTCTGAAAGTGTATTGCACAAAAACAGGTCCTACAAGTGTTTTGCACAAGAACAGGGCCTGCAAATGTTTTCCAGAGGAACAATGCCTGCAAGTGTTTTTTTTAACAAGAACAGGACCTGCAAGTGTTTTGCACAAGAACAGAGCTTGCAACTATTTTGGACAACAACAAGGCATGCCAGTGTTTTCAAGAGGAACAGGGACTGCGAGTGTTTTGCACATGAAAAATGGCTGCAAGTGTTTTGCACAAGAACAGAGCCTGCAAGTGTTTTGCACAAGAACAGGACCTGCAAGTGTTTTGAACAAGAACAGAGCTTGCAACTATTTTGCACAACAACAGGGCCTGCCAGTGTTTTACACAAGAACAGTGCCTGCCAGAGTTTTACACAAGAACAGTGCCTGCAAGTGTTTTGCACAAGAACAGGGCCTGCAAGTGTTTTGCACAAGAACAGAGCTTGCAACTATTTTGGACTACAACAAGGCATGCCAGTGTTTTCAAGAGGAACAGGGACTGCGAGTGTTTTGCACAAGAAAAATGGCTGCAAGTGCTTAGCACAAGAACAGAGCCTGCAAGTGTTTTGAACAAAAACAGAGCTTGCAACTATTTTGCACAAGAACAGGGTCTGAAAGTGTATTGCACAAAAACAGGTCCTACAAGTGTTTTGCACAAGAACAGGGCCTGCAAATGTTTTCCAGAGGAACAGTGCCTGCCAGTGTTTTGCACAAGAACAGGGCCTGCAAGTGTTTTGCACAAGAACAGAGCTTGCAACTATTTTGGACAACAACAAGGCCTGCCAGTGTTTTCAAGAGGAACAGGGACTGCGAGTGTTTTGCACATGAAAAATGGCTGCAAGTGTTTTGCACAAGAACAGAGCCTGCAAGTGTTTTGCACAAGAACAGGACCTGCAAGTGTTTTGAACAAGAACAGAGCTTGCAACTATTTTGCACAACAACAAGGCCTGCCAGTGTTTTACACAAGAACAGTTCCTGCAAGTGTTTTGAACAAGAACAGGGCCTGCAAGTGTTTTGCACAAGAACAGGACCTGCAAGTGTTTTGCACAAGAACAGAGCTTGCAACTATTTTGGACAACAACAAGGCATGCCAGTGTTTTCAAGAGGAACAGGGACTGCGAGTGTTTTGCACATGAAAAATGGCTGCAAGTGTTTTGCACAAGAACAGAGCCTGCAAGTGTTTTGCACAAGAACAGGACCTGCAAGTGTTTTGAACAAGAACAGAGCTTGCAACTATTTTGCACAACAACAGGGCCTGCCAGTGTTTTACACAAGAACAGTGCCTGCCAGAGTTTTACACAAGAACAGTGCCTGCAAGTGTTTTGCACAAGAACAGGGCCTGCAAGTGTTTTGAACAAGAACAGGGCCTGCAAGTGTTTTGCACAACAACAAGGCCTGCCAGTGTTTTACACAAGAACAGTTCCTGCAAGTGTTTTGAACAAGAACAGGGCCTGCAAGTGTTTTGCACAAGAACAGGACCTGCAAGTGTTTTGCACAAGAACAGAGCTTGCAACTATTTTGGACAACAACAAGGCATGCCAGTGTTTTCAAGAGGAACAGGGACTGCGAGTGTTTTGCACAAGAAAAATGGCTGCAAGTGTTTAGCACAAGAACAGAGCCTGCAAGTGTTTTGAACAAAAACAGAGCTTGCAACTATTTTGCACAAGAACAGGGTCTGAAAGTGTATTGCACAAAAACAGGTCCTACAAGTGTTTTGCACAAGAACAGGGCCTGCAAATGTTTTCCAGAGGAACACTGCCTGCAAGTGTTTTGAACAAGAACAGGACCTGCAAGTGTTTTGCACAAGAACAGAGCTTGCAACTATTTTGCACAAGAACAGGGTCTGAAAGTGTATTGCACAAAAACAGGTCCTACAAGTGTTTTGCACAAGAACAGGGCCTGCAAATGTTTTCCAGAGGAACAGTGCCTGCCAGTGTTTTGCACAAGAACAGGGCCTGCAAGTGTTTTGCACAAGAACAGAGCTTGCAACTATTTTGGACAACAACAAGGCCTGCCAGTGTTTTCAAGAGGAACAGGGACTGCGAGTGTTTTGCACATGAAAAATGGCTGCAAGTGTTTTGCACAAGAACAGAGCCTGCAAGTGTTTTGCACAAGAACAGGACCTGCAAGTGTTTTGAACAAGAACAGAGCTTGCAACTATTTTGCACAACAACAAGGCCTGCCAGTGTTTTACACAAGAACAGTTCCTGCAAGTGTTTTGAACAAGAACAGGGCCTGCAAGTGTTTTGCACAAGAACACGACCTGCAAGTGTTTTGCACAAGAACAGAGCTTGCAACTATTTTGGACTACAACAAGGCATGCCAGTGTTTTCAAGAGGAACAGGGACTGCGAGTGTTTTGCACAAGAAAAATGGCTGCAAGTGTTTAGCACAAGAACAGAGCCTGCAAGTGTTTTGAACAAAAACAGAGCTTGCAACTATTTTGCACAAGAACAGGGTCTGAAAGTGTATTGCACAAAAACAGGTCCTACAAGTGTTTTGCACAAGAACAGGGCCTGCAAATGTTTTCCAGAGGAACAGTGCCTGCAAGTGTTTTGAACAAGAACAGGACCTGCAAGTGTTTTGCACAAGAACAGAGCTTGCAACTATTTTGCACAAGAACAGGGTCTGAAAGTGTATTGCACAAAAACAGGTCCTACAAGTGTTTTGCACAAGAACAGGGCCTGCAAATGTTTTCCAGAGGAACAGTGCCTGCCAGTGTTTTGCACAAGAACAGGGCCTGCAAGTGTTTTGCACAAGAACAGAGCTTGCAACTATTTTGCACAAGAACAGGGTCTGAAAGTGTATTGCACAAAAACAGGTCCTACAAGTGTTTTGCACAAGAACAGGGCCTGCAAATGTTTTCCAGAGGAACAGTGCCTGCCAGTGTTTTGCACAAGAACAGGGCCTGCAAGTGTTTTGCACAAGAACAGAGCTTGCAACTATTTTGGACAACAACAAGGCCTGCCAGTGTTTTCAAGAGGAACAGGGACTGCGAGTGTTTTGCACATGAAAAATGGCTGCAAGTGTTTTGCACAAGAACAGAGCCTGCAAGTGTTTTGCACAAGAACAGGACCTGCAAGTGTTTTGAACAAGAACAGAGCTTGCAACTATTTTGCACAACAACAAGGCCTGCCAGTGTTTTACACAAGAACAGTTCCTGCAAGTGTTTTGAACAAGAACAGGGCCTGCAAGTGTTTTGCACAAGAACAGGACCTGCAAGTGTTTTGCACAAGAACAGAGCTTGCAACTATTTTGGACAACAACAAGGCATGCCAGTGTTTTCAAGAGGAACAGGGACTGCGAGTGTTTTGCACATGAAAAATGGCTGCAAGTGTTTTGCACAAGAACAGAGCCTGCAAGTGTTTTGCACAAGAACAGGACCTGCAAGTGTTTTGAACAAGAACAGAGCTTGCAACTATTTTGCACAACAACAGGGCCTGCCAGTGTTTTACACAAGAACAGTGCCTGCCAGAGTTTTACACAAGAACAGTGCCTGCAAGTGTTTTGCACAAGAACAGGGCCTGCAAGTGTTTTGAACAAGAACAGGGCCTGCAAGTGTTTTGCACAACAACAAGGACTGCCAGTGTTTTACACAAGAACAGTTCCTGCAAGTGTTTTGAACAAGAACAGGGCCTGCAAGTGTTTTGCACAAGAACAGGACCTGCAAGTGTTTTGCACAAGAACAGAGCTTGCAACTATTTTGGACAACAACAAGGCATGCCAGTGTTTTCAAGAGGAACAGGGACTGCGAGTGTTTTGCACATGAAAAATGGCTGCAAGTGTTTTGCACAAGAACAGAGCCTGCAAGTGTTTTGCACAAGAACAGGACCTGCAAGTGTTTTGAACAAGAACAGAGCTTGCAACTATTTTGCACAACAACAGGGCCTGCCAGTGTTTTACACAAGAACAGTGCCTGCCAGAGTTTTACACAAGAACAGTGCCTGCAAGTGTTTTGCACAAGAACAGGGCCTGCAAGTGTTTTGCACAAGAACAGGGCCTGCAAATGTTTTCCAGAGGAACAGTGCCTGCAAGTGTTTTGAACAAGAACAGGACCTGCAAGTGTTTTGCACAAGAACAGAGCTTGCAACTATTTTGCACAAGAACAGGGTCTGAAAGTGTATTGCACAAAAACAGGTCCTACAAGTGTTTTGCACAAGAACAGGGCCTGCAAATGTTTTCCAGAGGAACAGTGCCTGCCAGTGTTTTGCACAAGAACAGGGCCTGCAAGTGTTTTGCACAAGAACAGAGCTTGCAACTATTTTGCACAAGAACAGGGTCTGAAAGTGTATTGCACAAAAACAGGTCCTACAAGTGTTTTGCACAAGAACAGGGCCTGCAAATGTTTTCCAGAGGAACAGTGCCTGCCAGTGTTTTGCACAAGAACAGGGCCTGCAAGTGTTTTGCACAAGAACAGAGCTTGCAACTATTTTGGACAACAACAAGGCCTGCCAGTGTTTTCAAGAGGAACAGGGACTGCGAGTGTTTTGCACATGAAAAATGGCTGCAAGTGTTTTGCACAAGAACAGAGCCTGCAAGTGTTTTGCACAAGAACAGGACCTGCAAGTGTTTTGAACAAGAACAGAGCTTGCAACTATTTTGCACAACAACAAGGCCTGCCAGTGTTTTACACAAGAACAGTTCCTGCAAGTGTTTTGAACAAGAACAGGGCCTGCAAGTGTTTTGCACAAGAACAGGACCTGCAAGTGTTTTGCACAAGAACAGAGCTTGCAACTATTTTGGACAACAACAAGGCATGCCAGTGTTTTCAAGAGGAACAGGGACTGCGAGTGTTTTGCACATGAAAAATGGCTGCAAGTGTTTTGCACAAGAACAGAGCCTGCAAGTGTTTTGCACAAGAACAGGACCTGCAAGTGTTTTGAACAAGAACAGAGCTTGCAACTATTTTGCACAACAACAGGGCCTGCCAGTGTTTTACACAAGAACAGTGCCTGCCAGAGTTTTACACAAGAACAGTGCCTGCAAGTGTTTTGCACAAGAACAGGGCCTGCAAGTGTTTTGAACAAGAACAGGGCCTGCAAGTGTTTTGCACAACAACAAGGACTGCCAGTGTTTTACACAAGAACAGTTCCTGCAAGTGTTTTGAACAAGAACAGGGCCTGCAAGTGTTTTGCACAAGAACAGGACCTGCAAGTGTTTTGCACAAGAACAGAGCTTGCAACTATTTTGGACAACAACAAGGCATGCCAGTGTTTTCAAGAGGAACAGGGACTGCGAGTGTTTTGCACATGAAAAATGGCTGCAAGTGTTTTGCACAAGAACAGAGCCTGCAAGTGTTTTGCACAAGAACAGGACCTGCAAGTGTTTTGAACAAGAACAGAGCTTGCAACTATTTTGCACAACAACAGGGCCTGCCAGTGTTTTACACAAGAACAGTGCCTGCCAGAGTTTTACACAAGAACAGTGCCTGCAAGTGTTTTGCACAAGAACAGGGCCTGCAAGTGTTTTGCACAAGAACAGAGCTTGCAACTATTTTGGACAACAACAAGGCATGCCAGTGTTTTCAAGAGGAACAGGGACTGCGAGTGTTTTGCACAAGAAAAATGGCTGCAAGTGTTTAGCACAAGAACAGAGCCTGCAAGTGTTTTGAACAAAAACAGAGCTTGCAACTATTTTGCACAAGAACAGGGTCTGAAAGTGTATTGCACAAAAACAGGTCCTACAAGTGTTTTGCACAAGAACAGGGCCTGCAAATGTTTTCCAGAGGAACAGTGCCTGCAAGTGTTTTGAACAAGAACAGGACCTGCAAGTGTTTTGCACAAGAACAGAGCTTGCAACTATTTTGCACAAGAACAGGGTCTGAAAGTGTATTGCACAAAAACAGGTCCTACAAGTGTTTTGCACAAGAACAGGGCCTGCAAATGTTTTCCAGAGGAACGGTGCCTGCCAGTGTTTTGCACAAGAACAGGGCCTGCAAGTGTTTTGCACAAGAACAGAGCTTGCAACTATTTTGGACAACAACAAGGCCTGCCAGTGTTTTCAAGAGGAACAGGGACTGCGAGTGTTTTGCACATGAAAAATGGCTGCAAGTGTTTTGCACAAGAACAGAGCCTGCAAGTGTTTTGCACAAGAACAGGACCTGCAAGTGTTTTGAACAAGAACAGAGCTTGCAACTATTTTGCACAACAACAAGGCCTGCCAGTGTTTTACACAAGAACAGTTCCTGCAAGTGTTTTGAACAAGAACAGGGCCTGCAAGTGTTTTGCACAAGAACACGACCTGCAAGTGTTTTGCACAAGAACAGAGCTTGCAACTATTTTGGACAACAACAAGGCATGCCAGTGTTTTCAAGAGGAACAGGGACTGCGAGTGTTTTGCACATGAAAAATGGCTGCAAGTGTTTAGCACAAGAACAGAGCCTGCAAGTGTTTTGCACAAGAACAGGACCTGCAAGTGTTTTGAACAAGAACAGAGCTTGCAACTATTTTGCACAACAACAAGGCCTGCCAGTGTTTTACACAAGAACAGTGCCTGCAAGTGTTTTGAACAAGAACAGGGCCTGCAAGTGTTTTGCACAAGAACAGGACCTGCAAGTGTTTTGCACAACAACAGGGCCTGCCAGTGTTTTACACAAGAACAGTGCCTGCAAGTGTTTTACACAAGAACAGTGCCTGCAAGTGTTTTGCACAAGAACAGAGCCTGCAAGTGTTTTGCACAACAACAGGGCCTGCCAGTGTTTTACACAAGAACAGTGCCTGCAAGTGTTTTGCACAAGAACAGAGCCTGCAAGTGATTTGCACAAGAACAGGTCCTACAAGTGTTTTTCACAAGAACAGGGTCTGCAAGTGTTTTGCACAAGAACAGAGCTTGCAACTATTTTGGACAACAACAAGGCCTGCCAGTGTTTTACACAAGAACAGTGCCTGCAAGTGTTTTGAACAAGAACAGGGCCTGCAAGTGTATTCCACAAGAACAGGGCCTGCCAGTGTTTTACACAAGAACAGGGCCTGCCAGTGTTTTGCACAAGAACAGGGCCTGCAAGTGTATTGCACAAGAACAGGGCCTGCTAGTGTTTTGCACAAGAACACCACCTGCAAGTGTTTTGCACAACAACAGGGCCTGCCAGTGTTTTACACAAGAAAAATGGCTGCAAGTGTTTAGCACAAGAACAGAGCCTGCAAGTGTTTTGAACAAGAACAGAGCTTGCAACTATTTTGCACAAGAACAGGGTCTGAAAGTGTATTGCACAAAAACAGGTCCTACAAGTGTTTTGCACAAGAACAGGTCCTACAAGTGTTTTGCACAAGAACAGGGCCTGCAAATGTTTTCCAGAGGAACAGTGCCTGCAAGTGTTTTGAACAAGAACAGGACCTGCAAGTGTATTGCACAAAAACAGGTCCTACAAGTGTTTTGCACAAGAACAGGGCCTGCAAATGTTTTCCAGAGGAACAGTGCCTGCAAGTGTTTTGAACAAGAACAGGACCTGCAAGTGTTTTGCACAAGAACAGAGCTTGCAACTATTTTGCACAAGAACAGGGTCTGAAAGTGTATTACACAAAAACAGGTCCTACAAGTGTTTTGCACAAGAACAGGTCCTGCACGTGTATTCCACAAGAACAGGGCCTCCAAGTGTTTTACACAAGAACAGTGCCTGCCAGTGTTTTGTACAAGAACAGGACATGCAAGTGTTTTGCACAAGAACAGGGCCTACAAGTGTTTTGCACCAGAACAGGGCCTACAAGTATTTTGAACAAGAACAGGGTCTAAAATGTTTTGCACAACAAGAGGGTTGGAGAGTGTTTTGCACAAGAACAGGGCCTCCAAGTGTTTTGCACAACAGGGTTGGATAGTGTTTTGCATAAGAATAGAGCCTGCAAGTGTTTTGCACAAGAACAGGGCCTGCAAGTGTTTTGCACCAGAACAGGGCCTACAAGTGTTTTGCAAAAGAACAGGGCCTGCAAGTGTTTTCCAGAGGAACAGGACCTGCAAATCTTTTGCACCAGAACATGACCTGCAAGTGTTTTGAAAAAGAACAGTGCCTGCAAATCTTTACACAAGAACAGTGCCTGCACATGTTTTGCAGCAGAACAGGGTCTGAGAATGTTTTGCACAAGAAAATGGTCTGACAGTGTTTTGCAGAAGAACAGGGCCTGCAAGTGTTTTGCAGAAGAACAGGGCCTACAAGTGTTTTGCACCAGAACAGGGCCTACAAGTGTTTTGAACAAGAACAGGGTCTAAAAGTGTTTTGCACAACAAGAGGGTTGGGGAGTGTTTTGCACAAGAACAGGGCCTGCAAGTGTTTTGCACAACAGGGTTGGATAGTGTTTTGCACAAGAATAGAGCCTGCAAGTGTTTTTCACAACAACAGGGCCTGTCCATGTATTGCACAACAACAGGGCCTGCAAGTGTTTTGCACAAGAACAGGGCCTGCAAGTGTTTTGCACCAGAACAAGGCCTACAAGTGTTCTGCACAACAACAGGGCCTGTAAGTGTTTTCCAGAGGAACAGTGCCTGCAACTGTTTTACACAAGAACAGGGCCTGAAAGTGTTGTGCACAAGAACAGGGCCTGTAAGTGTTTTCCAGAGGAACAGTGACTGCAAGTGTTTTGCACGAGAACACGGCCTGCAAGTTTTTTGAACAAGAACAGAACCTGCAAGTGTATTGCACAAGTATAGGGTATCCAAGTGTTTTGTGCAAGAACAGTGCCTTCAAGTGTTTTTCACAACAACAGGGTTGGAGAGTGTGTTGCACAAGAGCAGGACCTGCAAGTGTTTTGCACAAGAACAGGGCCTACAAGTGTTTTGCAAAAGAACAGGGCCTGCAAGTGTTTTCCAGAGGAACAGGACCTGCAAATCTTTTGCCCCAGAACATGACCTGCAAGTGTTTTGAAAAAGAACAGTGCCTGCAAATCTTTACACAAGAACAGTGCCTGCACATGTTTTGCAGCAGAACAGGGTCTGAGAATGTTTTGCACAAGAAAAGGGTCTGACAGTGTTTTGCAGAAGAACAGGGCCTGCAAGTGTTTTGCAGAAGAACAGGGCCTACAAGTGTTTTGCACCAGAACAGGGCCTACAAGTGTTTTGAACAAGAACAGGGTCTAAAAGTGTTTTGCACAACAAGAGGGTTGGGGAGTGTTTTGCAAAAGAACAGGGCCTGCAAGTGTTTTCCAGAGGAACAGGACCTGCAAATCTTTTGCACCAGAACATGACCTGAAAGTGTTTTACAGGGCCTGTAAATGGTTTGCACCAGAACATGACCTGCAAGTGTTTTGAAAAAGAACAGTGCCTGCAAATCTTTACACAAGAACAGTGCCTGCACATGTTTTGCAGCAGAACAGGGTCTGAGAATGTTTTGCACAAGATCAGGGCCTGAAAGTGTTTTGCCCAAGAACAGGGCCGCCAAATGTTTTAAACAAGAACAGTGCCTGCAAATCATTGCACAAGAATAGGGTCTGTACATGTATTGCCCAACAACAGGGGGGAAGGGTGGGGGGGAGAAAATGTTTGTATTTCCTATAAAACTTTTTAAAAAAGAAAAAGAACAGGACATGCAAGTGTTTTGCACAAGAACAGGGCCTGTATGTGTTTTCCAGAGGAACAGTGCCTGCAAGTGTTTTGCACAAGAACAGGGTCTGAAAGTGTTTTGCACAACAAGAGGGTTGGGGAGTGTTTTGCACAAGAACAGGGCCTGCAAGTGTTTTGCACAACAGGGTTGGAGAGTGTTTTGCACAAAAACAGGACATGCAAGTGTTTTGCACAAGAACAGGGCCTGCAAGTGTCTTGCACAAGAACAGGGCCTGCAAGTGTTTTGCACAAGAAAAGGGTCTGAAAGTGTTTTGCACAAGAACAGGGCCTGCAAGTGTTTTGCAGAAGAACAGGGTCTGCAAGTGTTTTTCACAAGTAAAATGGCGGCAAGTGTTTAGCACAACAGGGTTGGAGAGTGTTTTGCAAAAGAACAGGGCCTGCACGTGTTTTGCATAAGAACAATGCCTGCAAGTGTTTTGCACAAAAACAGCGTCTGAAAGTGTATTGCACAAGAAAAGGGCCTGAAAGTGTATTGCAGAAGAAAAGGCCCTGAAAGTGTTTTGCACAACAACAGGGCCTGTAAGTGTTTTCCAGAGGAACAGTGCCTGCAACTGTTTTACACAAGAACAGGGCCTGAAAGTGTTGTGCACAAGAACAGGGCCTGAAAGTGTTTTGCACAAGAACAGGGCCTGCAAATGTTTTAAACAAGAACAGTGCCTGCAAATCATTGCACAAGAATAGGGTCTGTACATGTATTGCCCAAGAACAGGGGGGAAGGGTTGGGGGGGAGAAAATGTTTGTATTTCCTATAAAACTTTTCAAAAAAAAAAAAAAGAACAGGACATGCAAGTGTTTTGCACAAGAACAGGGCCTACAAGTGTTTTGCACAAGAACAGGGCCTGTATGTGTTTTCCAGAGGAACAGTGCCTGCAAGTGTTTTGCACAAGAACAGGGTCTAAAAGTGTTTTGCACAACAAGAGGGTTGGGGAGTGTTTTGCACAAGAACAGGGCCTGCAAAGTGTTTTGCACAACAGGGTTGGATAGTGTTTTGCACAAGAATAGAGCCTGCAAGTGTTTTTCACAACAACAGGGTTGGAGAGTGTTTTGCACAAGAACAGGACATGCAAGTGTTTTTCACAAGAAAAATGGCGGCAAGTGTTTAGCACAACAGGGTTGGAGAGTGTTTTGCAAAAGAACAGGGCCTGCAAGTGTTTTGCACAAAAACAGCGTCTGAAAGTGTATTGTACAAGAAAAGGGCCTGAAAGTGTATTGCAGAAGAAAAGGCCCTGAAAGTGTTTTGCACAACAGGGCCTGTAAGTGTTTTCCAGAGGAACAGTGCCTGCAAGTGTTTTGCACAAGAACAGGGTCTAAAAGTGTTTTGCACAACAAGAGGGTTGGGGAGTGTTTTGCAAAAGAACAGGGCCTGCAAGTGTTTTGCACAAGACCAGAGCCTGCAAATCTTTTGCACCAGAACATAACCTGAAAGTGTTTTACAGGGCCTGTAAATGGTTTGCACCAGAACATGACCTGCAAGTGTTTTGAAAAAGAACAGTGCCTGCAAATCTTTACACAAGAACAGTGCCTGCACATGTTTTGCAGCAGAACAGGGTCTGAGAATGTTTTGCACAAGATCAGGGCCTGAAAGTGTTTTGCCCAAGAACAGGGCCTCCAAATGTTTTACACAAGAACAGTGCCTGCAAATCATTGCACAAGAATAGGGTCTGTACATGTATTGCCCAACAACAGGGGGGAAGGGTGGGGGGGAGAAAATGTTTGTATTTTCTATAAAACTTTTAAAAAAAGAAAAAGAACAGGACATGCAAGTGTTTTGCACAAGAACAGGGCCTGCAAGTGTTTTGCACAAGAAAAGGGTCTGACAGTGTTTTGCACAAGAACAGGGCCTGCAAAGTGTTTTGCACAACAGGGTTGGATAGTGTTTTGCACAAGAATAGAGCCTGCAAGTGTTTTTCACAACAACAGGGTTGGAGAGTGTTTTGCACAAGAACAGGACATGCAAGTGTTTTTCACAAGAAAAATGGCGGCAAGTGTTTAGCACAACAGGGTTGGAGAGTGTTTTGCAAAAGAACAGGGCCTGCAAGTGTTTTGCACAAAAACAGCGTCTGAAAGTGTATTGTACAAGAAAAGGGCCTGAAAGTGTATTGCAGAAGAAAAGGCCCTGAAAGTGTTTTGCACAACAGGGCCTGTAAGTGTTTTCCAGAGGAACAGTGCCTGCAAGTGTTTTGCACAAGAACAGGGTCTAAAAGTGTTTTGCACAACAAGAGGGTTGGGGAGTGTTTTGCAAAAGAACAGGGCCTGCAAGTGTTTTGCACAAGACCAGAGCCTGCAAATCTTTTGCACCAGAACATAACCTGAAAGTGTTTTACAGGGCCTGTAAATGGTTTGCACCAGAACATGACCTGCAAGTGTTTTGAAAAAGAACAGTGCCTGCAAATCTTTACACAAGAACAGTGCCTGCACATGTTTTGCAGCAGAACAGGGTCTGAGAATGTTTTGCACAAGATCAGGGCCTGAAAGTGTTTTGCCCAAGAACAGGGCCTCCAAATGTTTTAAACAAGAACAGTGCCTGCAAATCATTGCACAAGAATAGGGTCTGTACATGTATTGCCCAACAACAGGGGGGAAGGGTGGGGGGGAGAAAATGTTTGTATTTCCTATAAAACTTTTCCAAAAAAAAAAAGAACAGGACATAAAAGTGTTTTGCACAAGAACAGGGCCTGCAAGTGTTTTGCAGAAGAACAGGGCCTACAAGTGTTTTGCACCAGAACAGGGCCTACAAGTGTTTTGAACAAGAACAGGGTCTAAAAGTGTTTTGCACAACAAGAAGGTTAGGGAGTGTTTTGCACAAGAACAGGGCCTGCAAGTGTTTTGCACAACAGGGTTGGAGAGTGTTTTGCACAAGAACAGGACATGCAAGTGTTTTGCACAAGAACAGGGCCTGCAAGTGTTTTGCACAAGAACAGAACCTGCAAGTGTATTGCACAAGTAAAGGGTATCCAAGTGTTTTGTGCAAGAACAGTGCCTTCAAGTGTTTTGCACAACAGGGTTGGAGAGTGTTTTGCACAAGAATAGAGCCTGCAAGTGTTTTTCACAACAACAGGGCCTGTCCATGTATTGCACAACAACAGGGCCTGCAAGTGTTTTGCACAAGAACAGGGCCTGCAAGTGTTTTGCACCAGAACAAGGCCTACAAGTGTTCTGCACAACAACAGGGCCTGTAAGTGTTTTCCAGAGGAACAGTGCCTCCACGTGTTTTGCACAAGAACACGGCCTGCAAGTTTTTTGAACAAGAACAGAACCTGCAAGTGTATTGCACAAGTAAAGGGTATCCAAGTGTTTTGTGCAAGAACAGTGCCTTCAAGTGTTTTTCACAACAACAGGGTTGGAGAGTGTTTTGCACAAGAACAGGGCCTGCAAGTGTTTTGCACAAGAAAAGGGTCTCAAAGTGTTTTGCACAAGAACAGGGCCTGCAAGTGTTTTACAGAAGAACAGGGCCTGCAAGTGTTTTGCACAAGAAAAATGGCGGCAAGTGTTTAGCACAACAGGGTTGGAGAGTGTTTTGCAAAAGAACAGGGCCTGCACGTGTTTTGCATAAGAACAATGCCTGCAAGTGTTTTGCACAAAAACAGCGTCTGAAAGTGTATTGCACAAGAAAAGGGCCTGAAAGTGTATTGCAGAAGAAAAGGCCCTGAAAGTGTTTTGCACAACAGGGCCTGTAAGTGTTTTCCAGAGGAACAGTGCCTGCAACTGTTTTACACAAGAACAGGGCCTGCAAGTGTTTTGCACAAGAACAGAGCTTGCAACTATTTTGGACAACAACAAGGCATGCCAGTGTTTTCAAGAGGAACAGGGACTGCGAGTGTTTTGCACAAGAAAAATGGCTGCAAGTGTTTAGCACAAGAACAGAGCCTGCAAGTGTTTTGAACAAAAACAGAGCTTGCAACTATTTTGCACAAGAACAGGGTCTGAAAGTGTATTGCACAAAAACAGGTCCTACAAGTGTTTTGCACAAGAACAGGGCCTGCAAGTGTTTTGAACAAGAACAGGGCCTGTAAGTGTTTTCCAGAGGAACAGTGCCTGCACGTGTTTTGCACGAGAACACGGCCTGCAAGTTTTTTGAACAAGAAAAGGGTCTGAAAGTGTTTTGCACAAGAACAGGGCCTGCAAGTGCTTTGCAGAAGAACAGGGTCTGCAAGTGTTTTTCACAAGAAAAATGGCGGCAAGTGTTTAGCACAACAGGGTTGGAGAGTGTTTTGCACAAAAACAGCGTCTGAAAGTGTATTGCAGAAGAAAAGGCCCTGAAAGTGTTTTGCACAACAACAGGGCCTGTAAGTGTTTTCCAGAGGAACAGTGCCTGCAACTGTTTTACACAAGAACAGGGCCTGAAAGTGTTGTGCACAAGAACAGGGCCTGAAAGTGTTTTGCACAAGAACAGGGCCTGCAAATGTTTTAAACAAGAACAGTGCCTGCAAATCATTGCACAAGAATAGGGTCTGTACATGTATTGCCCAAGAACAGGGGGGAAGGGTTGGGGGGGAGAAAATGTTTGTATTTCCTATAAAACTTTTCAAAAAAAAAAAAAAGAACAGGACATGCAAGTGTTTTGCACAAGAACAGGGCCTACAAGTGTTTTGCACAACAAGAGGGTTGGGGAGTGTTTTGCACAAGAACAGGGCCTGCAAAGTGTTTTGCACAACAGGGTTGGATAGTGTTTTGCACAAGAATAGAGCCTGCAAGTGTTTTGCACAACAGGGTTGGATAGTGTTTTGCACAAGAATAGAGCCTGCAAGTGTTTTTCACAACAACAGGGTTGGAGAGTGTTTTGCACAAGAACAGGACATTCAAGTGTTTTTCACAAGAAAAATGGCGGCAAGTGTTTAGCACAACAGGGTTGGAGAGTGTTTTGCAAAAGAACAGGGCCTGCAAGTGTTTTGCACAAAAACAGCGTCTGAAAGTGTATTGTACAAGAAAAGGGCCTGAAAGTGTATTGCAGAAGAAAAGGCCCTGAAAGTGTTTTGCACAACAACAGGGCCTGTAAGTGTTTTCCAGAGGAACAGTGCCTGCACGTGTTTTGCACAAGAACAGGGTCTAAAAGTGTTTTGCACAACAAGAGGGTTGGGGAGTGTTTTGCAAAAGAACAGGGCCTGCAAGTGTTTTCCAGAGGAACAGGACCTGCAAATCTTTTGCACCAGAACATGACCTGCAAGTGTTTTGAAAAAGAACAGTGCCTGCAAATCTTTACACAAGAACAGTGCCTGCACATGTTTTGCAGCAGAACAGGGTCTGAGAATGTTTTGCACAAGATCAGGGCCTGAAAGTGTTTTGCCCAAGAACAGGGCCGCCAAATGTTTTAAGCAAGAACAGTGCCTGCAAATCATTGCACAAGAATAGGGTCTGTACATGTATTGCCCAACAACAGGGGGGAAGGGTGGGGGGGAGAAAATGTTTGTATTTCCTATAAAACTTTTTAAAAAAGAAAAAGAACAGGACATGCAAGTGTTTTGCACAAGAACAGGGCCTGTATGTGTTTTCCAGAGGAACAGTGCCTGCAAGTGTTTTGCACAAGAACAGGGTCTGAAAGTGTTTTGCACAACAAGAGGGTTGGGGAGTGTTTTGCACAAGAACAGGGCCTGCAAGTGTTTTGCACAACAGGGTTGGAGAGTGTTTTGCACAAGAACAGGACATGCAAGTGTTTTGCACAAGAACAGGGCCTGCAAGTGTCTTGCACAAGAACAGGGCCTGCAAGTGTTTTGCACAAGAAAAGGGTCTGAAAGTGTTTTGCACAAGAACAGGGCCTGCAAGTGTTTTGCAGAAGAACAGGGTCTGCAAGTGTTTTTCACAAGAAAAATGGCGGCAAGTGTTTAGCACAACAGGGTTGGAGAGTGTTTTGCAAAAGAACAGGGCCTGCACGTGTTTTGCATAAGAACAATGCCTGCAAGTGTTTTGCACAAAAACAGCGTCTGAAAGTGTATTGCACAAGAAAAGGGCCTGAAAGTGTATTGCAGAAGAAAAGGCCCTGAAAGTGTTTTGCACAACAACAGGGCCTGTAAGTGTTTTCCAGAGGAACAGTGCCTGCAACTGTTTTACACAAGAACAGGGCCTGAAAGTGTTGTGCACAAGAACAGGGCCTGAAAGTGTTGTGCACAAGAACAGGGCCTGAAAGTGTTTTGCACAAGAACAGTGCCTGCAAATCATTGCACAAGAATAGGGTCTGTACATGTATTGCCCAAGAACAGGGGGGAAGGGTTGGGGGGGAGAAAATGTTTGTATTTCCTATAAAACTTTTCAAAAAAAAAAAAAGAACAGGACATGCAAGTGTTTTGCACAAGAACAGGGCCTACAAGTGTTTTGCACAAGAACAGGGCCTGTATGTGTTTTCCAGAGGAACAGTGCCTGCAAGTGTTTTGCACAAGAACAGGGTCTAAAAGTGTTTTGCACAACAAGAGGGTTGGGGAGTGTTTTGCACAAGAACAGGGCCTGCAAAGTGTTTTGCACAACAGGGTTGGATAGTGTTTTGCACAAGAATAGAGCCTGCAAGTGTTTTTCACAACAACAGGGTTGGAGAGTGTTTTGCACAAGAACAGGACATGCAAGTGTTTTTCACAAGAAAAATGGCGGCAAGTGTTTAGCACAACAGGGTTGGGGAGTGTTTTGCAAAAGAACAGGGCCTGCAAGTGTTTTGCACAAAAACAGCGTCTGAAAGTGTATTGTACAAGAAAAGGGCCTGAAAGTGTATTGCAGAAGAAAAGGCCCTGAAAGTGTTTTGCACAACAACAGGGCCTGTAAGTGTTTTCCAGAGGAACAGTGCCTGCAAGTGTTTTGCACAAGAACAGGGTCTAAAAGTGTTTTGCACAACAAGAGGGTTGGGGAGTGTTTTGCAAAAGAACAGGGCCTGCAAGTGTTTTGCACAAGACCAGAGCCTGCAAATCTTTTGCACCAGAACATAACCTGAAAGTGTTTTACAGGGCCTGTAAATGGTTTGCACCAGAACATGACCTGCAAGTGTTTTGAAAAAGAACAGTGCCTGCAAATCTTTACACAAGAACAGTGCCTGCACATGTTTTGCAGCAGAACAGGGTCTGAGAATGTTTTGCACAAGATCAGGGCCTGAAAGTGTTTTGCCCAAGAACAGGGCCTCCAAATGTTTTACACAAGAACAGTGCCTGCAAATCATTGCACAAGAATAGGGTCTGTACATGTATTGCCCAACAACAGGGGGGAAGGGTGGGGGGGAGAAAATGTTTGTATTTCCTATAAAACTTTTAAAAAAAGAAAAAGAACAGGACATGCAAGTGTTTTGCACAAGAACAGGGCCTGCAAGTGTTTTGCACAAGAAAAGGGTCTGACAGTGTTTTGCACAAGAACAGGGCCTGCAAGTGTTTTGCAGAAGAACAGGGCCTACAAGTGTTTTGCACCAGAACAGGGCCTACAAGTGTTTTGAACAAGAACAGGGCCTGCAAGTTTTTTGAACAAGAAAAGGGTCTGAAAGTGTTTTGCACAAGAACAGGGCCTGCAAGTGCTTTGCAGAAGAACAGGGTCTGCAAGTGTTTTTCACAAGAAAAATGGCGGCAAGTGTTTAGCACAACAGGGTTGGAGAGTGTTTTGCACAAGAAAAGGCCCTGAAAGTGTTTTGCACAACAACAGGGCCTGTAAGTGTTTTCCAGAGGAACAGTGCCTGCAACTGTTTTACACAAGAACAGGGCCTGAAAGTGTTGTGCACAAGAACAGGGCCTGAAAGTGTTTTGCACAAGAACAGGGCCTGCAAATGTTTTAAACAAGAACAGTGCCTGCAAATCATTGCACAAGAATAGGGTCTGTACATGTATTGCCCAAGAACAGGGGGGAAGGGTTGGGGGGGAGAAAATGTTTGTATTTCCTATAAAACTTTTCAAAAAAAAAAAAAAGAACAGGACATGCAAGTGTTTTGCACAAGAACAGGGCCTACAAGTGTTTTGCACAACAAGAGGGTTGGGGAGTGTTTTGCACAAGAACAGGGCCTGCAAAGTGTTTTGCACAACAGGGTTGGATAGTGTTTTGCACAAGAATAGAGCCTGCAAGTGTTTTGCACAACAGGGTTGGATAGTGTTTTGCACAAGAATAGAGCCTGCAAGTGTTTTTCACAACAACAGGGTTGGAGAGTGTTTTGCACAAGAACAGGACATTCAAGTGTTTTTCACAAGAAAAATGGCGGCAAGTGTTTAGCACAACAGGGTTGGAGAGTGTTTTGCAAAAGAACAGGGCCTGCAAGTGTTTTGCACAAAAACAGCGTCTGAAAGTGTATTGTACAAGAAAAGGGCCTGAAAGTGTATTGCAGAAGAAAAGGCCCTGAAAGTGTTTTGCACAACAACAGGGCCTGTAAGTGTTTTCCAGAGGAACAGTGCCTGCACGTGTTTTGCACAAGAACAGGGTCTAAAAGTGTTTTGCACAACAAGAGGGTTGGGGAGTGTTTTGCAAAAGAACAGGGCCTGCAAGTGTTTTCCAGAGGAACAGGACCTGCAAATCTTTTGCACCAGAACATGACCTGCAAGTGTTTTGAAAAAGAACAGTGCCTGCAAATCTTTACACAAGAACAGTGCCTGCACATGTTTTGCAGCAGAACAGGGTCTGAGAATGTTTTGCACAAGATCAGGGCCTGAAAGTGTTTTGCCCAAGAACAGGGCCGCCAAATGTTTTAAGCAAGAACAGTGCCTGCAAATCATTGCACAAGAATAGGGTCTGTACATGTATTGCCCAACAACAGGGGGGAAGGGTGGGGGGGGGGGAGAAAATGTTTGTATTTCCTATAAAACTTTTTAAAAAAGAAAAAGAACAGGACATGCAAGTGTTTTGCACAAGAACAGGGCCTGTATGTGTTTTCCAGAGGAACAGTGCCTGCAAGTGTTTTGCACAAGAACAGGGTCTGAAAGTGTTTTGCACAACAAGAGGGTTGGGGAGTGTTTTGCACAAGAACAGGGCCTGCAAGTGTTTTGCACAACAGGGTTGGAGAGTGTTTTGCACAAGAACAGGACATGCAAGTGTTTTGCACAAGAACAGGGCCTGCAAGTGTCTTGCACAAGAACAGGGCCTGCAAGTGTTTTGCACAAGAAAAGGGTCTGAAAGTGTTTTGCACAAGAACAGGGCCTGCAAGTGTTTTGCAGAAGAACAGGGTCTGCAAGTGTTTTTCACAAGAAAAATGGCGGCAAGTGTTTAGCACAACAGGGTTGGAGAGTGTTTTGCAAAAGAACAGGGCCTGCACGTGTTTTGCATAAGAACAATGCCTGCAAGTGTTTTGCACAAAAACAGCGTCTGAAAGTGTATTGCACAAGAAAAGGGCCTGAAAGTGTATTGCAGAAGAAAAGGCCCTGAAAGTGTTTTGCACAACAACAGGGCCTGTAAGTGTTTTCCAGAGGAACAGTGCCTGCAACTGTTTTACACAAGAACAGGGCCTGAAAGTGTTGTGCACAAGAACAGGGCCTGAAAGTGTTTTGCACAAGAACAGGGCCTGCAAATGTTTTAAACAAGAACAGGGCCTGTATGTGTTTTCCAGAGGAACAGTGCCTGCAAGTGTTTTGCACAAGAACAGGGTCTAAAAGTGTTTTGCACAACAAGAGGGTTGGGGAGTGTTTTGCACAAGAACAGGGCCTGCAAAGTGTTTTGCACAACAGGGTTGGATAGTGTTTTGCACAAGAATAGAGCCTGCAAGTGTTTTTCACAACAACAGGGTTGGAGAGTGTTTTGCACAAGAACAGGACATGCAAGTGTTTTTCACAAGAAAAATGGCGGCAAGTGTTTAGCACAACAGGGTTGGAGAGTGTTTTGCAAAAGAACAGGGCCTGCAAGTGTTTTGCACAAAAACAGCGTCTGAAAGTGTATTGTACAAGAAAAGGGCCTGAAAGTGTATTGCAGAAGAAAAGGCCCTGAAAGTGTTTTGCACAACAACAGGGCCTGTAAGTGTTTTCCAGAGGAACAGTGCCTGCAAGTGTTTTGCACAAGAACAGGGTCTAAAAGTGTTTTGCACAACAAGAGGGTTGGGGAGTGTTTTGCACAAGAACAGGGCCTGCAAGTGTTTTGCACAAGAAAAGGGTCTGACAGTGTTTTGCACAAGAACAGGGCCTGCAAGTGTTTTGCAGAAGAACAGGGCCTACAAGTGTTTTGCACCAGAACAGGGCCTACAAGTGTTTTGAACAAGAACAGGGCCTGTAAGTGTTTTCCAGAGGAACAGTGCCTGCACGTGTTTTGCACGAGAACACGGCCTGCAAGTTTTTTGAACAAGAACAGAACCTGCAAGTGTATTGCACAAGTATAGGGTATCCAAGTGTTTTGTGCAAGAACAGTGCCTTCAAGTGTTTTTCACAAAAACAGGGTTGGAGAGTGTTTTGCAGAAGAACAGGACATGCAAGTGTTTTGAACAAGAACAGCGTCTGAAAGTGTACTGCAAAAGAACAGGGCCTGCAAGTGTTTTGCACAAGAACAGGGCCTGCAAGTGTTTTGCACAAGAACAGGGCCTGTAAGTGTTTTCCAGAGGAACAGTGCCTGCAAGTGTTTTGCACAAGAACAGGGCCTGTAAGTGTTTTCCAGAGGAACAGTGCCTGCAAGTGTTTTGCACGAGAACACGGCCTGCAAGTTTTTTGAACAAGAACAGAACCTGCAAGTGTATTGCACAAGTATAGGGTATCCAAGTGTTTTGTGCAAGAACAGTGCCTTCAAGTGTTTTTCACAACAACAGGGTTGGAGAGTGTGTTGCACAAGAGCAGGACCTGCAAGTGTTTTGCACAAGAACAGGGCCTACAAGTGTTTTGCAAAAGAACAGGGCCTGCAAGTGTTTTCCAGAGGAACAGGACCTGCAAATCTTTTGCACCAGAACATGACCTGCAAGTGTTTTGAAAAAGAACAGTGCCTGCAAATCTTTACACAAGAACAGTGCCTGCACATGTTTTGCAGCAGAACAGGGTCTGAGAATGTTTTGCACAAGAAAAGGGTCTGAC
The DNA here is from genome assembly GCA_037215915.1 of Pantherophis vulpinus. Classification (NCBI taxonomy): domain Eukaryota; kingdom Metazoa; phylum Chordata; class Lepidosauria; order Squamata; family Colubridae; genus Pantherophis; species Pantherophis vulpinus. Next base: position 1,462,525 of record JAXLNS010000044.1, on the reverse strand, counting down.
AGTGTTTTGCAGAAGAACAGGGCCTGCAAGTGTTTTGCAGAAGAACAGGGCCTACAAGTGTTTTGCACCAGAACAGGGCCTACAAGTGTTTTGAACAAGAACAGGGTCTAAAAGTGTTTTGCACAACAAGAGGGTTGGGGAGTGTTTTGCAAAAGAACAGGGCCTGCAAGTGTTTTCCAGAGGAACAGGACCTGCAAATCTTTTGCACCAGAACATGACCTGAAAGTGTTTTACAGGGCCTGTAAATGGTTTGCACCAGAACATGACCTGCAAGTGTTTTGAAAAAGAACAGTGCCTGCAAATCTTTACACAAGAACAGTGCCTGCACATGTTTTGCAGCAGAACAGGGTCTGAGAATGTTTTGCACAAGATCAGGGCCTGAAAGTGTTTTGCCCAAGAACAGGGCCGCCAAATGTTTTAAGCAAGAACAGTGCCTGCAAATCATTGCACAAGAATAGGGTCTGTACATGTATTGCCCAACAACAGGGGGGAAGGGTGGGGGGGAGAAAATGTTTGTATTTCCTATAAAACTTTTTAAAAAAGAAAAAGAACAGGACATGCAAGTGTTTTGCACAAGAACAGGGCCTGTATGTGTTTTCCAGAGGAACAGTGCCTGCAAGTGTTTTGCACAAGAACAGGGTCTGAAAGTGTTTTGCACAACAAGAGGGTTGGGGAGTGTTTTGCACAAGAACAGGGCCTGCAAGTGTTTTGCACAACAGGGTTGGAGAGTGTTTTGCACAAGAACAGGACATGCAAGTGTTTTGCACAAGAACAGGGCCTGCAAGTGTCTTGCACAAGAACAGGGCCTGCAAGTGTTTTGCACAAGAAAAGGGTCTGAAAGTGTTTTGCACAAGAACAGGGCCTGCAAGTGTTTTGCAGAAGAACAGGGTCTGCAAGTGTTTTTCACAAGAAAAATGGCGGCAAGTGTTTAGCACAACAGGGTTGGAGAGTGTTTTGCAAAAGAACAGGGCCTGCACGTGTTTTGCATAAGAACAATGCCTGCAAGTGTTTTGCACAAAAACAGCGTCTGAAAGTGTATTGCACAAGAAAAGGGCCTGAAAGTGTATTGCAGAAGAAAAGGCCCTGAAAGTGTTTTGCACAACAACAGGGCCTGTAAGTGTTTTCCAGAGGAACAGTGCCTGCAACTGTTTTACACAAGAACAGGGCCTGAAAGTGTTGTGCACAAGAACAGGGCCTGAAAGTGTTTTAAACAAGAACAGTGCCTGCAAATCATTGCACAAGAATAGGGTCTGTACATGTATTGCCCAAGAACAGGGGGGAAGGGTGGGGGGGGAGAAAATGTTTGTATTTCCTATAAAACTTTTTTTAAAAAAAAAAAAAGAACAGGACATGCAAGTGTTTTGCACAAGAACAGGGCCTGCAAGTGTTTTGCACCAGAACAAGGCCTACAAGTGTTCTGCACAACAACAGGGCCTGTAAGTGTTTTCCACAGGAACAGTGCCTGCAAGTGTTTTGCACGAGAACACGGCCTGCAAGTTTTTTGAACAAGAACAGAACCTGCAAGTGTATTGCACAAATAAAGGGTATCCAAGTGTTTTGTGCAAGAACAGTGCCTTCAAGTGTTTTTCACAACAACAGGGTTGGAGAGTGTTTTGCAGAAGAACAGGACATGCAAGTGTTTTGCACAAGAACAGGGCCTGCAAGTGTTTTGCACAAGAACAGGACCTGCAAATCTTTTGCACCAGAACATGACCTGAAAGTGTTTTACAGGGCCTATAAATGGTTTGCACCAGAACATCACCTGCAAGTGTTTTGAAAAAGAACAGTGCCTGCAAATCTTTACACAAGAACAGTGCCTGCACATGTTTTGCAGCAGAACAGGGTCTGAGAATGTTTTGCACAAGAACAGGGCCTGCAAGTGTTTTAAACAAGAACAGGGCCTACAAGTGTTTTGAACAAGAACAGGGTCTAAAAGTGTTTTGCACAACAAGAGGGTTGGGGAGTGTTTTGCACAAGAACAGGGCCTGCAAGTGTTTTGCACAACAGGGTTGGATAGTGTTTTGCACAAGAATAGAGCCTGCAAGTGTTTTTCACAACAACAGGGCCTGTCCATGTATTGCACAACAACAGGGCCTGCAAGTGTTTTGCACAAGAACAGGGCCTGCAAGTGTTTTGCACCAGAACAAGGCCTACAAGTGTTCTGCACAACAACAGGGCCTGTAAGTGTTTTCCACAGGAACAGTGCCTGCAAGTGTTTTGCACGAGAACACGGCCTGCAAGTTTTTTGAACAAGAACAGAACCTGCAAGTGTATTGCACAAATAAAGGGTATCCAAGTGTTTTGTGCAAGAACAGTGCCTTCAAGTGTTTTTCACAACAACAGGGTTGGAGAGTGTTTTGCACAAGAACAGGACATGCAAGTGTTTTGCACAAGAACAGGGCCTGCAAGTGTTTTGCAGAAGAACAGGGTCTGCAAGTGTTTTTCACAAGAAAAATGGCGGCAAGTGTTTAGCACAACAGGGTTGGAGAGTGTTTTGCACAAGAAAAGGGCCTGAAAGTGTATTGCAGAAGAAAAGGCCCTGAAAGTGTTTTGCACAACAACAGGGCCTGTAAGTGTTTTCCAGAGGAACAGTGCCTGCAACTGTTTTGCACAAGAACAGGGCCTGCAAGTGTTTTGCACAACAGGGTTGGATAGTGTTTTGCATAAGAATAGAGCCTGCAAGTGTTTTTCACAACAACAGGGCCTGTCCATGTATTGCACAAGTACAGGGCCTGCAAGTGTTTTGCACAAGAACAGGGCCTCCAAATGTTTTAAACAAGAACAGTGCCTGCAAATCATTGCACAAGAATAGGGTCTGTACATTTATTGCCCAACAACAGGGGTGAAGGGTGGGGGGGAGAAAACGTTTGTATTTCCTATAAAACTTTTCAAAAAAAAAAAAAAGAACAGGACATGCAAGTGTTTTGCACAAGAACAGGGCCTGCAAGTGTTTTGCACAAGAACAGGGTCTGCAAGTGTTTTAAACAAGAACAGGGCCTACAAGTGTTTTCAACAAGAACAGGGTCTAAAAGTGTTTAGCACAACAGGGTTGGAGAGTGTTTTACAAAAGAACAGGGCCTGCACGTGTTTTGCATAAGAACAATGTCTGCAAGTGTATTGCACAAGAAAAGGGCCTGAAAGTGTATTGCAGAAGAAAAGGCCCTGAAAGTGTTTTGCACAACAACAGGGCCTGTAAGTGTTTTCCAGAGGAACAGTGCCTGCAAGTGTTTTGCACGAGAACACGGCCTGCAAGTTTTTTGAACAAGAACAGAACCTGCAAGTGTATTGCACAAGTAAAGGGTATCCAAGTGTTTTGTGCAAGAACAGTGCCTTCAAGTATTTTTCACAACAACAGGGTTGGAGAGTGTTTTGCACAAGAACAGGACATGCAAATGTTTTGCACAAGAACAGGGCCTGCAAGTGTTTTGCACCAGAACAAGGCCTACAAGTGTTCTGCACAACAACAGGGCCTGTAAGTGTTTTCCACAGGAACAGTGCCTGCAAGTGTTTTGCACGAGAACACGGCCTGCAAGTTTTTTTGAACAAGAACAGAACCTGCAAGTGTATTGCACAAATAAAGGGTATCCAAGTGTTTTGTGCAAGAACAGTGCCTTCAAGTGTTTTTCACAACAACAGGGTTGGAGAGTGTTTTGCACAAGAACAGGACATGCAAGTGTTTTGCACAAGAACAGGGCCTGCAAGTGTTTTGCAGAAGAACAGGGTCTGCAAGTGTTTTTCACAAGAAAAATGGCGGCAAGTGTTTAGCACAACAGGGTTGGAGAGTGTTTTGCACAAGAAAAGGGCCTGAAAGTGTATTGCAGAAGAAAAGGCCCTGAAAGTGTTTTGCACAACAACAGGGCCTGTAAGTGTTTTCCAGAGGAACAGTGCCTGCAACTGTTTTGCACAAGAACAGGGCCTGCAAGTGTTTTGCACAACAGGGTTGGATAGTGTTTTGCATAAGAATAGAGCCTGCAAGTGTTTTTCACAACAACAGGGCCTGTCCATGTATTGCACAAGTACAAGGCCTGCAAGTGTTTTGCACAAGAACAGGGCCTCCAAATGTTTTAAACAAGAACAGTGCCTGCAAATCATTGCACAAGAATAGGGTCTGTACATTTATTGCCCAACAACAGGGGTGAAGGGTGGGGGGGAGAAAACGTTTGTATTTCCTATAAAACTTTTCAAAAAAAAAAAAAAGAACAGGACATGCAAGTGTTTTGCACAAGAACAGGGCCTGCAAGTGTTTTGCACAAGAACAGGGTCTGCAAGTGTTTTAAACAAGAACAGGGCCTACAAGTGTTTTGAACAAGAACAGGGTCTAAAAGTGTTTAGCACAACAGGGTTGGAGAGTGTTTTACAAAAGAACAGGGCCTGCACGTGTTTTGCATAAGAACAATGCCTGCAAGTGTATTGCACAAGAAAAGGGCCTGAAAGTGTATTGCAGAAGAAAAGGCCCTGAAAGTGTTTTGCACAACAACAGGGCCTGTAAGTGTTTTCCAGAGGAACAGTGCCTGCAAGTGTTTTGCACGAGAACACGGCCTGCAAGTTTTTTGAACAAGAACAGAACCTGCAAGTGTATTGCACAAGTAAAGGGTATCCAAGTGTTTTGTGCAAGAACAGTGCCTTCAAGTGTTTTTCACAACAACAGGGTTGGAGAGTGTTTTGCACAAGAATAGAGCCTGCAAGTGTTTTTCACAACAACAGGGCCTGTCCATGTATTGCACAAGAACAGGGCCTGCAAGTGTTTTGCACAAGAACAGGGCCTGCAAGTGTTTTTCACAAGAAAAATGGCGGCAAGTGTTTAGCACAACAGGGTTGGAGAGTGTTTTGCAAAAGAACAGGGCCTGCACGTGTTTTGCATAAGAACAATGCCTGCAAGTGTTTTGCACAAAAACAGCGTCTGAAAGTGTATTGCACAAGAAAAGGGCCTGAAAGTGTATTGCAGAAGAAAAGGCCCTGAAAGTGTTTTGCACAACAGGGCCTGTAAGTGTTTTCCAGAGGAACAGTGCCTGCAACTGTTTTACACAAGAACAGGGCCTGAAAGTGTTTTGCCCAAGAACAGGGCCTGCAAATGTTTTAAACAAGAACAGTGCCTGCAAATCATTGCACAAGAATAGGGTCTGTACATGTATTGCCCAAGAACAGGGGGGAAGGGTGGGGGGGAGAAAATGTTTGTATTTCCTATAAAACTTTTCCAAAAAAAAAAAGAACAGGACATACAAGTGTTTTGCACAAGAACAGGGCCTGCAAGTGTTTTGCAGAAGAACAGGGCCTACAAGTGTTTTGCACCAGAACAGGGCCTACAAGTGTTTTGAACAAGAACAGGGTCTAAAAGTGTTTTGCACAACAAGAAGGTTAGGGAGTGTTTTGCACAAGAACAGGGCCTGCAAGTGTTTTGCACAACAGGGTTGGAGAGTGTTTTGCACAAGAACAGGACATGCAAGTGTTTTGCACAAGAACAGGGCCTGCAAGTGTTTTGCACAAGAACAGGGCCTGCAAGTGTTTTGCACAAGAAAAGGGCCTGCAAGTGTTTTGCACGAGAACACGGCCTGCAAGTTTTTTGAACAAGAACAGAACCTGCAAGTGTATTGCACAAGTATAGGGTATCCAAGTGTTTTGTGCAAGAACAGTGCCTTCAAGTGTTTTTCACAACAACAGGGTTGGAGAGTGTTTTGCACAAGAACAGGACATGCAAGTGTTTTGCACAAGAACAGGGCCTGCAAATGTTTTCCAGAGGAACAGTGCCTGCAAGTGTTTTGAACAAGAACAGGGCCTGCAAGTGTTTTGCACAAGAACAGGGTCTGAAAGTGTATTGTACAAGAACAGGGCTTGCAAGTGTTTTGCACAAGAACAGGGCTTGCAAATGTTTTGCACAACAAAAAGGCCTGCCACTGTTTTCAAGTGGAACAGGTACTGTGAGTGTTTTGCACAAGAAAAATGGCTGCAAGTGTTTAGCACAAGAACAGAGCCTGCAAGTGTTTTGAACAAAAACAGAGCTTGCAACTATTTTGCACAAGAACAGGGTCTGAAAGTGTATTGCACAAAAACAGGTCCTACAAGTGTTTTGCACAAGAACAGGGCCTGCAAATGTTTTCCAGAGGAACAGTGCCTGCAAGTGTTTTGAACAAGAACAGGGCCTGCAAGTGTTTTGCACAAGAACAGAACCTGCAAGTGTATTGCACAAGTAAAGGGTATCCAAGTGTTTTGTGCAAGAACAGTGCCTTCAAGTGTTTTGCACAACAGGGTTGGAGAGTGTTTTGCACAAGAATAGAGCCTGCAAGTGTTTTTCACAACAACAGGGCCTGTCCATGTATTGCACAACAACAGGGCCTGCAAGTGTTTTGCACAAGAACAGGGCCTGCAAGTGTTTTGCACCAGAACAAGGCCTACAAGTGTTCTGCACAACAACAGGGCCTGTAAGTGTTTTCCAGAGGAACAGTGCCTCCACGTGTTTTGCACAAGAACACGGCCTGCAAGTTTTTTGAACAAGAACAGAACCTGCAAGTGTATTGCACAAGTAAAGGGTATCCAAGTGTTTTGTGCAAGAACAGTGCCTTCAAGTGTTTTTCACAACAACAGGGTTGGAGAGTGTTTTGCACAAGAACAGGGCCTGCAAGTGTTTTGCACAAGAAAAGGGTCTCAAAGTGTTTTGCACAAGAACAGGGCCTGCAAGTGTTTTACAGAAGAACAGGGCCTGCAAGTGTTTTGCACAAGAAAAATGGCGGCAAGTGTTTAGCACAACAGGGTTGGAGAGTGTTTTGCAAAAGAACAGGGCCTGCACGTGTTTTGCATAAGAACAATGCCTGCAAGTGTTTTGCACAAAAACAGCGTCTGAAAGTGTATTGCACAAGAAAAGGGCCTGAAAGTGTATTGCAGAAGAAAAGGCCCTGAAAGTGTTTTGCACAACAGGGCCTGTAAGTGTTTTCCAGAGGAACAGTGCCTGCAGGTGTTTTGCACAAGAACAGGGCCTGCAAGTGTTTTGCACAAGAACAGGGCCTGCAAGTGTTTTGCAGAAGAACAGGGCCTACAAGTGTTTTGCAGAAGAACAGGGCCTGCAAGTGTTTTACACAAGAACAGGGCCTGCAAGTGTTCTGCACAACAACAGGGCCTGTAAGTGTTTTCCAGAGGAACAGTGCCTGCAAGTGTTTTGCACGAGAACACGGCCTGCAAGTTTTTTGAACAAGAACAGAACCTGCAAGTGTATTGCACAAGTAAAGGGTATCCAAGTGTTTTGTGCAAGAACAGTGCCTTCAAGTGTTTTGCACAACAGGGTTGGAGAGTGTTTTGCACAAGAATAGAGCCTGCAAGTGTTTTTCACAACAACAGGGCCTGTCCATGTATTGCACAAGAACAGGGCCTGCAAGTGTTTTGCACAAGAACAGGGCCTGCAAGTGTTTTTCACAAGAAAAATGGCGGCAAGTGTTTAGCACAACAGGGTTGGAGAGTGTTTTGCAAAAGAACAGGGCCTGCACGTGTTTTGCATAAGAACAATGCCTGCAAGTGTTTTGCACAAAAACAGCGTCTGAAAGTGTATTGCACAAGAAAAGGGCCTGAAAGTGTATTGCAGAAGAAAAGGCCCTGAAAGTGTTTTGCACAACAGGGCCTGTAAGTGTTTTCCAGAGGAACAGTGCCTGCAACTGTTTTACACAAGAACAGGGCCTGCAAGTGTTTTGCACAAGAACAGAGCTTGCAACTATTTTGGACAACAACAAGGCATGCCAGTGTTTTCAAGAGGAACAGGGACTGCGAGTGTTTTGCACAAGAAAAATGGCTGCAAGTGTTTAGCACAAGAACAGAGCCTGCAAGTGTTTTGAACAAAAACAGAGCTTGCAACTATTTTGCACAAGAACAGGGTCTGAAAGTGTATTGCACAAAAACAGGTCCTACAAGTGTTTTGCACAAGAACAGGGCCTGCAAATGTTTTCCAGAGGAACAGTGCCTGCAAGTGTTTTGAACAAGAACAGGGCCTGCAAGTGTTTTGCACAAGAACAGGGTCTGAAAGTGTATTGTACAAGAACAGGGCTTGCAAGTGTTTTGCACAAGAACAGGGCTTGCAAATGTTTTGCACAACAAAAAGGCCTGCCACTGTTTTCAAGTGGAACAGGTACTGTGAGTGTTTTGCACAAGAAAAATGGCTGCAAGTGTTTAGCACAAGAACAGAGCCTGCAAGTGTTTTGAACAAAAACAGAGCTTGCAACTATTTTGCACAAGAACAGGGTCTGAAAGTGTATTGCACAAAAACAGGTCCTACAAGTGTTTTGCACAAGAACAGGGCCTGCAAATGTTTTCCAGAGGAACAATGCCTGCAAGTGTTTTGAACAAGAACAGGACCTGCAAGTGTTTTGCACAAGAACAGAGCTTGCAACTATTTTGGACAACAACAAGGCATGCCAGTGTTTTCAAGAGGAACAGGGACTGCGAGTGTTTTGCACATGAAAAATGGCTGCAAGTGTTTTGCACAAGAACAGAGCCTGCAAGTGTTTTGCACAAGAACAGGACCTGCAAGTGTTTTGAACAAGAACAGAGCTTGCAACTATTTTGCACAACAACAGGGCCTGCCAGTGTTTTACACAAGAACAGTGCCTGCCAGAGTTTTACACAAGAACAGTGCCTGCAAGTGTTTTGCACAAGAACAGGGCCTGCAAGTGTTTTGCACAAGAACAGAGCTTGCAACTATTTTGGACTACAACAAGGCATGCCAGTGTTTTCAAGAGGAACAGGGACTGCGAGTGTTTTGCACAAGAAAAATGGCTGCAAGTGTTTAGCACAAGAACAGAGCCTGCAAGTGTTTTGAACAAAAACAGAGCTTGCAACTATTTTGCACAAGAACAGGGTCTGAAAGTGTATTGCACAAAAACAGGTCCTACAAGTGTTTTGCACAAGAACAGGGCCTGCAAATGTTTTCCAGAGGAACAGTGCCTGCAAGTGTTTTGAACAAGAACAGGACCTGCAAGTGTTTTGCACAAGAACAGAGCTTGCAACTATTTTGCACAAGAACAGGGTCTGAAAGTGTATTGCACAAAAACAGGTCCTACAAGTGTTTTGCACAAGAACAGGGCCTGCAAATGTTTTCCAGAGGAACAGTGCCTGCCAGTGTTTTGCACAAGAACAGGGCCTGCAAGTGTTTTGCACAAGAACAGAGCTTGCAACTATTTTGGACAACAACAAGGCCTGCCAGTGTTTTCAAGAGGAACAGGGACTGCGAGTGTTTTGCACATGAAAAATGGCTGCAAGTGTTTTGCACAAGAACAGAGCCTGCAAGTGTTTTGCACAAGAACAGGACCTGCAAGTGTTTTGAACAAGAACAGAGCTTGCAACTATTTTGCACAACAACAAGGCCTGCCAGTGTTTTACACAAGAACAGTTCCTGCAAGTGTTTTGAACAAGAACAGGGCCTGCAAGTGTTTTGCACAAGAACAGGACCTGCAAGTGTTTTGCACAAGAACAGAGCTTGCAACTATTTTGGACAACAACAAGGCATGCCAGTGTTTTCAAGAGGAACAGGGACTGCGAGTGTTTTGCACATGAAAAATGGCTGCAAGTGTTTTGCACAAGAACAGAGCCTGCAAGTGTTTTGCACAAGAACAGGACCTGCAAGTGTTTTGAACAAGAACAGAGCTTGCAACTATTTTGCACAACAACAGGGCCTGCCAGTGTTTTACACAAGAACAGTGCCTGCCAGAGTTTTACACAAGAACAGTGCCTGCAAGTGTTTTGCACAAGAACAGGGCCTGCAAGTGTTTTGAACAAGAACAGGGCCTGCAAGTGTTTTGCACAACAACAAGGCCTGCCAGTGTTTTACACAAGAACAGTTCCTGCAAGTGTTTTGAACAAGAACAGGGCCTGCAAGTGTTTTGCACAAGAACAGGACCTGCAAGTGTTTTGCACAAGAACAGAGCTTGCAACTATTTTGGACAACAACAAGGCATGCCAGTGTTTTCAAGAGGAACAGGGACTGCGAGTGTTTTGCACAAGAAAAATGGCTGCAAGTGTTTAGCACAAGAACAGAGCCTGCAAGTGTTTTGAACAAAAACAGAGCTTGCAACTATTTTGCACAAGAACAGGGTCTGAAAGTGTATTGCACAAAAACAGGTCCTACAAGTGTTTTGCACAAGAACAGGGCCTGCAAATGTTTTCCAGAGGAACACTGCCTGCAAGTGTTTTGAACAAGAACAGGACCTGCAAGTGTTTTGCACAAGAACAGAGCTTGCAACTATTTTGCACAAGAACAGGGTCTGAAAGTGTATTGCACAAAAACAGGTCCTACAAGTGTTTTGCACAAGAACAGGGCCTGCAAATGTTTTCCAGAGGAACAGTGCCTGCCAGTGTTTTGCACAAGAACAGGGCCTGCAAGTGTTTTGCACAAGAACAGAGCTTGCAACTATTTTGGACAACAACAAGGCCTGCCAGTGTTTTCAAGAGGAACAGGGACTGCGAGTGTTTTGCACATGAAAAATGGCTGCAAGTGTTTTGCACAAGAACAGAGCCTGCAAGTGTTTTGCACAAGAACAGGACCTGCAAGTGTTTTGAACAAGAACAGAGCTTGCAACTATTTTGCACAACAACAAGGCCTGCCAGTGTTTTACACAAGAACAGTTCCTGCAAGTGTTTTGAACAAGAACAGGGCCTGCAAGTGTTTTGCACAAGAACACGACCTGCAAGTGTTTTGCACAAGAACAGAGCTTGCAACTATTTTGGACTACAACAAGGCATGCCAGTGTTTTCAAGAGGAACAGGGACTGCGAGTGTTTTGCACAAGAAAAATGGCTGCAAGTGTTTAGCACAAGAACAGAGCCTGCAAGTGTTTTGAACAAAAACAGAGCTTGCAACTATTTTGCACAAGAACAGGGTCTGAAAGTGTATTGCACAAAAACAGGTCCTACAAGTGTTTTGCACAAGAACAGGGCCTGCAAATGTTTTCCAGAGGAACAGTGCCTGCAAGTGTTTTGAACAAGAACAGGACCTGCAAGTGTTTTGCACAAGAACAGAGCTTGCAACTATTTTGCACAAGAACAGGGTCTGAAAGTGTATTGCACAAAAACAGGTCCTACAAGTGTTTTGCACAAGAACAGGGCCTGCAAATGTTTTCCAGAGGAACAGTGCCTGCCAGTGTTTTGCACAAGAACAGGGCCTGCAAGTGTTTTGCACAAGAACAGAGCTTGCAACTATTTTGCACAAGAACAGGGTCTGAAAGTGTATTGCACAAAAACAGGTCCTACAAGTGTTTTGCACAAGAACAGGGCCTGCAAATGTTTTCCAGAGGAACAGTGCCTGCCAGTGTTTTGCACAAGAACAGGGCCTGCAAGTGTTTTGCACAAGAACAGAGCTTGCAACTATTTTGGACAACAACAAGGCATGCCAGTGTTTTCAAGAGGAACAGGGACTGCGAGTGTTTTGCACATGAAAAATGGCTGCAAGTGTTTTGCACAAGAACAGAGCCTGCAAGTGTTTTGCACAAGAACAGGACCTGCAAGTGTTTTGAACAAGAACAGAGCTTGCAACTATTTTGCACAACAACAAGGCCTGCCAGTGTTTTACACAAGAACAGTTCCTGCAAGTGTTTTGAACAAGAACAGGGCCTGCAAGTGTTTTGCACAAGAACAGGACCTGCAAGTGTTTTGCACAAGAACAGAGCTTGCAACTATTTTGCACAACAACAGGGCATGCCAGTGTTTTCAAGAGGAACAGGGACTGCGAGTGTTTTGCACATGAAAAATGGCTGCAAGTGTTTTGCACAAGAACAGAGCCTGCAAGTGTTTTGCACAAGAACAGGACCTGCAAGTGTTTTGAACAAGAACAGAGCTTGCAACTATTTTGCACAACAACAGGGCCTGCCAGTGTTTTACACAAGAACAGTGCCTGCCAGAGTTTTACACAAGAACAGTGCCTGCAAGTGTTTTGCACAAGAACAGGGCCTGCAAGTGTTTTGAACAAGAACAGGGCCTGCAAGTGTTTTGCACAACAACAAGGACTGCCAGTGTTTTACACAAGAACAGTTCCTGCAAGTGTTTTGAACAAGAACAGGGCCTGCAAGTGTTTTGCACAAGAACAGGACCTGCAAGCGTTTTGCACAAGAACAGAGCTTGCAACTATTTTGGACAACAACAAGGCATGCCAGTGTTTTCAAGAGGAACAGGGACTGCGAGTGTTTTGCACATGAAAAATGGCTGCAAGTGTTTTGCACAAGAACAGAGCCTGCAAGTGTTTTGCACAAGAACAGGACCTGCAAGTGTTTTGAACAAGAACAGAGCTTGCAACTATTTTGCACAACAACAGGGCCTGCCAGTGTTTTACACAAGAACAGTGCCTGCCAGAGTTTTACACAAGAACAGTGCCTGCAAGTGTTTTGCACAAGAACAGGGCCTGCAAGTGTTTTGCACAAGAACAGAGCTTGCAACTATTTTGGACAACAACAAGGCATGCCAGTGTTTTCAAGAGGAACAGGGACTGCGAGTGTTTTGCACAAGAAAAATGGCTGCAAGTGTTTAGCACAAGAACAGAGCCTGCAAGTGTTTTGAACAAAAACAGAGCTTGCAACTATTTTGCACAAGAACAGGGTCTGAAAGTGTATTGCACAAAAACAGGTCCTACAAGTGTTTTGCACAAGAACAGGGCCTGCAAATGTTTTCCAGAGGAACAGTGCCTGCAAGTGTTTTGAACAAGAACAGGACCTGCAAGTGTTTTGCACAAGAACAGAGCTTGCAACTATTTTGCACAAGAACAGGGTCTGAAAGTGTATTGCACAAAAACAGGTCCTACAAGTGTTTTGCACAAGAACAGGGCCTGCAAATGTTTTCCAGAGGAACGGTGCCTGCCAGTGTTTTGCACAAGAACAGGGCCTGCAAGTGTTTTGCACAAGAACAGGGCCTGCAAGTGTTTTGCACAAGAACAGGGCCTGCAAGTGTTTTGCACAAGAAAAGGGTCTGAAAGTGTTTTGCACAAGAACAGGGCTTGCAAGTGTTTTGCAGAAGAACAGGGTCTGCAAGTGTTTTTCACAAGAAAAATGGCGGCAAGTGTTTAGCACAACAGGGTTGGAGAGTGTTTTGCAAAAGAACAGGGCCTGCACGTGTTTTGCATAAGAACAATGCCTGCAAGTGTTTTGCACAAAAACAGCGTCTGAAAGTGTATTGCACAAGAAAAGGGCCTGAAAGTGTATTGCACAAGAACAGGGTCTAAAAGTGTTTTGCACAACAAGAGGGTTGGGGAGTGTTTTGCACAAGAACAGGGCCTGCAAGTGTTTTGCACAACAGGGTTGGAGAGTGTGTTGCACAAGAGCAGGACCTGCAAGTGTTTTGCACAAGAACAGGGCCTACAAGTGTTTTGCAAAAGAACAGGGCCTGCAAGTGTTTTCCAGAGGAACAGGACCTGCAAATCTTTTGCACCAGAACATGACCTGCAAGTGTTTTGAAAAAGAACAGTGCCTGCAAATCTTTACACAAGAACAGTGCCTGCACATGTTTTGCAGCAGAACAGGGTCTGAGAATGTTTTGCACAAGAAAAGGGTCTGACAGTGTTTTGCAGAAGAACAGGGCCTGCAAGTGTTTTGCAGAAGAACAGGGCCTACAAGTGTTTTGCACCAGAACAGGGCCTACAAGTGTTTTGAACAAGAACAGGGTCTAAAAGTGTTTTGCACAACAAGAGGGTTGGGGAGTGTTTTGCAAAAGAACAGGGCCTGCAAGTGTTTTCCAGAGGAACAGGACCTGCAAATCTTTTGCACCAGAACATGACCTGAAAGTGTTTTACAGGGCCTGTAAATGGTTTGCACCAGAACATGACCTGCAAGTGTTTTGAAAAAGAACAGTGCCTGCAAATCTTTACACAAGAACAGTGCCTGCACATGTTTTGCAGCAGAACAGGGTCTGAGAATGTTTTGCACAAGATCAGGGCCTGAAAGTGTTTTGCCCAAGAACAGGGCCGCCAAATGTTTTAAACAAGAACAGTGCCTGCAAATCATTGCACAAGAATAGGGTCTGTACATGTATTGCCCAACAACAGGGGGGAAGGGTGGGGGGGAGAAAATGTTTGTATTTCCTATAAAACTTTTCAAAAAAAAAAAAAAGAACAGGACATGCAAGTGTTTTGCACCAGAACAGGGCCTACAAGTGTTTTGCACCAGAACAGGGCCTACAAGTGTTTTGAACAAGAACAGGGTCTAAAAGTGTTTTGCACAACAAGAGGGTTGGGGAGTGTTTTGCACAAGAACAGGGCCTGCAAGTGTTTTGCACAACAGGGTTGGAGAGTGTTTTGCACAAGAACAGGGCCTGCAAGTGTTTTGCACAAGAACAGGGCCTGCAAGTGTTTTGCACAACAGGGTTGGAGAGTGTTTTGCACAAGAACAGGACATGCAAGTGTTTTGCACAAGAACAGGGCCTGCAAGTGTTTTGCACAAGAACAGGGCCTGCAAGTGTTTTGCACAAGAAAAGGGTCTGAAAGTGTTTTGCACAAGAACAGGGCTTGCAAGTGTTTTGCAGAAGAACAGGGTCTGCAAGTGTTTTTCACAAGAAAAATGGCGGCAAGTGTTTAGCACAACAGGGTTGGAGAGTGTTTTGCAAAAGAACAGGGCCTGCACGTGTTTTGCATAAGAACAATGCCTGCAAGTGTTTTGCACAAAAACAGCGTCTGAAAGTGTATTGCACAAGAAAAGGGCCTGAAAGTGTATTGCACAAGAACAGGGTCTAAAAGTGTTTTGCACAACAAGAGGGTTGGGGAGTGTTTTGCACAAGAACAGGGCTTGCAAGTGTTTTGCACAAGAAAAGGGCCTGAAAGTGTATTGCACAAGAACAGGGTCTAAAAGTGTTTTGCACAACAAGAGGGTTGGGGAGTGTTTTGCAAAAGAACAGGGCCTGCAAGTGTTTTCCAGAGGAACAGGACCTGCAAATCTTTTGCACCAGAACATGACACTAAAACAAAACACTAAAAGTGTTTTGCACAACAAGAGGGTTGGGGAGTGTTTTGCAAAAGAACAGGGCCTGCAAGTGTTTTGCACAAGAACAGGGCCTGCAAGTGTTTTGCACAACAGGGTTGGAGAGTGTTTTGCACAAGAACAGGACATGCAAGTGTTTTGCACAAGAACAGGGCCTGCAAGTGTCTTGCACAAGAACAGGGCCTGCAAGTGTTTTGCACAAGAAAAGGGTCTGAAAGTGTTTTGCACAAGAACAGGGCCTGCAAGTGTTTTGCAGAAGAACAGGGTCTGCAAGTGTTTTTCACAAGAAAAATGGCGGCAAGTGTTTAGCACAACAGGGTTGGAGAGTGTTTTGCAAAAGAACAGGGCCTGCACGTGTTTTGCATAAGAACAATGCCTGCAAGTGTTTTGCACAAAAACAGCGTCTGAAAGTGTATTGCACAAGAAAAGGGCCTGAAAGTGTATTGCAGAAGAAAAGGCCCTGAAAGTGTTTTGCACAACAATAGGGCCTGTAAGTGTTTTCCAGAGGAACAGTGCCTGCAACTGTTTTACACAAGAACAGGGCCTGAAAGTGTTGTGCACAAGAACAGGGCCTGAAAGTGTTTTGCACAAGAACAGGGCCTGCAAATGTTTTAAACAAGAACAGTGCCTGCAAATCATTGCACAAGAATAGGGTCTGTACATGTATTGCCCAAGAACAGGGGGGAAGGGTTGGGGGGGAGAAAATGTTTGTATTTCCTATAAAACTTTTCAAAAAAAAAAAAAAGAACAGGACATGCAAGTGTTTTGCACAAGAACAGGGCCTACAAGTGTTTTGCACAAGAACAGGGCCTGCAAGTGTTTTGCACAAGAACAGGGTCTAAAAGTGTTTTGCACAACAAGAGGGTTGGGGAGTGTTTTGCACAAGAACAGGGCCTGCAAAGTGTTTTGCACAACAGGGTTGGATAGTGTTTTGCACAAGAATAGAGCCTGCAAGTGTTTTTCACAACAACAGGGTTGGAGAGTGTTTTGCACAAGAACAGGACATGCAAGTGTTTTTCACAAGAAAAATGGCGGCAAGTGTTTAGCACAACAGGGTTGGAGAGTGTTTTGCAAAAGAACAGGGCCTGCACGTGTTTTGCATAAGAACAATGCCTGCAAGTGTTTTGCACAAAAACAGCGTCTGAAAGTGTATTGCACAAGAAAAGGGCCTGAAAGTGTATTGCAGAAGAAAAGGCCCTGAAAGTGTTTTGCACAACAACAGGGCCTGTAAGTGTTTTCCAGAGGAACAGTGCCTGCAACTGTTTTACACAAGAACAGGGCCTGAAAGTGTTGTGCACAAGAACAGGGCCTGTAAGTGTTTTCCAGAGGAACAGTGACTGCAAGTGTTTTGCACGAGAACACGGCCTGCAAGTTTTTTGAACAAGAACAGAACCTGCAAGTGTATTGCACAAGTATAGGGTATCCAAGTGTTTTGTGCAAGAACAGTGCCTTCAAGTGTTTTTCACAACAACAGGGTTGGAGAGTGTGTTGCACAAGAGCAGGACCTGCAAGTGTTTTGCACAAGAACAGGGCCTACAAGTGTTTTGCAAAAGAGCAGGGCCTGCAAGTGTTTTCCAGAGGAACAGGACCTGCAAATCTTTTGCACCAGAACATGACCTGCAAGTGTTTTGAAAAAGAACAGTGCCTGCAAATCTTTACACAAGAACAGTGCCTGCACATGTTTTGCAGCAGAACAGGGTCTGAGAATGTTTTGCACAAGAAAAGGGTCTGACAGTGTTTTGCAGAAGAACAGGGCCTGCAAGTGTTTTGCACCAGAACAGGGCCTACAAGTGTTTTGCACCAGAACAGGGCCTACAAGTGTTTTGAACAAGAACAGGGTCTAAAAGTGTTTTGCACAACAAGAGGGTTGGGGAGTGTTTTGCAAAAGAACAGGGCCTGCAAGTGTTTTCCAGAGGAACAGGACCTGCAAATCTTTTGCACCAGAACATGACCTGAAAGTGTTTTACAGGGCCTGTAAATGGTTTGCACCAGAACATGACCTGCAAGTGTTTTGAAAAAGAACAGTGCCTGCAAATCTTTACACAAGAACAGTGCCTGCACATGTTTTGCAGCAGAACAGGGTCTGAGAATGTTTTGCACAAGATCAGGGCCTGAAAGTGTTTTGCCCAAGAACAGGGCCGCCAAATGTTTTAAACAAGAACAGTGCCTGCAAATCATTGCACAAGAATAGGGTCTGTACATGTATTGCCCAACAACAGGGGGGAAGGGTGGGGGGGAGAAAATGTTTGTATTTCCTATAAAACTTTTCAAAAAAAAAAAAAAGAACAGGACATGCAAGTGTTTTGCACCAGAACAGGGCCTACAAGTGTTTTGCACCAGAACAGGGCCTACAAGTGTTTTGAACAAGAACAGGGTCTAAAAGTGTTTTGCACAACAAGAGGGTTGGGGAGTGTTTTGCACAAGAACAGGGCCTGCAAGTGTTTTGCACAACAGGGTTGGAGAGTGTTTTGCACAAGAACAGGACATGCAAGTGTTTTGCACAAGAACAGGGCCTGCAAGTGTTTTGCACAAGAACAGGGCCTGCAAGTGTTTTGAACGAGAACACGGCCTGCAAGTTTTTTGAACAAGAACAGAACCTGCAAGTGTATTGCACAA
Source organism: Pantherophis vulpinus (assembly GCA_037215915.1). Taxonomy (NCBI): domain Eukaryota; kingdom Metazoa; phylum Chordata; class Lepidosauria; order Squamata; family Colubridae; genus Pantherophis; species Pantherophis vulpinus. The sequence continues at coordinate 1,444,986 of JAXLNS010000044.1, read as the reverse complement.
GTATAGGGTATCCAAGTGTTTTGTGCAAGAACAGTGCCTTCAAGTGTTTTTCACAAAAACAGGGTTGGAGAGTGTTTTGCAGAAGAACAGGACATGCAAGTGTTTTGAACAAGAACAGCGTCTGAAAGTGTACTGCAAAAGAACAGGGCCTGCAAGTGTTTTGCACAAGAACAGGGCCTGTAAGTGTTTTCCAGAGGAACAATGCCTGCAAGTGTTTTGCACAAGAACAGGGCCTGTAAGTGTTTTCCAGAGGAACAGTGCCTGCAAGTGTTTTGCACGAGAACACGGCCTGCAAGTTTTTTGAACAAGAACAGAACCTGCAAGTGTATTGCACAAGTATAGGGTATCCAAGTGTTTTGTGCAAGAACAGTGCCTTCAAGTGTTTTTCACAACAACAGGGTTGGAGAGTGTGTTGCACAAGAGCAGGACCTGCAAGTGTTTTGCACAAGAACAGGGCCTACAAGTGTTTTGCAAAAGAACAGGGCCTGCAAGTGTTTTCCAGAGGAACAGGACCTGCAAATCTTTTGCACCAGAACATGACCTGCAAGTGTTTTGAAAAAGAACAGTGCCTGCAAATCTTTACACAAGAACAGTGCCTGCACATGTTTTGCAGCAGAACAGGGTCTGAGAATGTTTTGCACAAGAAAAGGGTCTGTACATGTATTGCCCAACAACAGGGGGGAAGGGTGGGGGGGAGAAAATGTTTGTATTTCCTATAAAACTTTTCAAAAAAAAAAAAAAGAACAGGACATGCAAGTGTTTTGCACCAGAACAGGGCCTACAAGTGTTTTGCACCAGAACAGGGTCTAAAAGTGTTTTGCACAACAAGAGGGTTGGGGAGTGTTTTGCACAAGAACAGGGTCTGAAAGTGTTTTGCACAACAAGAGGGTTGGGGAGTGTTTTGCACAAGAACAGGGCCTGCAAGTGTTTTGCACAAGAACAGGGCCTGCAAGTGTTTTGCACAAGAACAGGGCCTGCAAGTGTTTTGCACAAGAAAAGGGTCTGAAAGTGTTTTGCACAAGAACAGGGCTTGCAAGTGTTTTGCAGAAGAACAGGGTCTGCAAGTGTTTTTCACAAGAAAAATGGCGGCAAGTGTTTAGCACAACAGGGTTGGAGAGTGTTTTGCAAAAGAACAGGGCCTGCACGTGTTTTGCATAAGAACAATGCCTGCAAGTGTTTTGCACAAAAACAGCGTCTGAAAGTGTATTGCACAAGAAAAGGGCCTGAAAGTGTATTGCACAAGAACAGGGTCTAAAAGTGTTTTGCACAACAAGAGGGTTGGGGAGTGTTTTGCACAAGAACAGGGCCTGCAAGTGTTTTGCACAACAGGGTTGGAGAGTGTGTTGCACAAGAGCAGGACCTGCAAGTGTTTTGCACAAGAACAGGGCCTACAAGTGTTTTGCAAAAGAACAGGGCCTGCAAGTGTTTTCCAGAGGAACAGGACCTGCAAATCTTTTGCACCAGAACATGACCTGCAAGTGTTTTGAAAAAGAACAGTGCCTGCAAATCTTTACACAAGAACAGTGCCTGCACATGTTTTGCAGCAGAACAGGGTCTGAGAATGTTTTGCACAAGAAAAGGGTCTGACAGTGTTTTGCAGAAGAACAGGGCCTGCAAGTGTTTTGCAGAAGAACAGGGCCTACAAGTGTTTTGCACCAGAACAGGGCCTACAAGTGTTTTGAACAAGAACAGGGTCTAAAAGTGTTTTGCACAACAAGAGGGTTGGGGAGTGTTTTGCAAAAGAACAGGGCCTGCAAGTGTTTTCCAGAGGAACAGGACCTGCAAATCTTTTGCACCAGAACATGACCTGAAAGTGTTTTACAGGGCCTGTAAATGGTTTGCACCAGAACATGACCTGCAAGTGTTTTGAAAAAGAACAGTGCCTGCAAATCTTTACACAAGAACAGTGCCTGCACATGTTTTGCAGCAGAACAGGGTCTGAGAATGTTTTGCACAAGATCAGGGCCTGAAAGTGTTTTGCCCAAGAACAGGGCCGCCAAATGTTTTAAACAAGAACAGTGCCTGCAAATCATTGCACAAGAATAGGGTCTGTACATGTATTGCCCAACAACAGGGGGGAAGGGTGGGGGGGAGAAAATGTTTGTATTTCCTATAAAACTTTTCAAAAAAAAAAAAAAGAACAGGACATGCAAGTGGTTTGCACCAGAACAGGGCCTACAAGTGTTTTGAACAAGAACAGGGTCTAAAAGTGTTTTGCACAACAAGAGGGTTGGGGAGTGTTTTGCACAAGAACAGGGCCTGCAAGTGTTTTGCACAACAGGGTTGGAGAGTGTTTTGCACAAGAACAGGACATGCAAGTGTTTTGCACAAGAACAGGGCCTGCAAGTGTTTTGCACAAGAACAGGGCCTGCAAGTGTTTTGCACAAGAAAAGTGTCTGAAAGTGTTTTGCACAAGAACAGGGCTTGCAAGTGTTTTGCAGAAGAACAGGGTCTGCAAGTGTTTTTCACAAGAAAAATGGCGGCAAGTGTTTAGCACAACAGGGTTGGAGAGTGTTTTGCAAAAGAACAGGGCCTGCACGTGTTTTGCATAAGAACAATGCCTGCAAGTGTTTTGCACAAAAACAGCGTCTGAAAGTGTATTGCACAAGAAAAGGGCCTGAAAGTGTATTGCACAAGAACAGGGTCTAAAAGTGTTTTGCACAACAAGAGGGTTGGGGAGTGTTTTGCACAAGAACAGGGCCTGCAAGTGTTTTGCACAACAGGGTTGGAGAGTGTTTTGCACAAGAACAGGACATGCAAGTGTTTTGCACAAGAACAGGGCCTGCAAGTGTTTTGCACAAGAACAGGGCCTGCAAGTGTTTTGCACAAGAAAAGGGTCTGAAAGTGTTTTGCACAAGAACAGGGCTTGCAAGTGTTTTGCAGAAGAACAGGGTCTGCAAGTGTTTTTCACAAGAAAAATGGCGGCAAGTGTTTAGCACAACAGGGTTGGAGAGTGTTTTGCAAAAGAACAGGGCCTGCACGTGTTTTGCATAAGAACAATGCCTGCAAGTGTTTTGCACAAAAACAGCGTCTGAAAGTGTATTGCACAAGAAAAGGGCCTGAAAGTGTATTGCACAAGAACAGGGTCTAAAAGTGTTTTGCACAACAAGAGGGTTGGGGAGTGTTTTGCACAAGAACAGGGCCTGCAAGTGTTTTGCACAACAGGGTTGGAGAGTGTTTTGCACAAGAACAGGACATGCAAGTGTTTTGCACAAGAACAGGGCCTGCAAGTGTTTTGCACAAGAAAAGGGCCTGAAAGTGTATTGCACAAGAACAGGGTCTAAAAGTGTTTTGCACAACAAGAGGGTTGGGGAGTGTTTTGCAAAAGAACAGGGCCTGCAAGTGTTTTCCAGAGGAACAGGACCTGCAAATCTTTTGCACCAGAACATGACACTAAAACAAAACACTAAAAGTGTTTTGCACAACAAGAGGGTTGGGGAGTGTTTTGCAAAAGAACAGGGCCTGCAAGTGTTTTGCACAAGAACAGGGCCTGCAAGTGTTTTGCACAACAGGGTTGGAGAGTGTTTTGCACAAGAACAGGACATGCAAGTGTTTTGCACAAGAACAGGGCCTGCAAGTGTTTTGCACAAGAACAGTGCCTGCAAGTGTTTTGCACAAGAAAAGGGCCTGAAAGTGTATTGCACAAGAACAGGGTCTAAAAGTGTTTTGCACAACAAGAGGGTTGGGGAGTGTTTTGCACAAGAACAGGGCCTGCAAGTGTTTTGCACAACAGGGTTGGAGAGTGTTTTGCACAAGAACAGGACATGCAAGTGTTTTGCACAAGAACAGGGCCTGCAAGTGTCTTGCACAAGAACAGGGCCTGCAAGTGTTTTGCACAAGAAAAGGGTCTGAAAGTGTTTTGCACAAGAACAGGGCCTGCAAGTGTTTTGCAGAAGAACAGGGTCTGCAAGTGTTTTTCACAAGAAAAATGGCGGCAAGTGTTTAGCACAACAGGGTTGGAGAGTGTTTTGCAAAAGAACAGGGCCTGCACGTGTTTTGCATAAGAACAATGCCTGCAAGTGTTTTGCACAAAAACAGCGTCTGAAAGTGTATTGCACAAGAAAAGGGCCTGAAAGTGTATTGCACAAGAACAGGGTCTAAAAGTGTTTTGCACAACAAGAGGGTTGGGGAGTGTTTTGCACAAGAACAGGGCCTGCAAGTGTTTTGCACAACAGGGTTGGAGAGTGTTTTGCACAAGAACAGGACATGCAAGTGTTTTGCACAAGAACAGGGCCTGCAAGTGTTTTGCACAAGAACAGGGCCTGCAAGTGTTTTGCACAAGAAAAGGGTCTGAAAGTGTTTTGCACAAGAACAGGGCTTGCAAGTGTTTTGCAGAAGAACAGGGTCTGCAAGTGTTTTTCACAAGAAAAATGGCGGCAAGTGTTTAGCACAACAGGGTTGGAGAGTGTTTTGCAAAAGAACAGGGCCTGCACGTGTTTTGCATAAGAACAATGCCTGCAAGTGTTTTGCACAAAAACAGCGTCTGAAAGTGTATTGCACAAGAAAAGGGCCTGAAAGTGTATTGCACAAGAACAGGGTCTAAAAGTGTTTTGCACAACAAGAGGGTTGGGGAGTGTTTTGCACAAGAACAGGGCCTGCAAGTGTTTTGCACAACAGGGTTGGAGAGTGTTTTGCACAAGAACAGGACATGCAAGTGTTTTGCACAAGAACAGGGCCTGCAAGTGTTTTGCACAAGAAAAGGGCCTGAAAGTGTATTGCACAAGAACAGGGTCTAAAAGTGTTTTGCACAACAAGAGGGTTGGGGAGTGTTTTGCAAAAGAACAGGGCCTGCAAGTGTTTTCCAGAGGAACAGGACCTGCAAATCTTTTGCACCAGAACATGACACTAAAACAAAACACTAAAAGTGTTTTGCACAACAAGAGGGTTGGGGAGTGTTTTGCAAAAGAACAGGGCCTGCAAGTGTTTTGCACAAGAACAGGGCCTGCAAGTGTTTTGCACAACAGGGTTGGAGAGTGTTTTGCACAAGAACAGGACATGCAAGTGTTTTGCACAAGAACAGGGCCTGCAAGTGTTTTGCACAAGAACAGTGCCTGCAAGTGTTTTGCACAAGAAAAGGGCCTGAAAGTGTATTGCACAAGAACAGGGTCTAAAAGTGTTTTGCACAACAAGAGGGTTGGGGAGTGTTTTGCACAAGAACAGGGCCTGCAAGTGTTTTGCACAACAGGGTTGGAGAGTGTTTTGCACAAGAACAGGACATGCAAGTGTTTTGCACAAGAACAGGGCCTGCAAGTGTCTTGCACAAGAACAGGGCCTGCAAGTGTTTTGCACAAGAAAAGGGTCTGAAAGTGTTTTGCACAAGAACAGGGCCTGCAAGTGTTTTGCAGAAGAACAGGGTCTGCAAGTGTTTTTCACAAGAAAAATGGCGGCAAGTGTTTAGCACAACAGGGTTGGAGAGTGTTTTGCAAAAGAACAGGGCCTGCACGTGTTTTGCATAAGAACAATGCCTGCAAGTGTTTTGCACAAAAACAGCGTCTGAAAGTGTATTGCACAAGAAAAGGGCCTGAAAGTGTTTTGCACAACAATAGGGCCTGTAAGTGTTTTCCAGAGGAACAGTGCCTGCAACTGTTTTACACAAGAACAGGGCCTGAAAGTGTTGTGCACAAGAACAGGGCCTGAAAGTGTTTTGCACAAGAACAGGGCCTGCAAATGTTTTAAACAAGAACAGTGCCTGCAAATCATTGCACAAGAATAGGGTCTGTACATGTATTGCCCAAGAACAGGGGGGAAGGGTTGGGGGGGAGAAAATGTTTGTATTTCCTATAAAACTTTTCAAAAAAAAAAAAAAGAACAGGACATGCAAGTGTTTTGCACAAGAACAGGGCCTACAAGTGTTTTGCACAAGAACAGGGCCTGTATGTGTTTTCCAGAGGAACAGTGCCTGCAAGTGTTTTGCACAAGAACAGGGTCTAAAAGTGTTTTGCACAACAAGAGGGTTGGGGAGTGTTTTGCACAAGAACAGGGCCTGCAAAGTGTTTTGCACAACAGGGTTGGATAGTGTTTTGCACAAGAATAGAGCCTGCAAGTGTTTTTCACAACAACAGGGTTGGAGAGTGTTTTGCACAAGAACAGGACATGCAAGTGTTTTTCACAAGAAAAATGGCGGCAAGTGTTTAGCACAACAGGGTTGGAGAGTGTTTTGCAAAAGAACAGGGCCTGCACGTGTTTTGCATAAGAACAATGCCTGCAAGTGTTTTGCACAAAAACAGCGTCTGAAAGTGTATTGCACAAGAAAAGGGCCTGAAAGTGTATTGCACAAGAACAGGGTCTAAAAGTGTTTTGCACAACAAGAGGGTTGGGGAGTGTTTTGCAAAAGAACAGGGCCTGCAAGTGTTTTCCAGAGGAACAGGACCTGCAAATCTTTTGCACCAGAACATGACCTGAAAGTGTTTTACAGGGCCTGTAAATGGTTTGCACCAGAACATGACCTGCAAGTGTTTTGAAAAAGAACAGTGCCTGCAAATCTTTACACAAGAACAGTGCCTGCACATGTTTTGCAGCAGAACAGGGTCTGAGAATGTTTTGCACAAGATCAGGGCCTGAAAGTGTTTTGCCCAAGAACAGGGCCGCCAAATGTTTTAAACAAGAACAGTGCCTGCAAATCATTGCACAAGAATAGGGTCTGTACATGTATTGCCCAACAACAGGGGGGAAGGGTGGGGGGGAGAAAATGTTTGTATTTCCTATAAAACTTTTTAAAAAAGAAAAAGAACAGGACATGCAAGTGTTTTGCACAAGAACAGGGCCTGTATGTGTTTTCCAGAGGAACAGTGCCTGCAAGTGTTTTGCACAAGAACAGGGTCTGAAAGTGTTTTGCACAACAAGAGGGTTGGGGAGTGTTTTGCACAAGAACAGGGCCTGCAAGTGTTTTGCACAACAGGGTTGGAGAGTGTTTTGCACAAGAACAGGACATGCAAGTGTTTTGCACAAGAACAGTGCCTGCAACTGTTTTACACAAGAACAGGGCCTGAAAGTGTTTTGCCCAAGAACAGGGCCTGCAAATGTTTTAAACAAGAACAGTGCCTGCAAATCATTGCACAAGAATAGGGTCTGTACATGTATTGCCCAAGAACAGGGGGGAAGGGTGGGGGGGAGAAAATGTTTGTATTTCCTATAAAACTTTTCCAAAAAAAAAAAGAACAGGACATACAAGTGTTTTGCACAAGAACAGCGTCTGAAAGTGTACTGCAAAAGAACAGGGCCTGCAAGTGTTTTGCACAAGAACAGGGCCTACAAGTGTTCTGCACAACAACAGGGCCTGTAAGTGTTTTCCAGAGGAACAGTGCCTGCAAGTGTTTTGCACGAGAACACGGCCTGCAAGTTTTTTGAACAAGAACAGAACCTGCAAGTGTATTGCACAAGTAAAGGGTATCCAAGTGTTTTGTGCAAGAACAGTGCCTTCAAGTGTTTTGTACAACAGGGTTGGAGAGTGTTTTGCACAAGAATAGAGCCTGCAAGTGTTTTTCACAACAACAGGGCCTGTCTATGTATTGCACAAGAACAGGGCCTGCAAGTGTTTTGCACAAGAACAGGGCCTGCAAATGTTTTAAACAAGAACAGTGCCTGCAAATCATTGCACAAGAATAGGGTCTGTACATGTATTGCCCAAGAACAGGGGGGAAGGGTGGGGGGGAGAAAATGTTTGTATTTCCTATAAAACTTTTCCAAAAAAAAAAAGAACAGGACATACAAGTGTTTTGCACAAGAACAGGGCCTGCAAGTGTTTTGCAGAAGAACAGGGCCTACAAGTGTTTTGCACCAGAACAGGGCCTACAAGTGTTTTGAACAAGAACAGGGTCTAAAAGTGTTTTGCACAACAAGAAGGTTAGGGAGTGTTTTGCACAAGAACAGGGCCTGCAAGTGTTTTGCACAACAGGGTTGGAGAGTGTTTTGCACAAGAACAGGACATGCAAGTGTTTTGCACAAGAACAGGGCCTGCAAGTGTTTTGCACAAGAACAGAACCTGCAAGTGTATTGCACAAGTAAAGGGTATCCAAGTGTTTTGTGCAAGAACAGTGCCTTCAAGTGTTTTGCACAACAGGGTTGGAGAGTGTTTTGCACAAGAATAGAGCCTGCAAGTGTTTTTCACAACAACAGGGCCTGTCCATGTATTGCACAACAACAGGGCCTGCAAGTGTTTTGCACAAGAACAGGGCCTGCAAGTGTTTTGCACCAGAACAAGGCCTACAAGTGTTCTGCACAACAACAGGGCCTGTAAGTGTTTTCCAGAGGAACAGTGCCTCCACGTGTTTTGCACAAGAACACGGCCTGCAAGTTTTTTGAACAAGAACAGAACCTGCAAGTGTATTGCACAAGTAAAGGGTATCCAAGTGTTTTGTGCAAGAACAGTGCCTTCAAGTGTTTTTCACAACAACAGGGTTGGAGAGTGTTTTGCACAAGAACAGGGCCTGCAAGTGTTTTGCACAAGAAAAGGGTCTCAAAGTGTTTTGCACAAGAACAGGGCCTGCAAGTGTTTTACAGAAGAACAGGGCCTGCAAGTGTTTTGCACAAGAAAAATGGCGGCAAGTGTTTAGCACAACAGGGTTGGAGAGTGTTTTGCAAAAGAACAGGGCCTGCACGTGTTTTGCATAAGAACAATGCCTGCAAGTGTTTTGCACAAAAACAGCGTCTGAAAGTGTATTGCACAAGAAAAGGGCCTGAAAGTGTATTGCAGAAGAAAAGGCCCTGAAAGTGTTTTGCACAACAGGGCCTGTAAGTGTTTTCCAGAGGAACAGTGCCTGCAACTGTTTTACACAAGAACAGGGCCTGCAAGTGTTTTGCACAAGAACAGAGCTTGCAACTATTTTGGACAACAACAAGGCATGCCAGTGTTTTCAAGAGGAACAGGGACTGCGAGTGTTTTGCACAAGAAAAATGGCTGCAAGTGTTTAGCACAAGAACAGAGCCTGCAAGTGTTTTGAACAAAAACAGAGCTTGCAACTATTTTGCACAAGAACAGGGTCTGAAAGTGTATTGCACAAAAACAGGTCCTACAAGTGTTTTGCACAAGAACAGGGCCTGCAAATGTTTTCCAGAGGAACAGTGCCTGCAAGTGTTTTGAACAAGAACAGGGCCTGCAAGTGTTTTGCACAAGAACAGGGTCTGAAAGTGTATTGTACAAGAACAGGGCTTGCAAGTGTTTTGCACAAGAACAGGGCTTGCAAATGTTTTGCACAACAAAAAGGCCTGCCACTGTTTTCAAGTGGAACAGGTACTGTGAGTGTTTTGCACAAGAAAAATGGCTGCAAGTGTTTAGCACAAGAACAGAGCCTGCAAGTGTTTTGAACAAAAACAGAGCTTGCAACTATTTTGCACAAGAACAGGGTCTGAAAGTGTATTGCACAAAAACAGGTCCTACAAGTGTTTTGCACAAGAACAGGGCCTGCAAATGTTTTCCAGAGGAACAATGCCTGCAAGTGTTTTGAACAAGAACAGGACCTGCAAGTGTTTTGCACAAGAACAGAGCTTGCAACTATTTTGGACAACAACAAGGCATGCCAGTGTTTTCAAGAGGAACAGGGACTGCGAGTGTTTTGCACATGAAAAATGGCTGCAAGTGTTTTGCACAAGAACAGAGCCTGCAAGTGTTTTGCACAAGAACAGGACCTGCAAGTGTTTTGAACAAGAACAGAGCTTGCAACTATTTTGCACAACAACAGGGCCTGCCAGTGTTTTACACAAGAACAGTGCCTGCCAGAGTTTTACACAAGAACAGTGCCTGCAAGTGTTTTGCACAAGAACAGGGCCTGCAAGTGTTTTGCACAAGAACAGAGCTTGCAACTATTTTGGACTACAACAAGGCATGCCAGTGTTTTCAAGAGGAACAGGGACTGCGAGTGTTTTGCACAAGAAAAATGGCTGCAAGTGTTTAGCACAAGAACAGAGCCTGCAAGTGTTTTGAACAAAAACAGAGCTTGCAACTATTTTGCACAAGAACAGGGTCTGAAAGTGTATTGCACAAAAACAGGTCCTACAAGTGTTTTGCACAAGAACAGGGCCTGCAAATGTTTTCCAGAGGAACAGTGCCTGCCAGTGTTTTGCACAAGAACAGGGCCTGCAAGTGTTTTGCACAAGAACAGAGCTTGCAACTATTTTGGACAACAACAAGGCCTGCCAGTGTTTTCAAGAGGAACAGGGACTGCGAGTGTTTTGCACATGAAAAATGGCTGCAAGTGTTTTGCACAAGAACAGAGCCTGCAAGTGTTTTGCACAAGAACAGGACCTGCAAGTGTTTTGAACAAGAACAGAGCTTGCAACTATTTTGCACAACAACAAGGCCTGCCAGTGTTTTACACAAGAACAGTTCCTGCAAGTGTTTTGAACAAGAACAGGGCCTGCAAGTGTTTTGCACAAGAACAGGACCTGCAAGTGTTTTGCACAAGAACAGAGCTTGCAACTATTTTGGACAACAACAAGGCATGCCAGTGTTTTCAAGAGGAACAGGGACTGCGAGTGTTTTGCACATGAAAAATGGCTGCAAGTGTTTTGCACAAGAACAGAGCCTGCAAGTGTTTTGCACAAGAACAGGACCTGCAAGTGTTTTGAACAAGAACAGAGCTTGCAACTATTTTGCACAACAACAGGGCCTGCCAGTGTTTTACACAAGAACAGTGCCTGCCAGAGTTTTACACAAGAACAGTGCCTGCAAGTGTTTTGCACAAGAACAGGGCCTGCAAGTGTTTTGAACAAGAACAGGGCCTGCAAGTGTTTTGCACAACAACAAGGCCTGCCAGTGTTTTACACAAGAACAGTTCCTGCAAGTGTTTTGAACAAGAACAGGGCCTGCAAGTGTTTTGCACAAGAACAGGACCTGCAAGTGTTTTGCACAAGAACAGAGCTTGCAACTATTTTGGACAACAACAAGGCATGCCAGTGTTTTCAAGAGGAACAGGGACTGCGAGTGTTTTGCACAAGAAAAATGGCTGCAAGTGTTTAGCACAAGAACAGAGCCTGCAAGTGTTTTGAACAAAAACAGAGCTTGCAACTATTTTGCACAAGAACAGGGTCTGAAAGTGTATTGCACAAAAACAGGTCCTACAAGTGTTTTGCACAAGAACAGGGCCTGCAAATGTTTTCCAGAGGAACACTGCCTGCAAGTGTTTTGAACAAGAACAGGACCTGCAAGTGTTTTGCACAAGAACAGAGCTTGCAACTATTTTGCACAAGAACAGGGTCTGAAAGTGTATTGCACAAAAACAGGTCCTACAAGTGTTTTGCACAAGAACAGGGCCTGCAAATGTTTTCCAGAGGAACAGTGCCTGCCAGTGTTTTGCACAAGAACAGGGCCTGCAAGTGTTTTGCACAAGAACAGAGCTTGCAACTATTTTGGACAACAACAAGGCCTGCCAGTGTTTTCAAGAGGAACAGGGACTGCGAGTGTTTTGCACATGAAAAATGGCTGCAAGTGTTTTGCACAAGAACAGAGCCTGCAAGTGTTTTGCACAAGAACAGGACCTGCAAGTGTTTTGAACAAGAACAGAGCTTGCAACTATTTTGCACAACAACAAGGCCTGCCAGTGTTTTACACAAGAACAGTTCCTGCAAGTGTTTTGAACAAGAACAGGGCCTGCAAGTGTTTTGCACAAGAACACGACCTGCAAGTGTTTTGCACAAGAACAGAGCTTGCAACTATTTTGGACTACAACAAGGCATGCCAGTGTTTTCAAGAGGAACAGGGACTGCGAGTGTTTTGCACAAGAAAAATGGCTGCAAGTGTTTAGCACAAGAACAGAGCCTGCAAGTGTTTTGAACAAAAACAGAGCTTGCAACTATTTTGCACAAGAACAGGGTCTGAAAGTGTATTGCACAAAAACAGGTCCTACAAGTGTTTTGCACAAGAACAGGGCCTGCAAATGTTTTCCAGAGGAACAGTGCCTGCAAGTGTTTTGAACAAGAACAGGACCTGCAAGTGTTTTGCACAAGAACAGAGCTTGCAACTATTTTGCACAAGAACAGGGTCTGAAAGTGTATTGCACAAAAACAGGTCCTACAAGTGTTTTGCACAAGAACAGGGCCTGCAAATGTTTTCCAGAGGAACAGTGCCTGCCAGTGTTTTGCACAAGAACAGGGCCTGCAAGTGTTTTGCACAAGAACAGAGCTTGCAACTATTTTGCACAAGAACAGGGTCTGAAAGTGTATTGCACAAAAACAGGTCCTACAAGTGTTTTGCACAAGAACAGGGCCTGCAAATGTTTTCCAGAGGAACAGTGCCTGCCAGTGTTTTGCACAAGAACAGGGCCTGCAAGTGTTTTGCACAAGAACAGAGCTTGCAACTATTTTGGACAACAACAAGGCCTGCCAGTGTTTTCAAGAGGAACAGGGACTGCGAGTGTTTTGCACATGAAAAATGGCTGCAAGTGTTTTGCACAAGAACAGAGCCTGCAAGTGTTTTGCACAAGAACAGGACCTGCAAGTGTTTTGAACAAGAACAGAGCTTGCAACTATTTTGCACAACAACAAGGCCTGCCAGTGTTTTACACAAGAACAGTTCCTGCAAGTGTTTTGAACAAGAACAGGGCCTGCAAGTGTTTTGCACAAGAACAGGACCTGCAAGTGTTTTGCACAAGAACAGAGCTTGCAACTATTTTGGACAACAACAAGGCATGCCAGTGTTTTCAAGAGGAACAGGGACTGCGAGTGTTTTGCACATGAAAAATGGCTGCAAGTGTTTTGCACAAGAACAGAGCCTGCAAGTGTTTTGCACAAGAACAGGACCTGCAAGTGTTTTGAACAAGAACAGAGCTTGCAACTATTTTGCACAACAACAGGGCCTGCCAGTGTTTTACACAAGAACAGTGCCTGCCAGAGTTTTACACAAGAACAGTGCCTGCAAGTGTTTTGCACAAGAACAGGGCCTGCAAGTGTTTTGAACAAGAACAGGGCCTGCAAGTGTTTTGCACAACAACAAGGACTGCCAGTGTTTTACACAAGAACAGTTCCTGCAAGTGTTTTGAACAAGAACAGGGCCTGCAAGTGTTTTGCACAAGAACAGGACCTGCAAGTGTTTTGCACAAGAACAGAGCTTGCAACTATTTTGGACAACAACAAGGCATGCCAGTGTTTTCAAGAGGAACAGGGACTGCGAGTGTTTTGCACATGAAAAATGGCTGCAAGTGTTTTGCACAAGAACAGAGCCTGCAAGTGTTTTGCACAAGAACAGGACCTGCAAGTGTTTTGAACAAGAACAGAGCTTGCAACTATTTTGCACAACAACAGGGCCTGCCAGTGTTTTACACAAGAACAGTGCCTGCCAGAGTTTTACACAAGAACAGTGCCTGCAAGTGTTTTGCACAAGAACAGGGCCTGCAAGTGTTTTGCACAAGAACAGGGCCTGCAAATGTTTTCCAGAGGAACAGTGCCTGCAAGTGTTTTGAACAAGAACAGGACCTGCAAGTGTTTTGCACAAGAACAGAGCTTGCAACTATTTTGCACAAGAACAGGGTCTGAAAGTGTATTGCACAAAAACAGGTCCTACAAGTGTTTTGCACAAGAACAGGGCCTGCAAATGTTTTCCAGAGGAACAGTGCCTGCCAGTGTTTTGCACAAGAACAGGGCCTGCAAGTGTTTTGCACAAGAACAGAGCTTGCAACTATTTTGCACAAGAACAGGGTCTGAAAGTGTATTGCACAAAAACAGGTCCTACAAGTGTTTTGCACAAGAACAGGGCCTGCAAATGTTTTCCAGAGGAACAGTGCCTGCCAGTGTTTTGCACAAGAACAGGGCCTGCAAGTGTTTTGCACAAGAACAGAGCTTGCAACTATTTTGGACAACAACAAGGCCTGCCAGTGTTTTCAAGAGGAACAGGGACTGCGAGTGTTTTGCACATGAAAAATGGCTGCAAGTGTTTTGCACAAGAACAGAGCCTGCAAGTGTTTTGCACAAGAACAGGACCTGCAAGTGTTTTGAACAAGAACAGAGCTTGCAACTATTTTGCACAACAACAAGGCCTGCCAGTGTTTTACACAAGAACAGTTCCTGCAAGTGTTTTGAACAAGAACAGGGCCTGCAAGTGTTTTGCACAAGAACAGGACCTGCAAGTGTTTTGCACAAGAACAGAGCTTGCAACTATTTTGGACAACAACAAGGCATGCCAGTGTTTTCAAGAGGAACAGGGACTGCGAGTGTTTTGCACATGAAAAATGGCTGCAAGTGTTTTGCACAAGAACAGAGCCTGCAAGTGTTTTGCACAAGAACAGGACCTGCAAGTGTTTTGAACAAGAACAGAGCTTGCAACTATTTTGCACAACAACAGGGCCTGCCAGTGTTTTACACAAGAACAGTGCCTGCCAGAGTTTTACACAAGAACAGTGCCTGCAAGTGTTTTGCACAAGAACAGGGCCTGCAAGTGTTTTGAACAAGAACAGGGCCTGCAAGTGTTTTGCACAACAACAAGGACTGCCAGTGTTTTACACAAGAACAGTTCCTGCAAGTGTTTTGAACAAGAACAGGGCCTGCAAGTGTTTTGCACAAGAACAGGACCTGCAAGTGTTTTGCACAAGAACAGAGCTTGCAACTATTTTGGACAACAACAAGGCATGCCAGTGTTTTCAAGAGGAACAGGGACTGCGAGTGTTTTGCACATGAAAAATGGCTGCAAGTGTTTTGCACAAGAACAGAGCCTGCAAGTGTTTTGCACAAGAACAGGACCTGCAAGTGTTTTGAACAAGAACAGAGCTTGCAACTATTTTGCACAACAACAGGGCCTGCCAGTGTTTTACACAAGAACAGTGCCTGCCAGAGTTTTACACAAGAACAGTGCCTGCAAGTGTTTTGCACAAGAACAGGGCCTGCAAGTGTTTTGCACAAGAACAGAGCTTGCAACTATTTTGGACAACAACAAGGCATGCCAGTGTTTTCAAGAGGAACAGGGACTGCGAGTGTTTTGCACAAGAAAAATGGCTGCAAGTGTTTAGCACAAGAACAGAGCCTGCAAGTGTTTTGAACAAAAACAGAGCTTGCAACTATTTTGCACAAGAACAGGGTCTGAAAGTGTATTGCACAAAAACAGGTCCTACAAGTGTTTTGCACAAGAACAGGGCCTGCAAATGTTTTCCAGAGGAACAGTGCCTGCAAGTGTTTTGAACAAGAACAGGACCTGCAAGTGTTTTGCACAAGAACAGAGCTTGCAACTATTTTGCACAAGAACAGGGTCTGAAAGTGTATTGCACAAAAACAGGTCCTACAAGTGTTTTGCACAAGAACAGGGCCTGCAAATGTTTTCCAGAGGAACGGTGCCTGCCAGTGTTTTGCACAAGAACAGGGCCTGCAAGTGTTTTGCACAAGAACAGAGCTTGCAACTATTTTGGACAACAACAAGGCCTGCCAGTGTTTTCAAGAGGAACAGGGACTGCGAGTGTTTTGCACATGAAAAATGGCTGCAAGTGTTTTGCACAAGAACAGAGCCTGCAAGTGTTTTGCACAAGAACAGGACCTGCAAGTGTTTTGAACAAGAACAGAGCTTGCAACTATTTTGCACAACAACAAGGCCTGCCAGTGTTTTACACAAGAACAGTTCCTGCAAGTGTTTTGAACAAGAACAGGGCCTGCAAGTGTTTTGCACAAGAACACGACCTGCAAGTGTTTTGCACAAGAACAGAGCTTGCAACTATTTTGGACAACAACAAGGCATGCCAGTGTTTTCAAGAGGAACAGGGACTGCGAGTGTTTTGCACATGAAAAATGGCTGCAAGTGTTTAGCACAAGAACAGAGCCTGCAAGTGTTTTGCACAAGAACAGGACCTGCAAGTGTTTTGAACAAGAACAGAGCTTGCAACTATTTTGCACAACAACAAGGCCTGCCAGTGTTTTACACAAGAACAGTGCCTGCAAGTGTTTTGAACAAGAACAGGGCCTGCAAGTGTTTTGCACAAGAACAGGACCTGCAAGTGTTTTGCACAACAACAGGGCCTGCCAGTGTTTTACACAAGAACAGTGCCTGCAAGTGTTTTACACAAGAACAGTGCCTGCAAGTGTTTTGCACAAGAACAGAGCCTGCAAGTGTTTTGCACAACAACAGGGCCTGCCAGTGTTTTACACAAGAACAGTGCCTGCAAGTGTTTTGCACAAGAACAGAGCCTGCAAGTGATTTGCACAAGAACAGGTCCTACAAGTGTTTTTCACAAGAACAGGGTCTGCAAGTGTTTTGCACAAGAACAGAGCTTGCAACTATTTTGGACAACAACAAGGCCTGCCAGTGTTTTACACAAGAACAGTGCCTGCAAGTGTTTTGAACAAGAACAGGGCCTGCAAGTGTATTCCACAAGAACAGGGCCTGCCAGTGTTTTACACAAGAACAGGGCCTGCCAGTGTTTTGCACAAGAACAGGGCCTGCAAGTGTATTGCACAAGAACAGGGCCTGCTAGTGTTTTGCACAAGAACACCACCTGCAAGTGTTTTGCACAACAACAGGGCCTGCCAGTGTTTTACACAAGAAAAATGGCTGCAAGTGTTTAGCACAAGAACAGAGCCTGCAAGTGTTTTGAACAAGAACAGAGCTTGCAACTATTTTGCACAAGAACAGGGTCTGAAAGTGTATTGCACAAAAACAGGTCCTACAAGTGTTTTGCACAAGAACAGGTCCTACAAGTGTTTTGCACAAGAACAGGGCCTGCAAATGTTTTCCAGAGGAACAGTGCCTGCAAGTGTTTTGAACAAGAACAGGACCTGCAAGTGTATTGCACAAAAACAGGTCCTACAAGTGTTTTGCACAAGAACAGGGCCTGCAAATGTTTTCCAGAGGAACAGTGCCTGCAAGTGTTTTGAACAAGAACAGGACCTGCAAGTGTTTTGCACAAGAACAGAGCTTGCAACTATTTTGCACAAGAACAGGGTCTGAAAGTGTATTACACAAAAACAGGTCCTACAAGTGTTTTGCACAAGAACAGGTCCTGCACGTGTATTCCACAAGAACAGGGCCTCCAAGTGTTTTACACAAGAACAGTGCCTGCCAGTGTTTTGTACAAGAACAGGACATGCAAGTGTTTTGCACAAGAACAGGGCCTACAAGTGTTTTGCACCAGAACAGGGCCTACAAGTATTTTGAACAAGAACAGGGTCTAAAATGTTTTGCACAACAAGAGGGTTGGAGAGTGTTTTGCACAAGAACAGGGCCTCCAAGTGTTTTGCACAACAGGGTTGGATAGTGTTTTGCATAAGAATAGAGCCTGCAAGTGTTTTGCACAAGAACAGGGCCTGCAAGTGTTTTGCACCAGAACAGGGCCTACAAGTGTTTTGCAAAAGAACAGGGCCTGCAAGTGTTTTCCAGAGGAACAGGACCTGCAAATCTTTTGCACCAGAACATGACCTGCAAGTGTTTTGAAAAAGAACAGTGCCTGCAAATCTTTACACAAGAACAGTGCCTGCACATGTTTTGCAGCAGAACAGGGTCTGAGAATGTTTTGCACAAGAAAATGGTCTGACAGTGTTTTGCAGAAGAACAGGGCCTGCAAGTGTTTTGCAGAAGAACAGGGCCTACAAGTGTTTTGCACCAGAACAGGGCCTACAAGTGTTTTGAACAAGAACAGGGTCTAAAAGTGTTTTGCACAACAAGAGGGTTGGGGAGTGTTTTGCACAAGAACAGGGCCTGCAAGTGTTTTGCACAACAGGGTTGGATAGTGTTTTGCACAAGAATAGAGCCTGCAAGTGTTTTTCACAACAACAGGGCCTGTCCATGTATTGCACAACAACAGGGCCTGCAAGTGTTTTGCACAAGAACAGGGCCTGCAAGTGTTTTGCACCAGAACAAGGCCTACAAGTGTTCTGCACAACAACAGGGCCTGTAAGTGTTTTCCAGAGGAACAGTGCCTGCAACTGTTTTACACAAGAACAGGGCCTGAAAGTGTTGTGCACAAGAACAGGGCCTGTAAGTGTTTTCCAGAGGAACAGTGACTGCAAGTGTTTTGCACGAGAACACGGCCTGCAAGTTTTTTGAACAAGAACAGAACCTGCAAGTGTATTGCACAAGTATAGGGTATCCAAGTGTTTTGTGCAAGAACAGTGCCTTCAAGTGTTTTTCACAACAACAGGGTTGGAGAGTGTGTTGCACAAGAGCAGGACCTGCAAGTGTTTTGCACAAGAACAGGGCCTACAAGTGTTTTGCAAAAGAACAGGGCCTGCAAGTGTTTTCCAGAGGAACAGGACCTGCAAATCTTTTGCCCCAGAACATGACCTGCAAGTGTTTTGAAAAAGAACAGTGCCTGCAAATCTTTACACAAGAACAGTGCCTGCACATGTTTTGCAGCAGAACAGGGTCTGAGAATGTTTTGCACAAGAAAAGGGTCTGACAGTGTTTTGCAGAAGAACAGGGCCTGCAAGTGTTTTGCAGAAGAACAGGGCCTACAAGTGTTTTGCACCAGAACAGGGCCTACAAGTGTTTTGAACAAGAACAGGGTCTAAAAGTGTTTTGCACAACAAGAGGGTTGGGGAGTGTTTTGCAAAAGAACAGGGCCTGCAAGTGTTTTCCAGAGGAACAGGACCTGCAAATCTTTTGCACCAGAACATGACCTGAAAGTGTTTTACAGGGCCTGTAAATGGTTTGCACCAGAACATGACCTGCAAGTGTTTTGAAAAAGAACAGTGCCTGCAAATCTTTACACAAGAACAGTGCCTGCACATGTTTTGCAGCAGAACAGGGTCTGAGAATGTTTTGCACAAGATCAGGGCCTGAAAGTGTTTTGCCCAAGAACAGGGCCGCCAAATGTTTTAAACAAGAACAGTGCCTGCAAATCATTGCACAAGAATAGGGTCTGTACATGTATTGCCCAACAACAGGGGGGAAGGGTGGGGGGGAGAAAATGTTTGTATTTCCTATAAAACTTTTTAAAAAAGAAAAAGAACAGGACATGCAAGTGTTTTGCACAAGAACAGGGCCTGTATGTGTTTTCCAGAGGAACAGTGCCTGCAAGTGTTTTGCACAAGAACAGGGTCTGAAAGTGTTTTGCACAACAAGAGGGTTGGGGAGTGTTTTGCACAAGAACAGGGCCTGCAAGTGTTTTGCACAACAGGGTTGGAGAGTGTTTTGCACAAAAACAGGACATGCAAGTGTTTTGCACAAGAACAGGGCCTGCAAGTGTCTTGCACAAGAACAGGGCCTGCAAGTGTTTTGCACAAGAAAAGGGTCTGAAAGTGTTTTGCACAAGAACAGGGCCTGCAAGTGTTTTGCAGAAGAACAGGGTCTGCAAGTGTTTTTCACAAGTAAAATGGCGGCAAGTGTTTAGCACAACAGGGTTGGAGAGTGTTTTGCAAAAGAACAGGGCCTGCACGTGTTTTGCATAAGAACAATGCCTGCAAGTGTTTTGCACAAAAACAGCGTCTGAAAGTGTATTGCACAAGAAAAGGGCCTGAAAGTGTATTGCAGAAGAAAAGGCCCTGAAAGTGTTTTGCACAACAACAGGGCCTGTAAGTGTTTTCCAGAGGAACAGTGCCTGCAACTGTTTTACACAAGAACAGGGCCTGAAAGTGTTGTGCACAAGAACAGGGCCTGAAAGTGTTTTGCACAAGAACAGGGCCTGCAAATGTTTTAAACAAGAACAGTGCCTGCAAATCATTGCACAAGAATAGGGTCTGTACATGTATTGCCCAAGAACAGGGGGGAAGGGTTGGGGGGGAGAAAATGTTTGTATTTCCTATAAAACTTTTCAAAAAAAAAAAAAGAACAGGACATGCAAGTGTTTTGCACAAGAACAGGGCCTACAAGTGTTTTGCACAAGAACAGGGCCTGTATGTGTTTTCCAGAGGAACAGTGCCTGCAAGTGTTTTGCACAAGAACAGGGTCTAAAAGTGTTTTGCACAACAAGAGGGTTGGGGAGTGTTTTGCACAAGAACAGGGCCTGCAAAGTGTTTTGCACAACAGGGTTGGATAGTGTTTTGCACAAGAATAGAGCCTGCAAGTGTTTTTCACAACAACAGGGTTGGAGAGTGTTTTGCACAAGAACAGGACATGCAAGTGTTTTTCACAAGAAAAATGGCGGCAAGTGTTTAGCACAACAGGGTTGGAGAGTGTTTTGCAAAAGAACAGGGCCTGCAAGTGTTTTGCACAAAAACAGCGTCTGAAAGTGTATTGTACAAGAAAAGGGCCTGAAAGTGTATTGCAGAAGAAAAGGCCCTGAAAGTGTTTTGCACAACAGGGCCTGTAAGTGTTTTCCAGAGGAACAGTGCCTGCAAGTGTTTTGCACAAGAACAGGGTCTAAAAGTGTTTTGCACAACAAGAGGGTTGGGGAGTGTTTTGCAAAAGAACAGGGCCTGCAAGTGTTTTGCACAAGACCAGAGCCTGCAAATCTTTTGCACCAGAACATAACCTGAAAGTGTTTTACAGGGCCTGTAAATGGTTTGCACCAGAACATGACCTGCAAGTGTTTTGAAAAAGAACAGTGCCTGCAAATCTTTACACAAGAACAGTGCCTGCACATGTTTTGCAGCAGAACAGGGTCTGAGAATGTTTTGCACAAGATCAGGGCCTGAAAGTGTTTTGCCCAAGAACAGGGCCTCCAAATGTTTTACACAAGAACAGTGCCTGCAAATCATTGCACAAGAATAGGGTCTGTACATGTATTGCCCAACAACAGGGGGGAAGGGTGGGGGGGAGAAAATGTTTGTATTTTCTATAAAACTTTTAAAAAAAGAAAAAGAACAGGACATGCAAGTGTTTTGCACAAGAACAGGGCCTGCAAGTGTTTTGCACAAGAAAAGGGTCTGACAGTGTTTTGCACAAGAACAGGGCCTGCAAAGTGTTTTGCACAACAGGGTTGGATAGTGTTTTGCACAAGAATAGAGCCTGCAAGTGTTTTTCACAACAACAGGGTTGGAGAGTGTTTTGCACAAGAACAGGACATGCAAGTGTTTTTCACAAGAAAAATGGCGGCAAGTGTTTAGCACAACAGGGTTGGAGAGTGTTTTGCAAAAGAACAGGGCCTGCAAGTGTTTTGCACAAAAACAGCGTCTGAAAGTGTATTGTACAAGAAAAGGGCCTGAAAGTGTATTGCAGAAGAAAAGGCCCTGAAAGTGTTTTGCACAACAACAGGGCCTGTAAGTGTTTTCCAGAGGAACAGTGCCTGCAAGTGTTTTGCACAAGAACAGGGTCTAAAAGTGTTTTGCACAACAAGAGGGTTGGGGAGTGTTTTGCAAAAGAACAGGGCCTGCAAGTGTTTTGCACAAGACCAGAGCCTGCAAATCTTTTGCACCAGAACATAACCTGAAAGTGTTTTACAGGGCCTGTAAATGGTTTGCACCAGAACATGACCTGCAAGTGTTTTGAAAAAGAACAGTGCCTGCAAATCTTTACACAAGAACAGTGCCTGCACATGTTTTGCAGCAGAACAGGGTCTGAGAATGTTTTGCACAAGATCAGGGCCTGAAAGTGTTTTGCCCAAGAACAGGGCCTCCAAATGTTTTAAACAAGAACAGTGCCTGCAAATCATTGCACAAGAATAGGGTCTGTACATGTATTGCCCAACAACAGGGGGGAAGGGTGGGGGGGAGAAAATGTTTGTATTTCCTATAAAACTTTTAAAAAAAGAAAAAGAACAGGACATGCAAGTGTTTTGCACAAGAACAGGGCCTGCAAGTGTTTTGCACAAGAAAAGGGTCTGACAGTGTTTTGCACAAGAACAGGGCCTGCAAGTGTTTTGCAGAAGAACAGGGCCTACAAGTGTTTTGCACCAGAACAGGGCCTACAAGTGTTTTGAACAAGAACAGGGCCTGTAAGTGTTTTCCAGAGGAACAGTGCCTGCACGTGTTTTGCACGAGAACACGGCCTGCAAGTTTTTTGAACAAGAACAGAACCTGCAAGTGTATTGCACAAGTATAGGGTATCCAAGTGTTTTGTGCAAGAACAGTGCCTTCAAGTGTTTTTCACAAAAACAGGGTTGGAGAGTGTTTTGCAGAAGAACAGGACATGCAAGTGTTTTGAACAAGAACAGCGTCTGAAAGTGTACTGCAAAAGAACAGGGCCTGCAAGTGTTTTGCACAAGAACAGGGCCTGCAAGTGTTTTGCACAAGAACAGGGCCTGTAAGTGTTTTCCAGAGGAACAGTGCCTGCAAGTGTTTTGCACAAGAACAGGGCCTGTAAGTGTTTTCCAGAGGAACAGTGCCTGCAAGTGTTTTGCACGAGAACACGGCCTGCAAGTTTTTTGAACAAGAACAGAACCTGCAAGTGTATTGCACAAGTATAGGGTATCCAAGTGTTTTGTGCAAGAACAGTGCCTTCAAGTGTTTTTCACAACAACAGGGTTGGAGAGTGTGTTGCACAAGAGCAGGACCTGCAAGTGTTTTGCACAAGAACAGGGCCTACAAGTGTTTTGCAAAAGAACAGGGCCTGCAAGTGTTTTCCAGAGGAACAGGACCTGCAAATCTTTTGCACCAGAACATGACCTGCAAGTGTTTTGAAAAAGAACAGTGCCTGCAAATCTTTACACAAGAACAGTGCCTGCACATGTTTTGCAGCAGAACAGGGTCTGAGAATGTTTTGCACAAGAAAAGGGTCTGACAGTGTTTTGCAGAAGAACAGGGCCTGCAAGTGTTTTGCAGAAGAACAGGGCCTACAAGTGTTTTGCACCAGAACAGGGCCTACAAGTGTTTTGAACAAGAACAGGGTCTAAAAGTGTTTTGCACAACAAGAGGGTTGGGGAGTGTTTTGCAAAAGAACAGGGCCTGCAAGTGTTTTCCAGAGGAACAGGACCTGCAAATCTTTTGCACCAGAACATGACCTGAAAGTGTTTTACAGGGCCTGTAAATGGTTTGCACCAGAACATGACCTGCAAGTGTTTTGAAAAAGAACAGTGCCTGCAAATCTTTACACAAGAACAGTGCCTGCACATGTTTTGCAGCAGAACAGGGTCTGAGAATGTTTTGCACAAGATCAGGGCCTGAAAGTGTTTTGCCCAAGAACAGGGCCGCCAAATGTTTTAAACAAGAACAGTGCCTGCAAATCATTGCACAAGAATAGGGTCTGTACATGTATTGCCCAACAACAGGGGGGAAGGGTGGGGGGGGGAGAAAATGTTTGTATTTCCTATAAAACTTTTCAAAAAAAAAAAAAAGAACAGGACATGCAAGTGTTTTGCACCAGAACAGGGCCTACAAGTGTTTTGCACCAGAACAGGGCCTACAAGTGTTTTGAACAAGAACAGGGTCTAAAAGTGTTTTGCACAACAAGAGGGTTGGGGAGTGTTTTGCACAAGAACAGGGTCTGAAAGTGTTTTGCACAACAAGAGGGTTGGGGAGTGTTTTGCACAAGAACAGGGCCTGCAAGTGTTTTGCACAAGAACAGGGCCTGCAAGTGTTTTGCACAAGAACAGGGCCTGCAAGTGTTTTGCACAAGAAAAGGGTCTGAAAGTGTTTTGCACAAGAACAGGGCTTGCAAGTGTTTTGCAGAAGAACAGGGTCTGCAAGTGTTTTTCACAAGAAAAATGGCGGCAAGTGTTTAGCACAACAGGGTTGGAGAGTGTTTTGCAAAAGAACAGGGCCTGCACGTGTTTTGCATAAGAACAATGCCTGCAAGTGTTTTGCACAAAAACAGCGTCTGAAAGTGTATTGCACAAGAAAAAGGCCTGAAAGTGTATTGCACAAGAACAGGGTCTAAAAGTGTTTTGCACAACAAGAGGGTTGGGGAGTGTTTTGCACAAGAACAGGGCCTGCAAGTGTTTTGCACAACAGGGTTGGAGAGTGTGTTGCACAAGAGCAGGACCTGCAAGTGTTTTGCACAAGAACAGGGCCTACAAGTGTTTTGCAAAAGAACAGGGCCTGCAAGTGTTTTCCAGAGGAACAGGACCTGCAAATCTTTTGCACCAGAACATGACCTGCAAGTGTTTTGAAAAAGAACAGTGCCTGCAAATCTTTACACAAGAACAGTGCCTGCACATGTTTTGCAGCAGAACAGGGTCTGAGAATGTTTTGCACAAGAAAAGGGTCTGACAGTGTTTTGCAGAAGAACAGGGCCTGCAAGTGTTTTGCAGAAGAACAGGGCCTACAAGTGTTTTGCACCAGAACAGGGCCTACAAGTGTTTTGAACAAGAACAGGGTCTAAAAGTGTTTTGCACAACAAGAGGGTTGGGGAGTGTTTTGCAAAAGAACAGGGCCTGCAAGTGTTTTCCAGAGGAACAGGACCTGCAAATCTTTTGCACCAGAACATGACCTGAAAGTGTTTTACAGGGCCTGTAAATGGTTTGCACCAGAACATGACCTGCAAGTGTTTTGAAAAAGAACAGTGCCTGCAAATCTTTACACAAGAACAGTGCCTGCACATGTTTTGCAGCAGAACAGGGTCTGAGAATGTTTTGCACAAGATCAGGGCCTGAAAGTGTTTTGCCCAAGAACAGGGCCGCCAAATGTTTTAAACAAGAACAGTGCCTGCAAATCATTGCACAAGAATAGGGTCTGTACATGTATTGCCCAACAACAGGGGGGAAGGGTGGGGGGGAGAAAATGTTTGTATTTCCTATAAAACTTTTCAAAAAAAAAAAAAAGAACAGGACATGCAAGTGTTTTGCACCAGAACAGGGCCTACAAGTGTTTTGCACCAGAACAGGGCCTACAAGTGTTTTGAACAAGAACAGGGTCTAAAAGTGTTTTGCACAACAAGAGGGTTGGGGAGTGTTTTGCACAAGAACAGGGTCTGAAAGTGTTTTGCACAAGAACAGGGCCTGCAAGTGTTTTGCACAAGAACAGGGCCTGCAAGTGTTTTGCACAAGAACAGGGCCTGCAAGTGTTTTGCACAAGAAAAGGGTCTGAAAGTGTTTTGCACAAGAACAGGGCTTGCAAGTGTTTTGCAGAAGAACAGGGTCTGCAAGTGTTTTTCACAAGAAAAATGGCGGCAAGTGTTTAGCACAACAGGGTTGGAGAGTGTTTTGCAAAAGAACAGGGCCTGCACGTGTTTTGCATAAGAACAATGCCTGCAAGTGTTTTGCACAAAAACAGCGTCTGAAAGTGTATTGCACAAGAAAAGGGCCTGAAAGTGTATTGCACAAGAACAGGGTCTAAAAGTGTTTTGCACAACAAGAGGGTTGGGGAGTGTTTTGCACAAGAACAGGGCCTGCAAGTGTTTTGCACAACAGGGTTGGAGAGTGTGTTGCACAAGAGCAGGACCTGCAAGTGTTTTGCACAAGAACAGGGCCTACAAGTGTTTTGCAAAAGAACAGGGCCTGCAAGTGTTTTCCAGAGGAACAGGACCTGCAAATCTTTTGCACCAGAACATGACCTGCAAGTGTTTTGAAAAAGAACAGTGCCTGCAAATCTTTACACAAGAACAGTGCCTGCACATGTTTTGCAGCAGAACAGGGTCTGAGAATGTTTTGCACAAGAAAAGGGTCTGACAGTGTTTTGCAGAAGAACAGGGCCTGCAAGTGTTTTGCAGAAGAACAGGGCCTACAAGTGTTTTGCACCAGAACAGGGCCTACAAGTGTTTTGAACAAGAACAGGGTCTAAAAGTGTTTTGCACAACAAGAGGGTTGGGGAGTGTTTTGCAAAAGAACAGGGCCTGCAAGTGTTTTCCAGAGGAACAGGACCTGCAAATCTTTTGCACCAGAACATGACCTGAAAGTGTTTTACAGGGCCTGTAAATGGTTTGCACCAGAACATGACCTGCAAGTGTTTTGAAAAAGAACAGTGCCTGCAAATCTTTACACAAGAACAGTGCCTGCACATGTTTTGCAGCAGAACAGGGTCTGAGAATGTTTTGCACAAGATCAGGGCCTGAAAGTGTTTTGCCCAAGAACAGGGCCGCCAAATGTTTTAAACAAGAACAGTGCCTGCAAATCATTGCACAAGAATAGGGTCTGTACATGTATTGCCCAACAACAGGGGGGAAGGGTGGGGGGGAGAAAATGTTTGTATTTCCTATAAAACTTTTCAAAAAAAAAAAAAAGAACAGGACATGCAAGTGTTTTGCACCAGAACAGGGCCTACAAGTGTTTTGCACCAGAACAGGGCCTACAAGTGTTTTGAACAAGAACAGGGTCTAAAAGTGTTTTGCACAACAAGAGGGTTGGGGAGTGTTTTGCACAAGAACAGGGCCTGCAAGTGTTTTGCACAACAGGGTTGGAGAGTGTTTTGCACAAGAACAGGACATGCAAGTGTTTTGCACAAGAACAGGGCCTGCAAGTGTTTTGCACAAGAACAGGGCCTGCAAGTGTTTTGCACAAGAAAAGGGTCTGAAAGTGTTTTGCACAAGAACAGGGCTTGCAAGTGTTTTGCAGAAGAACAGGGTCTGCAAGTGTTTTTCACAAGAAAAATGGCGGCAAGTGTTTAGCACAACAGGGTTGGAGAGTGTTTTGCAAAAGAACAGGGCCTGCACGTGTTTTGCATAAGAACAATGCCTGCAAGTGTTTTGCACAAAAACAGCGTCTGAAAGTGTATTGCACAAGAAAAGGGCCTGAAAGTGTATTGCACAAGAACAGGGTCTAAAAGTGTTTTGCACAACAAGAGGGTTGGGGAGTGTTTTGCACAAGAACAGGGCCTGCAAGTGTTTTGCACAACAGGGTTGGAGAGTGTTTTGCACAAGAACAGGACATGCAAGTGTTTTGCACAAGAACAGGGCCTGCAAGTGTTTTGCACAAGAACAGGGCCTGCAAGTGTTTTGCACAAGAAAAGGGTCTGAAAGTGTTTTGCACAAGAACAGGGCTTGCAAGTGTTTTGCAGAAGAACAGGGTCTGCAAGTGTTTTTCACAAGAAAAATGGCGGCAAGTGTTTAGCACAACAGGGTTGGAGAGTGTTTTGCAAAAGAACAGGGCCTGCACGTGTTTTGCATAAGAACAATGCCTGCAAGTGTTTTGCACAAAAACAGCGTCTGAAAGTGTATTGCACAAGAAAAGGGCCTGAAAGTGTTTTGAACAAGAACAGGGTCTAAAAGTGTTTTGCACAACAAGAGGGTTGGGGAGTGTTTTGCACAAGAACAGGGCCTGCAAGTGTTTTGCACAACAGGGTTGGAGAGTGTTTTGCACAAGAACAGGACATGCAAGTGTTTTGCACAAGAACAGGGCCTGCAAGTGTTTTGCACAAGAAAAGGGCCTGAAAGTGTATTGCACAAGAACAGGGTCTAAAAGTGTTTTGCACAACAAGAGGGTTGGGGAGTGTTTTGCAAAAGAACAGGGCCTGCAAGTGTTTTGCAGAGGAACAGGACCTGCAAATCTTTTGCACCAGAACATGACACTAAAACAAAACACTAAAAGTGTTTTGCACAACAAGAGGGTTGGGGAGTGTTTTGCAAAAGAACAGGGCCTGCAAGTGTTTTGCACAAGAACAGGGCCTGCAAGTGTTTTGCACAACAGGGTTGGAGAGTGTTTTGCACAAGAACAGGACATGCAAGTGTTTTGCACAAGAACAGGGCCTGCAAGTGTTTTGCACAAGAACAGTGCCTGCAAGTGTTTTGCACAAGAAAAGGGCCTGAAAGTGTATTGCACAAGAACAGGGTCTAAAAGTGTTTTGCACAACAAGAGGGTTGGGGAGTGTTTTGCACAAGAACAGGGCCTGCAAGTGTTTTGCACAACAGGGTTGGAGAGTGTTTTGCACAAGAACAGGACATGCAAGTGTTTTGCACAAGAACAGGGCCTGCAAGTGTCTTGCACAAGAACAGGGCCTGCAAGTGTTTTGCACAAGAAAAGGGTCTGAAAGTGTTTTGCACAAGAACAGGGCCTGTAAGTGTTTTGCAGAAGAACAGGGTCTGCAAGTGTTTTTCACAAGAAAAATGGCGGCAAGTGTTTAGCACAACAGGGTTGGAGAGTGTTTTGCAAAAGAACAGGGCCTGCACGTGTTTTGCATAAGAACAATGCCTGCAAGTGTTTTGCACAAAAACAGCGTCTGAAAGTGTATTGCACAAGAAAAGGGCCTGAAAGTGTATTGCAGAAGAAAAGGCCCTGAAAGTGTTTTGCACAACAATAGGGCCTGTAAGTGTTTTCCAGAGGAACAGTACCTGCAACTGTTTTACACAAGAACAGGGCCTGAAAGTGTTGTGCACAAGAACAGGGCCTGAAAGTGTTTTGCACAAGAACAGGGCCTGCAAATGTTTTAAACAAGAACAGTGCCTGCAAATCATTGCACAAGAATAGGGTCTGTACATGTATTGCCCAAGAACAGGGGGGAAGGGTTGGGGGGGAGAAAATGTTTGTATTTCCTATAAAACTTTTCAAAAAAAAAAAAAAGAACAGGACATGCAAGTGTTTTGCACAAGAACAGGGCCTACAAGTGTTTTGCACAAGAACAGGGCCTGTATGTGTTTTCCAGAGGAACAGTGCCTGCAAGTGTTTTGCACAAGAACAGGGTCTAAAAGTGTTTTGCACAACAAGAGGGTTGGGGAGTGTTTTGCACAAGAACAGGGCCTGCAAAGTGTTTTGCACAACAGGGTTGGATAGTGTTTTGCACAAGAATAGAGCCTGCAAGTGTTTTTCACAACAACAGGGTTGGAGAGTGTTTTGCACAAGAACAGGACATGCAAGTGTTTTTCACAAGAAAAATGGCGGCAAGTGTTTAGCACAACAGGGTTGGAGAGTGTTTTGCAAAAGAACAGGGCCTGCACGTGTTTTGCATAAGAACAATGCCTGCAAGTGTTTTGCACAAAAACAGCGTCTGAAAGTGTATTGCACAAGAAAAGGGCCTGAAAGTGTATTGCAGAAGAAAAGGCCCTGAAAGTGTTTTGCACAACAACAGGGCCTGTAAGTGTTTTCCAGAGGAACAGTGCCTGCAACTGTTTTACACAAGAACAGGGCCTGAAAGTGTTGTGCACAAGAACAGGGCCTGTAAGTGTTTTCCAGAGGAACAGTGACTGCAAGTGTTTTGCACGAGAACACGGCCTGCAAGTTTTTTGAACAAGAACAGAACCTGCAAGTGTATTGCATAAGTATAGGGTATCCAAGTGTTTTGTGCAAGAACAGTGCCTTCAAGTGTTTTTCACAACAACAGGGTTGGAGAGTGTGTTGCACAAGAGCAGGACCTGCAAGTGTTTTGCACAAGAACAGGGCCTACAAGTGTTTTGCAAAAGAACAGGGCCTGCAAGTGTTTTCCAGAGGAACAGGACCTGCAAATCTTTTGCACCAGAACATGACCTGCAAGTGTTTTGAAAAAGAACAGTGCCTGCAAATCTTTACACAAGAACAGTGCCTGCACATGTTTTGCAGCAGAACAGGGTCTGAGAATGTTTTGCACAAGAAAAGGGTCTGACAGTGTTTTGCAGAAGAACAGGGCCTGCAAGTGTTTTGCACCAGAACAGGGCCTACAAGTGTTTTGAACAAGAACAGGGTCTAAAAGTGTTTTGCACAACAAGAGGGTTGGGGAGTGTTTTGCAAAAGAACAGGGCCTGCAAGTGTTTTCCAGAGGAACAGGACCTGCAAATCTTTTGCACCAGAACATGACCTGAAAGTGTTTTACAGGGCCTGTAAATGGTTTGCACCAGAACATGACCTGCAAGTGTTTTGAAAAAGAACAGTGCCTGCAAATCTTTACACAAGAACAGTGCCTGCACATGTTTTGCAGCAGAACAGGGTCTGAGAATGTTTTGCACAAGATCAGGGCCTGAAAGTGTTTTGCCCAAGAACAGGGCCGCCAAATGTTTTAAACAAGAACAGTGCCTGCAAATCATTGCACAAGAATAGGGTCTGTACATGTATTGCCCAACAACAGGGGGGAAGGGTGGGGGGGAGAAAATGTTTGTATTTCCTATAAAACTTTTCAAAAAAAAAAAAAAGAACAGGACATGCAAGTGTTTTGCACCAGAACAGGGCCTACAAGTGTTTTGCACCAGAACAGGGCCTACAAGTGTTTTGAACAAGAACAGGGTCTAAAAGTGTTTTGCACAACAAGAGGGTTGGGGAGTGTTTTGCACAAGAACAGGGCCTGCAAGTGTTTTGCACAACAGGGTTGGAGAGTGTTTTGCACAAGAACAGGACATGCAAGTGTTTTGCACAAGAACAGGGCCTGCAAGTGTTTTGCACAAGAACAGGGCCTGCAAGTGTTTTGAACGAGAACACGGCCTGCAAGTTTTTTGAACAAGAACAGAACCTGCAAGTGTATTGCACAAGTATAGGGTATCCAAGTGTTTTGTGCAAGAACAGTGCCTTCAAGTGTTTTTCACAAAAACAGGGTTGGAGAGTGTTTTGCAGAAGAACAGGACATGCAAGTGTTTTGAACAAGAACAGCGTCTGAAAGTGTACTGCAAAAGAACAGGGCCTGCAAGTGTTTTGCACAAGAACAGGGCCTGCAAGTGTTTTGCACAAGAACAGGGCCTGTAAGTGTTTTCCAGAGGAACAGTGCCTGCAAGTGTTTTGCACAAGAACAGGGCCTGTAAGTGTTTTCCAGAGGAACAGTGCCTGCAAGTGTTTTGCACGAGAACACGGCCTGCAAGTTTTTTGAACAAGAACAGAACCTGCAAGTGTATTGCACAAGTATAGGGTATCCAAGTGTTTTGTGCAAGAACAGTGCCTTCAAGTGTTTTTCACAACAACAGGGTTGGAGAGTGTGTTGCACAAGAGCAGGACCTGCAAGTGTTTTGCACAAGAACAGGGCCTACAAGTGTTTTGCAAAAGAACAGGGCCTGCAAGTGTTTTCCAGAGGAACAGGACCTGCAAATCTTTTGCACCAGAACATGACCTGCAAGTGTTTTGAAAAAGAACAGTGCCTGCAAATCTTTACACAAGAACAGTGCCTGCACATGTTTTGCAGCAGAACAGGGTCTGAGAATGTTTTGCACAAGAAAAGGGTCTGACAGTGTTTTGCAGAAGAACAGGGCCTGCAAGTGTTTTGCAGAAGAACAGGGCCTACAAGTGTTTTGAACAAGAACAGGGTCTAAAAGTGTTTTGCACAACAAGAGGGTTGGGGAGTGTTTTGCAAAAGAACAGGGCCTGCAAGTGTTTTCCAGAGGAACAGGACCTGCAAATCTTTTGCACCAGAACATGACCTGAAAGTGTTTTACAGGGCCTGTAAATGGTTTGCACCAGAACATGACCTGCAAGTGTTTTGAAAAAGAACAGTGCCTGCAAATCTTTACACAAGAACAGTGCCTGCACATGTTTTGCAGCAGAACAGGGTCTGAGAATGTTTTGCACAAGATCAGGGCCTGAAAGTGTTTTGCCCAAGAACAGGGCCGCCAAATGTTTTAAACAAGAACAGTGCCTGCAAATCATTGCACAAGAATAGGGTCTGTACATGTATTGCCCAACAACAGGGGGGAAGGGTGGGGGGGAGAAAATGTTTGTATTTCCTATAAAACTTTTCAAAAAAAAAAAAAAGAACAGGACATGCAAGTGTTTTGCACCAGAACAGGGCCTACAAGTGTTTTGCACCAGAACAGGGCCTACAAGTGTTTTGAACAAGAACAGGGTCTAAAAGTGTTTTGCACAACAAGAGGGTTGGGGAGTGTTTTGCACAAGAACAGGGTCTGAAAGTGTTTTGCACAAGAACAGGGCCTGCAAGTGTTTTGCACAAGAACAGGGCCTGCAAGTGTTTTGCACAAGAACAGGGCCTGCAAGTGTTTTGCACAAGAAAAGGGTCTGAAAGTGTTTTGCACAAGAACAGGGCTTGCAAGTGTTTTGCAGAAGAACAGGGTCTGCAAGTGTTTTTCACAAGAAAAATGGCGGCAAGTGTTTAGCACAACAGGGTTGGAGAGTGTTTTGCAAAAGAACAGGGCCTGCACGTGTTTTGCATAAGAACAATGCCTGCAAGTGTTTTGCACAAAAACAGCGTCTGAAAGTGTATTGCACAAGAAAAGGGCCTGAAAGTGTATTGCACAAGAACAGGGTCTAAAAGTGTTTTGCACAACAAGAGGGTTGGGGAGTGTTTTGCACAAGAACAGGGCCTGCAAGTGTTTTGCACAACAGGGTTGGAGAGTGTGTTGCACAAGAGCAGGACCTGCAAGTGTTTTGCACAAGAACAGGGCCTACAAGTGTTTTGCAAAAGAACAGGGCCTGCAAGTGTTTTCCAGAGGAACAGGACCTGCAAATCTTTTGCACCAGAACATGACCTGCAAGTGTTTTGAAAAAGAACAGTGCCTGCAAATCTTTACACAAGAACAGTGCCTGCACATGTTTTGCAGCAGAACAGGGTCTGAGAATGTTTTGCACAAGAAAAGGGTCTGACAGTGTTTTGCAGAAGAACAGGGCCTGCAAGTGTTTTGCAGAAGAACAGGGCCTACAAGTGTTTTGCACCAGAACAGGGCCTACAAGTGTTTTGAACAAGAACAGGGTCTAAAAGTGTTTTGCACAACAAGAGGGTTGGGGAGTGTTTTGCAAAAGAACAGGGCCTGCAAGTGTTTTCCAGAGGAACAGGACCTGCAAATCTTTTGCACCAGAACATGACCTGAAAGTGTTTTACAGGGCCTGTAAATGGTTTGCACCAGAACATGACCTGCAAGTGTTTTGAAAAAGAACAGTGCCTGCAAATCTTTACACAAGAACAGTGCCTGCACATGTTTTGCAGCAGAACAGGGTCTGAGAATGTTTTGCACAAGATCAGGGCCTGAAAGTGTTTTGCCCAAGAACAGGGCCGCCAAATGTTTTAAACAAGAACAGTGCCTGCAAATCATTGCACAAGAATAGGGTCTGTACATGTATTGCCCAACAACAGGGGGGAAGGGTGGGGGGGAGAAAATGTTTGTATTTCCTATAAAACTTTTCAAAAAAAAAAAAAAGAACAGGACATGCAAGTGTTTTGCACCAGAACAGGGCCTACAAGTGTTTTGCACCAGAACAGGGCCTACAAGTGTTTTGAACAAGAACAGGGTCTAAAAGTGTTTTGCACAACAAGAGGGTTGGGGAGTGTTTTGCACAAGAACAGGGCCTGCAAGTGTTTTGCACAACAGGGTTGGAGAGTGTTTTGCACAAGAACAGGACATGCAAGTGTTTTGCACAAGAACAGGGCCTGCAAGTGTTTTGCACAAGAACAGGGCCTGCAAGTGTTTTGCACAAGAAAAGGGTCTGAAAGTGTTTTGCACAAGAACAGGGCTTGCAAGTGTTTTGCAGAAGAACAGGGTCTGCAAGTGTTTTTCACAAGAAAAATGGCGGCAAGTGTTTAGCACAACAGGGTTGGAGAGTGTTTTGCAAAAGAACAGGGCCTGCACGTGTTTTGCATAAGAACAATGCCTGCAAGTGTTTTGCACAAAAACAGCGTCTGAAAGTGTATTGCACAAGAAAAGGGCCTGAAAGTGTATTGCACAAGAACAGGGTCTAAAAGTGTTTTGCACAACAAGAGGGTTGGGGAGTGTTTTGCACAAGAACAGGGCCTGCAAGTGTTTTGCACAACAGGGTTGGAGAGTGTTTTGCACAAGAACAGGACATGCAAGTGTTTTGCACAAGAACAGGGCCTGCAAGTGTTTTGCACAAGAACAGGGCCTGCAAGTGTTTTGCACAAGAAAAGGGTCTGAAAGTGTTTTGCACAAGAACAGGGCTTGCAAGTGTTTTGCAGAAGAACAGGGTCTGCAAGTGTTTTTCACAAGAAAAATGGCGGCAAGTGTTTAGCACAACAGGGTTGGAGAGTGTTTTGCAAAAGAACAGGGCCTGCACGTGTTTTGCATAAGAACAATGCCTGCAAGTGTTTTGCACAAAAACAGCGTCTGAAAGTGTATTGCACAAGAAAAGGGCCTGAAAGTGTATTGCACAAGAACAGGGTCTAAAAGTGTTTTGCACAACAAGAGGGTTGGGGAGTGTTTTGCACAAGAACAGGGCCTGCAAGTGTTTTGCACAACAGGGTTGGAGAGTGTTTTGCACAAGAACAGGACATGCAAGTGTTTTGCACAAGAACAGGGCCTGCAAGTGTTTTGCACAAGAAAAGGGCCTGAAAGTGTATTGCACAAGAACAGGGTCTAAAAGTGTTTTGCACAACAAGAGGGTTGGGGAGTGTTTTGCAAAAGAACAGGGCCTGCAAGTGTTTTGCAGAGGAACAGGACCTGCAAATCTTTTGCACCAGAACATGACACTAAAACAAAACACTAAAAGTGTTTTGCACAACAAGAGGGTTGGGGAGTGTTTTGCAAAAGAACAGGGCCTGCAAGTGTTTTGCACAAGAACAGGGCCTGCAAGTGTTTTGCACAACAGGGTTGGAGAGTGTTTTGCACAAGAACAGGACATGCAAGTGTTTTGCACAAGAACAGGGCCTGCAAGTGTTTTGCACAAGAACAGTGCCTGCAAGTGTTTTGCACAAGAAAAGGGCCTGAAAGTGTATTGCACAAGAACAGGGTCTAAAAGTGTTTTGCACAACAAGAGGGTTGGGGAGTGTTTTGCACAAGAACAGGGCCTGCAAGTGTTTTGCACAACAGGGTTGGAGAGTGTTTTGCACAAGAACAGGACATGCAAGTGTTTTGCACAAGAACAGGGCCTGCAAGTGTCTTGCACAAGAACAGGGCCTGCAAGTGTTTTGCACAAGAAAAGGGTCTGAAAGTGTTTTGCACAAGAACAGGGCCTGTAAGTGTTTTGCAGAAGAACAGGGTCTGCAAGTGTTTTTCACAAGAAAAATGGCGGCAAGTGTTTAGCACAACAGGGTTGGAGAGTGTTTTGCAAAAGAACAGGGCCTGCACGTGTTTTGCATAAGAACAATGCCTGCAAGTGTTTTGCACAAAAACAGCGTCTGAAAGTGTATTGCACAAGAAAAGGGCCTGAAAGTGTATTGCAGAAGAAAAGGCCCTGAAAGTGTTTTGCACAACAATAGGGCCTGTAAGTGTTTTCCAGAGGAACAGTGCCTGCAACTGTTTTACACAAGAACAGGGCCTGAAAGTGTTGTGCACAAGAACAGGGCCTGAAAGTGTTTTGCACAAGAACAGGGCCTGCAAATGTTTTAAACAAGAACAGTGCCTGCAAATCATTGCACAAGAATAGGGTCTGTACATGTATTGCCCAAGAACAGGGGGGAAGGGTTGGGGGGGAGAAAATGTTTGTATTTCCTATAAAACTTTTCAAAAAAAAAAAAAAGAACAGGACATGCAAGTGTTTTGCACAAGAACAGGGCCTACAAGTGTTTTGCACAAGAACAGGGCCTGTATGTGTTTTCCAGAGGAACAGTGCCTGCAAGTGTTTTGCACAAGAACAGGGTCTAAAAGTGTTTTGCACAACAAGAGGGTTGGGGAGTGTTTTGCACAAGAACAGGGCCTGCAAAGTGTTTTGCACAACAGGGTTGGATAGTGTTTTGCACAAGAATAGAGCCTGCAAGTGTTTTTCACAACAACAGGGTTGGAGAGTGTTTTGCACAAGAACAGGACATGCAAGTGTTTTTCACAAGAAGAATGGCGGCAAGTGTTTAGCACAACAGGGTTGGAGAGTGTTTTGCAAAAGAACAGGGCCTGCACGTGTTTTGCATAAGAACAATGCCTGCAAGTGTTTTGCACAAAAACAGCGTCTGAAAGTGTATTGCACAAGAAAAGGGCCTGAAAGTGTATTGCAGAAGAAAAGGCCCTGAAAGTGTTTTGCACAACAACAGGGCCTGTAAGTGTTTTCCAGAGGAACAGTGCCTGCAACTGTTTTACACAAGAACAGGGCCTGAAAGTGTTGTGCACAAGAACAGGGCCTGTAAGTGTTTTCCAGAGGAACAGTGACTGCAAGTGTTTTGCACGAGAACACGGCCTGCAAGTTTTTTGAACAAGAACAGAACCTGCAAGTGTATTGCACAAGTATAGGGTATCCAAGTGTTTTGTGCAAGAACAGTGCCTTCAAGTGTTTTTTTTTTTTTTTTTTTTTTTTTTAATAAAAAAGTTTTTATTTTCTGATCAAACAAGTATACAATATAAACAATCATTCATACTATCATCAGAAAAAAAAAATCAATTTGGTAAACTCAATCTTCAACCCCTCCTTACCACCCCCCACCCCCGACTTCCCAGAACAAAAACAGGGCATAGATTTCACCAAACATTCGCTAAAATAAACTAGCTAACTGCAAGATTTAATAACTCCCAAAACCCCTTAACTCCCCAATTTCATCAACCTCCCTTTATATAAACACAAAGTAACATGTGATCCAATAACTCTAAGAATTTTAAAACCATTAACAAATCTTAAACATTCAAACCTAAAAACATTTTTCCCCCTCCTATTTTTCCCAAAGTTCAGATATTTTGAAATCTCATAACAAAAAATAAACCTTAGATATTCACTAATTAAATTTCTACATTTTTATAATTAACCATTAGTACATTAACTAGAAAACCAAAAAAGATTAATCAACCATTAATACATCATATTTAAAAAATCAATATTCAACTTTATACTTTTTCCCCCTCAGTAGTTATAACACCTAAAACATAATCAATTTAAACCATGAATAGAACAACTGCAAAGCCAAAAAAAAAAAAAAAAAAAAAAATTAATCTTCCATTCTTGGTTTCTTATTTTGAAATCTCATAACAAAAAATAAACCTTAGATATTCACTAATTAAATTTCTACATTTTTTAAGTTTCTAAATTTCCCCCCTTCATTATTCCTCCCTCCAATTTTTAAAATTTAAAAGATAATCAACAACATAATTAACCATTAATACATAAACTAAAAAACCAAAAAGGATTAATCAACCATTAGTACATCATATTTAAAAATCAATATTTAACTTTATACTTTTTCCCCCCTCAGTAGTTATAATACCTACAACATAATCATTTTTAACCATGAGTAGAAAAACTACAAAGCCAAAAGAAAAGGTTAATCTTCCATTCTTGCTTTCTTTTTATATTTTTTCCAATCTTTCTGCATCCCTCACCTTCAAGTGTTTTTCACAACAACAGGGTTGGAGAGTGTGTTGCACAAGAGCAGGACCTGCAAGTGTTTTGCACAAGAACAGGGCCTACAAGTGTTTTGCAAAAGAACAGGGCCTGCAAGTGTTTTCCAGAGGAACAGGACCTGCAAATCTTTTGCACCAGAACATGACCTGCAAGTGTTTTGAAAAAGAACAGTGCCTGCAAATCTTTACACAAGAACAGTGCCTGCACATGTTTTGCAGCAGAACAGGGTCTGAGAATGTTTTGCACAAGAAAAGGGTCTGACAGTGTTTTGCAGAAGAACAGGGCCTGCAAGTGTTTTGCAGAAGAACAGGGCCTACAAGTGTTTTGCACCAGAACAGGGCCTACAAGTGTTTTGAACAAGAACAGGGTCTAAAAGTGTTTTGCACAACAAGAGGGTTGGGGAGTGTTTTGCAAAAGAACAGGGCCTGCAAGTGTTTTCCAGAGGAACAGGACCTGCAAATCTTTTGCACCAGAACATGACCTGAAAGTGTTTTACAGGGCCTGTAAATGGTTTGCACCAGAACATGACCTGCAAGTGTTTTGAAAAAGAACAGTGCCTGCAAATCTTTACACAAGAACAGTGCCTGCACATGTTTTGCAGCAGAACAGGGTCTGAGAATGTTTTGCACAAGATCAGGGCCTGAAAGTGTTTTGCCCAAGAACAGGGCCGCCAAATGTTTTAAACAAGAACAGTGCCTGCAAATCATTGCACAAGAATAGGGTCTGTACATGTATTGCCCAACAACAGGGGGGAAGGGTGGGGGGGAGAAAATGTTTGTATTTCCTATAAAACTTTTCAAAAAAAAAAAAAAGAACAGGACATGCAAGTGTTTTGCACCAGAACAGGGCCTACAAGTGTTTTGCACCAGAACAGGGCCTACAAGTGTTTTGAACAAGAACAGGGTCTAAAAGTGTTTTGCACAACAAGAGGGTTGGGGAGTGTTTTGCACAAGAACAGGGCCTGCAAGTGTTTTGCACAACAGGGTTGGAGAGTGTTTTGCACAAGAACAGGACATGCAAGTGTTTTGCACAAGAACAGGGCCTGCAAGTGTTTTGCACAAGAACAGGGCCTGCAAGTGTTTTGAACGAGAACACGGCCTGCAAGTTTTTTGAACAAGAACAGAACCT
This sequence comes from Pantherophis vulpinus, assembly GCA_037215915.1. Lineage (NCBI taxonomy): Eukaryota > Metazoa > Chordata > Lepidosauria > Squamata > Colubridae > Pantherophis > Pantherophis vulpinus. The sequence continues at coordinate 1,407,166 of JAXLNS010000044.1, read as the reverse complement.
GCAAGTGTATTGCACAAGTATAGGGTATCCAAGTGTTTTGTGCAAGAACAGTGCCTTCAAGTGTTTTTCACAAAAACAGGGTTGGAGAGTGTTTTGCAGAAGAACAGGACATGCAAGTGTTTTGAACAAGAACAGCGTCTGAAAGTGTACTGCAAAAGAACAGGGCCTGCAAGTGTTTTGCACAAGAACAGGGCCTGCAAGTGTTTTGCACAAGAACAGGGCCTGTAAGTGTTTTCCAGAGGAACAGTGCCTGCAAGTGTTTTGCACAAGAACAGGGCCTGTAAGTGTTTTCCAGAGGAACAGTGCCTGCAAGTGTTTTGCACGAGAACACGGCCTGCAAGTTTTTTGAACAAGAACAGAACCTGCAAGTGTATTGCACAAGTATAGGGTATCCAAGTGTTTTGTGCAAGAACAGTGCCTTCAAGTGTTTTTCACAACAACAGGGTTGGAGAGTGTGTTGCACAAGAGCAGGACCTGCAAGTGTTTTGCACAAGAACAGGGCCTACAAGTGTTTTGCAAAAGAACAGGGCCTGCAAGTGTTTTCCAGAGGAACAGGACCTGCAAATCTTTTGCACCAGAACATGACCTGCAAGTGTTTTGAAAAAGAACAGTGCCTGCAAATCTTTACACAAGAACAGTGCCTGCACATGTTTTGCAGCAGAACAGGGTCTGAGAATGTTTTGCACAAGAAAAGGGTCTGACAGTGTTTTGCAGAAGAACAGGGCCTGCAAGTGTTTTGCAGAAGAACAGGGCCTACAAGTGTTTTGCACCAGAACAGGGCCTACAAGTGTTTTGAACAAGAACAGGGTCTAAAAGTGTTTTGCACAACAAGAGGGTTGGGGAGTGTTTTGCAAAAGAACAGGGCCTGCAAGTGTTTTCCAGAGGAACAGGACCTGCAAATCTTTTGCACCAGAACATGACCTGAAAGTGTTTTACAGGGCCTGTAAATGGTTTGCACCAGAACATGACCTGCAAGTGTTTTGAAAAAGAACAGTGCCTGCAAATCTTTACACAAGAACAGTGCCTGCACATGTTTTGCAGCAGAACAGGGTCTGAGAATGTTTTGCACAAGATCAGGGCCTGAAAGTGTTTTGCCCAAGAACAGGGCCGCCAAATGTTTTAAACAAGAACAGTGCCTGCAAATCATTGCACAAGAATAGGGTCTGTACATGTATTGCCCAACAACAGGGGGGAAGGGTGGGGGGGGGGAGAAAATGTTTGTATTTCCTATAAAACTTTTCAAAAAAAAAAAAAGAACAGGACATACAAGTGTTTTGCACAAGAACAGGGCCTGCAAGTGTTTTGCACCAGAACAGGGCCTACAAGTGTTTTGCACCAGAACAGGGCCTACAAGTGTTTTGAACAAGAACAGGGTCTAAAAGTGTTTTGCACAACAAGAGGGTTGGGGAGTGTTTTGCACAAGAACAGGGTCTGAAAGTGTTTTGCACAACAAGAGGGTTGGGGAGTGTTTTGCACAAGAACAGGGCCTGCAAGTGTTTTGCACAAGAACAGGGCCTGCAAGTGTTTTGCACAAGAACAGGGCCTGCAAGTGTTTTGCACAAGAAAAGGGTCTGAAAGTGTTTTGCACAAGAACAGGGCTTGCAAGTGTTTTGCAGAAGAACAGGGTCTGCAAGTGTTTTTCACAAGAAAAATGGCGGCAAGTGTTTAGCACAACAGGGTTGGAGAGTGTTTTGCAAAAGAACAGGGCCTGCACGTGTTTTGCATAAGAACAATGCCTGCAAGTGTTTTGCACAAAAACAGCGTCTGAAAGTGTATTGCACAAGAAAAGGGCCTGAAAGTGTATTGCACAAGAACAGGGTCTAAAAGTGTTTTGCACAACAAGAGGGTTGGGGAGTGTTTTGCACAAGAACAGGGCCTGCAAGTGTTTTGCACAACAGGGTTGGAGAGTGTGTTGCACAAGAGCAGGACCTGCAAGTGTTTTGCACAAGAACAGGGCCTACAAGTGTTTTGCAAAAGAACAGGGCCTGCAAGTGTTTTCCAGAGGAACAGGACCTGCAAATCTTTTGCACCAGAACATGACCTGCAAGTGTTTTGAAAAAGAACAGTGCCTGCAAATCTTTACACAAGAACAGTGCCTGCACATGTTTTGCAGCAGAACAGGGTCTGAGAATGTTTTGCACAAGAAAAGGGTCTGACAGTGTTTTGCAGAAGAACAGGGCCTGCAAGTGTTTTGCAGAAGAACAGGGCCTACAAGTGTTTTGCACCAGAACAGGGCCTACAAGTGTTTTGAACAAGAACAGGGTCTAAAAGTGTTTTGCACAACAAGAGGGTTGGGGAGTGTTTTGCAAAAGAACAGGGCCTGCAAGTGTTTTCCAGAGGAACAGGACCTGCAAATCTTTTGCACCAGAACATGACCTGAAAGTGTTTTACAGGGCCTGTAAATGGTTTGCACCAGAACATGACCTGCAAGTGTTTTGAAAAAGAACAGTGCCTGCAAATCTTTACACAAGAACAGTGCCTGCACATGTTTTGCAGCAGAACAGGGTCTGAGAATGTTTTGCACAAGATCAGGGCCTGAAAGTGTTTTGCCCAAGAACAGGGCCGCCAAATGTTTTAAACAAGAACAGTGCCTGCAAATCATTGCACAAGAATAGGGTCTGTACATGTATTGCCCAACAACAGGGGGGAAGGGTGGGGGGGAGAAAATGTTTGTATTTCCTATAAAACTTTTCAAAAAAAAAAAAAAGAACAGGACATGCAAGTGTTTTGCACCAGAACAGGGCCTACAAGTGTTTTGCACCAGAACAGGGCCTACAAGTGTTTTGAACAAGAACAGGGTCTAAAAGTGTTTTGCACAACAAGAGGGTTGGGGAGTGTTTTGCACAAGAACAGGGCCTGCAAGTGTTTTGCACAACAGGGTTGGAGAGTGTTTTGCACAAGAACAGGACATGCAAGTGTTTTGCACAAGAACAGGGCCTGCAAGTGTTTTGCACAAGAACAGGGCCTGCAAGTGTTTTGCACAAGAAAAGTGTCTGAAAGTGTTTTGCACAAGAACAGGGCTTGCAAGTGTTTTTCACAAGAAAAGTGTCTGAAAGTCTTTTGCAGAAGAACAGGGCCTGCAAGTGTTTTGCACAAGAAAAGTGTCTGAAAGTGTTTTGCACAAGAACAGGGCCTGCAAGTGTTTTGCACAAGAAAAGTGTCTGAAAGTCTTTTGCAGAAGAACAGGGTCTGCAAGTGTTTTTCACAAGAAAAATGGCGGCAAGTGTTTAGCACAACAGGGTTGGAGAGTGTTTTGCAAAAGAACAGGGCCTGCACGTGTTTTGCATAAGAACAATGCCTGCAAGTGTTTTGCACAAAAACAGCGTCTGAAAGTGTATTGCACAAGAAAAGGGCCTGAAAGTGTATTGCACAAGAACAGGGTCTAAAAGTGTTTTGCACAACAAGAGGGTTGGGGAGTGTTTTGCACAAGAACAGGGCCTGCAAGTGTTTTGCACAACAGGGTTGGAGAGTGTTTTGCACAAGAACAGGACATGCAAGTGTTTTGCACAAGAACAGGGCCTGCAAGTGTTTTGCACAAGAACAGGGCCTGCAAGTGTTTTGCACAAGAAAAGGGTCTGAAAGTGTTTTGCACAAGAACAGGGCTTGCAAGTGTTTTGCAGAAGAACAGGGTCTGCAAGTGTTTTTCACAAGAAAAATGGCGGCAAGTGTTTAGCACAACAGGGTTGGAGAGTGTTTTGCAAAAGAACAGGGCCTGCACGTGTTTTGCATAAGAACAATGCCTGCAAGTGTTTTGCACAAAAACAGCGTCTGAAAGTGTATTGCACAAGAAAAGGGCCTGAAAGTGTATTGCACAAGAACAGGGTCTAAAAGTGTTTTGCACAACAAGAGGGTTGGGGAGTGTTTTGCACAAGAACAGGGCCTGCAAGTGTTTTGCACAACAGGGTTGGAGAGTGTTTTGCACAAGAACAGGACATGCAAGTGTTTTGCACAAGAACAGGGCCTGCAAGTGTTTTGCACAAGAACAGGGCCTGCAAGTGTTTTGCACAAGAAAAGGGTCTGAAAGTGTTTTGCACAAGAACAGGGCTTGCAAGTGTTTTGCAGAAGAACAGGGTCTGCAAGTGTTTTTCACAAGAAAAATGGCGGCAAGTGTTTAGCACAACAGGGTTGGAGAGTGTTTTGCAAAAGAACAGGGCCTGCACGTGTTTTGCATAAGAACAATGCCTGCAAGTGTTTTGCACAAAAACAGCGTCTGAAAGTGTATTGCACAAGAAAAGGGCCTGAAAGTGTATTGCACAAGAACAGGGTCTAAAAGTGTTTTGCACAACAAGAGGGTTGGGGAGTGTTTTGCACAAGAACAGGGCCTGCAAGTGTTTTGCACAACAGGGTTGGAGAGTGTTTTGCACAAGAACAGGACATGCAAGTGTTTTGCACAAGAACAGGGCCTGCAAGTGTTTTGCACAAGAAAAGGGCCTGAAAGTGTATTGCACAAGAACAGGGTCTAAAAGTGTTTTGCACAACAAGAGGGTTGGGGAGTGTTTTGCAAAAGAACAGGGCCTGCAAGTGTTTTGCAGAGGAACAGGACCTGCAAATCTTTTGCACCAGAACATGACACTAAAACAAAACACTAAAAGTGTTTTGCACAACAAGAGGGTTGGGGAGTGTTTTGCAAAAGAACAGGGCCTGCAAGTGTTTTGCACAAGAACAGGGCCTGCAAGTGTTTTGCACAACAGGGTTGGAGAGTGTTTTGCACAAGAACAGGACATGCAAGTGTTTTGCACAAGAACAGGGCCTGCAAGTGTTTTGCACAAGAACAGTGCCTGCAAGTGTTTTGCACAAGAAAAGGGCCTGAAAGTGTATTGCACAAGAACAGGGTCTAAAAGTGTTTTGCACAACAAGAGGGTTGGGGAGTGTTTTGCACAAGAACAGGGCCTGCAAGTGTTTTGCACAACAGGGTTGGAGAGTGTTTTGCACAAGAACAGGACATGCAAGTGTTTTGCACAAGAACAGGGCCTGCAAGTGTCTTGCACAAGAACAGGGCCTGCAAGTGTTTTGCACAAGAAAAGGGTCTGAAAGTGTTTTGCACAAGAACAGGGCCTGTAAGTGTTTTGCAGAAGAACAGGGTCTGCAAGTGTTTTTCACAAGAAAAATGGCGGCAAGTGTTTAGCACAACAGGGTTGGAGAGTGTTTTGCAAAAGAACAGGGCCTGCACGTGTTTTGCATAAGAACAATGCCTGCAAGTGTTTTGCACAAAAACAGCGTCTGAAAGTGTATTGCACAAGAAAAGGGCCTGAAAGTGTATTGCAGAAGAAAAGGCCCTGAAAGTGTTTTGCACAACAATAGGGCCTGTAAGTGTTTTCCAGAGGAACAGTGCCTGCAACTGTTTTACACAAGAACAGGGCCTGAAAGTGTTGTGCACAAGAACAGGGCCTGAAAGTGTTTTGCACAAGAACAGGGCCTGCAAATGTTTTAAACAAGAACAGTGCCTGCAAATCATTGCACAAGAATAGGGTCTGTACATGTATTGCCCAAGAACAGGGGGGAAGGGTTGGGGGGGAGAAAATGTTTGTATTTCCTATAAAACTTTTCAAAAAAAAAAAAAAAGAACAGGACATGCAAGTGTTTTGCACAAGAACAGGGCCTACAAGTGTTTTGCACAAGAACAGGGCCTGTATGTGTTTTCCAGAGGAACAGTGCCTGCAAGTGTTTTGCACAAGAACAGGGTCTAAAAGTGTTTTGCACAACAAGAGGGTTGGGGAGTGTTTTGCACAAGAACAGGGCCTGCAAAGTGTTTTGCACAACAGGGTTGGATAGTGTTTTGCACAAGAATAGAGCCTGCAAGTGTTTTTCACAACAACAGGGTTGGAGAGTGTTTTGCACAAGAACAGGACATGCAAGTGTTTTTCACAAGAAAAATGGCGGCAAGTGTTTAGCACAACAGGGTTGGAGAGTGTTTTGCAAAAGAACAGGGCCTGCACGTGTTTTGCATAAGAACAATGCCTGCAAGTGTTTTGCACAAAAACAGCGTCTGAAAGTGTATTGCACAAGAAAAGGGCCTGAAAGTGTATTGCAGAAGAAAAGGCCCTGAAAGTGTTTTGCACAACAACAGGGCCTGTAAGTGTTTTCCAGAGGAACAGTGCCTGCAACTGTTTTACACAAGAACAGGGCCTGAAAGTGTTGTGCACAAGAACAGGGCCTGTAAGTGTTTTCCAGAGGAACAGTGACTGCAAGTGTTTTGCACGAGAACACGGCCTGCAAGTTTTTTGAACAAGAACAGAACCTGCAAGTGTATTGCACAAGTATAGGGTATCCAAGTGTTTTGTGCAAGAACAGTGCCTTCAAGTGTTTTTCACAACAACAGGGTTGGAGAGTGTGTTGCACAAGAGCAGGACCTGCAAGTGTTTTGCACAAGAACAGGGCCTACAAGTGTTTTGCAAAAGAACAGGGCCTGCAAGTGTTTTCCAGAGGAACAGGACCTGCAAATCTTTTGCACCAGAACATGACCTGCAAGTGTTTTGAAAAAGAACAGTGCCTGCAAATCTTTACACAAGAACAGTGCCTGCACATGTTTTGCAGCAGAACAGGGTCTGAGAATGTTTTGCACAAGAAAAGGGTCTGACAGTGTTTTGCAGAAGAACAGGGCCTGCAAGTGTTTTGCAGAAGAACAGGGCCTACAAGTGTTTTGCACCAGAACAGGGCCTACAAGTGTTTTGAACAAGAACAGGGTCTAAAAGTGTTTTGCACAACAAGAGGGTTGGGGAGTGTTTTGCAAAAGAACAGGGCCTGCAAGTGTTTTCCAGAGGAACAGGACCTGCAAATCTTTTGCACCAGAACATGACCTGAAAGTGTTTTACAGGGCCTGTAAATGGTTTGCACCAGAACATGACCTGCAAGTGTTTTGAAAAAGAACAGTGCCTGCAAATCTTTACACAAGAACAGTGCCTGCACATGTTTTGCAGCAGAACAGGGTCTGAGAATGTTTTGCACAAGATCAGGGCCTGAAAGTGTTTTGCCCAAGAACAGGGCCGCCAAATGTTTTAAACAAGAACAGTGCCTGCAAATCATTGCACAAGAATAGGGTCTGTACATGTATTGCCCAACAACAGGGGGGAAGGGTGGGGGGGAGAAAATGTTTGTATTTCCTATAAAACTTTTCAAAAAAAAAAAAAGAACAGGACATGCAAGTGTTTTGCACCAGAACAGGGCCTACAAGTGTTTTGCACCAGAACAGGGCCTACAAGTGTTTTGAACAAGAACAGGGTCTAAAAGTGTTTTGCACAACAAGAGGGTTGGGGAGTGTTTTGCACAAGAACAGGGCCTGCAAGTGTTTTGCACAACAGGGTTGGAGAGTGTTTTGCACAAGAACAGGACATGCAAGTGTTTTGCACAAGAACAGGGCCTGCAAGTGTTTTGCACAAGAACAGGGCCTGCAAGTGTTTTGAACGAGAACACGGCCTGCAAGTTTTTTGAACAAGAACAGAACCTGCAAGTGTATTGCACAAGTATAGGGTATCCAAGTGTTTTGTGCAAGAACAGTGCCTTCAAGTGTTTTTCACAAAAACAGGGTTGGAGAGTGTTTTGCAGAAGAACAGGACATGCAAGTGTTTTGAACAAGAACAGCGTCTGAAAGTGTACTGCAAAAGAACAGGGCCTGCAAGTGTTTTGCACAAGAACAGGGCCTGCAAGTGTTTTGCACAAGAACAGGGCCTGTAAGTGTTTTCCAGAGGAACAGTGCCTGCAAGTGTTTTGCACAAGAACAGGGCCTGTAAGTGTTTTCCAGAGGAACAGTGCCTGCAAGTGTTTTGCACGAGAACACGGCCTGCAAGTTTTTTGAACAAGAACAGAACCTGCAAGTGTATTGCACAAGTATAGGGTATCCAAGTGTTTTGTGCAAGAACAGTGCCTTCAAGTGTTTTTCACAACAACAGGGTTGGAGAGTGTGTTGCACAAGAGCAGGACCTGCAAGTGTTTTGCACAAGAACAGGGCCTACAAGTGTTTTGCAAAAGAACAGGGCCTGCAAGTGTTTTCCAGAGGAACAGGACCTGCAAATCTTTTGCACCAGAACATGACCTGCAAGTGTTTTGAAAAAGAACAGTGCCTGCAAATCTTTACACAAGAACAGTGCCTGCACATGTTTTGCAGCAGAACAGGGTCTGAGAATGTTTTGCACAAGAAAAGGGTCTGACAGTGTTTTGCAGAAGAACAGGGCCTGCAAGTGTTTTGCAGAAGAACAGGGCCTACAAGTGTTTTGCACCAGAACAGGGCCTACAAGTGTTTTGAACAAGAACAGGGTCTAAAAGTGTTTTGCACAACAAGAGGGTTGGGGAGTGTTTTGCAAAAGAACAGGGCCTGCAAGTGTTTTCCAGAGGAACAGGACCTGCAAATCTTTTGCACCAGAACATGACCTGAAAGTGTTTTACAGGGCCTGTAAATGGTTTGCACCAGAACATGACCTGCAAGTGTTTTGAAAAAGAACAGTGCCTGCAAATCTTTACACAAGAACAGTGCCTGCACATGTTTTGCAGCAGAACAGGGTCTGAGAATGTTTTGCACAAGATCAGGGCCTGAAAGTGTTTTGCCCAAGAACAGGGCCGCCAAATGTTTTAAACAAGAACAGTGCCTGCAAATCATTGCACAAGAATAGGGTCTGTACATGTATTGCCCAACAACAGGGGGGAAGGGTGGGGGGGGGGGAGAAAATGTTTGTATTTCCTATAAAACTTTTCAAAAAAAAAAAAAAGAACAGGACATGCAAGTGTTTTGCACCAGAACAGGGCCTACAAGTGTTTTGCACCAGAACAGGGCCTACAAGTGTTTTGAACAAGAACAGGGTCTAAAAGTGTTTTGCACAACAAGAGGGTTGGGGAGTGTTTTGCACAAGAACAGGGTCTGAAAGTGTTTTGCACAACAAGAGGGTTGGGGAGTGTTTTGCACAAGAACAGGGCCTGCAAGTGTTTTGCACAAGAACAGGGCCTGCAAGTGTTTTGCACAAGAACAGGGCCTGCAAGTGTTTTGCACAAGAAAAGGGTCTGAAAGTGTTTTGCACAAGAACAGGGCTTGCAAGTGTTTTGCAGAAGAACAGGGTCTGCAAGTGTTTTTCACAAGAAAAATGGCGGCAAGTGTTTAGCACAACAGGGTTGGAGAGTGTTTTGCAAAAGAACAGGGCCTGCACGTGTTTTGCATAAGAACAATGCCTGCAAGTGTTTTGCACAAAAACAGCGTCTGAAAGTGTATTGCACAAGAAAAGGGCCTGAAAGTGTATTGCACAAGAACAGGGTCTAAAAGTGTTTTGCACAACAAGAGGGTTGGGGAGTGTTTTGCACAAGAACAGGGCCTGCAAGTGTTTTGCACAACAGGGTTGGAGAGTGTGTTGCACAAGAGCAGGACCTGCAAGTGTTTTGCACAAGAACAGGGCCTACAAGTGTTTTGCAAAAGAACAGGGCCTGCAAGTGTTTTCCAGAGGAACAGGACCTGCAAATCTTTTGCACCAGAACATGACCTGCAAGTGTTTTGAAAAAGAACAGTGCCTGCAAATCTTTACACAAGAACAGTGCCTGCACATGTTTTGCAGCAGAACAGGGTCTGAGAATGTTTTGCACAAGAAAAGGGTCTGACAGTGTTTTGCAGAAGAACAGGGCCTGCAAGTGTTTTGCAGAAGAACAGGGCCTACAAGTGTTTTGCACCAGAACAGGGCCTACAAGTGTTTTGAACAAGAACAGGGTCTAAAAGTGTTTTGCACAACAAGAGGGTTGGGGAGTGTTTTGCAAAAGAACAGGGCCTGCAAGTGTTTTCCAGAGGAACAGGACCTGCAAATCTTTTGCACCAGAACATGACCTGCAAGTGTTTTGAAAAAGAACAGTGCCTGCAAATCTTTACACAAGAACAGTGCCTGCACATGTTTTGCAGCAGAACAGGGTCTGAGAATGTTTTGCACAAGATCAGGGCCTGAAAGTGTTTTGCCCAAGAACAGGGCCGCCAAATGTTTTAAACAAGAACAGTGCCTGCAAATCATTGCACAAGAATAGGGTCTGTACATGTATTGCCCAACAACAGGGGGGAAGGGTGGGGGGGAGAAAATGTTTGTATTTCCTATAAAACTTTTCAAAAAAAAAAAAAAGAACAGGACATGCAAGTGTTTTGCACCAGAACAGGGCCTACAAGTGTTTTGCACCAGAACAGGGCCTACAAGTGTTTTGAACAAGAACAGGGTCTAAAAGTGTTTTGCACAACAAGAGGGTTGGGGAGTGTTTTGCACAAGAACAGGGCCTGCAAGTGTTTTGCACAACAGGGTTGGAGAGTGTTTTGCACAAGAACAGGACATGCAAGTGTTTTGCACAAGAACAGGGCCTGCAAGTGTTTTGCACAAGAACAGGGCCTGCAAGTGTTTTGCACAAGAAAAGTGTCTGAAAGTGTTTTGCACAAGAACAGGGCTTGCAAGTGTTTTGCAGAAGAACAGGGTCTGCAAGTGTTTTTCACAAGAAAAATGGCGGCAAGTGTTTAGCACAACAGGGTTGGAGAGTGTTTTGCAAAAGAACAGGGCCTGCACGTGTTTTGCATAAGAACAATGCCTGCAAGTGTTTTGCACAAAAACAGCGTCTGAAAGTGTATTGCACAAGAAAAGGGCCTGAAAGTGTATTGCACAAGAACAGGGTCTAAAAGTGTTTTGCACAACAAGAGGGTTGGGGAGTGTTTTGCACAAGAACAGGGCCTGCAAGTGTTTTGCACAACAGGGTTGGAGAGTGTTTTGCACAAGAACAGGACATGCAAGTGTTTTGCACAAGAACAGGGCCTGCAAGTGTTTTGCACAAGAACAGGGCCTGCAAGTGTTTTGCACAAGAAAAGGGTCTGAAAGTGTTTTGCACAAGAACAGGGCTTGCAAGTGTTTTGCAGAAGAACAGGGTCTGCAAGTGTTTTTCACAAGAAAAATGGCGGCAAGTGTTTAGCACAACAGGGTTGGAGAGTGTTTTGCAAAAGAACAGGGCCTGCACGTGTTTTGCATAAGAACAATGCCTGCAAGTGTTTTGCACAAAAACAGCGTCTGAAAGTGTATTGCACAAGAAAAGGGCCTGAAAGTGTATTGCACAAGAACAGGGTCTAAAAGTGTTTTGCACAACAAGAGGGTTGGGGAGTGTTTTGCAAAAGAACAGGGCCTGAAAGTGTTGTGCACAAGAACAGGGCCTGAAAGTGTTTTGCACAAGAACAGGGCCTGCAAATGTTTTAAACAAGAACAGTGCCTGCAAATCATTGCACAAGAATAGGGTCTGTACATGTATTGCCCAAGAACAGGGGGGAAGGGTTGGGGGGGAGAAAATGTTTGTATTTCCTATAAAACTTTTCAAAAAAAAAAAAAAGAACAGGACATGCAAGTGTTTTGCACAAGAACAGGGCCTACAAGTGTTTTGCACAAGAACAGGGCCTGTATGTGTTTTCCAGAGGAACAGTGCCTGCAAGTGTTTTGCACAAGAACAGGGTCTAAAAGTGTTTTGCACAACAAGAGGGTTGGGGAGTGTTTTGCACAAGAACAGGGCCTGCAAAGTGTTTTGCACAACAGGGTTGGATAGTGTTTTGCACAAGAATAGAGCCTGCAAGTGTTTTTCACAACAACAGGGTTGGAGAGTGTTTTGCACAAGAACAGGACATGCAAGTGTTTTTCACAAGAAAAATGGCGGCAAGTGTTTAGCACAACAGGGCTTGTAAGTGTTTTCCAGAGGAACAGTGCCTGCAAGTGTTTTGCACAAGAACAGGGTCTAAAAGTGTTTTGCACAAGAACAGGACATGCAAGTGTTTTTCACAAGAAAAATGGCGGCAAGTGTTTAGCACAACAGGGTTGGAGAGTGTTTTGCAAAAGAACAGGGCCTGCACGTGTTTTGCATAAGAACAATGCCTGCAAGTGTTTTGCACAAAAACAGCGTCTGAAAGTGTATTGCACAAGAAAAGGGCCTGAAAGTGTATTGCACAAGAACAGGGTCTAAAAGTGTTTTGCACAACAAGAGGGTTGGGGAGTGTTTTGCACAAGAACAGGGCCTGCAAGTGTTTTGCACAACAGGGTTGGAGAGTGTTTTGCACAAGAACAGGACATGCAAGTGTTTTGCACAAGAACAGGGCCTGCAAGTGTCTTGCACAAGAACAGGGCCTGCAAGTGTTTTGCACAAGAAAAGGGTCTGAAAGTGTTTTGCACAAGAACAGGGCCTGCAAGTGTTTTTCACAAGAAAAATGGCGGCAAGTGTTTAGCACAACAGGGTTGGAGAGTGTTTTGCAAAAGAACAGGGCCTGCACGTGTTTTGCATAAGAACAATGCCTGCAAGTGTTTTGCACAAAAACAGCGTCTGAAAGTGTATTGCACAAGAAAAGGGCCTGAAAGTGTATTGCAGAAGAAAAGGCCCTGAAAGTGTTTTGCACAACAACAGGGCCTGTAAGTGTTTTCCAGAGGAACAGTGCCTGCAACTGTTTTACACAAGAACAGGGCCTGAAAGTGTTGTGCACAAGAACAGGGCCTGAAAGTGTTTTGCACAAGAACAGGGCCTGCAAATGTTTTAAACAAGAACAGGGCCTGTATGTGTTTTCCAGAGGAACAGTGCCTGCAAGTGTTTTGCACAAGAACAGGGTCTAAAAGTGTTTTGCACAACAAGAGGGTTGGGGAGTGTTTTGCACAAGAACAGGGCCTGCAAAGTGTTTTGCACAACAGGGTTGGATAGTGTTTTGCACAAGAATAGAGCCTGCAAGTGTTTTTCACAACAACAGGGTTGGAGAGTGTTTTGCACAAGAACAGGACATGCAAGTGTTTTTCACAAGAAAAATGGCGGCAAGTGTTTAGCACAACAGGGTTGGAGAGTGTTTTGCAAAAGAACAGGGCCTGCAAGTGTTTTGCACAAAAACAGCGTCTGAAAGTGTATTGTACAAGAAAAGGGCCTGAAAGTGTATTGCAGAAGAAAAGGCCCTGAAAGTGTTTTGCACAACAACAGGGCCTGTAAGTGTTTTCCAGAGGAACAGTGCCTGCAAGTGTTTTGCACAAGAACAGGGTCTAAAAGTGTTTTGCACAACAAGAGGGTTGGGGAGTGTTTTGCAAAAGAACAGGGCCTGCAAGTGTTTTGCACAAGACCAGAGCCTGCAAATCTTTTGCACCAGAACATAACCTGAAAGTGTTTTACAGGGCCTGTAAATGGTTTGCACCAGAACATGACCTGCAAGTGTTTTGAAAAAGAACAGTGCCTGCAAATCTTTACACAAGAACAGTGCCTGCACATGTTTTGCAGCAGAACAGGGTCTGAGAATGTTTTGCACAAGATCAGGGCCTGAAAGTGTTTTGCCCAAGAACAGGGCCTCCAAATGTTTTAAACAAGAACAGTGCCTGCAAATCATTGCACAAGAATAGGGTCTGTACATGTATTGCCCAACAACAGGGGGGAAGGGTGGGGGGGAGAAAATGTTTGTATTTCCTATAAAACTTTTAAAAAAAGAAAAAGAACAGGACATGCAAGTGTTTTGCACAAGAACAGGGCCTGCAAGTGTTTTGCACAAGAAAAGGGTCTGACAGTGTTTTGCACAAGAACAGGGCCTGCAAGTGTTTTGCAGAAGAACAGGGCCTACAAGTGTTTTGCACCAGAACAGGGCCTACAAGTGTTTTGAACAAGAACAGGGCCTGTAAGTGTTTTCCAGAGGAACAGTGCCTGCACGTGTTTTGCACGAGAACACGGCCTGCAAGTTTTTTGAACAAGAACAGAACCTGCAAGTGTATTGCACAAGTATAGGGTATCCAAGTGTTTTGTGCAAGAACAGTGCCTTCAAGTGTTTTTCACAAAAACAGGGTTGGAGAGTGTTTTGCAGAAGAACAGGACATGCAAGTGTTTTGAACAAGAACAGCGTCTGAAAGTGTACTGCAAAAGAACAGGGCCTGCAAGTGTTTTGCACAAGAACAGGGCCTGCAAGTGTTTTGCACAAGAACAGGGCCTGTAAGTGTTTTCCAGAGGAACAGTGCCTGCAAGTGTTTTGCACAAGAACAGGGCCTGTAAGTGTTTTCCAGAGGAACAGTGCCTGCAAGTGTTTTGCACGAGAACACGGCCTGCAAGTTTTTTGAACAAGAACAGAACCTGCAAGTGTATTGCACAAGTATAGGGTATCCAAGTGTTTTGTGCAAGAACAGTGCCTTCAAGTGTTTTTCACAACAACAGGGTTGGAGAGTGTGTTGCACAAGAGCAGGACCTGCAAGTGTTTTGCACAAGAACAGGGCCTACAAGTGTTTTGCAAAAGAACAGGGCCTGCAAGTGTTTTCCAGAGGAACAGGACCTGCAAATCTTTTGCACCAGAACATGACCTGCAAGTGTTTTGAAAAAGAACAGTGCCTGCAAATCTTTACACAAGAACAGTGCCTGCACATGTTTTGCAGCAGAACAGGGTCTGAGAATGTTTTGCACAAGAAAAGGGTCTGACAGTGTTTTGCAGAAGAACAGGGCCTGCAAGTGTTTTGCAGAAGAACAGGGCCTACAAGTGTTTTGCACCAGAACAGGGCCTACAAGTGTTTTGAACAAGAACAGGGTCTAAAAGTGTTTTGCACAACAAGAGGGTTGGGGAGTGTTTTGCAAAAGAACAGGGCCTGCAAGTGTTTTCCAGAGGAACAGGACCTGCAAATCTTTTGCACCAGAACATGACCTGAAAGTGTTTTACAGGGCCTGTAAATGGTTTGCACCAGAACATGACCTGCAAGTGTTTTGAAAAAGAACAGTGCCTGCAAATCTTTACACAAGAACAGTGCCTGCACATGTTTTGCAGCAGAACAGGGTCTGAGAATGTTTTGCACAAGATCAGGGCCTGAAAGTGTTTTGCCCAAGAACAGGGCCGCCAAATGTTTTAAGCAAGAACAGTGCCTGCAAATCATTGCACAAGAATAGGGTCTGTACATGTATTGCCCAACAACAGGGGGGAAGGGTGGGGGGGAGAAAATGTTTGTATTTCCTATAAAACTTTTTAAAAAAGAAAAAGAACAGGACATGCAAGTGTTTTGCACAAGAACAGGGCCTGTATGTGTTTTCCAGAGGAACAGTGCCTGCAAGTGTTTTGCACAAGAACAGGGTCTGAAAGTGTTTTGCACAACAAGAGGGTTGGGGAGTGTTTTGCACAAGAACAGGGCCTGCAAGTGTTTTGCACAACAGGGTTGGAGAGTGTTTTGCACAAGAACAGGACATGCAAGTGTTTTGCACAAGAACAGGGCCTGCAAGTGTCTTGCACAAGAACAGGGCCTGCAAGTGTTTTGCACAAGAAAAGGGTCTGAAAGTGTTTTGCACAAGAACAGGGCCTGCAAGTGTTTTGCAGAAGAACAGGGTCTGCAAGTGTTTTTCACAAGAAAAATGGCGGCAAGTGTTTAGCACAACAGGGTTGGAGAGTGTTTTGCAAAAGAACAGGGCCTGCACGTGTTTTGCATAAGAACAATGCCTGCAAGTGTTTTGCACAAAAACAGCGTCTGAAAGTGTATTGCACAAGAAAAGGGCCTGAAAGTGTATTGCAGAAGAAAAGGCCCTGAAAGTGTTTTGCACAACAGGGCCTGTAAGTGTTTTCCAGAGGAACAGTGCCTGCAACTGTTTTACACAAGAACAGGGCCTGAAAGTGTTGTGCACAAGAACAGGGCCTGAAAGTGTTTTGCACAAGAACAGGGCCTGCAAATGTTTTAAACAAGAACAGGGCCTGTATGTGTTTTCCAGAGGAACAGTGCCTGCAAGTGTTTTGCACAAGAACAGGGTCTAAAAGTGTTTTGCACAACAAGAGGGTTGGGGAGTGTTTTGCACAAGAACAGGGCCTGCAAAGTGTTTTGCACAACAGGGTTGGATAGTGTTTTGCACAAGAATAGAGCCTGCAAGTGTTTTTCACAACAACAGGGTTGGAGAGTGTTTTGCACAAGAACAGGACATGCAAGTGTTTTTCACAAGAAAAATGGCGGCAAGTGTTTAGCACAACAGGGTTGGAGAGTGTTTTGCAAAAGAACAGGGCCTGCAAGTGTTTTGCACAAAAACAGCGTCTGAAAGTGTATTGTACAAGAAAAGGGCCTGAAAGTGTATTGCAGAAGAAAAGGCCCTGAAAGTGTTTTGCACAACAACAGGGCCTGTAAGTGTTTTCCAGAGGAACAGTGCCTGCAAGTGTTTTGCACAAGAACAGGGTCTAAAAGTGTTTTGCACAACAAGAGGGTTGGGGAGTGTTTTGCAAAAGAACAGGGCCTGCAAGTGTTTTGCACAAGACCAGAGCCTGCAAATCTTTTGCACCAGAACATAACCTGAAAGTGTTTTACAGGGCCTGTAAATGGTTTGCACCAGAACATGACCTGCAAGTGTTTTGAAAAAGAACAGTGCCTGCAAATCTTTACACAAGAACAGTGCCTGCACATGTTTTGCAGCAGAACAGGGTCTGAGAATGTTTTGCACAAGATCAGGGCCTGAAAGTGTTTTGCCCAAGAACAGGGCCTCCAAATGTTTTAAACAAGAACAGTGCCTGCAAATCATTGCACAAGAATAGGGTCTGTACATGTATTGCCCAACAACAGGGGGGAAGGGTGGGGGGGAGAAAATGTTTGTATTTCCTATAAAACTTTTAAAAAAAGAAAAAGAACAGGACATGCAAGTGTTTTGCACAAGAACAGGGCCTGCAAGTGTTTTGCACAAGAAAAGGGTCTGACAGTGTTTTGCACAAGAACAGGGCCTGCAAGTGTTTTGCAGAAGAACAGGGCCTACAAGTGTTTTGCACCAGAACAGGGCCTACAAGTGTTTTGAACAAGAACAGGGCCTGTAAGTGTTTTCCAGAGGAACAGTGCCTGCACGTGTTTTGCACGAGAACACGGCCTGCAAGTTTTTTGAACAAGAACAGAACCTGCAAGTGTATTGCACAAGTATAGGGTATCCAAGTGTTTTGTGCAAGAACAGTGCCTTCAAGTGTTTTTCACAAAAACAGGGTTGGAGAGTGTTTTGCAGAAGAACAGGACATGCAAGTGTTTTGAACAAGAACAGCGTCTGAAAGTGTACTGCAAAAGAACAGGGCCTGCAAGTGTTTTGCACAAGAACAGGGCCTGCAAGTGTTTTGCACAAGAACAGGGCCTGTAAGTGTTTTCCAGAGGAACAGTGCCTGCAAGTGTTTTGCACAAGAACAGGGCCTGTAAGTGTTTTCCAGAGGAACAGTGCCTGCAAGTGTTTTGCACGAGAACACGGCCTGCAAGTTTTTTGAACAAGAACAGAACCTGCAAGTGTATTGCACAAGTATAGGGTATCCAAGTGTTTTGTGCAAGAACAGTGCCTTCAAGTGTTTTTCACAACAACAGGGTTGGAGAGTGTGTTGCACAAGAGCAGGACCTGCAAGTGTTTTGCACAAGAACAGGGCCTACAAGTGTTTTGCAAAAGAACAGGGCCTGCAAGTGTTTTCCAGAGGAACAGGACCTGCAAATCTTTTGCACCAGAACATGACCTGCAAGTGTTTTGAAAAAGAACAGTGCCTGCAAATCTTTACACAAGAACAGTGCCTGCACATGTTTTGCAGCAGAACAGGGTCTGAGAATGTTTTGCACAAGAAAAGGGTCTGACAGTGTTTTGCAGAAGAACAGGGCCTGCAAGTGTTTTGCAGAAGAACAGGGCCTACAAGTGTTTTGCACCAGAACAGGGCCTACAAGTGTTTTGAACAAGAACAGGGTCTAAAAGTGTTTTGCACAACAAGAGGGTTGGGGAGTGTTTTGCAAAAGAACAGGGCCTGCAAGTGTTTTCCAGAGGAACAGGACCTGCAAATCTTTTGCACCAGAACATGACCTGAAAGTGTTTTACAGGGCCTGTAAATGGTTTGCACCAGAACATGACCTGCAAGTGTTTTGAAAAAGAACAGTGCCTGCAAATCTTTACACAAGAACAGTGCCTGCACATGTTTTGCAGCAGAACAGGGTCTGAGAATGTTTTGCACAAGATCAGGGCCTGAAAGTGTTTTGCCCAAGAACAGGGCCGCCAAATGTTTTAAACAAGAACAGTGCCTGCAAATCATTGCACAAGAATAGGGTCTGTACATGTATTGCCCAACAACAGGGGGGAAGGGTGGGGGGGGGAGAAAATGTTTGTATTTCCTATAAAACTTTTCAAAAAAAAAAAAAAGAACAGGACATGCAAGTGTTTTGCACCAGAACAGGGCCTACAAGTGTTTTGCACCAGAACAGGGCCTACAAGTGTTTTGAACAAGAACAGGGTCTAAAAGTGTTTTGCACAACAAGAGGGTTGGGGAGTGTTTTGCACAAGAACAGGGTCTGAAAGTGTTTTGCACAACAAGAGGGTTGGGGAGTGTTTTGCACAAGAACAGGGCCTGCAAGTGTTTTGCACAAGAACAGGGCCTGCAAGTGTTTTGCACAAGAACAGGGCCTGCAAGTGTTTTGCACAAGAAAAGGGTCTGAAAGTGTTTTGCACAAGAACAGGGCTTGCAAGTGTTTTGCAGAAGAACAGGGTCTGCAAGTGTTTTTCACAAGAAAAATGGCGGCAAGTGTTTAGCACAACAGGGTTGGAGAGTGTTTTGCAAAAGAACAGGGCCTGCACGTGTTTTGCATAAGAACAATGCCTGCAAGTGTTTTGCACAAAAACAGCGTCTGAAAGTGTATTGCACAAGAAAAAGGCCTGAAAGTGTATTGCACAAGAACAGGGTCTAAAAGTGTTTTGCACAACAAGAGGGTTGGGGAGTGTTTTGCACAAGAACAGGGCCTGCAAGTGTTTTGCACAACAGGGTTGGAGAGTGTGTTGCACAAGAGCAGGACCTGCAAGTGTTTTGCACAAGAACAGGGCCTACAAGTGTTTTGCAAAAGAACAGGGCCTGCAAGTGTTTTCCAGAGGAACAGGACCTGCAAATCTTTTGCACCAGAACATGACCTGCAAGTGTTTTGAAAAAGAACAGTGCCTGCAAATCTTTACACAAGAACAGTGCCTGCACATGTTTTGCAGCAGAACAGGGTCTGAGAATGTTTTGCACAAGAAAAGGGTCTGACAGTGTTTTGCAGAAGAACAGGGCCTGCAAGTGTTTTGCAGAAGAACAGGGCCTACAAGTGTTTTGCACCAGAACAGGGCCTACAAGTGTTTTGAACAAGAACAGGGTCTAAAAGTGTTTTGCACAACAAGAGGGTTGGGGAGTGTTTTGCAAAAGAACAGGGCCTGCAAGTGTTTTCCAGAGGAACAGGACCTGCAAATCTTTTGCACCAGAACATGACCTGAAAGTGTTTTACAGGGCCTGTAAATGGTTTGCACCAGAACATGACCTGCAAGTGTTTTGAAAAAGAACAGTGCCTGCAAATCTTTACACAAGAACAGTGCCTGCACATGTTTTGCAGCAGAACAGGGTCTGAGAATGTTTTGCACAAGATCAGGGCCTGAAAGTGTTTTGCCCAAGAACAGGGCCGCCAAATGTTTTAAACAAGAACAGTGCCTGCAAATCATTGCACAAGAATAGGGTCTGTACATGTATTGCCCAACAACAGGGGGGAAGGGTGGGGGGGAGAAAATGTTTGTATTTCCTATAAAACTTTTCAAAAAAAAAAAAAAGAACAGGACATGCAAGTGTTTTGCACCAGAACAGGGCCTACAAGTGTTTTGCACCAGAACAGGGCCTACAAGTGTTTTGAACAAGAACAGGGTCTAAAAGTGTTTTGCACAACAAGAGGGTTGGGGAGTGTTTTGCACAAGAACAGGGTCTGAAAGTGTTTTGCACAAGAACAGGGCCTGCAAGTGTTTTGCACAAGAACAGGGCCTGCAAGTGTTTTGCACAAGAACAGGGCCTGCAAGTGTTTTGCACAAGAAAAGGGTCTGAAAGTGTTTTGCAGAAGAACAGGGTCTGCAAGTGTTTTTCACAAGAAAAATGGCGGCAAGTGTTTAGCACAACAGGGTTGGAGAGTGTTTTGCAAAAGAACAGGGCCTGCACGTGTTTTGCATAAGAACAATGCCTGCAAGTGTTTTGCACAAAAACAGCGTCTGAAAGTGTATTGCACAAGAAAAGGGCCTGAAAGTGTATTGCACAAGAACAGGGTCTAAAAGTGTTTTGCACAACAAGAGGGTTGGGGAGTGTTTTGCACAAGAACAGGGCCTGCAAGTGTTTTGCACAACAGGGTTGGAGAGTGTGTTGCACAAGAGCAGGACCTGCAAGTGTTTTGCACAAGAACAGGGCCTACAAGTGTTTTGCAAAAGAACAGGGCCTGCAAGTGTTTTCCAGAGGAACAGGACCTGCAAATCTTTTGCACCAGAACATGACCTGCAAGTGTTTTGAAAAAGAACAGTGCCTGCAAATCTTTACACAAGAACAGTGCCTGCACATGTTTTGCAGCAGAACAGGGTCTGAGAATGTTTTGCACAAGAAAAGGGTCTGACAGTGTTTTGCAGAAGAACAGGGCCTGCAAGTGTTTTGCAGAAGAACAGGGCCTACAAGTGTTTTGCACCAGAACAGGGCCTACAAGTGTTTTGAACAAGAACAGGGTCTAAAAGTGTTTTGCACAACAAGAGGGTTGGGGAGTGTTTTGCAAAAGAACAGGGCCTGCAAGTGTTTTCCAGAGGAACAGGACCTGCAAATCTTTTGCACCAGAACATGACCTGAAAGTGTTTTACAGGGCCTGTAAATGGTTTGCACCAGAACATGACCTGCAAGTGTTTTGAAAAAGAACAGTGCCTGCAAATCTTTACACAAGAACAGTGCCTGCACATGTTTTGCAGCAGAACAGGGTCTGAGAATGTTTTGCACAAGATCAGGGCCTGAAAGTGTTTTGCCCAAGAACAGGGCCGCCAAATGTTTTAAACAAGAACAGTGCCTGCAAATCATTGCACAAGAATAGGGTCTGTACATGTATTGCCCAACAACAGGGGGGAAGGGTGGGGGGGAGAAAATGTTTGTATTTCCTATAAAACTTTTCAAAAAAAAAAAAAAGAACAGGACATGCAAGTGTTTTGCACCAGAACAGGGCCTACAAGTGTTTTGCACCAGAACAGGGCCTACAAGTGTTTTGAACAAGAACAGGGTCTAAAAGTGTTTTGCACAACAAGAGGGTTGGGGAGTGTTTTGCACAAGAACAGGGCCTGCAAGTGTTTTGCACAACAGGGTTGGAGAGTGTTTTGCACAAGAACAGGACATGCAAGTGTTTTGCACAAGAACAGGGCCTGCAAGTGTTTTGCACAAGAACAGGGCCTGCAAGTGTTTTGCACAAGAAAAGGGTCTGAAAGTGTTTTGCACAAGAACAGGGCTTGCAAGTGTTTTGCAGAAGAACAGGGTCTGCAAGTGTTTTTCACAAGAAAAATGGCGGCAAGTGTTTAGCACAACAGGGTTGGAGAGTGTTTTGCAAAAGAACAGGGCCTGCACGTGTTTTGCATAAGAACAATGCCTGCAAGTGTTTTGCACAAAAACAGCGTCTGAAAGTGTATTGCACAAGAAAAGGGCCTGAAAGTGTATTGCACAAGAACAGGGTCTAAAAGTGTTTTGCACAACAAGAGGGTTGGGGAGTGTTTTGCACAAGAACAGGGCCTGCAAGTGTTTTGCACAACAGGGTTGGAGAGTGTTTTGCACAAGAACAGGACATGCAAGTGTTTTGCACAAGAACAGGGCCTGCAAGTGTTTTGCACAAGAACAGGGCCTGCAAGTGTTTTGCACAAGAAAAGGGTCTGAAAGTGTTTTGCACAAGAACAGGGCTTGCAAGTGTTTTGCAGAAGAACAGGGTCTGCAAGTGTTTTTCACAAGAAAAATGGCGGCAAGTGTTTAGCACAACAGGGTTGGAGAGTGTTTTGCAAAAGAACAGGGCCTGCACGTGTTTTGCATAAGAACAATGCCTGCAAGTGTTTTGCACAAAAACAGCGTCTGAAAGTGTATTGCACAAGAAAAGGGCCTGAAAGTGTATTGCACAAGAACAGGGTCTAAAAGTGTTTTGCACAACAAGAGGGTTGGGGAGTGTTTTGCACAAGAACAGGGCCTGCAAGTGTTTTGCACAACAGGGTTGGAGAGTGTTTTGCACAAGAACAGGACATGCAAGTGTTTTGCACAAGAACAGGGCCTGCAAGTGTTTTGCACAAGAAAAGGGCCTGAAAGTGTATTGCACAAGAACAGGGTCTAAAAGTGTTTTGCACAACAAGAGGGTTGGGGAGTGTTTTGCAAAAGAACAGGGCCTGCAAGTGTTTTGCAGAGGAACAGGACCTGCAAATCTTTTGCACCAGAACATGACACTAAAACAAAACACTAAAAGTGTTTTGCACAACAAGAGGGTTGGGGAGTGTTTTGCAAAAGAACAGGGCCTGCAAGTGTTTTGCACAAGAACAGGGCCTGCAAGTGTTTTGCACAACAGGGTTGGAGAGTGTTTTGCACAAGAACAGGACATGCAAGTGTTTTGCACAAGAACAGGGCCTGCAAGTGTTTTGCACAAGAACAGTGCCTGCAAGTGTTTTGCACAAGAAAAGGGCCTGAAAGTGTATTGCACAAGAACAGGGTCTAAAAGTGTTTTGCACAACAAGAGGGTTGGGGAGTGTTTTGCACAAGAACAGGGCCTGCAAGTGTTTTGCACAACAGGGTTGGAGAGTGTTTTGCACAAGAACAGGACATGCAAGTGTTTTGCACAAGAACAGGGCCTGCAAGTGTCTTGCACAAGAACAGGGCCTGCAAGTGTTTTGCACAAGAAAAGGGTCTGAAAGTGTTTTGCACAAGAACAGGGCCTGTAAGTGTTTTGCATAAGAACAATGCCTGCAAGTGTTTTGCACAAAAACAGCGTCTGAAAGTGTATTGCACAAGAAAAGGGCCTGAAAGTGTATTGCAGAAGAAAAGGCCCTGAAAGTGTTTTGCACAACAATAGGGCCTGTAAGTGTTTTCCAGAGGAACAGTGCCTGCAACTGTTTTACACAAGAACAGGGCCTGAAAGTGTTGTGCACAAGAACAGGGCCTGAAAGTGTTTTGCACAAGAACAGGGCCTGCAAATGTTTTAAACAAGAACAGTGCCTGCAAATCATTGCACAAGAATAGGGTCTGTACATGTATTGCCCAACAACAGGGGGGAAGGGTGGGGGGGAGAAAATGTTTGTATTTCCTATAAAACTTTTCAAAAAAAAAAAAAAGAACAGGACATGCAAGTGTTTTGCACCAGAACAGGGCCTACAAGTGTTTTGCACCAGAACAGGGCCTACAAGTGTTTTGAACAAGAACAGGGTCTAAAAGTGTTTTGCACAACAAGAGGGTTGGGGAGTGTTTTGCACAAGAACAGGGTCTGAAAGTGTTTTGCACAAGAACAGGGCCTGCAAGTGTTTTGCACAAGAACAGGGCCTGCAAGTGTTTTGCACAACAACAGGGCCTGCCAGTGTTTTACACAAGAACAGTGCCTGCAAGTGTTTTGCACAAGAACAGAGCCTGCAAGTGTTTTGCACAAGAACAGGTCCTACAAGTGTTTTTCACAAGAACAGGGTCTGCAAGTGTTTTGCACAAGAACAGAGCTTGCAACTATTTTGGACAACAACAAGGCCTGCCAGTGTTTTCAAGAGGAACAGGGACTGCGAGTGTTTTGCACAAGAAAAATGGCTGCAAGTGTTTAGCACAAGAACAGAGCCTGCAAGTGTTTTGAACAAGAACAGAGCTTGCAACTATTTTGCACAAGAACAGGGTCTGAAAGTGTATTGCACAAAAACAGGTCCTACAAATGTTTTGCACAAGAACAGGGCCTGCAAATGTTTTCCAGAGGAACAGTGCCTGCAAGTGTTTTGAACAAGAACAGGACCTGCAAGTGTTTTGCACAAGAACAGGGCCTGCAAGTGTTTTGCACAAGAACAGAGCTTGCAACTATTTTGGACAACAACAAGGCCTGCCAGTGTTTTCAAGAGGAACAGGGACTGCGAGTGTTTTGCACATGAAAAATGGCTGCAAGTGTTTTGCACAAGAACAGGACCTGCAAGTGTTTTGAACAAAAACAGAGCTTGCAACTATTTTGCACAAGAACAGGGTCTGAAAGTGTATTGCACAAAAACAGGTCCTACAAATGTTTTGCACAAGAACAGGGCCTGCAAATGTTTTCCAGAGGAACAGTGCCTGCAAGTGTTTTGCACAAGAACAGGGCCTGCAAGTGTTTTGCACAAGAACAGAGCTTGCAACTATTTTGGACAACAACAAGGCCTGCCAGTGTTTTCAAGAGGAACAGGGACTGCGAGTGTTTTGCACATGAAAAATGGCTGCAAGTGTTTTGCACAAGAACAGGACCTGCAAGTGTTTTGAACAAGAACAGAGCTTGCAACTATTTTGAACAACAACAAGGCCTGCCAGTGTTTTACACAAGAACAGTGCCTGCAAGTGTTTTGAACAAGAACAGGGCCTGCAAGTGTATTCCACAAGAACAGGGCCTGCCAGTGTTTTACACAAGAACAGGGCCTGCCAGTGTTTTGCACAAGAACAGGGCCTGCAAGTGTATTGCACAAGAACAGGGCTTGCAAGTGTTTTCCACAACAACAAGGCCTGAAAGTGTTTTGTACAAGAACAGAGCTTGCAACTATTTTGGACAACAACAAGGCCTGCCAGCGTTTTCAAGAGGAACAGGGACTGCGAGTGTTTTGCACATGAAAAATGGCTGCAGGTGTTTAGCACAAGAACAGAGCCTGCAAGTGTTTTGCACAAGAACAGGACCTGCAAGTGTTTTGAACAAGAACAGAGCTTGCAACTATTTTGCACAACAACAAGGCCTGCCAGTGTTTTACACAAGAACAGTGCCTGCAAGTGTTTTGAACAAGAACAGGGCCTGCAAGTGTTTTGCACAAGAACAGGACCTGCAAGTGTTTTGCACAACAACAGGGCCTGCCAGTGTTTTACACAAGAACAGTGCCTGCAAGTGTTTTGCACAAGAACAGAGCCTGCAAGTGTTTTGCACAACAACAGGGCCTGCCAGTGTTTTACACAAGAACAGTGCCTGCAAGTGTTTTGCACAAGAACAGAGCCTGCAAGTGATTTGCACAAGAACAGGTCCTACAAGTGTTTTTCACAAGAACAGGGTCTGCAAGTGTTTTGCACAAGAACAGAGCTTGCAACTATTTTGGACAACAACAAGGCCTGCCAGTGTTTTCAAGAGGAACAGGGACTGCGAGTGTTTTGCACAAGAAAAATGGCTGCAAGTGTTTAGCACAAGAACAGAGCCTGCAAGTGTTTTGAACAAGAACAGAGCTTGCAACTATTTTGCACAAGAACAGGGTCTGAAAGTGTATTGCACAAAAACAGGTCCTACAAATGTTTTGCACAAGAACAGGGCCTGCAAATGTTTTCCAGAGGAACAGTGCCTGCAAGTGTTTTGAACAAGAACAGGACCTGCAAGTGTTTTGCACAAGAACAGAGCTTGCAACTATTTTGGACAACAACAAGGCCTGCCAGTGTTTTCAAGAGGAACAGGGACTGCGAGTGTTTTGCACATGAAAAATGGCTGCAAGTGTTTTGCACAAGAACAGGACCTGCAAGTGTTTTGAACAAAAACAGAGCTTGCAACTATTTTGCACAAGAACAGGGTCTGAAAGTGTATTGCACAAAAACAGGTCCTACAAATGTTTTGCACAAGAACAGGGCCTGCAAATGTTTTCCAGAGGAACAGTGCCTGCAAGTGTTTTGAACAAGAACAGGACCTGCAAGTGTTTTGCACAAGAACAGGGCCTGCAAGTGTTTTGCACAAGAACAGAGCTTGCAACTATTTTGGACAACAACAAGGCCTGCCAGTGTTTTCAAGAGGAACAGGGACTGCGAGTGTTTTGCACATGAAAAAAGGCTGCAAGTGTTTTGCACAAGAACAGGACCTGCAAGTGTTTTGAACAAGAACAGAGCTTGCAACTATTTTGAACAACAACAAGGCCTGCCAGTGTTTTACACAAGAACAGTGCCTGCAAGTGTTTTGAACAAGAACAGGGCCTGCAAGTGTATTCCACAAGAACAGGGCCTGCCAGTGTTTTACACAAGAACAGGGCCTGCCAGTGTTTTGCACAAGAACAGGGCCTGCAAGTGTATTGCACAAGAACAGGGCTTGCAAGTGTTTTCCACAACAACAAGGCCTGAAAGTGTTTTGTACAAGAACAGAGCTTGCAACTATTTTGGACAACAACAAGGCCTGCCAGCGTTTTCAAGAGGAACAGGGACTGCGAGTGTTTTGCACATGAAAAATGGCTGCAAGTGTTTAGCACAAGAACAGAGCCTGCAAGTGTTTTGCACAAGAACAGGACCTGCAAGTGTTTTGAACAAGAACAGAGCTTGCAACTATTTTGCACAACAACAAGGCCTGCCAGTGTTTTACACAAGAACAGTGCCTGCAAGTGTTTTGAACAAGAACAGGGCCTGCAAGTGTTTTGCACAAGAACAGGACCTGCAAGTGTTTTGCACAACAACAGGGCCTGCCAGTGTTTTACACAAGAACAGTGCCTGCCAGTGTTTTACACAAGAACAGTGCCTGCAAGTGTTTTGCACAAGAACAGAGCCTGCAAGTGTTTTGCACAACAACAGGGCCTGCCAGTGTTTTACACAAGAACAGTGCCTGCAAGTGTTTTGCACAAGAACAGAGCCTGCAAGTGATTTGCACAAGAACAGGTCCTACAAGTGTTTTTCACAAGAACAGGGTCTGCAAGTGTTTTGCACAAGAACAGAGCTTGCAACTATTTTGGACAACAACAAGGCCTGCCAGTGTTTTACACAAGAACAGTGCCTGCAAGTGTTTTGAACAAGAACAGGGCCTGCAAGTGTATTCCACAAGAACAGGGCCTGCCAGTGTTTTACACAAGAACAGGGCCTGCCAGTGTTTTGCACAAGAACAGGGCCTGCAAGTGTATTGCACAAGAACAGGGCCTGCTAGTGTTTTGCACAAGAACACCACCTGCAAGTGTTTTGCACAACAACAGGGCCTGCCAGTGTTTTACACAAGAAAAATGGCTGCAAGTGTTTAGCACAAGAACAGAGCCTGAAAGTGTTTTGAACAAGAACAGGACCTGCAAGTGTATTGCACAAAAACAGGTCCTACAAGTGTTTTGCACAAGAACAGGGCCTGCAAATGTTTTCCAGAGGAACAGTGCCTGCAAGTGTTTTGAACAAGAACAGGACCTGCAAGTGTTTTGCACAAGAACAGAGCTTGCAACTATTTTGCACAAGAACAGGGTCTGAAAGTGTATTACACAAAAACAGGTCCTACAAGTGTTTTGCACAAGAACAGGTCATGCACGTGTATTCCACAAGAACAGGGCCTGCCAGTGTTTTACACAAGAACAGTGCCTGCCAGTGTTTTGTACAAGAACAGGACATGCAAGTGTTTTGCACAAGAACAGGGCCTACAAGTGTTTTGCACCAGAACAGGGCCTACAAGTGTTTTGCACAAGAACAGGGCCTGTATGTGTTTTCCAGAGGAACAGTGCCTGCAAGTGTTTTGCACAAGAACAGGGTCTAAAAGTGTTTTGCACAACAAGAGGGTTGGGGAGTGTTTTGCACAAGAACAGGGCCTGCAAAGTGTTTTGCACAACAGGGTTGGATAGTGTTTTGCACAAGAATAGAGCCTGCAAGTGTTTTTCACAACAACAGGGTTGGAGAGTGTTTTGCACAAGAACAGGACATGCAAGTGTTTTTCACAAGAAGAATGGCGGCAAGTGTTTAGCACAACAGGGTTGGAGAGTGTTTTGCAAAAGAACAGGGCCTGCACGTGTTTTGCATAAGAACAATGCCTGCAAGTGTTTTGCACAAAAACAGCGTCTGAAAGTGTATTGCACAAGAAAAGGGCCTGAAAGTGTATTGCAGAAGAAAAGGCCCTGAAAGTGTTTTGCACAACAACAGGGCCTGTAAGTGTTTTCCAGAGGAACAGTGCCTGCAACTGTTTTACACAAGAACAGGGCCTGAAAGTGTTGTGCACAAGAACAGGGCCTGTAAGTGTTTTCCAGAGGAACAGTGACTGCAAGTGTTTTGCACGAGAACACGGCCTGCAAGTTTTTTGAACAAGAACAGAACCTGCAAGTGTATTGCACAAGTATAGGGTATCCAAGTGTTTTGTGCAAGAACAGTGCCTTCAAGTGTTTTTCACAACAACAGGGTTGGAGAGTGTGTTGCACAAGAGCAGGACCTGCAAGTGTTTTGCACAAGAACAGGGCCTACAAGTGTTTTGCAAAAGAACAGGGCCTGCAAGTGTTTTCCAGAGGAACAGGACCTGCAAATCTTTTGCACCAGAACATGACCTGCAAGTGTTTTGAAAAAGAACAGTGCCTGCAAATCTTTACACAAGAACAGTGCCTGCACATGTTTTGCAGCAGAACAGG
Source organism: Pantherophis vulpinus (assembly GCA_037215915.1). Taxonomy (NCBI): domain Eukaryota; kingdom Metazoa; phylum Chordata; class Lepidosauria; order Squamata; family Colubridae; genus Pantherophis; species Pantherophis vulpinus. The sequence continues at coordinate 1,378,966 of JAXLNS010000044.1, read as the reverse complement.
GTCTGAGAATGTTTTGCACAAGAAAAGGGTCTGACAGTGTTTTGCAGAAGAACAGGGCCTGCAAGTGTTTTGCAGAAGAACAGGGCCTACAAGTGTTTTGCACCAGAACAGGGCCTACAAGTGTTTTGAACAAGAACAGGGTCTAAAAGTGTTTTGCACAACAAGAGGGTTGGGGAGTGTTTTGCAAAAGAACAGGGCCTGCAAGTGTTTTCCAGAGGAACAGGACCTGCAAATCTTTTGCACCAGAACATGACCTGAAAGTGTTTTACAGGGCCTGTAAATGGTTTGCACCAGAACATGACCTGCAAGTGTTTTGAAAAAGAACAGTGCCTGCAAATCTTTACACAAGAACAGTGCCTGCACATGTTTTGCAGCAGAACAGGGTCTGAGAATGTTTTGCACAAGATCAGGGCCTGAAAGTGTTTTGCCCAAGAACAGGGCCGCCAAATGTTTTAAACAAGAACAGTGCCTGCAAATCATTGCACAAGAATAGGGTCTGTACATGTATTGCCCAACAACAGGGGGGAAGGGTGGGGGGGAGAAAATGTTTGTATTTCCTATAAAACTTTTCAAAAAAAAAAAAAAGAACAGGACATGCAAGTGTTTTGCACCAGAACAGGGCCTACAAGTGTTTTGCACCAGAACAGGGCCTACAAGTGTTTTGAACAAGAACAGGGTCTAAAAGTGTTTTGCACAACAAGAGGGTTGGGGAGTGTTTTGCACAAGAACAGGGTCTGAAAGTGTTTTGCACAAGAACAGGGCCTGCAAGTGTTTTGCACAAGAACAGGGCCTGCAAGTGTTTTGCACAAGAACAGGGCCTGCAAGTGTTTTGCACAAGAAAAGGGTCTGAAAGTGTTTTGCACAAGAACAGGGCTTGCAAGTGTTTTGCAGAAGAACAGGGTCTGCAAGTGTTTTTCACAAGAAAAATGGCGGCAAGTGTTTAGCACAACAGGGTTGGAGAGTGTTTTGCAAAAGAACAGGGCCTGCACGTGTTTTGCATAAGAACAATGCCTGCAAGTGTTTTGCACAAAAACAGCGTCTGAAAGTGTATTGCACAAGAAAAGGGCCTGAAAGTGTATTGCACAAGAACAGGGTCTAAAAGTGTTTTGCACAACAAGAGGGTTGGGGAGTGTTTTGCACAAGAACAGGGCCTGCAAGTGGTTTGCACAACAGGGTTGGAGAGTGTGTTGCACAAGAGCAGGACCTGCAAGTGTTTTGCACAAGAACAGGGCCTACAAGTGTTTTGCAAAAGAACAGGGCCTGCAAGTGTTTTCCAGAGGAACAGGACCTGCAAATCTTTTGCACCAGAACATGACCTGCAAGTGTTTTGAAAAAGAACAGTGCCTGCAAATCTTTACACAAGAACAGTGCCTGCACATGTTTTGCAGCAGAACAGGGTCTGAGAATGTTTTGCACAAGAAAAGGGTCTGACAGTGTTTTGCAGAAGAACAGGGCCTGCAAGTGTTTTGCAGAAGAACAGGGCCTACAAGTGTTTTGCACCAGAACAGGGCCTACAAGTGTTTTGAACAAGAACAGGGTCTAAAAGTGTTTTGCACAACAAGAGGGTTGGGGAGTGTTTTGCAAAAGAACAGGGCCTGCAAGTGTTTTCCAGAGGAACAGGACCTGCAAATCTTTTGCACCAGAACATGACCTGAAAGTGTTTTACAGGGCCTGTAAATGGTTTGCACCAGAACATGACCTGCAAGTGTTTTGAAAAAGAACAGTGCCTGCAAATCTTTACACAAGAACAGTGCCTGCACATGTTTTGCAGCAGAACAGGGTCTGAGAATGTTTTGCACAAGATCAGGGCCTGAAAGTGTTTTGCCCAAGAACAGGGCCGCCAAATGTTTTAAACAAGAACAGTGCCTGCAAATCATTGCACAAGAATAGGGTCTGTACATGTATTGCCCAACAACAGGGGGGAAGGGTGGGGGGGAGAAAATGTTTGTATTTCCTATAAAACTTTTCAAAAAAAAAAAAAAGAACAGGACATGCAAGTGTTTTGCACCAGAACAGGGCCTACAAGTGTTTTGCACCAGAACAGGGCCTACAAGTGTTTTGAACAAGAACAGGGTCTAAAAGTGTTTTGCACAACAAGAGGGTTGGGGAGTGTTTTGCACAAGAACAGGGCCTGCAAGTGTTTTGCACAACAGGGTTGGAGAGTGTTTTGCACAAGAACAGGACATGCAAGTGTTTTGCACAAGAACAGGGCCTGCAAGTGTTTTGCACAAGAACAGGGCCTGCAAGTGTTTTGCACAAGAAAAGGGTCTGAAAGTGTTTTGCACAAGAACAGGGCTTGCAAGTGTTTTGCAGAAGAACAGGGTCTGCAAGTGTTTTTCACAAGAAAAATGGCGGCAAGTGTTTAGCACAACAGGGTTGGAGAGTGTTTTGCAAAAGAACAGGGCCTGCACGTGTTTTGCATAAGAACAATGCCTGCAAGTGTTTTGCACAAAAACAGCGTCTGAAAGTGTATTGCACAAGAAAAGGGCCTGAAAGTGTATTGCACAAGAACAGGGTCTAAAAGTGTTTTGCACAACAAGAGGGTTGGGGAGTGTTTTGCACAAGAACAGGGCCTGCAAGTGTTTTGCACAACAGGGTTGGAGAGTGTTTTGCACAAGAACAGGACATGCAAGTGTTTTGCACAAGAACAGGGCCTGCAAGTGTTTTGCACAAGAACAGGGCCTGCAAGTGTTTTGCACAAGAAAAGGGTCTGAAAGTGTTTTGCACAAGAACAGGGCTTGCAAGTGTTTTGCAGAAGAACAGGGTCTGCAAGTGTTTTTCACAAGAAAAATGGCGGCAAGTGTTTAGCACAACAGGGTTGGAGAGTGTTTTGCAAAAGAACAGGGCCTGCACGTGTTTTGCATAAGAACAATGCCTGCAAGTGTTTTGCACAAAAACAGCGTCTGAAAGTGTATTGCACAAGAAAAGGGCCTGAAAGTGTATTGCACAAGAACAGGGTCTAAAAGTGTTTTGCACAACAAGAGGGTTGGGGAGTGTTTTGCACAAGAACAGGGCCTGCAAGTGTTTTGCACAACAGGGTTGGAGAGTGTTTTGCACAAGAACAGGACATGCAAGTGTTTTGCACAAGAACAGGGCCTGCAAGTGTTTTGCACAAGAAAAGGGCCTGAAAGTGTATTGCACAAGAACAGGGTCTAAAAGTGTTTTGCACAACAAGAGGGTTGGGGAGTGTTTTGCAAAAGAACAGGGCCTGCAAGTGTTTTGCAGAGGAACAGGACCTGCAAATCTTTTGCACCAGAACATGACACTAAAACAAAACACTAAAAGTGTTTTGCACAACAAGAGGGTTGGGGAGTGTTTTGCAAAAGAACAGGGCCTGCAAGTGTTTTGCACAAGAACAGGGCCTGCAAGTGTTTTGCACAACAGGGTTGGAGAGTGTTTTGCACAAGAACAGGACATGCAAGTGTTTTGCACAAGAACAGGGCCTGCAAGTGTTTTGCACAAGAACAGTGCCTGCAAGTGTTTTGCACAAGAAAAGGGCCTGAAAGTGTATTGCACAAGAACAGGGTCTAAAAGTGTTTTGCACAACAAGAGGGTTGGGGAGTGTTTTGCACAAGAACAGGGCCTGCAAGTGTTTTGCACAACAGGGTTGGAGAGTGTTTTGCACAAGAACAGGACATGCAAGTGTTTTGCACAAGAACAGGGCCTGCAAGTGTCTTGCACAAGAACAGGGCCTGCAAGTGTTTTGCACAAGAAAAGGGTCTGAAAGTGTTTTGCACAAGAACAGGGCCTGTAAGTGTTTTGCAGAAGAACAGGGTCTGCAAGTGTTTTTCACAAGAAAAATGGCGGCAAGTGTTTAGCACAACAGGGTTGGAGAGTGTTTTGCAAAAGAACAGGGCCTGCACGTGTTTTGCATAAGAACAATGCCTGCAAGTGTTTTGCACAAAAACAGCGTCTGAAAGTGTATTGCACAAGAAAAGGGCCTGAAAGTGTATTGCAGAAGAAAAGGCCCTGAAAGTGTTTTGCACAACAATAGGGCCTGTAAGTGTTTTCCAGAGGAACAGTGCCTGCAACTGTTTTACACAAGAACAGGGCCTGAAAGTGTTGTGCACAAGAACAGGGCCTGAAAGTGTTTTGCACAAGAACAGGGCCTGCAAATGTTTTAAACAAGAACAGTGCCTGCAAATCATTGCACAAGAATAGGGTCTGTACATGTATTGCCCAAGAACAGGGGGGAAGGGTTGGGGGGGAGAAAATGTTTGTATTTCCTATAAAACTTTTCAAAAAAAAAAAAAAAGAACAGGACATGCAAGTGTTTTGCACAAGAACAGGGCCTACAAGTGTTTTGCACAAGAACAGGGCCTGTATGTGTTTTCCAGAGGAACAGTGCCTGCAAGTGTTTTGCACAAGAACAGGGTCTAAAAGTGTTTTGCACAACAAGAGGGTTGGGGAGTGTTTTGCACAAGAACAGGGCCTGCAAAGTGTTTTGCACAACAGGGTTGGATAGTGTTTTGCACAAGAATAGAGCCTGCAAGTGTTTTTCACAACAACAGGGTTGGAGAGTGTTTTGCACAAGAACAGGACATGCAAGTGTTTTTCACAAGAAAAATGGCGGCAAGTGTTTAGCACAACAGGGTTGGAGAGTGTTTTGCAAAAGAACAGGGCCTGCACGTGTTTTGCATAAGAACAATGCCTGCAAGTGTTTTGCACAAAAACAGCGTCTGAAAGTGTATTGCACAAGAAAAGGGCCTGAAAGTGTATTGCAGAAGAAAAGGCCCTGAAAGTGTTTTGCACAACAACAGGGCCTGTAAGTGTTTTCCAGAGGAACAGTGCCTGCAACTGTTTTACACAAGAACAGGGCCTGAAAGTGTTGTGCACAAGAACAGGGCCTGTAAGTGTTTTCCAGAGGAACAGTGACTGCAAGTGTTTTGCACGAGAACACGGCCTGCAAGTTTTTTGAACAAGAACAGAACCTGCAAGTGTATTGCACAAGTATAGGGTATCCAAGTGTTTTGTGCAAGAACAGTGCCTTCAAGTGTTTTTCACAACAACAGGGTTGGAGAGTGTGTTGCACAAGAGCAGGACCTGCAAGTGTTTTGCACAAGAACAGGGCCTACAAGTGTTTTGCAAAAGAACAGGGCCTGCAAGTGTTTTCCAGAGGAACAGGACCTGCAAATCTTTTGCACCAGAACATGACCTGCAAGTGTTTTGAAAAAGAACAGTGCCTGCAAATCTTTACACAAGAACAGTGCCTGCACATGTTTTGCAGCAGAACAGGGTCTGAGAATGTTTTGCACAAGAAAAGGGTCTGACAGTGTTTTGCAGAAGAACAGGGCCTGCAAGTGTTTTGCAGAAGAACAGGGCCTACAAGTGTTTTGCACCAGAACAGGGCCTACAAGTGTTTTGAACAAGAACAGGGTCTAAAAGTGTTTTGCACAACAAGAGGGTTGGGGAGTGTTTTGCAAAAGAACAGGGCCTGCAAGTGTTTTCCAGAGGAACAGGACCTGCAAATCTTTTGCACCAGAACATGACCTGAAAGTGTTTTACAGGGCCTGTAAATGGTTTGCACCAGAACATGACCTGCAAGTGTTTTGAAAAAGAACAGTGCCTGCAAATCTTTACACAAGAACAGTGCCTGCACATGTTTTGCAGCAGAACAGGGTCTGAGAATGTTTTGCACAAGATCAGGGCCTGAAAGTGTTTTGCCCAAGAACAGGGCCGCCAAATGTTTTAAACAAGAACAGTGCCTGCAAATCATTGCACAAGAATAGGGTCTGTACATGTATTGCCCAACAACAGGGGGGAAGGGTGGGGGGGAGAAAATGTTTGTATTTCCTATAAAACTTTTCAAAAAAAAAAAAAAGAACAGGACATGCAAGTGTTTTGCACCAGAACAGGGCCTACAAGTGTTTTGCACCAGAACAGGGCCTACAAGTGTTTTGAACAAGAACAGGGTCTAAAAGTGTTTTGCACAACAAGAGGGTTGGGGAGTGTTTTGCACAAGAACAGGGCCTGCAAGTGTTTTGCACAACAGGGTTGGAGAGTGTTTTGCACAAGAACAGGACATGCAAGTGTTTTGCACAAGAACAGGGCCTGCAAGTGTTTTGCACAAGAACAGGGCCTGCAAGTGTTTTGAACGAGAACACGGCCTGCAAGTTTTTTGAACAAGAACAGAACCTGCAAGTGTATTGCACAAGTATAGGGTATCCAAGTGTTTTGTGCAAGAACAGTGCCTTCAAGTGTTTTTCACAAAAACAGGGTTGGAGAGTGTTTTGCAGAAGAACAGGACATGCAAGTGTTTTGAACAAGAACAGCGTCTGAAAGTGTACTGCAAAAGAACAGGGCCTGCAAGTGTTTTGCACAAGAACAGGGCCTGCAAGTGTTTTGCACAAGAACAGGGCCTGTAAGTGTTTTCCAGAGGAACAGTGCCTGCAAGTGTTTTGCACAAGAACAGGGCCTGTAAGTGTTTTCCAGAGGAACAGTGCCTGCAAGTGTTTTGCACGAGAACACGGCCTGCAAGTTTTTTGAACAAGAACAGAACCTGCAAGTGTATTGCACAAGTATAGGGTATCCAAGTGTTTTGTGCAAGAACAGTGCCTTCAAGTGTTTTTCACAACAACAGGGTTGGAGAGTGTGTTGCACAAGAGCAGGACCTGCAAGTGTTTTGCACAAGAACAGGGCCTACAAGTGTTTTGCAAAAGAACAGGGCCTGCAAGTGTTTTCCAGAGGAACAGGACCTGCAAATCTTTTGCACCAGAACATGACCTGCAAGTGTTTTGAAAAAGAACAGTGCCTGCAAATCTTTACACAAGAACAGTGCCTGCACATGTTTTGCAGCAGAACAGGGTCTGAGAATGTTTTGCACAAGAAAAGGGTCTGACAGTGTTTTGCAGAAGAACAGGGCCTGCAAGTGTTTTGCAGAAGAACAGGGCCTACAAGTGTTTTGCACCAGAACAGGGCCTACAAGTGTTTTGAACAAGAACAGGGTCTAAAAGTGTTTTGCACAACAAGAGGGTTGGGGAGTGTTTTGCAAAAGAACAGGGCCTGCAAGTGTTTTCCAGAGGAACAGGACCTGCAAATCTTTTGCACCAGAACATGACCTGAAAGTGTTTTACAGGGCCTGTAAATGGTTTGCACCAGAACATGACCTGCAAGTGTTTTGAAAAAGAACAGTGCCTGCAAATCTTTACACAAGAACAGTGCCTGCACATGTTTTGCAGCAGAACAGGGTCTGAGAATGTTTTGCACAAGATCAGGGCCTGAAAGTGTTTTGCCCAAGAACAGGGCCGCCAAATGTTTTAAACAAGAACAGTGCCTGCAAATCATTGCACAAGAATAGGGTCTGTACATGTATTGCCCAACAACAGGGGGGAAGGGTGGGGGGGGGGAGAAAATGTTTGTATTTCCTATAAAACTTTTCAAAAAAAAAAAAAAGAACAGGACATGCAAGTGTTTTGCACCAGAACAGGGCCTACAAGTGTTTTGCACCAGAACAGGGCCTACAAGTGTTTTGAACAAGAACAGGGTCTAAAAGTGTTTTGCACAACAAGAGGGTTGGGGAGTGTTTTGCACAAGAACAGGGTCTGAAAGTGTTTTGCACAACAAGAGGGTTGGGGAGTGTTTTGCACAAGAACAGGGCCTGCAAGTGTTTTGCACAAGAACAGGGTCTAAAAGTGTTTTGCACAACAAGAGGGTTGGGGAGTGTTTTGCACAAGAACAGGGTCTGAAAGTGTTTTGCACAACAAGAGGGTTGGGGAGTGTTTTGCACAAGAACAGGGCCTGCAAGTGTTTTGCACAAGAACAGGGCCTGCAAGTGTTTTGCACAAGAAAAGGGTCTGAAAGTGTTTTGCACAAGAACAGGGCTTGCAAGTGTTTTGCAGAAGAACAGGGTCTGCAAGTGTTTTTCACAAGAAAAATGGCGGCAAGTGTTTAGCACAACAGGGTTGGAGAGTGTTTTGCAAAAGAACAGGGCCTGCACGTGTTTTGCATAAGAACAATGCCTGCAAGTGTTTTGCACAAAAACAGCGTCTGAAAGTGTATTGCACAAGAAAAGGGCCTGAAAGTGTATTGCACAAGAACAGGGTCTAAAAGTGTTTTGCACAACAAGAGGGTTGGGGAGTGTTTTGCACAAGAACAGGGCCTGCAAGTGTTTTGCACAACAGGGTTGGAGAGTGTGTTGCACAAGAGCAGGACCTGCAAGTGTTTTGCACAAGAACAGGGCCTACAAGTGTTTTGCAAAAGAACAGGGCCTGCAAGTGTTTTCCAGAGGAACAGGACCTGCAAATCTTTTGCACCAGAACATGACCTGCAAGTGTTTTGAAAAAGAACAGTGCCTGCAAATCTTTACACAAGAACAGTGCCTGCACATGTTTTGCAGCAGAACAGGGTCTGAGAATGTTTTGCACAAGAAAAGGGTCTGACAGTGTTTTGCAGAAGAACAGGGCCTGCAAGTGTTTTGCAGAAGAACAGGGCCTACAAGTGTTTTGCACCAGAACAGGGCCTACAAGTGTTTTGAACAAGAACAGGGTCTAAAAGTGTTTTGCACAACAAGAGGGTTGGGGAGTGTTTTGCAAAAGAACAGGGCCTGCAAGTGTTTTCCAGAGGAACAGGACCTGCAAATCTTTTGCACCAGAACATGACCTGAAAGTGTTTTACAGGGCCTGTAAATGGTTTGCACCAGAACATGACCTGCAAGTGTTTTGAAAAAGAACAGTGCCTGCAAATCTTTACACAAGAACAGTGCCTGCACATGTTTTGCAGCAGAACAGGGTCTGAGAATGTTTTGCACAAGATCAGGGCCTGAAAGTGTTTTGCCCAAGAACAGGGCCGCCAAATGTTTTAAACAAGAACAGTGCCTGCAAATCATTGCACAAGAATAGGGTCTGTACATGTATTGCCCAACAACAGGGGGGAAGGGTGGGGGGGAGAAAATGTTTGTATTTCCTATAAAACTTTTCAAAAAAAAAAAAAAGAACAGGACATGCAAGTGTTTTGCACCAGAACAGGGCCTACAAGTGTTTTGCACCAGAACAGGGCCTACAAGTGTTTTGAACAAGAACAGGGTCTAAAAGTGTTTTGCACAACAAGAGGGTTGGGGAGTGTTTTGCACAAGAACAGGGCCTGCAAGTGTTTTGCACAACAGGGTTGGAGAGTGTTTTGCACAAGAACAGGACATGCAAGTGTTTTGCACAAGAACAGGGCCTGCAAGTGTTTTGCACAAGAACAGGGCCTGCAAGTGTTTTGCACAAGAAAAGTGTCTGAAAGTGTTTTGCACAAGAACAGGGCTTGCAAGTGTTTTGCAGAAGAACAGGGTCTGCAAGTGTTTTTCACAAGAAAAATGGCGGCAAGTGTTTAGCACAACAGGGTTGGAGAGTGTTTTGCAAAAGAACAGGGCCTGCACGTGTTTTGCATAAGAACAATGCCTGCAAGTGTTTTGCACAAAAACAGCGTCTGAAAGTGTATTGCACAAGAAAAGGGCCTGAAAGTGTATTGCACAAGAACAGGGTCTAAAAGTGTTTTGCACAACAAGAGGGTTGGGGAGTGTTTTGCACAAGAACAGGGCCTGCAAGTGTTTTGCACAACAGGGTTGGAGAGTGTTTTGCACAAGAACAGGACATGCAAGTGTTTTGCACAAGAACAGGGCCTGCAAGTGTTTTGCACAAGAACAGGGCCTGCAAGTGTTTTGCACAAGAAAAGGGTCTGAAAGTGTTTTGCACAAGAACAGGGCTTGCAAGTGTTTTGCAGAAGAACAGGGTCTGCAAGTGTTTTTCACAAGAAAAATGGCGGCAAGTGTTTAGCACAACAGGGTTGGAGAGTGTTTTGCAAAAGAACAGGGCCTGCACGTGTTTTGCATAAGAACAATGCCTGCAAGTGTTTTGCACAAAAACAGCGTCTGAAAGTGTATTGCACAAGAAAAGGGCCTGAAAGTGTATTGCACAAGAACAGGGTCTAAAAGTGTTTTGCACAACAAGAGGGTTGGGGAGTGTTTTGCACAAGAACAGGGCCTGCAAGTGTTTTGCACAACAGGGTTGGAGAGTGTTTTGCACAAGAACAGGACATGCAAGTGTTTTGCACAAGAACAGGGCCTGCAAGTGTTTTGCACAAGAAAAGGGCCTGAAAGTGTATTGCACAAGAACAGGGTCTAAAAGTGTTTTGCACAACAAGAGGGTTGGGGAGTGTTTTGCAAAAGAACAGGGCCTGCAAGTGTTTTCCAGAGGAACAGGACCTGCAAATCTTTTGCACCAGAACATGACACTAAAACAAAACACTAAAAGTGTTTTGCACAACAAGAGGGTTGGGGAGTGTTTTGCAAAAGAACAGGGCCTGCAAGTGTTTTGCACAAGAACAGGGCCTGCAAGTGTTTTGCACAACAGGGTTGGAGAGTGTTTTGCACAAGAACAGGACATGCAAGTGTTTTGCACAAGAACAGGGCCTGCAAGTGTTTTGCACAAGAACAGTGCCTGCAAGTGTTTTGCACAAGAAAAGGGCCTGAAAGTGTATTGCACAAGAACAGGGTCTAAAAGTGTTTTGCACAACAAGAGGGTTGGGGAGTGTTTTGCACAAGAACAGGGCCTGCAAGTGTTTTGCACAACAGGGTTGGAGAGTGTTTTGCACAAGAACAGGACATGCAAGTGTTTTGCACAAGAACAGGGCCTGCAAGTGTCTTGCACAAGAACAGGGCCTGCAAGTGTTTTGCACAAGAAAAGGGTCTGAAAGTGTTTTGCACAAGAACAGGGCCTGCAAGTGTTTTGCAGAAGAACAGGGTCTGCAAGTGTTTTTCACAAGAAAAATGGCGGCAAGTGTTTAGCACAACAGGGTTGGAGAGTGTTTTGCAAAAGAACAGGGCCTGCACGTGTTTTGCATAAGAACAATGCCTGCAAGTGTTTTGCACAAAAACAGCGTCTGAAAGTGTATTGCACAAGAAAAGGGCCTGAAAGTGTATTGCAGAAGAAAAGGCCCTGAAAGTGTTTTGCACAACAATAGGGCCTGTAAGTGTTTTCCAGAGGAACAGTGCCTGCAACTGTTTTACACAAGAACAGGGCCTGAAAGTGTTGTGCACAAGAACAGGGCCTGAAAGTGTTTTGCACAAGAACAGGGCCTGCAAATGTTTTAAACAAGAACAGTGCCTGCAAATCATTGCACAAGAATAGGGTCTGTACATGTATTGCCCAAGAACAGGGGGGAAGGGTTGGGGGGGAGAAAATGTTTGTATTTCCTATAAAACTTTTCAAAAAAAAAAAAAAGAACAGGACATGCAAGTGTTTTGCACAAGAACAGGGCCTACAAGTGTTTTGCACAAGAACAGGGCCTGTATGTGTTTTCCAGAGGAACAGTGCCTGCAAGTGTTTTGCACAAGAACAGGGTCTAAAAGTGTTTTGCACAACAAGAGGGTTGGGGAGTGTTTTGCACAAGAACAGGGCCTGCAAAGTGTTTTGCACAACAGGGTTGGATAGTGTTTTGCACAAGAATAGAGCCTGCAAGTGTTTTTCACAACAACAGGGTTGGAGAGTGTTTTGCACAAGAACAGGACATGCAAGTGTTTTTCACAAGAAAAATGGCGGCAAGTGTTTAGCACAACAGGGTTGGAGAGTGTTTTGCAAAAGAACAGGGCCTGCACGTGTTTTGCATAAGAACAATGCCTGCAAGTGTTTTGCACAAAAACAGCGTCTGAAAGTGTATTGCACAAGAAAAGGGCCTGAAAGTGTATTGCACAAGAACAGGGTCTAAAAGTGTTTTGCACAACAAGAGGGTTGGGGAGTGTTTTGCAAAAGAACAGGGCCTGAAAGTGTTGTGCACAAGAACAGGGCCTGAAAGTGTTTTGCACAAGAACAGGGCCTGCAAATGTTTTAAACAAGAACAGTGCCTGCAAATCATTGCACAAGAATAGGGTCTGTACATGTATTGCCCAAGAACAGGGGGGAAGGGTTGGGGGGGAGAAAATGTTTGTATTTCCTATAAAACTTTTCAAAAAAAAAAAAAAGAACAGGACATGCAAGTGTTTTGCACAAGAACAGGGCCTACAAGTGTTTTGCACAAGAACAGGGCCTGTATGTGTTTTCCAGAGGAACAGTGCCTGCAAGTGTTTTGCACAAGAACAGGGTCTAAAAGTGTTTTGCACAACAAGAGGGTTGGGGAGTGTTTTGCACAAGAACAGGGCCTGCAAAGTGTTTTGCACAACAGGGTTGGATAGTGTTTTGCACAAGAATAGAGCCTGCAAGTGTTTTTCACAACAACAGGGCCTGTCCATGTATTGCACAACAACAGGGCCTGCAAGTGTTTTGAACAAGAACAGGGTCTAAAAGTGTTTTGCACAACAAGAGGGTTGGGGAGTGTTTTGCAAAAGAACAGGGCCTGCAAGTGTTTTCCAGAGGAACAGGACCTGCAAATCTTTTGCACCAGAACATGACCTGAAAGTGTTTTACAGGGCCTGTAAATGGTTTGCACCAGAACATGACCTGCAAGTGTTTTGAAAAAGAACAGTGCCTGCAAATCTTTACACAAGAACAGTGCCTGCACATGTTTTGCAGCAGAACAGGGTCTGAGAATGTTTTGCACAAGATCAGGGCCTGAAAGTGTTTTGCCCAAGAACAGGGCCGCCAAATGTTTTAAACAAGAACAGTGCCTGCAAATCATTGCACAAGAATAGGGTCTGTACATGTATTGCCCAACAACAGGGGGGAAGGGTGGGGGGGAGAAAATGTTTGTATTTCCTATAAAACTTTTTAAAAAAGAAAAAGAACAGGACATGCAAGTGTTTTGCACAAGAACAGGGCCTGTATGTGTTTTCCAGAGGAACAGTGCCTGCAAGTGTTTTGCACAAGAACAGGGTCTGAAAGTGTTTTGCACAACAAGAGGGTTGGGGAGTGTTTTGCACAAGAACAGGGCCTGCAAGTGTTTTGCACAACAGGGTTGGAGAGTGTTTTGCACAAGAACAGGACATGCAAGTGTTTTGCACAAGAACAGTGCCTGCAACTGTTTTACACAAGAACAGGGCCTGAAAGTGTTTTGCCCAAGAACAGGGCCTGCAAATGTTTTAAACAAGAACAGTGCCTGCAAATCATTGCACAAGAATAGGGTCTGTACATGTATTGCCCAAGAACAGGGGGGAAGGGTGGGGGGGAGAAAATGTTTGTATTTCCTATAAAACTTTTCCAAAAAAAAAAAGAACAGGACATACAAGTGTTTTGCACAAGAACAGCGTCTGAAAGTGTACTGCAAAAGAACAGGGCGTGCAAGTGTCTTGCACAATAACAGGGCCTACAAGTGTTCTGCACAACAACAGGGCCTGTAAGTGTTTTCCAGAGGAACAGTGCCTGCAAGTGTTTTGCACGAGAACACGGCCTGCAAGTTTTTTGAACAAGAACAGAACCTGCAAGTGTATTGCACAAGTAAAGGGTATCCAAGTGTTTTGTGCAAGAACAGTGCCTTCAAGTGTTTTGTACAACAGGGTTGGAGAGTGTTTTGCACAAGAATAGAGCCTGCAAGTGTTTTTCACAACAACAGGGCCTGTCTATGTATTGCACAAGAACAGGGCCTGCAAGTGTTTTGCACAAGAACAGGGCCTGCAAGTCTTTTGCAGAAGAACAGGGCCTGCAAGTGTTTTGCACAAGAAAAATGGCGGCAAGTGTTTAGCACAACAGGGTTGGAGAGTGTTTTGCAAAAGAACAGGGCCTGCACATGTTTTGCATAAGAACAATGCCTGCAAGTGTTTTGCACAAAAACAGCGTCTGAAAGTGTATTGCAGAAGAAAAGGGCCTGAAAGTGTTTTGCACAACAGGGCCTGTAAGTGTTTTCCAGAGGAACAGTGCCTGCAACTGTTTTACACAAGAACAGTGCCTGCAAATCATTGCACAAGAATAGGGTCTGTACATGTATTGCCCAAGAACAGGGGGGAAGGGTGGGGGGGGAGAAAATGTTTGTATTTCCTATAAAACTTTTCAAAAAAAAAAAAGAACAGGACATACAAGTGTTTTGCACAAAAACAGGGCCTGCAAGTGTTTTGCACAAGAAAAGGGTCTGACAGTGTTTTGCACAAGAACAGGGCCTGCAAGTGTTTTGCAGAAGAACAGGGCCTACAAGTGTTTTGCACCAGAACAGGGCCTACAAGTGTTTTGAACAAGAACAGGGTCTAAAAGTGTTTTGCACAACAAGAGGGTTGGGGAGTGTTTTGCACAAGAACAGGGCCTGCAAGTGTTTTGCACAACAGGGTTGGATAGTGTTTTGCACAAGAATAGAGCCTGCAAGTGTTTTTCACAACAACAGGGCCTGTCCATGTATTGCACAACAACAGGGCCTGCAAGTGTTTTGCACAAGAACAGGGCCTGCAAGTGTTTTGCACCAGAACAAGGCCTACAAGTGTTCTGCACAACAACAGGGCCTGTAAGTGTTTTCCAGAGGAACAGTGCCTGCAAGTGTTTTGCACGAGAACACGGCCTGCAAGTTTTTTGAACAAGAACAGAACCTGCAAGTGTATTGCACAAGTAAAGGGTATCCAAGTGTTTTGTGCAAGAACAGTGCCTTCAAGTGTTTTGCACAACAGGGTTGGAGAGTGTTTTGCACAAGAATAGAGCCTGCAAGTGTTTTTCACAACAACAGGGCCTGTCCATGTATTGCACAAGAACAGGGCCTGCAAGTGTTTTGCACAAGAACAGGGCCTGCAAGTGTTTTTCACAAGAAAAATGGCGGCAAGTGTTTAGCACAACAGGGTTGGAGAGTGTTTTGCAAAAGAACAGGGCCTGCACGTGTTTTGCATAAGAACAATGCCTGCAAGTGTTTTGCACAAAAACAGCGTCTGAAAGTGTATTGCACAAGAAAAGGGCCTGAAAGTGTATTGCAGAAGAAAAGGCCCTGAAAGTGTTTTGCACAACAGGGCCTGTAAGTGTTTTCCAGAGGAACAGTGCCTGCAACTGTTTTACACAAGAACAGGGCCTGAAAGTGTTTTGCCCAAGAACAGGGCCTGCAAATGTTTTAAACAAGAACAGTGCCTGCAAATCATTGCACAAGAATAGGGTCTGTACATGTATTGCCCAAGAACAGGGGGGAAGGGTGGGGGGGAGAAAATGTTTGTATTTCCTATAAAACTTTTCCAAAAAAAAAAAGAACAGGACATACAAGTGTTTTGCACAAGAACAGGGCCTGCAAGTGTTTTGCAGAAGAACAGGGCCTACAAGTGTTTTGCACCAGAACAGGGCCTACAAGTGTTTTGAACAAGAACAGGGTCTAAAAGTGTTTTGCACAACAAGAAGGTTAGGGAGTGTTTTGCACAAGAACAGGGCCTGCAAGTGTTTTGCACAACAGGGTTGGAGAGTGTTTTGCACAAGAACAGGACATGCAAGTGTTTTGCACAAGAACAGGGCCTGCAAGTGTTTTGCACAAGAACAGGGCCTGCAAGTGTTTTGCACAAGAAAAGGGCCTGCAAGTGTTTTGCACGAGAACACGGCCTGCAAGTTTTTTGAACAAGAACAGAACCTGCAAGTGTATTGCACAAGTATAGGGTATCCAAGTGTTTTGTGCAAGAACAGTGCCTTCAAGTGTTTTTCACAACAACAGGGTTGGAGAGTGTTTTGCACAAGAACAGGACATGCAAGTGTTTTGCACAAGAACAGAACCTGCAAGTGTTTTGAACAAGAACAGCGTCTGAAAGTGTACTGCAAAAGAACAGGGCCTGCAAGTGTTTTGCACAAGAACAGGGCCTACAAGTGTTCTGCACAACAACAGGGCCTGTAAGTGTTTTCCAGAGGAACAGTGCCTGCAAGTGTTTTGCACAAGAACAGGGCCTGCAAGTGTTTTGCACGAGAACACGGCCTGCAAGTTTTTTGAACAAGAACAGAACCTGCAAGTGTATTGCACAAGTAAAGGGTATCCAAGTGTTTTGTGCAAGAACAGTGCCTTCAAGTGTTTTGCAGAACAGGGTTGGAGAGTGTTTTGCACAAGAATAGAGCCTGCAAGTGTTTTTCACAACAACAGGGCCTGTCTATGTATTGCACAAGAACAGGGCCTGCAAGTGTTTTGCACAAGAACAGGGCCTGCAATTGTTTTGCACAAGAACAGGGCCTGCAAGTGTTTTGCACAAGAAAAATGGCGGCAAGTGTTTAGCACAACAGGGTTGGAGAGTGTTTTGCAAAAGAACAGGGCCTGCACATGTTTTGCATAAGAACAATGCCTGCAAGTGTTTTGCACAAAAACAGCGTCTGAAAGTGTATTGCAGAAGAAAAGGGCCTGAAAGTGTTTTGCACAACAGGGCCTGTAAGTGTTTTCCAGAGGAACAGTGCCTGCAACTGTTTTACACAAGAACAGTGCCTGCAAATCATTGCACAAGAATAGGGTCTGTACATGTATTGCCCAAGAACAGGGGGGAAGGGTGGGGGGGAGAAAATGTTTGTATTTCCTATAAAACTTTTCAAAAAAAAAAAAAGAACAGGACATACAAGTGTTTTGCACAAGAACAGGGCCTGCAAGTGTTTTGCACAAGAAAAGGGTCTGACAGTGTTTTGCACAAGAACAGGGCCTGCAAGTGTTTTGCAGAAGAACAGGGCCTACAAGTGTTTTGCACCAGAACAGGGCCTACAAGTGTTTTGAACAAGAACAGGGTCTAAAAGTGTTTTGCACAACAAGAGGGTTGGGGAGTGTTTTGCACAAGAACAGGGCCTGCAAGTGTTTTGCACAACAGGGTTGGATAGTGTTTTGCACAAGAATAGAGCCTGCAAGTGTTTTTCACAACAACAGGGCCTGTCCATGTATTGCACAACAACAGGGCCTGCAAGTGTTTTGCACAAGAACAGGGCCTGCAAGTGTTTTGCACCAGAACAAGGCCTACAAGTGTTCTGCACAACAACAGGGCCTGTAAGTGTTTTCCAGAGGAACAGTGCCTGCAAGTGTTTTGCACGAGAACACGGCCTGCAAGTTTTTTGAACAAGAACAGAACCTGCAAGTGTATTGCACAAGTAAAGGGTATCCAAGTGTTTTGTGCAAGAACAGTGCCTTCAAGTGTTTTGCACAACAGGGTTGGAGAGTGTTTTGCACAAGAATAGAGCCTGCAAGTGTTTTGCACAACAACAGGGCCTGTCCATGTATTGCACAAGAACAGGGCCTGCAAGTGTTTTGCACAAGAACAGGGCCTGCAAGTGTTTTTCACAAGAAAAATGGCGGCAAGTGTTTAGCACAACAGGGTTGGAGAGTGTTTTGCAAAAGAACAGGGCCTGCACGTGTTTTGCATAAGAACAATGCCTGCAAGTGTTTTGCACAAAAACAGCGTCTGAAAGTGTATTGCACAAGAAAAGGGCCTGAAAGTGTATTGCAGAAGAAAAGGCCCTGAAAGTGTTTTGCACAACAGGGCCTGTAAGTGTTTTCCAGAGGAACAGTGCCTGCAACTGTTTTACACAAGAACAGGGCCTGAAAGTGTTTTGCCCAAGAACAGGGCCTGCAAATGTTTTAAACAAGAACAGTGCCTGCAAATCATTGCACAAGAATAGGGTCTGTACATGTATTGCCCAAGAACAGGGGGGAAGGGTGGGGGGGAGAAAATGTTTGTATTTCCTATAAAACTTTTCCAAAAAAAAAAAGAACAGGACATACAAGTGTTTTGCACAAGAACAGGGCCTGCAAGTGTTTTGCAGAACAGGGCCTACAAGTGTTTTGCACCAGAACAGGGCCTACAAGTGTTTTGAACAAGAACAGGGTCTAAAAGTGTTTTGCACAACAAGAGGGTTAGGGAGTGTTTTGCACAAGAACAGGGCCTGGAAGTGTTTTGCACAAGAACAGGACCTGCAAGTGTTTTGCACAACAACAGGGCCTGCCAGTGTTTTACACAAGAACAGTGCCTGCCAGTGTTTTGCACAAGAACAGAGCCTGCAAGTGTTTTGCACAAAAACAGGTCCTACAAGTGTTTTGCACAAGAACAGGGCCTGCAAATGTTTTCCAGAGGAACAGTGCCTGCAAGTGTTTTGAACAAGAACAGGACCTGCAATTGTTTTGCACAAGAACAGGGCCTGCAAGTGTTTTGCACAAGAACAGAGCTTGCAACTATTTTGGACAACAACAAGGCCTGCCAGTGTTTTCAAGAGGAACAGGGACTGCGAGTGTTTTGCCCATGAAAAATGGCTGCAAGTGTTTTGCACAAGAACAGGACCTGCAAGTGTTTTGAACAAGAACAGAGCTTGCAACTATTTTGAACAACAACAAGGCCTGCCAGTGTTTTCAAGAGGAACAGGGACTGCGAGTGTTTTGCACATGAAAAATGGCTGCAAGTGTTTTGCACAAGAACAGAGCCTGCAAGTGTTTTGCACAAGAACAGGACCTGCAAGTGTTTTGCACAACAAAAAGGCCTGCCACTGTTTTCAAGTGGAACAGGTACTGTGAGTGTTTTGCACAAGAAAAATGGCTGCAAGTGTTTAGCACAAGAACAGAGCCTGCAAGTGTTTTGCACAACAAAAAGGCCTGCCACTGTTTTCAAGTGGAACAGGTACTGTGAGTGTTTTGCACAAGAAAAATGGCTGCAAGTGTTTAGCACAAGAACAGAGCCTGCAAGTGTTTTGAACAAAAACAGAGCTTGCAACTATTTTGCACAAGAGCAGGGTCTGAAAGTGTATTGCACAAAAACAGGTCCTACAAGTGTTTTGCACAAGAACAGGGCCTGCAAATGTTTTCCAGAGGAACAGTGCCTGCAAGTGTTTTGAACAAGAACAGGGCCTGCAAGTGTTTTGCACAAGAACAGGGTCTGAAAGTGTATTGTACAAGAACAGGGCTTGCAAGTGTTTTGCACAAGAACAGGGCTTGCAAATGTTTTGCACAACAAAAAGGCCTGCCACTGTTTTCAAGTGGAACAGGTACTGTGAGTGTTTTGCACAAGAAAAATGGCTGCAAGTGTTTAGCACAAGAACAGAGCCTGCAAGTGTTTTGAACAAAAACAGAGCTTGCAACTATTTTGCACAAGAACAGGGTCTGAAAGTGTATTGCACAAAAACAGGTCCTACAAGTGTTTTGCACAAGAACAGGGCCTGCAAATGTTTTCCAGAGGAACAGTGCCTGCAAGTGTTTTGAACAAGAACAGGGCCTGCAAGTGTTTTGCACAAGAACAGAACCTGCAAGTGTATTGCACAAGTAAAGGGTATCCAAGTGTTTTGTGCAAGAACAGTGCCTTCAAGTGTTTTGCACAACAGGGTTGGAGAGTGTTTTGCACAAGAATAGAGCCTGCAAGTGTTTTTCACAACAACAGGGCCTGTCCATGTATTGCACAACAACAGGGCCTGCAAGTGTTTTGCACAAGAACAGGGCCTGCAAGTGTTTTGCACCAGAACAAGGCCTACAAGTGTTCTGCACAACAACAGGGCCTGTAAGTGTTTTCCAGAGGAACAGTGCCTCCACGTGTTTTGCACAAGAACACGGCCTGCAAGTTTTTTGAACAAGAACAGAACCTGCAAGTGTATTGCACAAGTAAAGGGTATCCAAGTGTTTTGTGCAAGAACAGTGCCTTCAAGTGTTTTTCACAACAACAGGGTTGGAGAGTGTTTTGCACAAGAACAGGGCCTGCAAGTGTTTTGCACAAGAAAAGGGTCTCAAAGTGTTTTGCACAAGAACAGGGCCTGCAAGTGTTTTACAGAAGAACAGGGCCTGCAAGTGTTTTGCACAAGAAAAATGGCGGCAAGTGTTTAGCACAACAGGGTTGGAGAGTGTTTTGCAAAAGAACAGGGCCTGCACGTGTTTTGCATAAGAACAATGCCTGCAAGTGTTTTGCACAAAAACAGCGTCTGAAAGTGTATTGCACAAGAAAAGGGCCTGAAAGTGTATTGCAGAAGAAAAGGCCCTGAAAGTGTTTTGCACAACAGGGCCTGTAAGTGTTTTCCAGAGGAACAGTGCCTGCAACTGTTTTACACAAGAACAGGGCCTGCAAGTGTTTTGCACAAGAACAGGGCCTGCAAGTGTTTTGCAGAAGAACAGGGCCTACAAGTGTTTTGCACCAGAACAGGGCCTACAAGTGTTTTGAACAAGAACAGGGTCTAAAAGTGTTTTGCACAACAAGAGGGTTGGGGAGTGTTTTGCACAAGAACAGGGCCTGCAAAGTGTTTTGCACAACAGGGTTGGATAGTGT
Organism: Pantherophis vulpinus; assembly: GCA_037215915.1. NCBI lineage: Eukaryota > Metazoa > Chordata > Lepidosauria > Squamata > Colubridae > Pantherophis > Pantherophis vulpinus. The sequence goes on along the minus strand of JAXLNS010000044.1, from coordinate 1,358,922 downwards.
TTTGCACAAGAATAGAGCCTGCAAGTGTTTTTCACAACAACAGGGTTGGAGAGTGTTTTGCACAAGAACAGGACATGCAAGTGTTTTTCACAAGAAAAATGGCGGCAAGTGTTTAGCACAACAGGGTTGGAGAGTGTTTTGCAAAAGAACAGGGCCTGCAAGTGTTTTGCACAAAAACAGCGTCTGAAAGTGTATTGTACAAGAAAAGGGCCTGAAAGTGTATTGCAGAAGAAAAGGCCCTGAAAGTGTTTTGCACAACAACAGGGCCTGTAAGTGTTTTCCAGAGGAACAGTGCCTGCAAGTGTTTTGCACAAGAACAGGGTCTAAAAGTGTTTTGCACAACAAGAGGGTTGGGGAGTGTTTTGCAAAAGAACAGGGCCTGCAAGTGTTTTGCACAAGACCAGAGCCTGCAAATCTTTTGCACCAGAACATAACCTGAAAGTGTTTTACAGGGCCTGTAAATGGTTTGCACCAGAACATGACCTGCAAGTGTTTTGAAAAAGAACAGTGCCTGCAAATCTTTACACAAGAACAGTGCCTGCACATGTTTTGCAGCAGAACAGGGTCTGAGAATGTTTTGCACAAGATCAGGGCCTGAAAGTGATTTGCCCAAGAACAGGGCCTCCAAATGTTTTAAACAAGAACAGTGCCTGCAAATCATTGCACAAGAATAGGGTCTGTACATGTATTGCCCAACAACAGGGGGGAAGGGTGGGGGGGAGAAAATGTTTGTATTTCCTATAAAACTTTTAAAAAAAGAAAAAGAACAGGACATGCAAGTGTTTTGCACAAGAACAGGGCCTGCAAGTGTTTTGCACAAGAAAAGGGTCTGACAGTGTTTTGCACAAGAACAGGGCCTGCAAGTGTTTTGCAGAAGAACAGGGCCTACAAGTGTTTTGCACCAGAACAGGGCCTACAAGTGTTTTGAACAAGAACAGGGTCTAAAAGTGTTTTGCACAACAAGAGGGTTGGGGAGTGTTTTGCACAACAACAGGGCCTGCAAGTGTTTTGCACAACAGGGTTGGAGAGTGTTTTGCACAAGAATAGAGCCTGCAAGTGTTTTTCACAACAACAGGGCCTGTCCATGTATTGCACAACAACAGGGCCTGCAAGTGTTTTGCACAAGAACAGGGCCTGCAAGTGTTTTGCACCAGAACAAGGCCTACAAGTGTTCTGCACAACAACAGGGCCTGTAAGTGTTTTCCAGAGGAACAGTGCCTGCACGTGTTTTGCACGAGAACACGGCCTGCAAGTTTTTTCAACAAGAACAGAACCTGCAAGTGTATTGCACAAGCAAAGGGTATCCAAGTGTTTTGTGCAAGAACAGTGCCTTCAAGTGTTTTTCACAACAACAGGGTTGGGGAGTGTTTTGCACAAGAACAGGGCCTGCAAGTGTTTTGCACAAGAAAAGGGTCTGAAAGTGTTTTGCACAAGAACAGGGCCTGCAAGTGCTTTGCAGAAGAACAGGGTCTGCAAGTGTTTTTCACAAGAAAAATGGCGGCAAGTGTTTAGCACAACAGGGTTGGAGAGTGTTTTGCACAAAAACAGCGTCTGAAAGTGTATTGCACAAGAAAAGGGCCTGAAAGTGTATTGCAGAAGAAAAGGCCCTGAAAGTGTTTTGCACAACAACAGGGCCTGTAAGTGTTTTCCAGAGGAACAGTGCCTGCAACTGTTTTACACAAGAACAGGGCCTGAAAGTGTTGTGCACAAGAACAGGGCCTGAAAGTGTTTTGCACAAGAACAGGGCCTGCAAATGTTTTAAACAAGAACAGTGCCTGCAAATCATTGCACAAGAATAGGGTCTGTACATGTATTGCCCAAGAACAGGGGGGAAGGGTTGGGGGGGAGAAAATGTTTGTATTTCCTATAAAACTTTTCAAAAAAAAAAAAAAAAGAACAGGACATGCAAGTGTTTTGCACAAGAACAGGGCCTACAAGTGTTTTGCACAACAAGAGGGTTGGGGAGTGTTTTGCACAAGAACAGGGCCTGCAAAGTGTTTTGCACAACAGGGTTGGATAGTGTTTTGCACAAGAATAGAGCCTGCAAGTGTTTTGCACAACAGGGTTGGATAGTGTTTTGCACAAGAATAGAGCCTGCAAGTGTTTTTCACAACAACAGGGTTGGAGAGTGTTTTGCACAAGAACAGGACATTCAAGTGTTTTTCACAAGAAAAATGGCGGCAAGTGTTTAGCACAACAGGGTTGGAGAGTGTTTTGCAAAAGAACAGGGCCTGCAAGTGTTTTGCACAAAAACAGCGTCTGAAAGTGTATTGTACAAGAAAAGGGCCTGAAAGTGTATTGCAGAAGAAAAGGCCCTGAAAGTGTTTTGCACAACAACAGGGCCTGTAAGTGTTTTCCAGAGGAACAGTGCCTGCAGGTGTTTTGCACAAGAACAGGGTCTAAAAGTGTTTTGCACAACAAGAGGGTTGGGGAGTGTTTTGCAAAAGAACAGGGCCTGCAAGTGTTTTCCAGAGGAACAGGACCTGCAAATCTTTTGCACCAGAACATGACCTGCAAGTGTTTTGAAAAAGAACAGTGCCTGCAAATCTTTACACAAGAACAGTGCCTGCACATGTTTTGCAGCAGAACAGGGTCTGAGAATGTTTTGCACAAGATCAGGGCCTGAAAGTGTTTTGCCCAAGAACAGGGCCGCCAAATGTTTTAAGCAAGAACAGTGCCTGCAAATCATTGCACAAGAATAGGGTCTGTACATGTATTGCCCAACAACACGGGGGAAGGGTGGGGGGGAGAAAACGTTTGTATTTCCTATAAAACTTTTCAAAAAAAAAAAAGAACAGGGTCTGCAAGTGTTTTGCACAAGAACAGGGCCTGCAAATGTTTTCCAGAGGAACAGTGCCTGCAAGTGTTTTGAACAAGAACAGGACCTGCAAGTGTTTTGCACAAGAACAGGGCCTGCAAGTGTTTTGCACAAGAACAGAGCTTGCAACTATTTTGAACAACAAAAAGGCCTGCCAGTGTTTTACACAAGAACAGTGCCTGCCAGTGTTTTGTACAAGAACAGGACCTGCAAGTGTTTTGCACAAGAACAGGGCTTGCCAGTGTTTTACACAAGAACAGTGCCTGCCAGTGTTTTGTACAAGAACAGGACCTGCAAGTGTTTTGCACAAGAACAGGGCCTGCAAGTGTATTGCACAAGAACAGGGCTTGCAAGTGTTTTGCACAACAACAAGGCCTGCAAGTGTTTTGAACAAAAAGAGAGCCTGCAAGTGTTTTGAACAACAACAAGGCCTGCCAGTGTTTTCAAGAGGAACAGGGCCTGCCAGTGTTTTACACAAGAACAGTGCCTGCCAGTGTTTTGTACAAGAACAGAGCTTGCAACTATTTTGGACAACAACAAGGCATGCCAGTGTTTTCAAGAGGAACAGGGACTGCGAGTGTTTTGCACAAGAAAAATGGCTGCCATTGTTTAGCACAAGAACAGAGCCTGCAAGTGTTTTGAACAAGAACAGAGCTTGCAACTATTTTGCACAAGAACAGGGTCTGAAACTGTATTGCACAAAAACAGGTCCTACAAGTGTTTTGCACAAGAACACGGCCTGCAAGTTTTTTGAACAAGAACAGAACCTGCAAGTGTATTGCACAAGTATAGGGTATCCAAGTGTTTTGTGCAAGAACAGTGCCTTCAAGTGTTTTTCACAACAACAGGGTTGGAGAGTGTTTTGCAGAAGAACAGGGCCTGCAAGTGTTTTGCACAAGAAAAGGGTCTCAAAGTGTTTTGCACAAGAACAGGGCCTGCAAGTGTTTTGCACAAGAACAGGACCTGCAAGTGTTTTGCACAAGAACAGGGCCTACAAGTGTTTTGCAAAAGAACAGGGCCTGCAAGTGTTTTCCAGAGGAACAGGACCTGCAAATCTTTTGCACCAGAACATGACCTGCAAGTGTTTTGAAAAAGAACAGTGCCTGCAAATCTTTACACAAGAACAGTGCCTGCACATGTTTTGCAGCAGAACAGGGTCTGAGAATGTTTTGCACAAGATCAGGGCCTGAAAGTGTTTTGCCCAAGAACAGGGCCTCCAAATGTTTTAAACAAGAACAGTGCCTGCAAATCATTGCACAAGAATAGGGTCTGTACATGTATTGCCCAAGAACAGGGGGGAAGGGTGGGGGGGAGAAAATGTTTGTATTTCCTATAAAACTTTTCAAAAAAAAAAAAGAACAGGACATGCAAGTGTTTTGCACAAGAACAGGGCCTGCAAGTGTTTTGCACAAGAAAAGGGTCTGACAGTGTTTTGCAGAAGAACAGGGCCTGCAAGTGTTTTGCACAACAGGGTTGGAGAGTGTTTTGCACAAGAATAGAGCCTGCAAGTGTTTTTCACAACAACAGGGCCTGTCCATGTATTGCACAACAACAGGGCCTGCAAGTGTTTTGCACAAGAACAGGGCCTGCAAGTGTTTTGCACCAGAACAAGGCCTACAAGTGTTCTGCACAACAACAGGGCCTGTAAGTGTTTTCCAGAGGAACAATGCTTGCGAATGTTTTGCACGAGAACACGGCCTGCAAGTTTTTTGAACAAGAACAGAACCTGCAAGTGTATTGCACAAGTAAAGGGTATCCAAGTGTTTTGTGCAAGAACAGTGCCTTCAAGTGTTTTTCACAACAACAGGGTTGGAGAGTGTTTTGCACAAGAACAGGACATGCAAGTGTTTTGCACAAGAACAGAACCTGCAAGTGTTTTGAACAAGAACAGCGTCTGAAAGTGTACTGCAAAAGAACAGGGCCTGCAAGTGTTTTGCACAAGAACAGGGCCTACAAGTGTTCTGCACAACAACAGGGCCTGTAAGTGTTTTCCAGAGGAACAGTGCCTGCAAGTGTTTTGCACGAGAACACGGCCTGCAAGTTTTTTGAACAAGAACAGAACCTGCAAGTGCATTGCACAAGTAAAGGGTATCCAAGTGTTTTGTGCAAGAACAGTGCCTTCAAGTGTTTTTCACAACAACAGGGTTGGAGAGTGTTTTGCACAAGAACAGGACATGCAAGTGTTTTGCACAAGAACAGAACCTGCAAGTGTTTTGAACAAGAACAGCGTCTGAAAGTGTACTGCAAAAGAACAGGGCCTGCAAGTGTTTTGCACAAGAACAGGGCCTACAAGTGTTCTGCACAACAACAGGGCCTGTAAGTGTTTTCCAGAGGAACAGTGCCTGCAAGTGTTTTGCACGAGAACACGGCCTGCAAGTTTTTTGAACAAGAACAGAACCTGCAAGTGCATTGCACAAGTAAAGGGTATCCAAGTGTTTTGTGCAAGAACAGTGCCTTCAAGTGTTTTGCACAACAGGGTTGGAGAGTGTTTTGCACAAGAATAGAGCCTGCAAGTGTTTTTCACAACAACAGGGCCTGTCCATGTATTGCACAAGAACAGGGCCTGCAAGTGTTTTGCACAAGAACAGGGCCTGCAAGTGTTTTGCACCAGAACAAGGCCTACAAGTGTTCTGCCCAACAACAGGGCCTGTAAGTGTTTTCCAGAGGAACAGTGCCTGCAAGTGTTTTGCACGAGAACACGGCCTGCAAGTTTTTTGAACAAGAACAGAACCTGCAAGTGTATTGCACAAGTAAAGGGTATCCAAGTGTTTTGTGCAAGAACAGTGCCTTCAAGTGTTTTTCACAACAACAGGGTTGGAGAGTGTTTTGCACAAGAACAGGACATGCAAGTGTTTTGCAAAAGAATAGGGCCTGCAAGTGTTTTGCACAAGAACAGGGCCTGCAAGTGTTTTGCACAAGAACAGGGCCTGCATATGTTTTGCACAAGAACAGGGTATCCAAGTGTTTTGTGCAAGAACAGTGCCTTCAAGTGTTTTTTCCAACAACAGGGTTGGAGAGTGTTTTGCAGAAGAACAGGGCCTGCAAGTGTTTTGCACAAGAAAAGGGTCTCAAAGTGTTTTGCACAAGAACAGGGCCTGCAAGTGTTTTTCACAAGAAAAATGGCGGCAAGTGTTTAGCACAACAGGGTTGGAGAGTGTTTTGCAAAAGAACAGGGCCTGCACGTGTTTTGCATAAGAACAATGCCTGCAAGTGTTTTGCACAAAAACAGTGTCTGAAAGTGTATTGCACAAGAAAAGGGCCTGAAAGTGTATTGCAGAAGAAAAGGCCCTGAAAGTGTTTTGCACAACAGGGCCTGTAAGTGTTTTCCAGAGGAACAGTGCCTGCAACTGTTTTACACAAGAACAGGGCCTGAAAGTGTTTTGCCCAAGAACAGGGCCTGCAAATGTTTTAAACAAGAACAGTGCCTGCAAATCATTGCACAAGAATAGGGTCTGTACATGTATTGCCCAAGAACAGGGGGGAAGGGTGGGGGGGAGAAAATGTTTGTATTTCCTATAAAACTTTTCCAAAAAAAAAAAGAACAGGACATACAAGTGTTTTGCACAAGAACAGGGCCTGCAAGTGTTTTGCAGAAGAACAGGGCCTACAAGTGTTTTGCACCAGAACAGGGCCTACAAGTGTTTTGAACAAGAACAGGGTCTAAAAGTGTTTTGCACAACAAGAGGGTTGGGGAGTGTTTTGCACAAGAACAGGGCCTGCAAGTGTTTTGCACAACAGGGTTGGAGAGTGTTTTGCACAAGAACAGGACATGCAAGTGTTTTGCACAAGAACAGGGCCTGCAAGTGTTTTGCACAAGAACAGGGCCTGCAAGTGTTTTGCACAAGAAAAGGGTCTGAAAGTGTTTTGCACAAGAACAGGGCTTGCAAGTGTTTTGCAGAAGAACAGGGTCTGCAAGTGTTTTTCACAAGAACAGGGCCTGTAAGTGTTTTCCAGAGGAACAGTGCCTGCAAGTGTTTTGAACAAGAACAGAACCTGCAAGTGTATTGCACAAGTATAGGGTATCCAAGTGTTTTGTGCAAGAACAGTGCCTTCAAGTGTTTTTCACAACAACAGGGTTGGAGAGTGTGTTGCACAAGAGCAGGACCTGCAAGTGTTTTGCACAAGAACAGGGCCTACAAGTGTTTTGCAAAAGAACAGGGCCTGCAAGTGTTTTCCAGAGGAACAGGACCTGCAAATCTTTTGCACCAGAACATGACCTGCAAGTGTTTTGAAAAAGAACAGTGCCTGCAAATCTTTACACAAGAACAGTGCCTGCACATGTTTTGCAGCAGAACAGGGTCTGAGAATGTTTTGCACAAGAAAAGGGTCTGACAGTGTTTTGCAGAAGAACAGGGCCTGCAAGTGTTTTGCAGAAGAACAGGGCCTACAAGTGTTTTGCACCAGAACAGGGCCTACAAGTGTTTTGAACAAGAACAGGGTCTAAAAGTGTTTTGCACAACAAGAGGGTTGGGGAGTGTTTTGCAAAAGAACAGGGCCTGCAAGTGTTTTCCAGAGGAACAGGACCTGCAAATCTTTTGCACCAGAACATGACCTGAAAGTGTTTTACAGGGCCTGTAAATGGTTTGCACCAGAACATGACCTGCAAGTGTTTTGAAAAAGAACAGTGCCTGCAAATCTTTACACAAGAACAGTGCCTGCACATGTTTTGCAGCAGAACAGGGTCTGAGAATGTTTTGCACAAGATCAGGGCCTGAAAGTGTTTTGCCCAAGAACAGGGCCGCCAAATGTTTTAAACAAGAACAGTGCCTGCAAATCATTGCACAAGAATAGGGTCTGTACATGTATTGCCCAACAACAGGGGGGAAGGGTGGGGGGGAGAAAATGTTTGTATTTCCTATAAAACTTTTTAAAAAAGAAAAAGAACAGGACATGCAAGTGTTTTGCACAAGAACAGGGCCTGTATGTGTTTTCCAGAGGAACAGTGCCTGCAAGTGTTTTGCACAAGAACAGGGTCTGAAAGTGTTTTGCACAACAAGAGGGTTGGGGAGTGTTTTGCACAAGAACAGGGCCTGCAAGTGTTTTGCACAACAGGGTTGGAGAGTGTTTTGCACAAGAACAGGACATGCAAGTGTTTTGCACAAGAACAGTGCCTGCAACTGTTTTACACAAGAACAGGGCCTGAAAGTGTTTTGCCCAAGAACAGGGCCTGCAAATGTTTTAAACAAGAACAGTGCCTGCAAATCATTGCACAAGAATAGGGTCTGTACATGTATTGCCCAAGAACAGGGGGGAAGGGTGGGGGGGAGAAAATGTTTGTATTTCCTATAAAACTTTTCCAAAAAAAAAAAAAGAACAGGACATACAAGTGTTTTGCACAAGAACAGCGTCTGAAAGTGTACTGCAAAAGAACAGGGCCTGCAAGTGTTTTGCACAAGAACAGGGCCTACAAGTGTTCTGCACAACAACAGGGCCTGTAAGTGTTTTCCAGAGGAACAGTGCCTGCAAGTGTTTTGCACGAGAACACGGCCTGCAAGTTTTTTGAACAAGAACAGAACCTGCAAGTGTATTGCACAAGTAAAGGGTATCCAAGTGTTTTGTGCAAGAACAGTGCCTTCAAGTGTTTTGTACAACAGGGTTGGAGAGTGTTTTGCACAAGAATAGAGCCTGCAAGTGTTTTTCACAACAACAGGGCCTGTCTATGTATTGCACAAGAACAGGGCCTGCAAGTGTTTTGCACAAGAACAGGGCCTGCAAGTCTTTTGCAGAAGAACAGGGCCTGCAAGTGTTTTGCACAAGAAAAATGGCGGCAAGTGTTTAGCACAACAGGGTTGGAGAGTGTTTTGCAAAAGAACAGGGCCTGCACATGTTTTGCATAAGAACAATGCCTGCAAGTGTTTTGCACAAAAACAGCGTCTGAAAGTGTATTGCAGAAGAAAAGGGCCTGAAAGTGTTTTGCACAACAGGGCCTGTAAGTGTTTTCCAGAGGAACAGTGCCTGCAACTGTTTTACACAAGAACAGTGCCTGCAAATCATTGCACAAGAATAGGGTCTGTACATGTATTGCCCAAGAACAGGGGGGAAGGGTGGGGGGGGAGAAAATGTTTGTATTTCCTATAAAACTTTTCAAAAAAAAAAAAGAACAGGACATACAAGTGTTTTGCACAAAAACAGGGCCTGCAAGTGTTTTGCACAAGAAAAGGGTCTGACAGTGTTTTGCACAAGAACAGGGCCTGCAAGTGTTTTGCAGAAGAACAGGGCCTACAAGTGTTTTGCACCAGAACAGGGCCTACAAGTGTTTTGCACAAGAACAGGGCCTGCAAGTGTTTTGCACAACAGGGTTGGATAGTGTTTTGCACAAGAATAGAGCCTGCAAGTGTTTTTCACAACAACAGGGCCTGTCCATGTATTGCACAACAACAGGGCCTGCAAGTGTTTTGCACAAGAACAGGGCCTGCAAGTGTTTTGCACCAGAACAAGGCCTACAAGTGTTCTGCACAACAACAGGGCCTGTAAGTGTTTTCCAGAGGAACAGTGCCTGCAAGTGTTTTGCACGAGAACACGGCCTGCAAGTTTTTTGAACAAGAACAGAACCTGCAAGTGTATTGCACAAGTAAAGGGTATCCAAGTGTTTTGTGCAAGAACAGTGCCTTCAAGTGTTTTGCACAACAGGGTTGGAGAGTGTTTTGCACAAGAATAGAGCCTGCAAGTGTTTTTCACAACAACAGGGCCTGTCCATGTATTGCACAAGAACAGGGCCTGCAAGTGTTTTGCACAAGAACAGGGCCTGCAAGTGTTTTTCACAAGAAAAATGGCGGCAAGTGTTTAGCACAACAGGGTTGGAGAGTGTTTTGCAAAAGAACAGGGCCTGCACGTGTTTTGCATAAGAACAATGCCTGCAAGTGTTTTGCACAAAAACAGCGTCTGAAAGTGTATTGCACAAGAAAAGGGCCTGAAAGTGTATTGCAGAAGAAAAGGCCCTGAAAGTGTTTTGCACAACAGGGCCTGTAAGTGTTTTCCAGAGGAACAGTGCCTGCAACTGTTTTACACAAGAACAGGGCCTGAAAGTGTTTTGCCCAAGAACAGGGCCTGCAAATGTTTTAAACAAGAACAGTGCCTGCAAATCATTGCACAAGAATAGGGTCTGTACATGTATTGCCCAAGAACAGGGGGGAAGGGTGGGGGGGAGAAAATGTTTGTATTTCCTATAAAACTTTTCCAAAAAAAAAAAGAACAGGACATACAAGTGTTTTGCACAAGAACAGGGCCTGCAAGTGTTTTGCAGAAGAACAGGGCCTACAAGTGTTTTGCACCAGAACAGGGCCTACAAGTGTTTTGAACAAGAACAGGGTCTAAAAGTGTTTTGCACAACAAGAGGGTTAGGGAGTGTTTTGCACAAGAACAGGGCCTGCAAGTGTTTTGCACAACAGGGTTGGAGAGTGTTTTGCACAAGAATAGAGCCTGCAAGTGTTTTTCACAACAACAGGGCCTGTCCATGTATTGCACAACAACAGGGCCTGCAAGTGTTTTGCACAAGAACAGGGCCTGCAAGTGTTTTGCACGAGAACACGGCCTGCAAGTTTTTTGAACAAGAACAGAACCTGCAAGTGTATTGCACAAGTATAGGGTATCCAAGTGTTTTGTGCAAGAACAGTGCCTTCAAGTGTTTTTCACAACAACAGGGTTGGAGAGTGTTTTGCACAAGAATAGAGCCTGCAAGTGTTTTTCACAACAACAGGGCCTGTCCATGTATTGCACAAGAACAGGGCCTGCAAGTGTTTTGCACAAGAACAGGGCCTGCAAGTGTTTTTCACAAGAAAAATGGCGGCAAGTGTTTAGCACAACAGGGTTGGAGAGTGTTTTGCAAAAGAACAGGGCCTGCACGTGTTTTGCATAAGAACAATGCCTGCAAGTGTTTTGCACAAAAACAGCGTCTGAAAGTGTATTGCACAAGAAAAGGGCCTGAAAGTGTATTGCAGAAGAAAAGGCCCTGAAAGTGTTTTGCACAACAGGGCCTGTAAGTGTTTTCCAGAGGAACAGTGCCTGCAACTGTTTTACACAAGAACAGGGCCTGAAAGTGTTTTGCCCAAGAACAGGGCCTGCAAATGTTTTAAACAAGAACAGTGCCTGCAAATCATTGCACAAGAATAGGGTCTGTACATGTATTGCCCAAGAACAGGGGGGAAGGGTGGGGGGGAGAAAATGTTTGTATTTCCTATAAAACTTTTCCAAAAAAAAAAAGAACAGGACATACAAGTGTTTTGCACAAGAACAGGGCCTGCAAGTGTTTTGCAGAAGAACAGGGCCTACAAGTGTTTTGCACCAGAACAGGGCCTACAAGTGTTTTGAACAAGAACAGGGTCTAAAAGTGTTTTGCACAACAAGAGGGTTAGGGAGTGTTTTGCACAAGAACAGGGCCTGGAAGTGTTTTGCACAAGAACAGGACCTGCAAGTGTTTTGCACAACAACAGGGCCTGCCAGTGTTTTACACAAGAACAGTGCCTGCCAGTGTTTTGCACAAGAACAGTGCCTGCCAGTGTTTTGCACAAGAACAGAGCCTGCAAGTGTTTTGCACAAAAACAGGTCCTACAAGTGTTTTGCACAAGAACAGGGCCTGCAAATGTTTTCCAGAGGAACAGTGCCTGCAAGTGTTTTGAACAAGAACAGGACCTGCAATTGTTTTGCACAAGAACAGGACCTGCAATTGTTTTGCACAAGAACAGGGCCTGCAAGTGTTTTGCACAACAGGGTTGGATAGTGTTTTGCACAAGAATAGAGCCTGCAAGTGTTTTGCACAAGAACAGGGCCTGCAAGTGTTTTTCACAAGAAAAATGGCGGCAAGTGTTTAGCACAACAGGGTTGGAGAGTGTTTTGCAAAAGAACAGGGCCTGCACGTGTTTTGCATAAGAACAATGCCTGCAAGTGTTTTGCACAAAAACAGCGTCTGAAAGTGTATTGCACAAGAAAAGGGCCTGAAAGTGTATTGCAGAAGAAAAGGCCCTGAAAGTGTTTTGCACAACAGGGCCTGTAAGTGTTTTCCAGAGGAACAGTGCCTGCAACTGTTTTACACAAGAACAGGGCCTGAAAGTGTTTTGCCCAAGAACAGGGCCTGCAAATGTTTTAAACAAGAACAGTGCCTGCAAATCATTGCACAAGAATAGGGTCTGTACATGTATTGCCCAAGAACAGGGGGGAAGGGTGGGGGGGAGAAAATGTTTGTATTTCCTATAAAACTTTTCCAAAAAAAAAAAGAACAGGACATACAAGTGTTTTGCACAAGAACAGGGCCTGCAAGTGTTTTGCAGAACAGGGCCTACAAGTGTTTTGCACCAGAACAGGGCCTACAAGTGTTTTGAACAAGAACAGGGTCTAAAAGTGTTTTGCACAACAAGAGGGTTAGGGAGTGTTTTGCACAAGAACAGGGCCTGGAAGTGTTTTGCACAAGAACAGGACCTGCAAGTGTTTTGCACAACAACAGGGCCTGCCAGTGTTTTACACAAGAACAGTGCCTGCCAGTGTTTTGCACAAGAACAGAGCCTGCAAGTGTTTTGCACAAAAACAGGTCCTACAAGTGTTTTGCACAAGAACAGGGCCTGCAAATGTTTTCCAGAGGAACAGTGCCTGCAAGTGTTTTGAACAAGAACAGGACCTGCAATTGTTTTGCACAAGAACAGGGCCTGCAAGTGTTTTGCACAAGAACAGAGCTTGCAACTATTTTGGACAACAACAAGGCCTGCCAGTGTTTTCAAGAGGAACAGGGACTGCGAGTGTTTTGCCCATGAAAAATGGCTGCAAGTGTTTTGCACAAGAACAGGACCTGCAAGTGTTTTGAACAAGAACAGAGCTTGCAACTATTTTGAACAACAACAAGGCCTGCCAGTGTTTTCAAGAGGAACAGGGACTGCGAGTGTTTTGCACATGAAAAATGGCTGCAAGTGTTTTGCACAAGAACAGAGCCTGCAAGTGTTTTGCACAAGAACAGGACCTGCAAGTGTTTTGCACAACAAAAAGGCCTGCCACTGTTTTCAAGTGGAACAGGTACTGTGAGTGTTTTGCACAAGAAAAATGGCTGCAAGTGTTTAGCACAAGAACAGAGCCTGCAAGTGTTTTGCACAACAAAAAGGCCTGCCACTGTTTTCAAGTGGAACAGGTACTGTGAGTGTTTTGCACAAGAAAAATGGCTGCAAGTGTTTAGCACAAGAACAGAGCCTGCAAGTGTTTTGAACAAAAACAGAGCTTGCAACTATTTTGCACAAGAGCAGGGTCTGAAAGTGTATTGCACAAAAACAGGTCCTACAAGTGTTTTGCACAAGAACAGGGCCTGCAAATGTTTTCCAGAGGAACAGTGCCTGCAAGTGTTTTGAACAAGAACAGGGCCTGCAAGTGTTTTGCACAAGAACAGGGTCTGAAAGTGTATTGTACAAGAACAGGGCTTGCAAGTGTTTTGCACAAGAACAGGGCTTGCAAATGTTTTGCACAACAAAAAGGCCTGCCACTGTTTTCAAGTGGAACAGGTACTGTGAGTGTTTTGCACAAGAAAAATGGCTGCAAGTGTTTAGCACAAGAACAGAGCCTGCAAGTGTTTTGAACAAAAACAGAGCTTGCAACTATTTTGCACAAGAACAGGGTCTGAAAGTGTATTGCACAAAAACAGGTCCTACAAGTGTTTTGCACAAGAACAGGGCCTGCAAATGTTTTCCAGAGGAACAGTGCCTGCAAGTGTTTTGAACAAGAACAGGGCCTGCAAGTGTTTTGCACAAGAACAGAACCTGCAAGTGTATTGCACAAGTAAAGGGTATCCAAGTGTTTTGTGCAAGAACAGTGCCTTCAAGTGTTTTGCACAACAGGGTTGGAGAGTGTTTTGCACAAGAATAGAGCCTGCAAGTGTTTTTCACAACAACAGGGCCTGTCCATGTATTGCACAACAACAGGGCCTGCAAGTGTTTTGCACAAGAACAGGGCCTGCAAGTGTTTTGCACCAGAACAAGGCCTACAAGTGTTCTGCACAACAACAGGGCCTGTAAGTGTTTTCCAGAGGAACAGTGCCTCCACGTGTTTTGCACAAGAACACGGCCTGCAAGTTTTTTGAACAAGAACAGAACCTGCAAGTGTATTGCACAAGTAAAGGGTATCCAAGTGTTTTGTGCAAGAACAGTGCCTTCAAGTGTTTTTCACAACAACAGGGTTGGAGAGTGTTTTGCACAAGAACAGGGCCTGCAAGTGTTTTGCACAAGAAAAGGGTCTCAAAGTGTTTTGCACAAGAACAGGGCCTGCAAGTGTTTTGCACAAGAACAGGGCCTGCAAGTGTTTTTCACAAGAAAAATGGCGGCAAGTGTTTAGCACAACAGGGTTGGAGAGTGTTTTGCAAAAGAACAGGGCCTGCACGTGTTTTGCATAAGAACAATGCCTGCAAGTGTTTTGCACAAAAACAGCGTCTGAAAGTGTATTGCACAAGAAAAGGGCCTGAAAGTGTATTGCAGAAGAAAAGGCCCTGAAAGTGTTTTGCACAACAGGGCCTGTAAGTGTTTTCCAGAGGAACAGTGCCTGCAACTGTTTTACACAAGAACAGGGCCTGAAAGTGTTTTGCACAAGAACAGGGCCTGCAAATGTTTTAAACAAGAACAGTGCCTGCAAATCATTGCACAAGAATAGGGTCTGTACATGTATTGCCCAAGAACAGGGGGGAAGGGTTGGGGGGGAGAAAATGTTTGTATTTCCTATAAAACTTTTCAAAAAAAAAAAAAAGAACAGGACATGCAAGTGTTTTGCACAAGAACAGGGCCTACAAGTGTTTTGCACAAGAACAGGGCCTGTATGTGTTTTCCAGAGGAACAGTGCCTGCAAGTGTTTTGCACAAGAACAGGGTCTAAAAGTGTTTTGCACAACAAGAGGGTTGGGGAGTGTTTTGCACAAGAACAGGGCCTGCAAAGTGTTTTGCACAACAGGGTTGGATAGTGTTTTGCACAAGAACAGGACATGCAAGTGTTTTTCACAAGAAAAATGGCGGCAAGTGTTTAGCACAACAGGGCCTGTAAGTGTTTTCCAGAGGAACAGTGCCTGCAAGTGTTTTGCACAAGAACAGGGTCTAAAAGTGTTTTGCACAAGAACAGGACATGCAAGTGTTTTTCACAAGAAAAATGGCGGCAAGTGTTTAGCACAACAGGGTTGGAGAGTGTTTTGCAAAAGAACAGGGCCTGCACGTGTTTTGAAAAAGAACAGTGCCTGCAAATCTTTACACAAGAACAGTGCCTGCACATGTTTTGCAGCAGAACAGGGTCTGAGAATGTTTTGCACAAGATCAGGGCCTGAAAGTGTTTTGCCCAAGAACAGGGCCGCCAAATGTTTTAAACAAGAACAGTGCCTGCAAATCATTGCACAAGAATAGGGTCTGTACATGTATTGCCCAACAACAGGGGGGAAGGGTGGGGGGGAGAAAATGTTTGTATTTCCTATAAAACTTTTTAAAAAAGAAAAAGAACAGGACATGCAAGTGTTTTGCACAAGAACAGGGCCTGTATGTGTTTTCCAGAGGAACAGTGCCTGCAAGTGTTTTGCACAAGAACAGGGTCTGAAAGTGTTTTGCACAACAAGAGGGTTGGGGAGTGTTTTGCACAAGAACAGGGCCTGCAAGTGTTTTGCACAACAGGGTTGGAGAGTGTTTTGCACAAGAACAGGACATGCAAGTGTTTTGCACAAGAACAGTGCCTGCAACTGTTTTACACAAGAACAGGGCCTGAAAGTGTTTTGCCCAAGAACAGGGCCTGCAAATGTTTTAAACAAGAACAGTGCCTGCAAATCATTGCACAAGAATAGGGTCTGTACATGTATTGCCCAAGAACAGGGGGGAAGGGTGGGGGGGAGAAAATGTTTGTATTTCCTATAAAACTTTTCCAAAAAAAAAAAGAACAGGACATACAAGTGTTTTGCACAAGAACAGCGTCTGAAAGTGTACTGCAAAAGAACAGGGCGTGCAAGTGTCTTGCACAAGAACAGGGCCTACAAGTGTTCTGCACAACAACAGGGCCTGTAAGTGTTTTCCAGAGGAACAGTGCCTGCAAGTGTTTTGCACGAGAACACGGCCTGCAAGTTTTTTGAACAAGAACAGAACCTGCAAGTGTATTGCACAAGTAAAGGGTATCCAAGTGTTTTGTGCAAGAACAGTGCCTTCAAGTGTTTTGTACAACAGGGTTGGAGAGTGTTTTGCACAAGAATAGAGCCTGCAAGTGTTTTTCACAACAACAGGGCCTGTCTATGTATTGCACAAGAACAGGGCCTGCAAGTGTTTTGCACAAGAACAGGGCCTGCAAGTCTTTTGCAGAAGAACAGGGCCTGCAAGTGTTTTGCACAAGAAAAATGGCGGCAAGTGTTTAGCACAACAGGGTTGGAGAGTGTTTTGCAAAAGAACAGGGCCTGCACATGTTTTGCATAAGAACAATGCCTGCAAGTGTTTTGCACAAAAACAGCGTCTGAAAGTGTATTGCAGAAGAAAAGGGCCTGAAAGTGTTTTGCACAACAGGGCCTGTAAGTGTTTTCCAGAGGAACAGTGCCTGCAACTGTTTTACACAAGAACAGTGCCTGCAAATCATTGCACAAGAATAGGGTCTGTACATGTATTGCCCAAGAACAGGGGGGAAGGGTGGGGGGGGAGAAAATGTTTGTATTTCCTATAAAACTTTTCAAAAAAAAAAAAGAACAGGACATACAAGTGTTTTGCACAAAAACAGGGCCTGCAAGTGTTTTGCACAAGAAAAGGGTCTGACAGTGTTTTGCACAAGAACAGGGCCTGCAAGTGTTTTGCAGAAGAACAGGGCCTACAAGTGTTTTGCACCAGAACAGGGCCTACAAGTGTTTTGAACAAGAACAGGGTCTAAAAGTGTTTTGCACAACAAGAGGGTTGGGGAGTGTTTTGCACAAGAACAGGGCCTGCAAGTGTTTTGCACAACAGGGTTGGATAGTGTTTTGCACAAGAATAGAGCCTGCAAGTGTTTTTCACAACAACAGGGCCTGTCCATGTATTGCACAACAACAGGGCCTGCAAGTGTTTTGCACAAGAACAGGGCCTGCAAGTGTTTTGCACCAGAACAAGGCCTACAAGTGTTCTGCACAACAACAGGGCCTGTAAGTGTTTTCCAGAGGAACAGTGCCTGCAAGTGTTTTGCACGAGAACACGGCCTGCAAGTTTTTTGAACAAGAACAGAACCTGCAAGTGTATTGCACAAGTAAAGGGTATCCAAGTGTTTTGTGCAAGAACAGTGCCTTCAAGTGTTTTGCACAACAGGGTTGGAGAGTGTTTTGCACAAGAATAGAGCCTGCAAGTGTTTTTCACAACAACAGGGCCTGTCCATGTATTGCACAAGAACAGGGCCTGCAAGTGTTTTGCACAAGAACAGGGCCTGCAAGTGTTTTTCACAAGAAAAATGGCGGCAAGTGTTTAGCACAACAGGGTTGGAGAGTGTTTTGCAAAAGAACAGGGCCTGCACGTGTTTTGCATAAGAACAATGCCTGCAAGTGTTTTGCACAAAAACAGCGTCTGAAAGTGTATTGCACAAGAAAAGGGCCTGAAAGTGTATTGCAGAAGAAAAGGCCCTGAAAGTGTTTTGCACAACAGGGCCTGTAAGTGTTTTCCAGAGGAACAGTGCCTGCAACTGTTTTACACAAGAACAGGGCCTGAAAGTGTTTTGCCCAAGAACAGGGCCTGCAAATGTTTTAAACAAGAACAGTGCCTGCAAATCATTGCACAAGAATAGGGTCTGTACATGTATTGCCCAAGAACAGGGGGGAAGGGTGGGGGGGAGAAAATGTTTGTATTTCCTATAAAACTTTTCCAAAAAAAAAAAGAACAGGACATACAAGTGTTTTGCACAAGAACAGGGCCTGCAAGTGTTTTGCAGAAGAACAGGGCCTACAAGTGTTTTGCACCAGAACAGGGCCTACAAGTGTTTTGAACAAGAACAGGGTCTAAAAGTGTTTTGCACAACAAGAAGGTTAGGGAGTGTTTTGCACAAGAACAGGGCCTGCAAGTGTTTTGCACAACAGGGTTGGAGAGTGTTTTGCACAAGAACAGGACATGCAAGTGTTTTGCACAAGAACAGGGCCTGCAAGTGTTTTGCACAAGAACAGGGCCTGCAAGTGTTTTGCACAAGAAAAGGGCCTGCAAGTGTTTTGCACGAGAACACGGCCTGCAAGTTTTTTGAACAAGAACAGAACCTGCAAGTGTATTGCACAAGTATAGGGTATCCAAGTGTTTTGTGCAAGAACAGTGCCTTCAAGTGTTTTTCACAACAACAGGGTTGGAGAGTGTTTTGCACAAGAACAGGACATGCAAGTGTTTTGCACAAGAACAGAACCTGCAAGTGTTTTGAACAAGAACAGCGTCTGAAAGTGTACTGCAAAAGAACAGGGCCTGCAAGTGTTTTGCACAAGAACAGGGCCTACAAGTGTTCTGCACAACAACAGGGCCTGTAAGTGTTTTCCAGAGGAACAGTGCCTGCAAGTGTTTTGCACAAGAACAGGGCCTGCAAGTGTTTTGCACGAGAACACGGCCTGCAAGTTTTTTGAACAAGAACAGAACCTGCAAGTGTATTGCACAAGTAAAGGGTATCCAAGTGTTTTGTGCAAGAACAGTGCCTTCAAGTGTTTTGCAGAACAGGGTTGGAGAGTGTTTTGCACAAGAATAGAGCCTGCAAGTGTTTTTCACAACAACAGGGCCTGTCTATGTATTGCACAAGAACAGGGCCTGCAAGTGTTTTGCACAAGAACAGGGCCTGCAATTGTTTTGCACAAGAACAGGGCCTGCAAGTGTTTTGCACAAGAAAAATGGCGGCAAGTGTTTAGCACAACAGGGTTGGAGAGTGTTTTGCAAAAGAACAGGGCCTGCACATGTTTTGCATAAGAACAATGCCTGCAAGTGTTTTGCACAAAAACAGCGTCTGAAAGTGTATTGCAGAAGAAAAGGGCCTGAAAGTGTTTTGCACAACAGGGCCTGTAAGTGTTTTCCAGAGGAACAGTGCCTGCAACTGTTTTACACAAGAACAGTGCCTGCAAATCATTGCACAAGAATAGGGTCTGTACATGTATTGCCCAAGAACAGGGGGGAAGGGTGGGGGGGAGAAAATGTTTGTATTTCCTATAAAACTTTTCAAAAAAAAAAAAAGAACAGGACATACAAGTGTTTTGCACAAGAACAGAACCTGCAAGTGTTTTGAACAAGAACAGCGTCTGAAAGTGTACTGCAAAAGAACAGGGCCTGCAAGTGTTTTGCACAAGAACAGGGCCTACAAGTGTTCTGCACAACAACAGGGCCTGTAAGTGTTTTCCAGAGGAACAGTGCCTGCAAGTGTTTTGCACAAGAACAGGGCCTGCAAGTGTTTTGCACGAGAACACGGCCTGCAAGTTTTTTGAACAAGAACAGAACCTGCAAGTGTATTGCACAAGTAAAGGGTATCCAAGTGTTTTGTGCAAGAACAGTGCCTTCAAGTGTTTTGCAGAACAGGGTTGGAGAGTGTTTTGCACAAGAATAGAGCCTGCAAGTGTTTTTCACAACAACAGGGCCTGTCTATGTATTGCACAAGAACAGGGCCTGCAAGTGTTTTGCACAAGAACAGGGCCTGCAATTGTTTTGCACAAGAACAGGGCCTGCAAGTGTTTTGCACAAGAAAAATGGCGGCAAGTGTTTAGCACAACAGGGTTGGAGAGTGTTTTGCAAAAGAACAGGGCCTGCACATGTTTTGCATAAGAACAATGCCTGCAAGTGTTTTGCACAAAAACAGCGTCTGAAAGTGTATTGCAGAAGAAAAGGGCCTGAAAGTGTTTTGCACAACAGGGCCTGTAAGTGTTTTCCAGAGGAACAGTGCCTGCAACTGTTTTACACAAGAACAGTGCCTGCAAATCATTGCACAAGAATAGGGTCTGTACATGTATTGCCCAAGAACAGGGGGGAAGGGTGGGGGGGAGAAAATGTTTGTATTTCCTATAAAACTTTTCAAAAAAAAAAAAAGAACAGGACATACAAGTGTTTTGCACAAGAACAGGGCCTGCAAGTGTTTTGCACAAGAAAAGGGTCTGACAGTGTTTTGCACAAGAACAGGGCCTGCAAGTGTTTTGCAGAAGAACAGGGCCTACAAGTGTTTTGCACCAGAACAGGGCCTACAAGTGTTTTGAACAAGAACAGGGTCTAAAAGTGTTTTGCACAACAAGAGGGTTGGGGAGTGTTTTGCACAAGAACAGGGCCTGCAAGTGTTTTGCACAACAGGGTTGGATAGTGTTTTGCACAAGAATAGAGCCTGCAAGTGTTTTTCACAACAACAGGGCCTGTCCATGTATTGCACAACAACAGGGCCTGCAAGTGTTTTGCACAAGAACAGGGCCTGCAAGTGTTTTGCACCAGAACAAGGCCTACAAGTGTTCTGCACAACAACAGGGCCTGTAAGTGTTTTCCAGAGGAACAGTGCCTGCAAGTGTTTTGCACGAGAACACGGCCTGCAAGTTTTTTGAACAAGAACAGAACCTGCAAGTGTATTGCACAAGTAAAGGGTATCCAAGTGTTTTGTGCAAGAACAGTGCCTTCAAGTGTTTTGCACAACAGGGTTGGAGAGTGTTTTGCACAAGAATAGAGCCTGCAAGTGTTTTGCACAACAACAGGGCCTGTCCATGTATTGCACAAGAACAGGGCCTGCAAGTGTTTTGCACAAGAACAGGGCCTGCAAGTGTTTTTCACAAGAAAAATGGCGGCAAGTGTTTAGCACAACAGGGTTGGAGAGTGTTTTGCAAAAGAACAGGGCCTGCACGTGTTTTGCATAAGAACAATGCCTGCAAGTGTTTTGCACAAAAACAGCGTCTGAAAGTGTATTGCACAAGAAAAGGGCCTGAAAGTGTATTGCAGAAGAAAAGGCCCTGAAAGTGTTTTGCACAACAGGGCCTGTAAGTGTTTTCCAGAGGAACAGTGCCTGCAACTGTTTTACACAAGAACAGGGCCTGAAAGTGTTTTGCCCAAGAACAGGGCCTGCAAATGTTTTAAACAAGAACAGTGCCTGCAAATCATTGCACAAGAATAGGGTCTGTACATGTATTGCCCAAGAACAGGGGGGAAGGGTGGGGGGGAGAAAATGTTTGTATTTCCTATAAAACTTTTCCAAAAAAAAAAAGAACAGGACATACAAGTGTTTTGCACAAGAACAGGGCCTGCAAGTGTTTTGCAGAACAGGGCCTACAAGTGTTTTGCACCAGAACAGGGCCTACAAGTGTTTTGAACAAGAACAGGGTCTAAAAGTGTTTTGCACAACAAGAGGGTTAGGGAGTGTTTTGCACAAGAACAGGGCCTGGAAGTGTTTTGCACAAGAACAGGACCTGCAAGTGTTTTGCACAACAACAGGGCCTGCCAGTGTTTTACACAAGAACAGTGCCTGCCAGTGTTTTGCACAAGAACAGAGCCTGCAAGTGTTTTGCACAAAAACAGGTCCTACAAGTGTTTTGCACAAGAACAGGGCCTGCAAATGTTTTCCAGAGGAACAGTGCCTGCAAGTGTTTTGAACAAGAACAGGACCTGCAATTGTTTTGCACAAGAACAGGGCCTGCAAGTGTTTTGCACAAGAACAGAGCTTGCAACTATTTTGGACAACAACAAGGCCTGCCAGTGTTTTCAAGAGGAACAGGGACTGCGAGTGTTTTGCCCATGAAAAATGGCTGCAAGTGTTTTGCACAAGAACAGGACCTGCAAGTGTTTTGAACAAGAACAGAGCTTGCAACTATTTTGAACAACAACAAGGCCTGCCAGTGTTTTCAAGAGGAACAGGGACTGCGAGTGTTTTGCACATGAAAAATGGCTGCAAGTGTTTTGCACAAGAACAGAGCCTGCAAGTGTTTTGCACAAGAACAGGACCTGCAAGTGTTTTGCACAACAAAAAGGCCTGCCACTGTTTTCAAGTGGAACAGGTACTGTGAGTGTTTTGCACAAGAAAAATGGCTGCAAGTGTTTAGCACAAGAACAGAGCCTGCAAGTGTTTTGCACAACAAAAAGGCCTGCCACTGTTTTCAAGTGGAACAGGTACTGTGAGTGTTTTGCACAAGAAAAATGGCTGCAAGTGTTTAGCACAAGAACAGAGCCTGCAAGTGTTTTGAACAAAAACAGAGCTTGCAACTATTTTGCACAAGAGCAGGGTCTGAAAGTGTATTGCACAAAAACAGGTCCTACAAGTGTTTTGCACAAGAACAGGGCCTGCAAATGTTTTCCAGAGGAACAGTGCCTGCAAGTGTTTTGAACAAGAACAGGGCCTGCAAGTGTTTTGCACAAGAACAGGGTCTGAAAGTGTATTGTACAAGAACAGGGCTTGCAAGTGTTTTGCACAAGAACAGGGCTTGCAAATGTTTTGCACAACAAAAAGGCCTGCCACTGTTTTCAAGTGGAACAGGTACTGTGAGTGTTTTGCACAAGAAAAATGGCTGCAAGTGTTTAGCACAAGAACAGAGCCTGCAAGTGTTTTGAACAAAAACAGAGCTTGCAACTATTTTGCACAAGAACAGGGTCTGAAAGTGTATTGCACAAAAACAGGTCCTACAAGTGTTTTGCACAAGAACAGGGCCTGCAAATGTTTTCCAGAGGAACAGTGCCTGCAAGTGTTTTGAACAAGAACAGGGCCTGCAAGTGTTTTGCACAAGAACAGAACCTGCAAGTGTATTGCACAAGTAAAGGGTATCCAAGTGTTTTGTGCAAGAACAGTGCCTTCAAGTGTTTTGCACAACAGGGTTGGAGAGTGTTTTGCACAAGAATAGAGCCTGCAAGTGTTTTTCACAACAACAGGGCCTGTCCATGTATTGCACAACAACAGGGCCTGCAAGTGTTTTGCACAAGAACAGGGCCTGCAAGTGTTTTGCACCAGAACAAGGCCTACAAGTGTTCTGCACAACAACAGGGCCTGTAAGTGTTTTCCAGAGGAACAGTGCCTCCACGTGTTTTGCACAAGAACACGGCCTGCAAGTTTTTTGAACAAGAACAGAACCTGCAAGTGTATTGCACAAGTAAAGGGTATCCAAGTGTTTTGTGCAAGAACAGTGCCTTCAAGTGTTTTTCACAACAACAGGGTTGGAGAGTGTTTTGCACAAGAACAGGACATGCAAGTGTTTTGCACAAGAACAGGGCCTGCAAGTGTTTTGCACAAGAACAGGGCCTGCAAGTGTTTTGCACAAGAACAGGGCCTGCAAGTGTTTTGCACAAGAAAAGGGTCTCAAAGTGTTTTGCACAAGAACAGGGCCTGCAAGTGTTTTACAGAAGAACAGGGCCTGCAAGTGTTTTGCACAAGAAAAATGGCGGCAAGTGTTTAGCACAACAGGGTTGGAGAGTGTTTTGCAAAAGAACAGGGCCTGCACGTGTTTTGCATAAGAACAATGCCTGCAAGTGTTTTGCACAAAAACAGCGTCTGAAAGTGTATTGCACAAGAAAAGGGCCTGAAAGTGTATTGCAGAAGAAAAGGCCCTGAAAGTGTTTTGCACAACAGGGCCTGTAAGTGTTTTCCAGAGGAACAGTGCCTGCAACTGTTTTACACAAGAACAGGGCCTGCAAGTGTTTTGCACAAGAACAGGGCCTGCAAGTGTTTTGCAGAAGAACAGGGCCTACAAGTGTTTTGCACCAGAACAGGGCCTACAAGTGTTTTGAACAAGAACAGGGTCTAAAAGTGTTTTGCACAACAAGAGGGTTGGGGAGTGTTTTGCACAAGAACAGGGCCTGCAAAGTGTTTTGCACAACAGGGTTGGATAGTGTTTTGCACAAGAATAGAGCCTGCAAGTGTTTTTCACAACAACAGGGTTGGAGAGTGTTTTGCACAAGAACAGGACATGCAAGTGTTTTTCACAAGAAAAATGGCGGCAAGTGTTTAGCACAACAGGGTTGGAGAGTGTTTTGCAAAAGAACAGGGCCTGCAAGTGTTTTGCACAAAAACAGCGTCTGAAAGTGTATTGTACAAGAAAAGGGCCTGAAAGTGTATTGCAGAAGAAAAGGCCCTGAAAGTGTTTTGCACAACAACAGGGCCTGTAAGTGTTTTCCAGAGGAACAGTGCCTGCAAGTGTTTTGCACAAGAACAGGGTCTAAAAGTGTTTTGCACAACAAGAGGGTTGGGGAGTGTTTTGCAAAAGAACAGGGCCTGCAAGTGTTTTGCACAAGACCAGAGCCTGCAAATCTTTTGCACCAGAACATAACCTGAAAGTGTTTTACAGGGCCTGTAAATGGTTTGCACCAGAACATGACCTGCAAGTGTTTTGAAAAAGAACAGTGCCTGCAAATCTTTACACAAGAACAGTGCCTGCACATGTTTTGCAGCAGAACAGGGTCTGAGAATGTTTTGCACAAGATCAGGGCCTGAAAGTGATTTGCCCAAGAACAGGGCCTCCAAATGTTTTAAACAAGAACAGTGCCTACAAATCATTGCACAAGAATAGGGTCTGTACATGTATTGCCCAACAACAGGGGGGAAGGGTGGGGGGGAGAAAATGTTTGTATTTCCTATAAAACTTTTAAAAAAAGAAAAAGAACAGGACATGCAAGTGTTTTGCACAAGAACAGGGCCTGCAAGTGTTTTGCACAAGAAAAGGGTCTGACAGTGTTTTGCACAAGAACAGGGCCTGCAAGTGTTTTGCAGAAGAACAGGGCCTACAAGTGTTTTGCACCAGAACAGGGCCTACAAGTGTTTTGAACAAGAACAGGGTCTAAAAGTGTTTTGCACAACAAGAGGGTTGGGGAGTGTTTTGCACAACAACAGGGCCTGCAAGTGTTTTGCACAACAGGGTTGGAGAGTGTTTTGCACAAGAATAGAGCCTGCAAGTGTTTTTCACAACAACAGGGCCTGTCCATGTATTGCACAACAACAGGGCCTGCAAGTGTTTTGCACAAGAACAGGGCCTGCAAGTGTTTTGCACCAGAACAAGGCCTACAAGTGTTCTGCACAACAACAGGGCCTGTAAGTGTTTTCCAGAGGAACAGTGCCTGCACGTGTTTTGCACGAGAACACGGCCTGCAAGTTTTTTCAACAAGAACAGAACCTGCAAGTGTATTGCACAAGCAAAGGGTATCCAAGTGTTTTGTGCAAGAACAGTGCCTTCAAGTGTTTTTCACAACAACAGGGTTGGGGAGTGTTTTGCACAAGAACAGGGCCTGCAAGTGTTTTGCACAAGAAAAGGGTCTGAAAGTGCTTTGCAGAAGAACAGGGTCTGCAAGTGTTTTTCACAAGAAAAATGGCGGCAAGTGTTTAGCACAACAGGGTTGGAGAGTGTTTTGCAAAAGAACAGGGCCTGCAAGTGTTTTGCACAAAAACAGCGTCTGAAAGTGTATTGCAGAAGAAAAGGCCCTGAAAGTGTTTTGCACAACAACAGGGCCTGTAAGTGTTTTCCAGAGGAACAGTGCCTGCAACTGTTTTACACAAGAACAGGGCCTGAAAGTGTTGTGCACAAGAACAGGGCCTGAAAGTGTTTTGCACAAGAACAGGGCCTGCAAATGTTTTAAACAAGAACAGTGCCTGCAAATCATTGCACAAGAATAGGGTCTGTACATGTATTGCCCAAGAACAGGGGGGAAGGGTTGGGGGGGAGAAAATGTTTGTATTTCCTATAAAACTTTTCAAAAAAAAAAAAAAAAGAACAGGACATGCAAGTGTTTTGCACAAGAACAGGGCCTACAAGTGTTTTGCACAACAAGAGGGTTGGGGAGTGTTTTGCACAAGAACAGGGCCTGCAAAGTGTTTTGCACAACAGGGTTGGATAGTGTTTTGCACAAGAATAGAGCCTGCAAGTGTTTTGCACAACAGGGTTGGATAGTGTTTTGCACAAGAATAGAGCCTGCAAGTGTTTTTCACAACAACAGGGTTGGAGAGTGTTTTGCACAAGAACAGGACATTCAAGTGTTTTTCACAAGAAAAATGGCGGCAAGTGTTTAGCACAACAGGGTTGGAGAGTGTTTTGCAAAAGAACAGGGCCTGCAAGTGTTTTGCACAAAAACAGCGTCTGAAAGTGTATTGTACAAGAAAAGGGCCTGAAAGTGTATTGCAGAAGAAAAGGCCCTGAAAGTGTTTTGCACAACAACAGGGCCTGTAAGTGTTTTCCAGAGGAACAGTGCCTGCACGTGTTTTGCACAAGAACAGGGTCTAAAAGTGTTTTGCACAACAAGAGGGTTGGGGAGTGTTTTGCAAAAGAACAGGGCCTGCAAGTGTTTTCCAGAGGAACAGGACCTGCAAATCTTTTGCACCAGAACATGACCTGCAAGTGTTTTGAAAAAGAACAGTGCCTGCAAATCTTTACACAAGAACAGTGCCTGCACATGTTTTGCAGCAGAACAGGGTCTGAGAATGTTTTGCACAAGATCAGGGCCTGAAAGTGTTTTGCCCAAGAACAGGGCCGCCAAATGTTTTAAGCAAGAACAGTGCCTGCAAATCATTGCACAAGAATAGGGTCTGTACATGTATTGCCCAAAACAAGAACAGGACATGCAAGTGTTTTGCAAAAGAATAGGGCCTGCAAGTGTTTTGCACAAGAACAGGGCCTGCAAGTGTTTTGCACAAGAACAGGGCCTGCATATGTTTTGCACAAGAACAGGGTATCCAAGTGTTTTGTGCAAGAACAGTGCCTTCAAGTGTTTTTCACAACAACAGGGTTGGAGAGTGTTTTGCAGAAGAACAGGGCCTGCAAGTGTTTTGCACAAGAAAAGGGTCTCAAAGTGTTTTGCACAAGAACAGGGCCTGCAAGTGTTTTTCACAAGAAAAATGGCGGCAAGTGTTTAGCACAACAGGGTTGGAGAGTGTTTTGCAAAAGAACAGGGCCTGCACGTGTTTTGCATAAGAACAATGCCTGCAAGTGTTTTGCACAAAAACAGTGTCTGAAAGTGTATTGCACAAGAAAAGGGCCTGAAAGTGTATTGCAGAAGAAAAGGCCCTGAAAGTGTTTTGCACAACAGGGCCTGTAAGTGTTTTCCAGAGGAACAGTGCCTGCAACTGTTTTACACAAGAACAGGGCCTGAAAGTGTTTTGCCCAAGAACAGGGCCTGCAAATGTTTTAAACAAGAACAGTGCCTGCAAATCATTGCACAAGAATAGGGTCTGTACATGTATTGCCCAAGAACAGGGGGGAAGGGTGGGGGGGAGAAAATGTTTGTATTTCCTATAAAACTTTTCCAAAAAAAAAAAGAACAGGACATACAAGTGTTTTGCACAAGAACAGGGCCTGCAAGTGTTTTGCAGAAGAACAGGGCCTACAAGTGTTTTGCACCAGAACAGGGCCTACAAGTGTTTTGTGCAAGAACAGTGCCTTCAAGTGTTTTTCACAACAACAGGGTTGGGGAGTGTTTTGCACAAGAACAGGGCCTGCAAGTGTTTTGCACAAGAACAGGGCCTGCAAGTGTTTTGCACAAGAAAAGGGTCTGAAAGTGTTTTGCACAAGAACAGGGCTTGCAAGTGTTTTGCAGAAGAACAGGGTCTGCAAGTGTTTTTCACAAGAACAGGGCCTGTAAGTGTTTTCCAGAGGAACAGTGCCTGCAAGTGTTTTGAACAAGAACAGAACCTGCAAGTGTATTGCACAAGTATAGGGTATCCAAGTGTTTTGTGCAAGAACAGTGCCTTCAAGTGTTTTTCACAACAACAGGGTTGGAGAGTGTGTTGCACAAGAGCAGGACCTGCAAGTGTTTTGCACAAGAACAGGGCCTACAAGTGTTTTGCAAAAGAACAGGGCCTGCAAGTGTTTTCCAGAGGAACAGGACCTGCAAATCTTTTGCACCAGAACATGACCTGCAAGTGTTTTGAAAAAGAACAGTGCCTGCAAATCTTTACACAAGAACAGTGCCTGCACATGTTTTGCAGCAGAACAGGGTCTGAGAATGTTTTGCACAAGAAAAGGGTCTGACAGTGTTTTGCAGAAGAACAGGGCCTGCAAGTGTTTTGCAGAAGAACAGGGCCTACAAGTGTTTTGCACCAGAACAGGGCCTACAAGTGTTTTGAACAAGAACAGGGTCTAAAAGTGTTTTGCACAACAAGAGGGTTGGGGAGTGTTTTGCAAAAGAACAGGGCCTGCAAGTGTTTTCCAGAGGAACAGGACCTGCAAATCTTTTGCACCAGAACATGACCTGAAAGTGTTTTACAGGGCCTGTAAATGGTTTGCACCAGAACATGACCTGCAAGTGTTTTGAAAAAGAACAGTGCCTGCAAATCTTTACACAAGAACAGTGCCTGCACATGTTTTGCAGCAGAACAGGGTCTGAGAATGTTTTGCACAAGATCAGGGCCTGAAAGTGTTTTGCCCAAGAACAGGGCCGCCAAATGTTTTAAACAAGAACAGTGCCTGCAAATCATTGCACAAGAATAGGGTCTGTACATGTATTGCCCAACAACAGGGGGGAAGGGTGGGGGGGAGAAAATGTTTGTATTTCCTATAAAACTTTTTAAAAAAGAAAAAGAACAGGACATGCAAGTGTTTTGCACAAGAACAGGGCCTGTATGTGTTTTCCAGAGGAACAGTGCCTGCAAGTGTTTTGCACAAGAACAGGGTCTGAAAGTGTTTTGCACAACAAGAGGGTTGGGGAGTGTTTTGCACAAGAACAGGGCCTGCAAGTGTTTTGCACAACAGGGTTGGAGAGTGTTTTGCACAAGAACAGGACATGCAAGTGTTTTGCACAAGAACAGTGCCTGCAACTGTTTTACACAAGAACAGGGCCTGAAAGTGTTTTGCCCAAGAACAGGGCCTGCAAATGTTTTAAACAAGAACAGTGCCTGCAAATCATTGCACAAGAATAGGGTCTGTACATGTATTGCCCAAGAACAGGGGGGAAGGGTGGGGGGGAGAAAATGTTTGTATTTCCTATAAAACTTTTCCAAAAAAAAAAAAAGAACAGGACATACAAGTGTTTTGCACAAGAACAGCGTCTGAAAGTGTACTGCAAAAGAACAGGGCCTGCAAGTGTTTTGCACAAGAACAGGGCCTACAAGTGTTCTGCACAACAACAGGGCCTGTAAGTGTTTTCCAGAGGAACAGTGCCTGCAAGTGTTTTGCACGAGAACACGGCCTGCAAGTTTTTTGAACAAGAACAGAACCTGCAAGTGTATTGCACAAGTAAAGGGTATCCAAGTGTTTTGTGCAAGAACAGTGCCTTCAAGTGTTTTGTACAACAGGGTTGGAGAGTGTTTTGCACAAGAATAGAGCCTGCAAGTGTTTTTCACAACAACAGGGCCTGTCTATGTATTGCACAAGAACAGGGCCTGCAAGTGTTTTGCACAAGAACAGGGCCTGCAAGTCTTTTGCAGAAGAACAGGGCCTGCAAGTGTTTTGCACAAGAAAAATGGCGGCAAGTGTTTAGCACAACAGGGTTGGAGAGTGTTTTGCAAAAGAACAGGGCCTGCACATGTTTTGCATAAGAACAATGCCTGCAAGTGTTTTGCACAAAAACAGCGTCTGAAAGTGTATTGCAGAAGAAAAGGGCCTGAAAGTGTTTTGCACAACAGGGCCTGTAAGTGTTTTCCAGAGGAACAGTGCCTGCAACTGTTTTACACAAGAACAGTGCCTGCAAATCATTGCACAAGAATAGGGTCTGTACATGTATTGCCCAAGAACAGGGGGGAAGGGTGGGGGGGGAGAAAATGTTTGTATTTCCTATAAAACTTTTCAAAAAAAAAAAAGAACAGGACATACAAGTGTTTTGCACAAAAACAGGGCCTGCAAGTGTTTTGCACAAGAAAAGGGTCTGACAGTGTTTTGCACAAGAACAGGGCCTGCAAGTGTTTTGCAGAAGAACAGGGCCTACAAGTGTTTTGCACCAGAACAGGGCCTACAAGTGTTTTGAACAAGAACAGGGTCTAAAAGTGTTTTGCACAACAAGAGGGTTGGGGAGTGTTTTGCACAAGAACAGGGCCTGCAAGTGTTTTGCACAACAGGGTTGGATAGTGTTTTGCACAAGAATAGAGCCTGCAAGTGTTTTTCACAACAACAGGGCCTGTCCATGTATTGCACAACAACAGGGCCTGCAAGTGTTTTGCACAAGAACAGGGCCTGCAAGTGTTTTGCACCAGAACAAGGCCTACAAGTGTTCTGCACAACAACAGGGCCTGTAAGTGTTTTCCAGAGGAACAGTGCCTGCAAGTGTTTTGCACGAGAACACGGCCTGCAAGTTTTTTGAACAAGAACAGAACCTGCAAGTGTATTGCACAAGTAAAGGGTATCCAAGTGTTTTGTGCAAGAACAGTGCCTTCAAGTGTTTTTCACAACAACAGGGTTGGAGAGTGTTTTGCACAACAACAGGACATGCAAGTGTTTTGCACAAGAACAGGGCCTGCAAGTGTTTTGCACAACAGGGTTGGAGAGTGTTTTGCACAAGAATAGAGCCTGCAAGTGTTTTTCACAACAACAGGGCCTGTCCATGTATTGCACAAGAACAGGGCCTGCAAGTGTTTTGCACAAGAACAGGGCCTGCAAGTGTTTTTCACAAGAAAAATGGCGGCAAGTGTTTAGCACAACAGGGTTGGAGAGTGTTTTGCAAAAGAACAGGGCCTGCACGTGTTTTGCATAAGAACAATGCCTGCAAGTGTTTTGCACAAAAACAGCGTCTGAAAGTGTATTGCACAAGAAAAGGGCCTGAAAGTGTATTGCAGAAGAAAAGGCCCTGAAAGTGTTTTGCACAACAGGGCCTGTAAGTGTTTTCCAGAGGAACAGTGCCTGCAACTGTTTTACACAAGAACAGGGCCTGAAAGTGTTTTGCCCAAGAACAGGGCCTGCAAATGTTTTAAACAAGAACAGTGCCTGCAAATCATTGCACAAGAATAGGGTCTGTACATGTATTGCCCAAGAACAGGGGGGAAGGGTGGGGGGGAGAAAATGTTTGTATTTCCTATAAAACTTTTCCAAAAAAAAAAAGAACAGGACATACAAGTGTTTTGCACAAGAACAGGGCCTGCAAGTGTTTTGCAGAAGAACAGGGCCTACAAGTGTTTTGCACCAGAACAGGGCCTACAAGTGTTTTGAACAAGAACAGGGTCTAAAAGTGTTTTGCACAACAAGAGGGTTAGGGAGTGTTTTGCACAAGAACAGGGCCTGGAAGTGTTTTGCACAAGAACAGGACCTGCAAGTGTTTTGCACAACAACAGGGCCTGCCAGTGTTTTACACAAGAACAGTGCCTGCCAGTGTTTTGCACAAGAACAGTGCCTGCCAGTGTTTTGCACAAGAACAGAGCCTGCAAGTGTTTTGCACAAAAACAGGTCCTACAAGTGTTTTGCACAAGAACAGGGCCTGCAAATGTTTTCCAGAGGAACAGTGCCTGCAAGTGTTTTGAACAAGAACAGGACCTGCAATTGTTTTGCACAAGAACAGGACCTGCAATTGTTTTGCACAAGAACAGGGCCTGCAAGTGTTTTGCACAACAGGGTTGGATAGTGTTTTGCACAAGAATAGAGCCTGCAAGTGTTTTGCACAAGAACAGGGCCTGCAAGTGTTTTTCACAAGAAAAATGGCGGCAAGTGTTTAGCACAACAGGGTTGGAGAGTGTTTTGCAAAAGAACAGGGCCTGCACGTGTTTTGCATAAGAACAATGCCTGCAAGTGTTTTGCACAAAAACAGCGTCTGAAAGTGTATTGCACAAGAAAAGGGCCTGAAAGTGTATTGCAGAAGAAAAGGCCCTGAAAGTGTTTTGCACAACAGGGCCTGTAAGTGTTTTCCAGAGGAACAGTGCCTGCAACTGTTTTACACAAGAACAGGGCCTGAAAGTGTTTTGCCCAAGAACAGGGCCTGCAAATGTTTTAAACAAGAACAGTGCCTGCAAATCATTGCACAAGAATAGGGTCTGTACATGTATTGCCCAAGAACAGGGGGGAAGGGTGGGGGGGAGAAAATGTTTGTATTTCCTATAAAACTTTTCCAAAAAAAAAAAGAACAGGACATACAAGTGTTTTGCACAAGAACAGGGCCTGCAAGTGTTTTGCAGAACAGGGCCTACAAGTGTTTTGCACCAGAACAGGGCCTACAAGTGTTTTGAACAAGAACAGGGTCTAAAAGTGTTTTGCACAACAAGAGGGTTAGGGAGTGTTTTGCACAAGAACAGGGCCTGGAAGTGTTTTGCACAAGAACAGGACCTGCAAGTGTTTTGCACAACAACAGGGCCTGCCAGTGTTTTACACAAGAACAGTGCCTGCCAGTGTTTTGCACAAGAACAGAGCCTGCAAGTGTTTTGCACAAAAACAGGTCCTACAAGTGTTTTGCACAAGAACAGGGCCTGCAAATGTTTTCCAGAGGAACAGTGCCTGCAAGTGTTTTGAACAAGAACAGGACCTGCAATTGTTTTGCACAAGAACAGGGCCTGCAAGTGTTTTGCACAAGAACAGAGCTTGCAACTATTTTGGACAACAACAAGGCCTGCCAGTGTTTTCAAGAGGAACAGGGACTGCGAGTGTTTTGCCCATGAAAAATGGCTGCAAGTGTTTTGCACAAGAACAGGACCTGCAAGTGTTTTGAACAAGAACAGAGCTTGCAACTATTTTGAACAAGAACAAGGCCTGCCAGTGTTTTCAAGAGGAACAGGGACTGCGAGTGTTTTGCACATGAAAAATGGCTGCAAGTGTTTTGCACAAGAACAGAGCCTGCAAGTGTTTTGCACAAGAACAGGACCTGCAAGTGTTTTGCACAACAAAAAGGCCTGCCACTGTTTTCAAGTGGAACAGGTACTGTGAGTGTTTTGCACAAGAAAAATGGCTGCAAGTGTTTAGCACAAGAACAGAGCCTGCAAGTGTTTTGCACAACAAAAAGGCCTGCCACTGTTTTCAAGTGGAACAGGTACTGTGAGTGTTTTGCACAAGAAAAATGGCTGCAAGTGTTTAGCACAAGAACAGAGCCTGCAAGTGTTTTGAACAAAAACAGAGCTTGCAACTATTTTGCACAAGAGCAGGGTCTGAAAGTGTATTGCACAAAAACAGGTCCTACAAGTGTTTTGCACAAGAACAGGGCCTGCAAATGTTTTCCAGAGGAACAGTGCCTGCAAGTGTTTTGAACAAGAACAGGGCCTGCAAGTGTTTTGCACAAGAACAGGGTCTGAAAGTGTATTGTACAAGAACAGGGCTTGCAAGTGTTTTGCACAAGAACAGGGCTTGCAAATGTTTTGCACAACAAAAAGGCCTGCCACTGTTTTCAAGTGGAACAGGTACTGTGAGTGTTTTGCACAAGAAAAATGGCTGCAAGTGTTTAGCACAAGAACAGAGCCTGCAAGTGTTTTGAACAAAAACAGAGCTTGCAACTATTTTGCACAAGAACAGGGTCTGAAAGTGTATTGCACAAAAACAGGTCCTACAAGTGTTTTGCACAAGAACAGGGCCTGCAAATGTTTTCCAGAGGAACAGTGCCTGCAAGTGTTTTGAACAAGAACAGGGCCTGCAAGTGTTTTGCACAAGAACAGAACCTGCAAGTGTATTGCACAAGTAAAGGGTATCCAAGTGTTTTGTGCAAGAACAGTGCCTTCAAGTGTTTTGCACAACAGGGTTGGAGAGTGTTTTGCACAAGAATAGAGCCTGCAAGTGTTTTTCACAACAACAGGGCCTGTCCATGTATTGCACAACAACAGGGCCTGCAAGTGTTTTGCACAAGAACAGGGCCTGCAAGTGTTTTGCACCAGAACAAGGCCTACAAGTGTTCTGCACAACAACAGGGCCTGTAAGTGTTTTCCAGAGGAACAGTGCCTCCACGTGTTTTGCACAAGAACACGGCCTGCAAGTTTTTTGAACAAGAACAGAACCTGCAAGTGTATTGCACAAGTAAAGGGTATCCAAGTGTTTTGTGCAAGAACAGTGCCTTCAAGTGTTTTTCACAACAACAGGGTTGGAGAGTGTTTTGCACAAGAACAGGGCCTGCAAGTGTTTTGCACAAGAAAAGGGTCTCAAAGTGTTTTGCACAAGAACAGGGCCTGCAAGTGTTTTGCACAAGAACAGGGCCTGCAAGTGTTTTTCACAAGAAAAATGGCGGCAAGTGTTTAGCACAACAGGGTTGGAGAGTGTTTTGCAAAAGAACAGGGCCTGCACGTGTTTTGCATAAGAACAATGCCTGCAAGTGTTTTGCACAAAAACAGCGTCTGAAAGTGTATTGCACAAGAAAAGGGCCTGAAAGTGTATTGCAGAAGAAAAGGCCCTGAAAGTGTTTTGCACAACAGGGCCTGTAAGTGTTTTCCAGAGGAACAGTGCCTGCAACTGTTTTACACAAGAACAGGGCCTGAAAGTGTTTTGCCCAAGAACAGGGCCTGCAAATGTTTTAAACAAGAACAGTGCCTGCAAATCATTGCACAAGAATAGGGTCTGTACATGTATTGCCCAAGAACAGGGGGGAAGGGTGGGGGGGAGAAAATGTTTGTATTTCCTATAAAACTTTTCCAAAAAAAAAAAGAACAGGACATACAAGTGTTTTGCACAAGAACAGGGCCTGCAAGTGTTTTGCAGAAGAACAGGGCCTACAAGTGTTTTGCACCAGAACAGGGTCTAAAAGTGTTTTGCACAACAAGAGGGTTGGGGAGTGTTTTGCAAAAGAACAGGGCCTGCAAGTGTTTTCCAGAGGAACAGGACCTGCAAATCTTTTGCACCAGAACATGACCTGAAAGTGTTTTACAGGGCCTGTAAATGGTTTGCACCAGAACATGACCTGCAAGTGTTTTGAAAAAGAACAGTGCCTGCAAATCTTTACACAAGAACAGTGCCTGCACATGTTTTGCAGCAGAACAGGGTCTGAGAATGTTTTGCACAAGATCAGGGCCTGAAAGTGTTTTGCCCAAGAACAGGGCCGCCAAATGTTTTAAACAAGAACAGTGCCTGCAAATCATTGCACAAGAATAGGGTCTGTACATGTATTGCCCAACAACAGGGGGGAAGGGTGGGGGGGAGAAAATGTTTGTATTTCCTATAAAACTTTTCAAAAAAAAAAAAAAGAACAGGACATGCAAGTGTTTTGCACCAGAACAGGGCCTACAAGTGTTTTGCACCAGAACAGGGCCTACAAGTGTTTTGAACAAGAACAGGGTCTAAAAGTGTTTTGCACAACAAGAGGGTTGGGGAGTGTTTTGCACAAGAACAGGGCCTGCAAGTGTTTTGCACAACAGGGTTGGAGAGTGTTTTGCACAAGAACAGGACATGCAAGT
The DNA here is from genome assembly GCA_037215915.1 of Pantherophis vulpinus. Taxonomy (NCBI): domain Eukaryota; kingdom Metazoa; phylum Chordata; class Lepidosauria; order Squamata; family Colubridae; genus Pantherophis; species Pantherophis vulpinus. The sequence continues at coordinate 1,324,032 of JAXLNS010000044.1, read as the reverse complement.
GTTTTGCACAAGAACAGGGCCTGCAAGTGTTTTGCACAAGAACAGGGCCTGCAAGTGTTTTGAACGAGAACACGGCCTGCAAGTTTTTTGAACAAGAACAGAACCTGCAAGTGTATTGCACAAGTATAGGGTATCCAAGTGTTTTGTGCAAGAACAGTGCCTTCAAGTGTTTTTCACAAAAACAGGGTTGGAGAGTGTTTTGCAGAAGAACAGGACATGCAAGTGTTTTGAACAAGAACAGCGTCTGAAAGTGTACTGCAAAAGAACAGGGCCTGCAAGTGTTTTGCACAAGAACAGGGCCTGCAAGTGTTTTGCACAAGAACAGGGCCTGTAAGTGTTTTCCAGAGGAACAGTGCCTGCAAGTGTTTTGCACAAGAACAGGGCCTGTAAGTGTTTTCCAGAGGAACAGTGCCTGCAAGTGTTTTGCACGAGAACACGGCCTGCAAGTTTTTTGAACAAGAACAGAACCTGCAAGTGTATTGCACAAGTATAGGGTATCCAAGTGTTTTGTGCAAGAACAGTGCCTTCAAGTGTTTTTCACAACAACAGGGTTGGAGAGTGTGTTGCACAAGAGCAGGACCTGCAAGTGTTTTGTACAAGAACAGGGCCTACAAGTGTTTTGCAAAAGAACAGGGCCTGCAAGTGTTTTCCAGAGGAACAGGACCTGCAAATCTTTTGCACCAGAACATGACCTGCAAGTGTTTTGAAAAAGAACAGTGCCTGCAAATCTTTACACAAGAACAGTGCCTGCACATGTTTTGCAGCAGAACAGGGTCTGAGAATGTTTTGCACAAGAAAAGGGTCTGACAGTGTTTTGCAGAAGAACAGGGCCTGCAAGTGTTTTGCAGAAGAACAGGGCCTACAAGTGTTTTGCACCAGAACAGGGCCTACAAGTGTTTTGAACAAGAACAGGGTCTAAAAGTGTTTTGCACAACAAGAGGGTTGGGGAGTGTTTTGCAAAAGAACAGGGCCTGCAAGTGTTTTCCAGAGGAACAGGACCTGCAAATCTTTTGCACCAGAACATGACCTGAAAGTGTTTTACAGGGCCTGTAAATGGTTTGCACCAGAACATGACCTGCAAGTGTTTTGAAAAAGAACAGTGCCTGCAAATCTTTACACAAGAACAGTGCCTGCACATGTTTTGCAGCAGAACAGGGTCTGAGAATGTTTTGCACAAGATCAGGGCCTGAAAGTGTTTTGCCCAAGAACAGGGCCGCCAAATGTTTTAAACAAGAACAGTGCCTGCAAATCATTGCACAAGAATAGGGTCTGTACATGTATTGCCCAACAACAGGGGGGAAGGGTGGGGGGGGGGAGAAAATGTTTGTATTTCCTATAAAACTTTTCAAAAAAAAAAAAAAGAACAGGACATGCAAGTGTTTTGCACCAGAACAGGGCCTACAAGTGTTTTGCACCAGAACAGGGCCTACAAGTGTTTTGAACAAGAACAGGGTCTAAAAGTGTTTTGCACAACAAGAGGGTTGGGGAGTGTTTTGCACAAGAACAGGGTCTGAAAGTGTTTTGCACAACAAGAGGGTTGGGGAGTGTTTTGCACAAGAACAGGGCCTGCAAGTGTTTTGCACAAGAAAAGGGTCTGAAAGTGTTTTGCACAAGAACAGGGCCTGCAAGTGTTTTGCAGAAGAAGAGGGTCTGCAAGTGTTTTTCACAAGAAAAATGGCGGCAAGTGTTTAGCACAACAGGGTTGGAGAGTGTTTTGCAAAAGAACAGGGCCTGCACGTGTTTTGCATAAGAACAATGCCTGCAAGTGTTTTGCACAAAAACAGCGTCTGAAAGTGTATTGCACAAGAAAAGGGCCTGAAAGTGTATTGCACAAGAACAGGGTCTAAAAGTGTTTTGCACAACAAGAGGGTTGGGGAGTGTTTTGCACAAGAACAGGGCCTGCAAGTGTTTTGCACAACAGGGTTGGAGAGTGTGTTGCACAAGAGCAGGACCTGCAAGTGTTTTGCACAAGAACAGGGCCTACAAGTGTTTTGCAAAAGAACAGGGCCTGCAAGTGTTTTCCAGAGGAACAGGACCTGCAAATCTTTTGCACCAGAACATGACCTGCAAGTGTTTTGAAAAAGAACAGTGCCTGCAAATCTTTACACAAGAACAGTGCCTGCACATGTTTTGCAGCAGAACAGGGTCTGAGAATGTTTTGCACAAGAAAAGGGTCTGACAGTGTTTTGCAGAAGAACAGGGCCTGCAAGTGTTTTGCAGAAGAACAGGGCCTACAAGTGTTTTGCACCAGAACAGGGCCTACAAGTGTTTTGAACAAGAACAGGGTCTAAAAGTGTTTTGCACAACAAGAGGGTTGGGGAGTGTTTTGCAAAAGAACAGGGCCTGCAAGTGTTTTGAACAAGAACAGGGTCTAAAAGTGTTTTGCACAACAAGAGGGTTGGGGAGTGTTTTGCAAAAGAACAGGGCCTGCAAGTGTTTTCCAGAGGAACAGGACCTGCAAATCTTTTGCACCAGAACATGACCTGAAAGTGTTTTACAGGGCCTGTAAATGGTTTGCACCAGAACATGACCTGCAAGTGTTTTGAAAAAGAACAGTGCCTGCAAATCTTTACACAAGAACAGTGCCTGCACATGTTTTGCAGCAGAACAGGGTCTGAGAATGTTTTGCACAAGATCAGGGCCTGAAAGTGTTTTGCCCAAGAACAGGGCCGCCAAATGTTTTAAACAAGAACAGTGCCTGCAAATCATTGCACAAGAATAGGGTCTGTACATGTATTGCCCAACAACAGGGGGGAAGGGTGGGGGGGAGAAAATGTTTGTATTTCCTATAAAACTTTTCAAAAAAAAAAAAAAGAACAGGACATGCAAGTGTTTTGCACCAGAACAGGGCCTACAAGTGTTTTGCACCAGAACAGGGCCTACAAGTGTTTTGAACAAGAACAGGGTCTAAAAGTGTTTTGCACAACAAGAGGGTTGGGGAGTGTTTTGCACAAGAACAGGGTCTGAAAGTGTTTTGCACAACAAGAGGGTTGGGGAGTGTTTTGCACAAGAACAGGGCCTGCAAGTGTTTTGCACAAGAACAGGGCCTGCAAGTGTTTTGCACAAGAACAGGGCCTGCAAGTGTTTTGCACAAGAAAAGGGTCTGAAAGTGTTTTGCACAAGAACAGGGCTTGCAAGTGTTTTGCAGAAGAACAGGGTCTGCAAGTGTTTTTCACAAGAAAAATGGCGGCAAGTGTTTAGCACAACAGGGTTGGAGAGTGTTTTGCAAAAGAACAGGGCCTGCACGTGTTTTGCATAAGAACAATGCCTGCAAGTGTTTTGCACAAAAACAGCGTCTGAAAGTGTATTGCACAAGAAAAGGGCCTGAAACTGTATTGCACAAGAACAGGGTCTAAAAGTGTTTTGCACAACAAGAGGGTTGGGGAGTGTTTTGCACAAGAACAGGGCCTGCAAGTGTTTTGCACAACAGGGTTGGAGAGTGTGTTGCACAAGAGCAGGACCTGCAAGTGTTTTGCACAAGAACAGGGCCTACAAGTGTTTTGCAAAAGAACAGGGCCTGCAAGTGTTTTCCAGAGGAACAGGACCTGCAAATCTTTTGCACCAGAACATGACCTGCAAGTGTTTTGAAAAAGAACAGTGCCTGCAAATCTTTACACAAGAACAGTGCCTGCACATGTTTTGCAGCAGAACAGGGTCTGAGAATGTTTTGCACAAGAAAAGGGTCTGACAGTGTTTTGCAGAAGAACAGGGCCTGCAAGTGTTTTGCAGAAGAACAGGGCCTACAAGTGTTTTGCACCAGAACAGGGCCTACAAGTGTTTTGAACAAGAACAGGGTCTAAAAGTGTTTTGCACAACAAGAGGGTTGGGGAGTGTTTTGCAAAAGAACAGGGCCTGCAAGTGTTTTGAACAAGAACAGGGTCTAAAAGTGTTTTGCACAACAAGAGGGTTGGGGAGTGTTTTGCAAAAGAACAGGGCCTGCAAGTGTTTTCCAGAGGAACAGGACCTGCAAATCTTTTGCACCAGAACATGACCTGAAAGTGTTTTACAGGGCCTGTAAATGGTTTGCACCAGAACATGACCTGCAAGTGTTTTGAAAAAGAACAGTGCCTGCAAATCTTTACACAAGAACAGTGCCTGCACATGTTTTGCAGCAGAACAGGGTCTGAGAATGTTTTGCACAAGATCAGGGCCTGAAAGTGTTTTGCCCAAGAACAGGGCCGCCAAATGTTTTAAACAAGAACAGTGCCTGCAAATCATTGCACAAGAATAGGGTCTGTACATGTATTGCCCAACAACAGGGGGGAAGGGTGGGGGGGAGAAAATGTTTGTATTTCCTATAAAACTTTTCAAAAAAAAAAAAAAGAACAGGACATGCAAGTGTTTTGCACCAGAACAGGGCCTACAAGTGTTTTGCACCAGAACAGGGCCTACAAGTGTTTTGAACAAGAACAGGGTCTAAAAGTGTTTTACACAACAAGAGGGTTGGGGAGTGTTTTGCACAAGAACAGGGTCTGAAAGTGTTTTGCACAACAAGAGGGTTGGGGAGTGTTTTGCACAAGAACAGGGCCTGCAAGTGTTTTGCACAAGAACAGGGCCTGCAAGTGTTTTGCACAAGAACAGGGCCTGCAAGTGTTTTGCACAAGAAAAGGGTCTGAAAGTGTTTTGCACAAGAACAGGGCTTGCAAGTGTTTTGCAGAAGAACAGGGTCTGCAAGTGTTTTTCACAAGAAAAATGGCGGCAAGTGTTTAGCACAACAGGGTTGGAGAGTGTTTTGCAAAAGAACAGGGCCTGCAAGTGTTTTGCACAAAAACAGCGTCTGAAAGTGTATTGCACAAGAAAAGGGCCTGAAAGTGTATTGCACAAGAACAGGGTCTAAAAGTGTTTTGCACAACAAGAGGGTTGGGGAGTGTTTTGCACAAGAACAGGGCCTGCAAGTGTTTTGCACAACAGGGTTGGAGAGTGTGTTGCACAAGAGCAGGACCTGCAAGTGTTTTGCACAAGAACAGGGTCTAAAAGTGTTTTACACAACAAGAGGGTTGGGGAGTGTTTTGCACAAGAACAGGGTCTGAAAGTGTTTTGCACAACAAGAGGGTTGGGGAGTGTTTTGCACAAGAACAGGGCCTGCAAGTGTTTTGCACAAGAACAGGGCCTGCAAGTGTTTTGCACAAGAACAGGGCCTGCAAGTGTTTTGCACAAGAAAAGGGTCTGAAAGTGTTTTGCACAAGAACAGGGCTTGCAAGTGTTTTGCAGAAGAACAGGGTCTGCAAGTGTTTTTCACAAGAAAAATGGCGGCAAGTGTTTAGCACAACAGGGTTGGAGAGTGTTTTGCATAAGAACAATGCCTGCAAGTGTTTTGCACAAAAACAGCGTCTGAAAGTGTATTGCACAAGAAAAGGGCCTGAAAGTGTATTGCACAAGAACAGGGTCTAAAAGTGTTTTGCACAACAAGAGGGTTGGGGAGTGTTTTGCACAAGAACAGGGCCTGCAAGTGTTTTGCACAACAGGGTTGGAGAGTGTGTTGCACAAGAGCAGGACCTGCAAGTGTTTTGCACAAGAACAGGGCCTACAAGTGTTTTGCAAAAGAACAGGGCCTGCAAGTGTTTTCCAGAGGAACAGGACCTGCAAATCTTTTGCACCAGAACATGACCTGCAAGTGTTTTGAAAAAGAACAGTGCCTGCAAATCTTTACACAAGAACAGTGCCTGCACATGTTTTGCAGCAGAACAGGGTCTGAGAATGTTTTGCACAAGAAAAGGGTCTGACAGTGTTTTGCAGAAGAACAGGGCCTGCAAGTGTTTTGCAGAAGAACAGGGCCTACAAGTGTTTTGCACCAGAACAGGGCCTACAAGTGTTTTGAACAAGAACAGGGTCTAAAAGTGTTTTGCACAACAAGAGGGTTGGGGAGTGTTTTGCAAAAGAACAGGGCCTGCAAGTGTTTTCCAGAGGAACAGGACCTGCAAATCTTTTGCACCAGAACATGACCTGAAAGTGTTTTACAGGGCCTGTAAATGGTTTGCACCAGAACATGACCTGCAAGTGTTTTGAAAAAGAACAGTGCCTGCAAATCTTTACACAAGAACAGTGCCTGCACATGTTTTGCAGCAGAACAGGGTCTGAGAATGTTTTGCACAAGATCAGGGCCTGAAAGTGTTTTGCCCAAGAACAGGGCCGCCAAATGTTTTAAACAAGAACAGTGCCTGCAAATCATTGCACAAGAATAGGGTCTGTACATGTATTGCCCAACAACAGGGGGGAAGGGTGGGGGGGAGAAAATGTTTGTATTTCCTATAAAACTTTTCAAAAAAAAAAAAAAGAACAGGACATGCAAGTGTTTTGCACCAGAACAGGGCCTACAAGTGTTTTGCACCAGAACAGGGCCTACAAGTGTTTTGAACAAGAACAGGGTCTAAAAGTGTTTTGCACAACAAGAGGGTTGGGGAGTGTTTTGCACAAGAACAGGGCCTGCAAGTGTTTTGCACAACAGGGTTGGAGAGTGTTTTGCACAAGAACAGGACATGCAAGTGTTTTGCACAAGAACAGGGCCTGCAAGTGTTTTGCACAAGAACAGGGCCTGCAAGTGTTTTGCACAAGAAAAGTGTCTGAAAGTGTTTTGCACAAGAACAGGGCTTGCAAGTGTTTTGCAGAAGAACAGGGTCTGCAAGTGTTTTTCACAAGAAAAATGGCGGCAAGTGTTTAGCACAACAGGGTTGGAGAGTGTTTTGCAAAAGAACAGGGCCTGCACGTGTTTTGCATAAGAACAATGCCTGCAAGTGTTTTGCACAAAAACAGCGTCTGAAAGTGTATTGCACAAGAAAAGGGCCTGAAAGTGTATTGCACAAGAACAGGGTCTAAAAGTGTTTTGCACAACAAGAGGGTTGGGGAGTGTTTTGCACAAGAACAGGGCCTGCAAGTGTTTTGCACAACAGGGTTGGAGAGTGTTTTGCACAAGAACAGGACATGCAAGTGTTTTGCACAAGAACAGGGCCTGCAAGTGTTTTGCACAAGAACAGGGCCTGCAAGTGTTTTGCACAAGAAAAGGGTCTGAAAGTGTTTTGCACAAGAACAGGGCTTGCAAGTGTTTTGCAGAAGAACAGGGTCTGCAAGTGTTTTTCACAAGAAAAATGGCGGCAAGTGTTTAGCACAACAGGGTTGGAGAGTGTTTTGCAAAAGAACAGGGCCTGCACGTGTTTTGCATAAGAACAATGCCTGCAAGTGTTTTGCACAAAAACAGCGTCTGAAAGTGTATTGCACAAGAAAAGGGTCTGAAAGTGTATTGCACAAGAACAGGGTCTAAAAGTGTTTTGCACAACAAGAGGGTTGGGGAGTGTTTTGCACAAGAACAGGGCCTGCAAGTGTTTTGCACAACAGGGTTGGAGAGTGTTTTGCACAAGAACAGGACATGCAAGTGTTTTGCACAAGAACAGGGCCTGCAAGTGTTTTGCACAAGAAAAGGGCCTGAAAGTGTATTGCACAAGAACAGGGTCTAAAAGTGTTTTGCACAACAAGAGGGTTGGGGAGTGTTTTGCAAAAGAACAGGGCCTGCAAGTGTTTTCCAGAGGAACAGGACCTGCAAATCTTTTGCACCAGAACATGACACTAAAACAAAACACTAAAAGTGTTTTGCACAACAAGAGGGTTGGGGAGTGTTTTGCAAAAGAACAGGGCCTGCAAGTGTTTTGCACAAGAACAGGGCCTGCAAGTGTTTTGCACAACAGGGTTGGAGAGTGTTTTGCACAAGAACAGGACATGCAAGTGTTTTGCACAAGAACAGGGCCTGCAAGTGTTTTGCACAAGAACAGTGCCTGCAAGTGTTTTGCACAAGAAAAGGGCCTGAAAGTGTATTGCACAAGAACAGGGTCTAAAAGTGTTTTGCACAACAAGAGGGTTGGGGAGTGTTTTGCACAAGAACAGGGCCTGCAAGTGTTTTGCACAACAGGGTTGGAGAGTGTTTTGCACAAGAACAGGACATGCAAGTGTTTTGCACAAGAACAGGGCCTGCAAGTGTCTTGCACAAGAACAGGGCCTGCAAGTGTTTTGCACAAGAAAAGGGTCTGAAAGTGTTTTGCACAAGAACAGGGCCTGCAAGTGTTTTGCAGAAGAACAGGGTCTGCAAGTGTTTTTCACAAGAAAAATGGCGGCAAGTGTTTAGCACAACAGGGTTGGAGAGTGTTTTGCAAAAGAACAGGGCCTGCACGTGTTTTGCATAAGAACAATGCCTGCAAGTGTTTTGCACAAAAACAGCGTCTGAAAGTGTATTGCACAAGAAAAGGGCCTGAAAGTGTATTGCAGAAGAAAAGGCCCTGAAAGTGTTTTGCACAACAATAGGGCCTGTAAGTGTTTTCCAGAGGAACAGTGCCTGCAACTGTTTTACACAAGAACAGGGCCTGAAAGTGTTGTGCACAAGAACAGGGCCTGAAAGTGTTTTGCACAAGAACAGGGCCTGCAAATGTTTTAAACAAGAACAGTGCCTGCAAATCATTGCACAAGAATAGGGTCTGTACATGTATTGCCCAAGAACAGGGGGGAAGGGTTGGGGGGGAGAAAATGTTTGTATTTCCTATAAAACTTTTCAAAAAAAAAAAAAAGAACAGGACATGCAAGTGTTTTGCACAAGAACAGGGCCTACAAGTGTTTTGCACAAGAACAGGGCCTGTATGTGTTTTCCAGAGGAACAGTGCCTGCAAGTGTTTTGCACAAGAACAGGGTCTAAAAGTGTTTTGCACAACAAGAGGGTTGGGGAGTGTTTTGCACAAGAACAGGGCCTGCAAAGTGTTTTGCACAACAGGGTTGGATAGTGTTTTGCACAAGAATAGAGCCTGCAAGTGTTTTTCACAACAACAGGGTTGGAGAGTGTTTTGCACAAGAACAGGACATGCAAGTGTTTTTCACAAGAAAAATGGCGGCAAGTGTTTAGCACAACAGGGCCTGTAAGTGTTTTCCAGAGGAACAGTGCCTGCAAGTGTTTTGCACAAGAACAGGGTCTAAAAGTGTTTTGCACAAGAACAGGACATGCAAGTGTTTTTCACAAGAAAAATGGCGGCAAGTGTTTAGCACAACAGGGTTGGAGAGTGTTTTGCAAAAGAACAGGGCCTGCACGTGTTTTGCATAAGAACAATGCCTGCAAGTGTTTTGCACAAAAACAGCGTCTGAAAGTGTATTGCACAAGAAAAGGGCCTGAAAGTGTATTGCACAAGAACAGGGTCTAAAAGTGTTTTGCACAACAAGAGGGTTGGGGAGTGTTTTGCAAAAGAACAGGGCCTGCAAGTGTTTTCCAGAGGAACAGGACCTGCAAATCTTTTGCACCAGAACATGACCTGAAAGTGTTTTACAGGGCCTGTAAATGGTTTGCACCAGAACATGACCTGCAAGTGTTTTGAAAAAGAACAGTGCCTGCAAATCTTTACACAAGAACAGTGCCTGCACATGTTTTGCAGCAGAACAGGGTCTGAGAATGTTTTGCACAAGATCAGGGCCTGAAAGTGTTTTGCCCAAGAACAGGGCCGCCAAATGTTTTAAACAAGAACAGTGCCTGCAAATCATTGCACAAGAATAGGGTCTGTACATGTATTGCCCAACAACAGGGGGGAAGGGTGGGGGGGAGAAAATGTTTGTATTTCCTATAAAACTTTTTAAAAAAGAAAAAGAACAGGACATGCAAGTGTTTTGCACAAGAACAGGGCCTGTATGTGTTTTCCAGAGGAACAGTGCCTGCAAGTGTTTTGCACAAGAACAGGGTCTGAAAGTGTTTTGCACAACAAGAGGGTTGGGGAGTGTTTTGCACAAGAACAGGGCCTGCAAGTGTTTTGCACAACAGGGTTGGAGAGTGTTTTGCACAAGAACAGGACATGCAAGTGTTTTGCACAAGAACAGTGCCTGCAACTGTTTTACACAAGAACAGGGCCTGAAAGTGTTTTGCCCAAGAACAGGGCCTGCAAATGTTTTAAACAAGAACAGTGCCTGCAAATCATTGCACAAGAATAGGGTCTGTACATGTATTGCCCAAGAACAGGGGGGAAGGGTGGGGGGGAGAAAATGTTTGTATTTCCTATAAAACTTTTCCAAAAAAAAAAAGAACAGGACATACAAGTGTTTTGCACAAGAACAGCGTCTGAAAGTGTACTGCAAAAGAACAGGGCGTGCAAGTGTCTTGCACAAGAACAGGGCCTACAAGTGTTCTGCACAACAACAGGGCCTGTAAGTGTTTTCCAGAGGAACAGTGCCTGCAAGTGTTTTGCACGAGAACACGGCCTGCAAGTTTTTTGAACAAGAACAGAACCTGCAAGTGTATTGCACAAGTAAAGGGTATCCAAGTGTTTTGTGCAAGAACAGTGCCTTCAAGTGTTTTGTACAACAGGGTTGGAGAGTGTTTTGCACAAGAATAGAGCCTGCAAGTGTTTTTCACAACAACAGGGCCTGTCTATGTATTGCACAAGAACAGGGCCTGCAAGTGTTTTGCACAAGAACAGGGCCTGCAAGTCTTTTGCAGAAGAACAGGGCCTGCAAGTGTTTTGCACAAGAAAAATGGCGGCAAGTGTTTAGCACAACAGGGTTGGAGAGTGTTTTGCAAAAGAACAGGGCCTGCACATGTTTTGCATAAGAACAATGCCTGCAAGTGTTTTGCACAAAAACAGCGTCTGAAAGTGTATTGCAGAAGAAAAGGGCCTGAAAGTGTTTTGCACAACAGGGCCTGTAAGTGTTTTCCAGAGGAACAGTGCCTGCAACTGTTTTACACAAGAACAGTGCCTGCAAATCATTGCACAAGAATAGGGTCTGTACATGTATTGCCCAAGAACAGGGGGGAAGGGTGGGGGGGGAGAAAATGTTTGTATTTCCTATAAAACTTTTCAAAAAAAAAAAAGAACAGGACATACAAGTGTTTTGCACAAAAACAGGGCCTGCAAGTGTTTTGCACAAGAAAAGGGTCTGACAGTGTTTTGCACAAGAACAGGGCCTGCAAGTGTTTTGCAGAAGAACAGGGCCTACAAGTGTTTTGCACCAGAACAGGGCCTACAAGTGTTTTGAACAAGAACAGGGTCTAAAAGTGTTTTGCACAACAAGAGGGTTGGGGAGTGTTTTGCACAAGAACAGGGCCTGCAAGTGTTTTGCACAACAGGGTTGGATAGTGTTTTGCACAAGAATAGAGCCTGCAAGTGTTTTTCACAACAACAGGGCCTGTCCATGTATTGCACAACAACAGGGCCTGCAAGTGTTTTGCACAAGAACAGGGCCTGCAAGTGTTTTGCACCAGAACAAGGCCTACAAGTGTTCTGCACAACAACAGGGCCTGTAAGTGTTTTCCAGAGGAACAGTGCCTGCAAGTGTTTTGCACGAGAACACGGCCTGCAAGTTTTTTGAACAAGAACAGAACCTGCAAGTGTATTGCACAAGTAAAGGGTATCCAAGTGTTTTGTGCAAGAACAGTGCCTTCAAGTGTTTTGCACAACAGGGTTGGAGAGTGTTTTGCACAAGAATAGAGCCTGCAAGTGTTTTTCACAACAACAGGGCCTGTCCATGTATTGCACAAGAACAGGGCCTGCAAGTGTTTTGCACAAGAACAGGGCCTGCAAGTGTTTTTCACAAGAAAAATGGCGGCAAGTGTTTAGCACAACAGGGTTGGAGAGTGTTTTGCAAAAGAACAGGGCCTGCACGTGTTTTGCATAAGAACAATGCCTGCAAGTGTTTTGCACAAAAACAGCGTCTGAAAGTGTATTGCACAAGAAAAGGGCCTGAAAGTGTATTGCAGAAGAAAAGGCCCTGAAAGTGTTTTGCACAACAGGGCCTGTAAGTGTTTTCCAGAGGAACAGTGCCTGCAACTGTTTTACACAAGAACAGGGCCTGAAAGTGTTTTGCCCAAGAACAGGGCCTGCAAATGTTTTAAACAAGAACAGTGCCTGCAAATCATTGCACAAGAATAGGGTCTGTACATGTATTGCCCAAGAACAGGGGGGAAGGGTGGGGGGGAGAAAATGTTTGTATTTCCTATAAAACTTTTCCAAAAAAAAAAAGAACAGGACATACAAGTGTTTTGCACAAGAACAGGGCCTGCAAGTGTTTTGCAGAAGAACAGGGCCTACAAGTGTTTTGCACCAGAACAGGGCCTACAAGTGTTTTGAACAAGAACAGGGTCTAAAAGTGTTTTGCACAACAAGAAGGTTAGGGAGTGTTTTGCACAAGAACAGGGCCTGCAAGTGTTTTGCACAACAGGGTTGGAGAGTGTTTTGCACAAGAACAGGACATGCAAGTGTTTTGCACAAGAACAGGGCCTGCAAGTGTTTTGCACAAGAACAGGGCCTGCAAGTGTTTTGCACAAGAAAAGGGCCTGCAAGTGTTTTGCACGAGAACACGGCCTGCAAGTTTTTTGAACAAGAACAGAACCTGCAAGTGTATTGCACAAGTATAGGGTATCCAAGTGTTTTGTGCAAGAACAGTGCCTTCAAGTGTTTTTCACAACAACAGGGTTGGAGAGTGTTTTGCACAAGAACAGGACATGCAAGTGTTTTGCACAAGAACAGAACCTGCAAGTGTTTTGAACAAGAACAGCGTCTGAAAGTGTACTGCAAAAGAACAGGGCCTGCAAGTGTTTTGCACAAGAACAGGGCCTACAAGTGTTCTGCACAACAACAGGGCCTGTAAGTGTTTTCCAGAGGAACAGTGCCTGCAAGTGTTTTGCACAAGAACAGGGCCTGCAAGTGTTTTGCACGAGAACACGGCCTGCAAGTTTTTTGAACAAGAACAGAACCTGCAAGTGTATTGCACAAGTAAAGGGTATCCAAGTGTTTTGTGCAAGAACAGTGCCTTCAAGTGTTTTGCAGAACAGGGTTGGAGAGTGTTTTGCACAAGAATAGAGCCTGCAAGTGTTTTTCACAACAACAGGGCCTGTCTATGTATTGCACAAGAACAGGGCCTGCAAGTGTTTTGCACAAGAACAGGGCCTGCAATTGTTTTGCACAAGAACAGGTGTTACAGATGAAAATACCTAACCTGATATCTGTAAATATGTAAATATGTTTGATTGTGTATATGTCATTATGTGATGTCATTGTGTCACTTACCATTGGTTAGTACTTACCATTAGCCCCGCCTTCTCTGTATATAAGTTCTTGCTCCTCCCAGATTAGTGCTTGTCTAATTGTGTTCCTGAGGAAGAAAAGAAATAAATATTACTATTACAAGAAAGTCTACAGTCTCTTATATATGGGCCTAACCAGGATAACCAAACTAGCAACAAATTGGTAGCAAGAGGATGGTTTGGTAGGCCCAACCAAACATAAAGATGCAAGACTCACAAAAGGAAAAAAGAAGACCTGCCACCAGATACACAACAAAAAGACTGGCAGCCCAGCTGACCCCTGACATATATACACCAATTGAAAACATGAAGAAACAAACGCAATCTCAAGAATATGAACAGCTAACGCAAAACGAACAACCACTAGCTGAAGCAAAAGAACCCTTCTCAACACCAAACAAAGAAGATGAAGTAAAAAGAAAAATACTACAATTAATAGAAACAACTACAACCGAATCAAATCTGCTTGTGAAAATCCGCAGCATGATAAAAGACCACGGAACAGCAGCAGATAACGAAAATAACAAACAAGAAAACTACGAGGTAAGAAACTCAACCCCTAACTTCAAAAACGACACCAAAGATAGCGACAGCTTCCCGCCTTTTTTATGGCAGCCATCTTACCCACCTAATACCTCTAAAATGCCTGACCAACTACTAAAAGAATTCCAAACCTCAAACTACGAAATAAAAAACAAAAACTACCAAGAAGATGACTACCTGAGCCCAAAAACAAATAAAAAACAATTATTTAAACAAAGCAAAACTCAACCTACTGAAGTAGAAATAGACAACGCTATACAAGTGCTGACTGCAGCACTCGGGACTAAACTAAAAATACCAAACGAACTATCAGAAAATAAATTAGAAAATTCTAAACTACCATCAGCAAAAAGCCAAAACGAAACAGACTGCCTAAACAAAGACCTAGCCACCCGAAGAAAGACGCGCTGGCAATCATACTCACCTACCGAAGAGCGACTCGCAGAGCAACCCGGCTCCATTGGCAACAGCGGCAGAGAAAATGGCCGACAAGCCTCCAGTGTCTTCTCCCCCGATCCTCGCAACTCCGGAGACTCCACGACGAGCAGAGCAGCATCCCAGGCATTTTCCAGCCACCAGAGGCCCTCCGGAGACAAAACAGAACAACGGAAGGCCGTCTGGGACATCACCCCGGGAGCTGCAAACAAAGGAACCTCCCTCGCCGACTGCTGGAAGAAAATGAAGACTGAGCATGCCCAGAAAGAGCCTGCAGAAAAGGAAAAAGGAAACATAGATACAAGTCAAGACAACATAGAGATAAGTAAATACAGACATACATCTACCATCCCCAGACCTTATTGTGAGTATGCTAAGGTCTTAAACCATGGACAGCTACTAAACATGAATAACACCTCACTACACTCAGGGACAATACCTCCAGACTTTATAAAATTGAAATTAGATGGAAGCAACTTAATGGAATGGGATCAGTGTTTACAGATTGTATATATGAAAGAAAATGTTTTATTTTTTATTGATAACCCACCAAATAAGCCTTGGACCTATGAAATAGACTGCCTCCATCACAAAGCATACTATATGTTAATTGTTTCTATTTCCCCAAGTATACTCCCCAGTATAGAGCATAATTTAACTGTATTTGAAGTATATCAAAAATTATTCAGACTGTTCTATAGCAAAAATGTAGCCACTACCACAAAAATCTCTAGGGAATTCTATTCTGCCAAACTAAAACATGATACATCCATGAGTGAGCATATATTGAATTTAAACGCTGTAAGAGCAGACCTTATTCAAAGGGGAGAAACCATTTCTGACAACACCATGAAAAGCATTATAATTAACTCATTAGATCACAGCTGGGATAACTACATTACACTAATAGATAACCTAAGTATAGAGCAAATTACTTTAGAAAACCTTACCAATAAGCTTATTACTGAAGATAGACTTAGAAGAGAGCGATATACACAACAAAGAGAAGGTAGAAATCAAAGAAGGACTGATTTCAGGGCCAGAGACAGATACCCATATGAATGTCTCACATGTGGATCTGAAAGACATCAGAGTAGAGACTGCCCCAAGAATATAGGATACAACGACTCATATAAACACAAGGATAGAAGAATACACTTTTTAGACAGAACCTCCCCAGATTACAGGTATAAGAGAAGAGAATCACCACACTCTAGAGAAAGACAAACATACAGAAATAACCCTAGAGAAAATAAGAAAGGATCACTATATGGAATAAGAAATAATAACACTTTGATATCTGATTCACTCAACACCTGGCTCATAGACTCAGGAGCCACATGTCATACAACTCATAATAGAGAAATATTAAGTAACTTCACTGAAAAGAAATATTATATTAAAGTAGCAAACCAAAATAGAGTCCTAGTGAGAGGAATAGGAGACACGCATATAAAAGGTATAGGAAAAATAGAGGGGGTACTATTTGTGCCCGAAATTCCAAATAACATATTGGCAACCCTAAAGTTAAGCAGAGACAATGCAATAGAAACCACTTTCAGAGGTGGAAAGGTATTCATGACTAAGAACAACAGAAACATAGGTAAACTATTTACAAATGATGGACTAACATACCTACTGCCACAAGATAACGAACTAGTCTATGCAAACTATCAATTAAGAAACGAAAAACCAAATTCAGATAGCCATGATGAAAATAATGATAAGAATGCATCAAACACTGACACTAATATGTCTGAAAATTTAAACAATGGAAAACCTATTCACGATAATTGTAGTCACTTACTCCACAGAAAGCTAGGACACGCGAGCTTTCCAGTCATACGAAAAATGTTAGAGTGTTCCGAAGATTTAAAAATAAAAAACTGTAAAAATTACTTAGAATGCTCTGTGTGCAACTCTTCCAAAATTAAAAACAAGCCAAAACCCAAAAAAGCCACTCGCACCACACAATCAACCTTTCAACTAATTCATATGGATGTAGTAGGCCCATTAAAACCTTCAATTAAATACAAAAAAAGATACTTCCTGACCATAGTCGATGACTATAGTAGATTTGGTTTTGTATACACCCTTAACCACAAAAGTGAGGTTTTCAAAAAATTTAAGGAGTTCTTTAAAATGGTAGAAACACAACACAATACCAAAATCAAACAAATAATGACTGACAGGGGGTCGGAATTCCTATCCAACGAATTTTCAACTTGGCTAAAATCACAAGGAATATTGCACTTTAAATCTTGTCCATTTTCCCCATTCCAAAATGGAGTCTCTGAAAGGAAGAATGGTTTGCTACAAACCATGGTCAAATGTGTGTTAGATGATGCTGGCTTAAACCAGTCATTCTGGGCTGAAGCCCTTAATTATTCCAATTACACTATAAATCGCTTATGGTCCAGCACAATCAATAAGACCCCATACGAACTCATGTATGGAAGGAAACCAAAAATTGGGCATTTACACGTATTTGGTGTATCTGCTGATGTATATGTGCCCTCACAGTTAAGGCGCAAAGGAGAGAAGGTATCCAAAAGACTGATATTTATGGGGTACGAATCAGGAACCAAGGGATATCGCTTCATTGATAAAAATAATCACTTCATTGTATCCAGATCTGCCGTGTTTCATGAACACATGAACTGGTCAAAATTACATCTCAATGAAATTTACCCAGAATCAAAAAATATTACACACACGCACGCAAAACATCACACATCAGATACGAACCCCAAATCCACATCTACTAACAGAACCAAATGCCCAGTAATAGTTAATGATGAATGGAAAAAAGGACACCCCACTTTGAAAGTAGATCAATTAACCGAAAAAGAAGCTAAGTATATGCATAGCGATGAACATCCCCAGAATAGGCCCATTAGATCCAATAGGGGCATAATTCCTAAAAGATTAGATGATTACGTACTGTCTATCCAAGCTAAACACCTGACTCCTAACACATATGATGACATACTTGAGCTACCCCTAGAAGAAAAAAGTAAGTGGGAGGAAGCAATGAAAAAAGAGATGGATAGTTTGAGAGAACTAAATGTATATACACCAACAGACCTGCCCACTGAGAAATCCCCTATTGGGACTAGGTGGATCTATAAAATCAAGGAGCTAGAGGATGGTAAATTCCTATACAAAGCCAGGTTGGTGGCTCAAGGCTTTGCCCAAAGATTTCCGGATGACTATGAAGACACTTACTCCCCAACCGTTAGATCAGAAAGCGTGAAAACAGCACTAGTGTTAGCTTCTATCTTAAATCTGGAAGTATATCAATTTGACGTGCAGACAGCCTATCTGCACGCTGATCTAGATAAAGAAATTTATGTGAAAGCACCCCCAGGAAAGGATACAAAAAAGGGAGAAATTTGGCTATTAAACAAGAGCCTTTATGGACTAAAACAGTCCGGTAAGCGGTGGTATGAGTGCTTATCAAAGATACTTAAAAATATGGGTTTTGTAGCTACTTCATCTGATTTTTGTTTTTTCACAAAAAAAAATAATGATTCAATTGAATATGTTTTGATTTATGTTGATGATATATTGTATTTTGGACACGACAAAATTAAATGTGATAATTTCGCTGAACAACTAGGCAAAAATTTCAACTTAAAAATATTAGGAAAGGTAAATAAGTATCTAGGAGTCCAAATTGACAAAACAGATAAGGGGTTCAAATTATCTCAGAAAGACAAGATTATGGAACTCATACAAAAATGTAACTTAATTAACTCAAAAATTTGTGATACTCCTATGTCAACTGATTTTTATAGGAATGTGTATAATGAGTACGAACCATTCAAGGATAACACGTTATATCGATCAATTATTGGGTCCTTATTATACATATCTAATTGGACCAGGCCTGATATCACCCTTGCTGTAAATTTGTTGTCAAGACATGTAAGCAATCCTAACTCATACCACTGGGAAGGAATTAAGAGGATTCTAAAATATCTAAAGTCTAGCATTGATATGTGCTTATTCTTAGAACCATTCATCTCTGAAAAACCAACTTTGACCTGCTATGCTGATGCTGATTGGGCTACTGATTCAAAAACCAGAAAAAGTACTTCTGGATATGTTTTTCTTATAAATGGCTGTGCGGTGCACTGGTACACAGGCAAACAGAATTTAATTGCCACTTCCACAGCGGAAGCCGAATATGTTTGTTTATCCAAAGCGGTCAACAATCTAACTTGGTTCGATGACTTGTTAACCAATGTGTGGGATGAACCTGTTTATCCAATTATTATCAATGAGGACAATAAGGCAGCAATTGATATATCAGCTTCCGAAGCAATAGGTCAACGATCTCGGCATATCGATATAAAATATAAACATGTAAGGCAACTGTCAAGTATAGGATTTATTAAGGCTGTCCATTGCGATACTAGTGAACAAATTGCTGATATCCTCACTAAGCCATTACCAACCAAACAACATGTGTATTTGACTTCCAAACTTGATGTACATATTTAATCTTAATAACCCACCATTAGTTAGGTATTTTAGAGGGGGATTTGTTACAGATGAAAATACCTAACCTGATATCTGTAAATATGTAAATATGTTTGATTGTGTATATGTCATTATGTGATGTCATTGTGTCACTTACCATTGGTTAGTACTTACCATTAGCCCCGCCTTCTCTGTATATAAGTTCTTGCTCCTCCCAGATTAGTGCTTGTCTAATTGTGTTCCTGAGGAAGAAAAGAAATAAATATTACTATTACAAGAAAGTCTACAGTCTCTTATATATGGGCCTAACCAGGATAACCAAACTAGCAACAACAGGGCCTGCAAGTGTTTTGCACAAGAAAAATGGCGGCAAGTGTTTAGCACAACAGGGTTGGAGAGTGTTTTGCAAAAGAACAGGGCCTGCACATGTTTTGCATAAGAACAATGCCTGCAAGTGTTTTGCACAAAAACAGCGTCTGAAAGTGTATTGCAGAAGAAAAGGGCCTGAAAGTGTTTTGCACAACAGGGCCTGTAAGTGTTTTCCAGAGGAACAGTGCCTGCAACTGTTTTACACAAGAACAGTGCCTGCAAATCATTGCACAAGAATAGGGTCTGTACATGTATTGCCCAAGAACAGGGGGGAAGGGTGGGGGGGAGAAAATGTTTGTATTTCCTATAAAACTTTTCAAAAAAAAAAAAAGAACAGGACATACAAGTGTTTTGCACAAGAACAGGGCCTGCAAGTGTTTTGCACAAGAAAAGGGTCTGACAGTGTTTTGCACAAGAACAGGGCCTGCAAGTGTTTTGCAGAAGAACAGGGCCTACAAGTGTTTTGCACCAGAACAGGGCCTACAAGTGTTTTGAACAAGAACAGGGTCTAAAAGTGTTTTGCACAACAAGAGGGTTGGGGAGTGTTTTGCACAAGAACAGGGCCTGCAAGTGTTTTGCACAACAGGGTTGGATAGTGTTTTGCACAAGAATAGAGCCTGCAAGTGTTTTTCACAACAACAGGGCCTGTCCATGTATTGCACAACAACAGGGCCTGCAAGTGTTTTGCACAAGAACAGGGCCTGCAAGTGTTTTGCACCAGAACAAGGCCTACAAGTGTTCTGCACAACAACAGGGCCTGTAAGTGTTTTCCAGAGGAACAGTGCCTGCAAGTGTTTTGCACGAGAACACGGCCTGCAAGTTTTTTGAACAAGAACAGAACCTGCAAGTGTATTGCACAAGTAAAGGGTATCCAAGTGTTTTGTGCAAGAACAGTGCCTTCAAGTGTTTTGCACAACAGGGTTGGAGAGTGTTTTGCACAAGAATAGAGCCTGCAAGTGTTTTGCACAAGAACAGGGCCTGCAAGTGTTTTTCACAAGAAAAATGGCGGCAAGTGTTTAGCACAACAGGGTTGGAGAGTGTTTTGCAAAAGAACAGGGCCTGCACGTGTTTTGCATAAGAACAATGCCTGCAAGTGTTTTGCACAAAAACAGCGTCTGAAAGTGTATTGCACAAGAAAAGGGCCTGAAAGTGTATTGCAGAAGAAAAGGCCCTGAAAGTGTTTTGCACAACAGGGCCTGTAAGTGTTTTCCAGAGGAACAGTGCCTGCAACTGTTTTACACAAGAACAGGGCCTGAAAGTGTTTTGCCCAAGAACAGGGCCTGCAAATGTTTTAAACAAGAACAGTGCCTGCAAATCATTGCACAAGAATAGGGTCTGTACATGTATTGCCCAAGAACAGGGGGGAAGGGTGGGGGGGAGAAAATGTTTGTATTTCCTATAAAACTTTTCCAAAAAAAAAAAGAACAGGACATACAAGTGTTTTGCACAAGAACAGGGCCTGCAAGTGTTTTGCAGAACAGGGCCTACAAGTGTTTTGCACCAGAACAGGGCCTACAAGTGTTTTGAACAAGAACAGGGTCTAAAAGTGTTTTGCACAACAAGAGGGTTAGGGAGTGTTTTGCACAAGAACAGGGCCTGGAAGTGTTTTGCACAAGAACAGGACCTGCAAGTGTTTTGCACAACAACAGGGCCTGCCAGTGTTTTACACAAGAACAGTGCCTGCCAGTGTTTTGCACAAGAACAGAGCCTGCAAGTGTTTTGCACAAAAACAGGTCCTACAAGTGTTTTGCACAAGAAAAGGGTCTGAAAGTGTTTTGCACAAGAACAGGGCCTGCAAGTGTTTTGCAGAAGAACAGGGTCTGCAAGTGTTTTTCACAAGAAAAATGGCGGCAAGTGTTTAGCACAACAGGGTTGGAGAGTGTTTTGCAAAAGAACAGGGCCTGCACGTGTTTTGCATAAGAACAATGCCTGCAAGTGTTTTGCACAAAAACAGCGTCTGAAAGTGTATTGCACAAGAAAAGGGCCTGAAAGTGTATTGCACAAGAACAGGGTCTAAAAGTGTTTTGCACAACAAGAGGGTTGGGGAGTGTTTTGCACAAGAACAGGGCCTGCAAGTGTTTTGCACAACAGGGTTGGAGAGTGTTTTGCACAAGAACAGGACATGCAAGTGTTTTGCACAAGAACAGGGCCTGCAAGTGTTTTGCACAAGAACAGGGCCTGCAAGTGTTTTGCACAAGAAAAGGGTCTGAAAGTGTTTTGCACAAGAACAGGGCTTGCAAGTGTTTTGCAGAAGAACAGGGTCTGCAAGTGTTTTTCACAAGAAAAATGGCGGCAAGTGTTTAGCACAACAGGGTTGGAGAGTGTTTTGCAAAAGAACAGGGCCTGCACGTGTTTTGCATAAGAACAATGCCTGCAAGTGTTTTGCACAAAAACAGCGTCTGAAAGTGTATTGCACAAGAAAAGGGTCTGAAAGTGTATTGCACAAGAACAGGGTCTAAAAGTGTTTTGCACAACAAGAGGGTTGGGGAGTGTTTTGCACAAGAACAGGGCCTGCAAGTGTTTTGCACAACAGGGTTGGAGAGTGTTTTGCACAAGAACAGGACATGCAAGTGTTTTGCACAAGAACAGGGCCTGCAAGTGTTTTGCACAAGAAAAGGGCCTGAAAGTGTATTGCACAAGAACAGGGTCTAAAAGTGTTTTGCACAACAAGAGGGTTGGGGAGTGTTTTGCAAAAGAACAGGGCCTGCAAGTGTTTTCCAGAGGAACAGGACCTGCAAATCTTTTGCACCAGAACATGACACTAAAACAAAACACTAAAAGTGTTTTGCACAACAAGAGGGTTGGGGAGTGTTTTGCAAAAGAACAGGGCCTGCAAGTGTTTTGCACAAGAACAGGGCCTGCAAGTGTTTTGCACAACAGGGTTGGAGAGTGTTTTGCACAAGAACAGGACATGCAAGTGTTTTGCACAAGAACAGGGCCTGCAAGTGTTTTGCACAAGAACAGTGCCTGCAAGTGTTTTGCACAAGAAAAGGGCCTGAAAGTGTATTGCACAAGAACAGGGTCTAAAAGTGTTTTGCACAACAAGAGGGTTGGGGAGTGTTTTGCACAAGAACAGGGCCTGCAAGTGTTTTGCACAACAGGGTTGGAGAGTGTTTTGCACAAGAACAGGACATGCAAGTGTTTTGCACAAGAACAGGGCCTGCAAGTGTCTTGCACAAGAACAGGGCCTGCAAGTGTTTTGCACAAGAAAAGGGTCTGAAAGTGTTTTGCACAAGAACAGGGCCTGCAAGTGTTTTGCAGAAGAACAGGGTCTGCAAGTGTTTTTCACAAGAAAAATGGCGGCAAGTGTTTAGCACAACAGGGTTGGAGAGTGTTTTGCAAAAGAACAGGGCCTGCACGTGTTTTGCATAAGAACAATGCCTGCAAGTGTTTTGCACAAAAACAGCGTCTGAAAGTGTATTGCACAAGAAAAGGGCCTGAAAGTGTATTGCAGAAGAAAAGGCCCTGAAAGTGTTTTGCACAACAATAGGGCCTGTAAGTGTTTTCCAGAGGAACAGTGCCTGCAACTGTTTTACACAAGAACAGGGCCTGAAAGTGTTGTGCACAAGAACAGGGCCTGAAAGTGTTTTGCACAAGAACAGGGCCTGCAAATGTTTTAAACAAGAACAGTGCCTGCAAATCATTGCACAAGAATAGGGTCTGTACATGTATTGCCCAAGAACAGGGGGGAAGGGTTGGGGGGGAGAAAATGTTTGTATTTCCTATAAAACTTTTCAAAAAAAAAAAAAAGAACAGGACATGCAAGTGTTTTGCACAAGAACAGGGCCTACAAGTGTTTTGCACAAGAACAGGGCCTGTATGTGTTTTCCAGAGGAACAGTGCCTGCAAGTGTTTTGCACAAGAACAGGGTCTAAAAGTGTTTTGCACAACAAGAGGGTTGGGGAGTGTTTTGCACAAGAACAGGGCCTGCAAAGTGTTTTGCACAACAGGGTTGGATAGTGTTTTGCACAAGAATAGAGCCTGCAAGTGTTTTTCACAACAACAGGGTTGGAGAGTGTTTTGCACAAGAACAGGACATGCAAGTGTTTTTCACAAGAAAAATGGCGGCAAGTGTTTAGCACAACAGGGCCTGTAAGTGTTTTCCAGAGGAACAGTGCCTGCAAGTGTTTTGCACAAGAACAGGGTCTAAAAGTGTTTTGCACAAGAACAGGACATGCAAGTGTTTTTCACAAGAAAAATGGCGGCAAGTGTTTAGCACAACAGGGTTGGAGAGTGTTTTGCAAAAGAACAGGGCCTGCACGTGTTTTGCATAAGAACAATGCCTGCAAGTGTTTTGCACAAAAACAGCGTCTGAAAGTGTATTGCACAAGAAAAGGGCCTGAAAGTGTATTGCACAAGAACAGGGTCTAAAAGTGTTTTGCACAACAAGAGGGTTGGGGAGTGTTTTGCAAAAGAACAGGGCCTGCAAGTGTTTTCCAGAGGAACAGGACCTGCAAATCTTTTGCACCAGAACATGACCTGAAAGTGTTTTACAGGGCCTGTAAATGGTTTGCACCAGAACATGACCTGCAAGTGTTTTGAAAAAGAACAGTGCCTGCAAATCTTTACACAAGAACAGTGCCTGCACATGTTTTGCAGCAGAACAGGGTCTGAGAATGTTTTGCACAAGATCAGGGCCTGAAAGTGTTTTGCCCAAGAACAGGGCCGCCAAATGTTTTAAACAAGAACAGTGCCTGCAAATCATTGCACAAGAATAGGGTCTGTACATGTATTGCCCAACAACAGGGGGGAAGGGTGGGGGGGAGAAAATGTTTGTATTTCCTATAAAACTTTTTAAAAAAGAAAAAGAACAGGACATGCAAGTGTTTTGCACAAGAACAGGGCCTGTATGTGTTTTCCAGAGGAACAGTGCCTGCAAGTGTTTTGCACAAGAACAGGGTCTGAAAGTGTTTTGCACAACAAGAGGGTTGGGGAGTGTTTTGCACAAGAACAGGGCCTGCAAGTGTTTTGCACAACAGGGTTGGAGAGTGTTTTGCACAAGAACAGGACATGCAAGTGTTTTGCACAAGAACAGTGCCTGCAACTGTTTTACACAAGAACAGGGCCTGAAAGTGTTTTGCCCAAGAACAGGGCCTGCAAATGTTTTAAACAAGAACAGTGCCTGCAAATCATTGCACAAGAATAGGGTCTGTACATGTATTGCCCAAGAACAGGGGGGAAGGGTGGGGGGGAGAAAATGTTTGTATTTCCTATAAAACTTTTCCAAAAAAAAAAAGAACAGGACATACAAGTGTTTTGCACAAGAACAGCGTCTGAAAGTGTACTGCAAAAGAACAGGGCGTGCAAGTGTCTTGCACAAGAACAGGGCCTACAAGTGTTCTGCACAACAACAGGGCCTGTAAGTGTTTTCCAGAGGAACAGTGCCTGCAAGTGTTTTGCACGAGAACACGGCCTGCAAGTTTTTTGAACAAGAACAGAACCTGCAAGTGTATTGCACAAGTAAAGGGTATCCAAGTGTTTTGTGCAAGAACAGTGCCTTCAAGTGTTTTGTACAACAGGGTTGGAGAGTGTTTTGCACAAGAATAGAGCCTGCAAGTGTTTTTCACAACAACAGGGCCTGTCTATGTATTGCACAAGAACAGGGCCTGCAAGTGTTTTGCACAAGAACAGGGCCTGCAAGTCTTTTGCAGAAGAACAGGGCCTGCAAGTGTTTTGCACAAGAAAAATGGCGGCAAGTGTTTAGCACAACAGGGTTGGAGAGTGTTTTGCAAAAGAACAGGGCCTGCACATGTTTTGCATAAGAACAATGCCTGCAAGTGTTTTGCACAAAAACAGCGTCTGAAAGTGTATTGCAGAAGAAAAGGGCCTGAAAGTGTTTTGCACAACAGGGCCTGTAAGTGTTTTCCAGAGGAACAGTGCCTGCAACTGTTTTACACAAGAACAGTGCCTGCAAATCATTGC
Source organism: Pantherophis vulpinus (assembly GCA_037215915.1). Classification (NCBI taxonomy): domain Eukaryota; kingdom Metazoa; phylum Chordata; class Lepidosauria; order Squamata; family Colubridae; genus Pantherophis; species Pantherophis vulpinus. Next base: position 1,299,245 of record JAXLNS010000044.1, on the reverse strand, counting down.
ACAAGAATAGGGTCTGTACATGTATTGCCCAAGAACAGGGGGGAAGGGTGGGGGGGGAGAAAATGTTTGTATTTCCTATAAAACTTTTCAAAAAAAAAAAAGAACAGGACATACAAGTGTTTTGCACAAAAACAGGGCCTGCAAGTGTTTTGCACAAGAAAAGGGTCTGACAGTGTTTTGCACAAGAACAGGGCCTGCAAGTGTTTTGCAGAAGAACAGGGCCTACAAGTGTTTTGCACCAGAACAGGGCCTACAAGTGTTTTGAACAAGAACAGGGTCTAAAAGTGTTTTGCACAACAAGAGGGTTGGGGAGTGTTTTGCACAAGAACAGGGCCTGCAAGTGTTTTGCACAACAGGGTTGGATAGTGTTTTGCACAAGAATAGAGCCTGCAAGTGTTTTTCACAACAACAGGGCCTGTCCATGTATTGCACAACAACAGGGCCTGCAAGTGTTTTGCACAAGAACAGGGCCTGCAAGTGTTTTGCACCAGAACAAGGCCTACAAGTGTTCTGCACAACAACAGGGCCTGTAAGTGTTTTCCAGAGGAACAGTGCCTGCAAGTGTTTTGCACGAGAACACGGCCTGCAAGTTTTTTGAACAAGAACAGAACCTGCAAGTGTATTGCACAAGTAAAGGGTATCCAAGTGTTTTGTGCAAGAACAGTGCCTTCAAGTGTTTTGCACAACAGGGTTGGAGAGTGTTTTGCACAAGAATAGAGCCTGCAAGTGTTTTTCACAACAACAGGGCCTGTCCATGTATTGCACAAGAACAGGGCCTGCAAGTGTTTTGCACAAGAACAGGGCCTGCAAGTGTTTTGCACAAGAAAAATGGCGGCAAGTGTTTAGCACAACAGGGTTGGAGAGTGTTTTGCAAAAGAACAGGGCCTGCACGTGTTTTGCATAAGAACAATGCCTGCAAGTGTTTTGCACAAAAACAGCGTCTGAAAGTGTATTGCACAAGAAAAGGGCCTGAAAGTGTATTGCAGAAGAAAAGGCCCTGAAAGTGTTTTGCACAACAGGGCCTGTAAGTGTTTTCCAGAGGAACAGTGCCTGCAACTGTTTTACACAAGAACAGGGCCTGAAAGTGTTTTGCCCAAGAACAGGGCCTGCAAATGTTTTAAACAAGAACAGTGCCTGCAAATCATTGCACAAGAATAGGGTCTGTACATGTATTGCCCAAGAACAGGGGGGAAGGGTGGGGGGGAGAAAATGTTTGTATTTCCTATAAAACTTTTCCAAAAAAAAAAAGAACAGGACATACAAGTGTTTTGCACAAGAACAGGGCCTGCAAGTGTTTTGCAGAAGAACAGGGCCTACAAGTGTTTTGCACCAGAACAGGGCCTACAAGTGTTTTGAACAAGAACAGGGTCTAAAAGTGTTTTGCACAACAAGAAGGTTAGGGAGTGTTTTGCACAAGAACAGGGCCTGCAAGTGTTTTGCACAACAGGGTTGGAGAGTGTTTTGCACAAGAACAGGACATGCAAGTGTTTTGCACAAGAACAGGGCCTGCAAGTGTTTTGCACAAGAACAGGGCCTGCAAGTGTTTTGCACAAGAAAAGGGCCTGCAAGTGTTTTGCACGAGAACACGGCCTGCAAGTTTTTTGAACAAGAACAGAACCTGCAAGTGTATTGCACAAGTATAGGGTATCCAAGTGTTTTGTGCAAGAACAGTGCCTTCAAGTGTTTTTCACAACAACAGGGTTGGAGAGTGTTTTGCACAAGAACAGGACATGCAAGTGTTTTGCACAAGAACAGAACCTGCAAGTGTTTTGAACAAGAACAGCGTCTGAAAGTGTACTGCAAAAGAACAGGGCCTGCAAGTGTTTTGCACAAGAACAGGGCCTACAAGTGTTCTGCACAACAACAGGGCCTGTAAGTGTTTTCCAGAGGAACAGTGCCTGCAAGTGTTTTGCACAAGAACAGGGCCTGCAAGTGTTTTGCACGAGAACACGGCCTGCAAGTTTTTTGAACAAGAACAGAACCTGCAAGTGTATTGCACAAGTAAAGGGTATCCAAGTGTTTTGTGCAAGAACAGTGCCTTCAAGTGTTTTGCAGAACAGGGTTGGAGAGTGTTTTGCACAAGAATAGAGCCTGCAAGTGTTTTTCACAACAACAGGGCCTGTCTATGTATTGCACAAGAACAGGGCCTGCAAGTGTTTTGCACAAGAACAGGGCCTGCAATTGTTTTGCACAAGAACAGGGCCTGCAAGTGTTTTGCACAAGAAAAATGGCGGCAAGTGTTTAGCACAACAGGGTTGGAGAGTGTTTTGCAAAAGAACAGGGCCTGCACATGTTTTGCATAAGAACAATGCCTGCAAGTGTTTTGCACAAAAACAGCGTCTGAAAGTGTATTGCAGAAGAAAAGGGCCTGAAAGTGTTTTGCACAACAGGGCCTGTAAGTGTTTTCCAGAGGAACAGTGCCTGCAACTGTTTTACACAAGAACAGTGCCTGCAAATCATTGCACAAGAATAGGGTCTGTACATGTATTGCCCAAGAACAGGGGGGAAGGGTGGGGGGGAGAAAATGTTTGTATTTCCTATAAAACTTTTCAAAAAAAAAAAAAGAACAGGACATACAAGTGTTTTGCACAAGAACAGGGCCTGCAAGTGTTTTGCACAAGAAAAGGGTCTGACAGTGTTTTGCACAAGAACAGGGCCTGCAAGTGTTTTGCAGAAGAACAGGGCCTACAAGTGTTTTGCACCAGAACAGGGCCTACAAGTGTTTTGAACAAGAACAGGGTCTAAAAGTGTTTTGCACAACAAGAGGGTTGGGGAGTGTTTTGCACAAGAACAGGGCCTGCAAGTGTTTTGCACAACAGGGTTGGATAGTGTTTTGCACAAGAATAGAGCCTGCAAGTGTTTTTCACAACAACAGGGCCTGTCCATGTATTGCACAACAACAGGGCCTGCAAGTGTTTTGCACAAGAACAGGGCCTGCAAGTGTTTTGCACCAGAACAAGGCCTACAAGTGTTCTGCACAACAACAGGGCCTGTAAGTGTTTTCCAGAGGAACAGTGCCTGCAAGTGTTTTGCACGAGAACACGGCCTGCAAGTTTTTTGAACAAGAACAGAACCTGCAAGTGTATTGCACAAGTAAAGGGTATCCAAGTGTTTTGTGCAAGAACAGTGCCTTCAAGTGTTTTGCACAACAGGGTTGGAGAGTGTTTTGCACAAGAATAGAGCCTGCAAGTGTTTTGCACAAGAACAGGGCCTGCAAGTGTTTTTCACAAGAAAAATGGCGGCAAGTGTTTAGCACAACAGGGTTGGAGAGTGTTTTGCAAAAGAACAGGGCCTGCACGTGTTTTGCATAAGAACAATGCCTGCAAGTGTTTTGCACAAAAACAGCGTCTGAAAGTGTATTGCACAAGAAAAGGGCCTGAAAGTGTATTGCAGAAGAAAAGGCCCTGAAAGTGTTTTGCACAACAGGGCCTGTAAGTGTTTTCCAGAGGAACAGTGCCTGCAACTGTTTTACACAAGAACAGGGCCTGAAAGTGTTTTGCCCAAGAACAGGGCCTGCAAATGTTTTAAACAAGAACAGTGCCTGCAAATCATTGCACAAGAATAGGGTCTGTACATGTATTGCCCAAGAACAGGGGGGAAGGGTGGGGGGGAGAAAATGTTTGTATTTCCTATAAAACTTTTCCAAAAAAAAAAAGAACAGGACATACAAGTGTTTTGCACAAGAACAGGGCCTGCAAGTGTTTTGCAGAACAGGGCCTACAAGTGTTTTGCACCAGAACAGGGCCTACAAGTGTTTTGAACAAGAACAGGGTCTAAAAGTGTTTTGCACAACAAGAGGGTTAGGGAGTGTTTTGCACAAGAACAGGGCCTGGAAGTGTTTTGCACAAGAACAGGACCTGCAAGTGTTTTGCACAACAACAGGGCCTGCCAGTGTTTTACACAAGAACAGTGCCTGCCAGTGTTTTGCACAAGAACAGAGCCTGCAAGTGTTTTGCACAAAAACAGGTCCTACAAGTGTTTTGCACAAGAACAGGGCCTGCAAATGTTTTCCAGAGGAACAGTGCCTGCAAGTGTTTTGAACAAGAACAGGACCTGCAATTGTTTTGCACAAGAACAGGGCCTGCAAGTGTTTTGCACAAGAACAGAGCTTGCAACTATTTTGGACAACAACAAGGCCTGCCAGTGTTTTCAAGAGGAACAGGGACTGCGAGTGTTTTGCCCATGAAAAATGGCTGCAAGTGTTTTGCACAAGAACAGGACCTGCAAGTGTTTTGAACAAGAACAGAGCTTGCAACTATTTTGAACAACAACAAGGCCTGCCAGTGTTTTCAAGAGGAACAGGGACTGCGAGTGTTTTGCACATGAAAAATGGCTGCAAGTGTTTTGCACAAGAACAGAGCCTGCAAGTGTTTTGCACAAGAACAGGACCTGCAAGTGTTTTGCACAACAAAAAGGCCTGCCACTGTTTTCTAGTGGAACAGGTACTGTGAGTGTTTTGCACAAGAAAAATGGCTGCAAGTGTTTAGCACAAGAACAGAGCCTGCAAGTGTTTTGCACAACAAAAAGGCCTGCCACTGTTTTCAAGTGGAACAGGTACTGTGAGTGTTTTGCACAAGAAAAATGGCTGCAAGTGTTTAGCACAAGAACAGAGCCTGCAAGTGTTTTGAACAAAAACAGAGCTTGCAACTATTTTGCACAAGAGCAGGGTCTGAAAGTGTATTGCACAAAAACAGGTCCTACAAGTGTTTTGCACAAGAACAGGGCCTGCAAATGTTTTCCAGAGGAACAGTGCCTGCAAGTGTTTTGAACAAGAACAGGGCCTGCAAGTGTTTTGCACAAGAACAGGGTCTGAAAGTGTATTGTACAAGAACAGGGCTTGCAAGTGTTTTGCACAAGAACAGGGCTTGCAAATGTTTTGCACAACAAAAAGGCCTGCCACTGTTTTCAAGTGGAACAGGTACTGTGAGTGTTTTGCACAAGAAAAATGGCTGCAAGTGTTTAGCACAAGAACAGAGCCTGCAAGTGTTTTGAACAAAAACAGAGCTTGCAACTATTTTGCACAAGAACAGGGTCTGAAAGTGTATTGCACAAAAACAGGTCCTACAAGTGTTTTGCACAAGAACAGGGCCTGCAAATGTTTTCCAGAGGAACAGTGCCTGCAAGTGTTTTGAACAAGAACAGGGCCTGCAAGTGTTTTGCACAAGAACAGAACCTGCAAGTGTATTGCACAAGTAAAGGGTATCCAAGTGTTTTGTGCAAGAACAGTGCCTTCAAGTGTTTTGCACAACAGGGTTGGAGAGTGTTTTGCACAAGAATAGAGCCTGCAAGTGTTTTTCACAACAACAGGGCCTGTCCATGTATTGCACAACAACAGGGCCTGCAAGTGTTTTGCACAAGAACAGGGCCTGCAAGTGTTTTGCACCAGAACAAGGCCTACAAGTGTTCTGCACAACAACAGGGCCTGTAAGTGTTTTCCAGAGGAACAGTGCCTCCACGTGTTTTGCACAAGAACACGGCCTGCAAGTTTTTTGAACAAGAACAGAACCTGCAAGTGTATTGCACAAGTAAAGGGTATCCAAGTGTTTTGTGCAAGAACAGTGCCTTCAAGTGTTTTTCACAACAACAGGGTTGGAGAGTGTTTTGCACAAGAACAGGGCCTGCAAGTGTTTTGCACAAGAAAAGGGTCTCAAAGTGTTTTGCACAAGAACAGGGCCTGCAAGTGTTTTACAGAAGAACAGGGCCTGCAAGTGTTTTGCACAAGAAAAATGGCGGCAAGTGTTTAGCACAACAGGGTTGGAGAGTGTTTTGCAAAAGAACAGGGCCTGCACGTGTTTTGCATAAGAACAATGCCTGCAAGTGTTTTGCACAAAAACAGCGTCTGAAAGTGTATTGCACAAGAAAAGGGCCTGAAAGTGTATTGCAGAAGAAAAGGCCCTGAAAGTGTTTTGCACAACAGGGCCTGTAAGTGTTTTCCAGAGGAACAGTGCCTGCAACTGTTTTACACAAGAACAGGGCCTGCAAGTGTTTTGCACAAGAACAGGGCCTGCAAGTGTTTTGCAGAAGAACAGGGCCTACAAGTGTTTTGCACCAGAACAGGGCCTACAAGTGTTTTGAACAAGAACAGGGTCTAAAAGTGTTTTGCACAACAAGAGGGTTGGGGAGTGTTTTGCACAAGAACAGGGCCTGCAAAGTGTTTTGCACAACAGGGTTGGATAGTGTTTTGCACAAGAATAGAGCCTGCAAGTGTTTTTCACAACAACAGGGTTGGAGAGTGTTTTGCACAAGAACAGGACATGCAAGTGTTTTTCACAAGAAAAATGGCGGCAAGTGTTTAGCACAACAGGGTTGGAGAGTGTTTTGCAAAAGAACAGGGCCTGCAAGTGTTTTGCACAAAAACAGCGTCTGAAAGTGTATTGTACAAGAAAAGGGCCTGAAAGTGTATTGCAGAAGAAAAGGCCCTGAAAGTGTTTTGCACAACAACAGGGCCTGTAAGTGTTTTCCAGACGAACAGTGCCTGCAAGTGTTTTGCACAAGAACAGGGTCTAAAAGTGTTTTGCACAACAAGAGGGTTGGGGAGTGTTTTGCAAAAGAACAGGGCCTGCAAGTGTTTTGCACAAGACCAGAGCCTGCAAATCTTTTGCACCAGAACATAACCTGAAAGTGTTTTACAGGGCCTGTAAATGGTTTGCACCAGAACATGACCTGCAAGTGTTTTGAAAAAGAACAGTGCCTGCAAATCTTTACACAAGAACAGTGCCTGCACATGTTTTGCAGCAGAACAGGGTCTGAGAATGTTTTGCACAAGATCAGGGCCTGAAAGTGATTTGCCCAAGAACAGGGCCTCCAAATGTTTTAAACAAGAACAGTGCCTGCAAATCATTGCACAAGAATAGGGTCTGTACATGTATTGCCCAACAACAGGGGGGAAGGGTGGGGGGGAGAAAATGTTTGTATTTCCTATAAAACTTTTAAAAAAAGAAAAAGAACAGGACATGCAAGTGTTTTGCACAAGAACAGGGCCTGCAAGTGTTTTGCACAAGAAAAGGGTCTGACAGTGTTTTGCACAAGAACAGGGCCTGCAAGTGTTTTGCAGAAGAACAGGGCCTACAAGTGTTTTGCACCAGAACAGGGCCTACAAGTGTTTTGAACAAGAACAGGGTCTAAAAGTGTTTTGCACAACAAGAGGGTTGGGGAGTGTTTTGCACAACAACAGGGCCTGCAAGTGTTTTGCACAACAGGGTTGGAGAGTGTTTTGCACAAGAATAGAGCCTGCAAGTGTTTTTCACAACAACAGGGCCTGTCCATGTATTGCACAAGAACAGGGCCTGCAAGTGTTTTGCACAAGAACAGGGCCTGCAAGTGTTTTGCACCAGAACAAGGCCTACAAGTGTTCTGCACAACAACAGGGCCTGTAAGTGTTTTCCAGAGGAACAGTGCCTGCACGTGTTTTGCACGAGAACACGGCCTGCAAGTTTTTTCAACAAGAACAGAACCTGCAAGTGTATTGCACAAGCAAAGGGTATGCAAGTGTTTTGTGCAAGAACAGTGCCTTCAAGTGTTTTTCACAACAACAGGGTTGGGGAGTGTTTTGCACAAGAACAGGGCCTGCAAGTGTTTTGCACAAGAAAAGGGTCTGAAAGTGTTTTGCACAAGAACAGGGCCTGCAAGTGCTTTGCAGAAGAACAGGGTCTGCAAGTGTTTTTCACAAGAAAAATGGCGGCAAGTGTTTAGCACAACAGGGTTGGAGAGTGTTTTGCACAAAAACAGCGTCTGAAAGTGTATTGCAGAAGAAAAGGCCCTGAAAGTGTTTTGCACAACAACAGGGCCTGTAAGTGTTTTCCAGAGGAACAGTGCCTGCAACTGTTTTACACAAGAACAGGGCCTGAAAGTGTTGTGCACAAGAACAGGGCCTGAAAGTGTTTTGCACAAGAACAGGGCCTGCAAATGTTTTAAACAAGAACAGTGCCTGCAAATCATTGCACAAGAATAGGGTCTGTACATGTATTGCCCAAGAACAGGGGGGAAGGGTTGGGGGGGAGAAAATGTTTGTATTTCCTATAAAACTTTTCAAAAAAAAAAAAAAAAGAACAGGACATGCAAGTGTTTTGCACAAGAACAGGGCCTACAAGTGTTTTGCACAACAAGAGGGTTGGGGAGTGTTTTGCACAAGAACAGGGCCTGCAAAGTGTTTTGCACAACAGGGTTGGATAGTGTTTTGCACAAGAATAGAGCCTGCAAGTGTTTTGCACAACAGGGTTGGATAGTGTTTTGCACAAGAATAGAGCCTGCAAGTGTTTTTCACAACAACAGGGTTGGAGAGTGTTTTGCACAAGAACAGGACATTCAAGTGTTTTTCACAAGAAAAATGGCGGCAAGTGTTTAGCACAACAGGGTTGGAGAGTGTTTTGCAAAAGAACAGGGCCTGCAAGTGTTTTGCACAAAAACAGCGTCTGAAAGTGTATTGTACAAGAAAAGGGCCTGAAAGTGTATTGCAGAAGAAAAGGCCCTGAAAGTGTTTTGCACAACAACAGGGCCTGTAAGTGTTTTCCAGAGGAACAGTGCCTGCACGTGTTTTGCACAAGAACAGGGTCTAAAAGTGTTTTGCACAACAAGAGGGTTGGGGAGTGTTTTGCAAAAGAACAGGGCCTGCAAGTGTTTTCCAGAGGAACAGGACCTGCAAATCTTTTGCACCAGAACATGACCTGCAAGTGTTTTGAAAAAGAACAGTGCCTGCAAATCTTTACACAAGAACAGTGCCTGCACATGTTTTGCAGCAGAACAGGGTCTGAGAATGTTTTGCACAAGATCAGGGCCTGAAAGTGTTTTGCCCAAGAACAGGGCCGCCAAATGTTTTAAGCAAGAACAGTGCCTGCAAATCATTGCACAAGAATAGGGTCTGTACATGTATTGCCCAACAACACGGGGGAAGGGTGGGGGGGAGAAAACGTTTGTATTTCCTATAAAACTTTTCAAAAAAAAAAAAGAACAGGGTCTGCAAGTGTTTTGCACAAGAACAGGGCCTGCAAATGTTTTCCAGAGGAACAGTGCCTGCAAGTGTTTTGAACAAGAACAGGACCTGCAAGTGTTTTGCACAAGAACAGGGCCTGCAAGTGTTTTGCACAAGAACAGAGCTTGCAACTATTTTGAACAACAAAAAGGCCTGCCAGTGTTTTACACAAGAACAGTGCCTGCCAGTGTTTTGTACAAGAACAGGACCTGCAAGTGTTTTGCACAAGAACAGGGCTTGCCAGTGTTTTAGACAAGAACAGTGCCTGCCAGTGTTTTGTACAAGAACAGGACCTGCAAGTGTTTTGCACAAGAACAGGGCCTGCAACTGTATTGCACAAGAACAGGGCTTGCAAGTGTTTTGCACAACAACAAGGCCTGCAAGTGTTTTGAACAAAAAGAGAGCCTGCAAGTGTTTTGAACAACAACAAGGCCTGCCAGTGTTTTCAAGAGGAACAGGGCCTGCCAGTGTTTTACACAAGAACAGTGCCTGCCAGTGTTTTGTACAAGAACAGAGCTTGCAACTATTTTGGACAACAACAAGGCATGCCAGTGTTTTCAAGAGGAACAGGGACTGCGAGTGTTTTGCACAAGAAAAATGGCTGCCATTGTTTAGCACAAGAACAGAGCCTGCAAGTGTTTTGAACAAGAACAGAGCTTGCAACTATTTTGCACAAGAACAGGGTCTGAAACTGTATTGCACAAAAACAGGTCCTACAAGTGTTTTGCACAAGAACACGGCCTGCAAGTTTTTTGAACAAGAACAGAACCTGCAAGTGTATTGCACAAGTATAGGGTATCCAAGTGTTTTGTGCAAGAACAGTGCCTTCAAGTGTTTTTCACAACAACAGGGTTGGAGAGTGTTTTGCAGAAGAACAGGGCCTGCAAGTGTTTTGCACAAGAAAAGGGTCTCAAAGTGTTTTGCACAAGAACAGGGCCTGCAAGTGTTTTGCAGAAGAACAGGACCTGCAAGTGTTTTGCACAAGAACAGGGCCTACAAGTGTTTTGCAAAAGAACAGGGCCTGCAAGTGTTTTCCAGAGGAACAGGACCTGCAAATCTTTTGCACCAGAACATGACCTGCAAGTGTTTTGAAAAAGAACAGTGCCTGCAAATCTTTACACAAGAACAGTGCCTGCACATGTTTTGCAGCAGAACAGGGTCTGAGAATGTTTTGCACAAGATCAGGGCCTGAAAGTGTTTTGCCCAAGAACAGGGCCTCCAAATGTTTTAAACAAGAACAGTGCCTGCAAATCATTGCACAAGAATAGGGTCTGTACATGTATTGCCCAAGAACAGGGGGGAAGGGTGGGGGGGAGAAAATGTTTGTATTTCCTATAAAACTTTTCAAAAAAAAAAAAGAACAGGACATGCAAGTGTTTTGCACAAGAACAGGGCCTGCAAGTGTTTTGCACAAGAAAAGGGTCTGACAGTGTTTTGCAGAAGAACAGGGCCTGCAAGTGTTTTGCACAACAGGGTTGGAGAGTGTTTTGCACAAGAATAGAGCCTGCAAGTGTTTTTCACAACAACAGGGCCTGTCCATGTATTGCACAACAACAGGGCCTGCAAGTGTTTTGCACAAGAACAGGGCCTGCAAGTGTTTTGCACCAGAACAAGGCCTACAAGTGTTCTGCACAACAACAGGGCCTGTAAGTGTTTTCCAGAGGAACAATGCTTGCGAATGTTTTGCACGAGAACACGGCCTGCAAGTTTTTTGAACAAGAACAGAACCTGCAAGTGTATTGCACAAGTAAAGGGTATCCAAGTGTTTTGTGCAAGAACAGTGCCTTCAAGTGTTTTTCACAACAACAGGGTTGGAGAGTGTTTTGCACAAGAACAGGACATGCAAGTGTTTTGCACAAGAACAGAACCTGCAAGTGTTTTGAACAAGAACAGCGTCTGAAAGTGTACTGCAAAAGAACAGGGCCTGCAAGTGTTTTGCACAAGAACAGGGCCTACAAGTGTTCTGCACAACAACAGGGCCTGTAAGTGTTTTCCAGAGGAACAGTGCCTGCAAGTGTTTTGCACGAGAACACGGCCTGCAAGTTTTTTGAACAAGAACAGAACCTGCAAGTGCATTGCACAAGTAAAGGGTATCCAAGTGTTTTGTGCAAGAACAGTGCCTTCAAGTGTTTTTCACAACAACAGGGTTGGAGAGTGTTTTGCACAAGAACAGGACATGCAAGTGTTTTGCACAAGAACAGAACCTGCAAGTGTTTTGAACAAGAACAGCGTCTGAAAGTGTACTGCAAAAGAACAGGGCCTGCAAGTGTTTTGCACAAGAACAGGGCCTACAAGTGTTCTGCACAACAACAGGGCCTGTAAGTGTTTTCCAGAGGAACAGTGCCTGCAAGTGTTTTGCACGAGAACACGGCCTGCAAGTTTTTTGAACAAGAACAGAACCTGCAAGTGCATTGCACAAGTAAAGGGTATCCAAGTGTTTTGTGCAAGAACAGTGCCTTCAAGTGTTTTGCACAACAGGGTTGGAGAGTGTTTTGCACAAGAATAGAGCCTGCAAGTGTTTTTCACAACAACAGGGCCTGTCCATGTATTGCACAAGAACAGGGCCTGCAAGTGTTTTGCACAAGAACAGGGCCTGCAAGTGTTTTGCACCAGAACAAGGCCTACAAGTGTTCTGCCCAACAACAGGGCCTGTAAGTGTTTTCCAGAGGAACAGTGCCTGCAAGTGTTTTGCACGAGAACACGGCCTGCAAGTTTTTTGAACAAGAACAGAACCTGCAAGTGTATTGCACAAGTAAAGGGTATCCAAGTGTTTTGTGCAAGAACAGTGCCTTCAAGTGTTTTTCACAACAACAGGGTTGGAGAGTGTTTTGCACAAGAACAGGACATGCAAGTGTTTTGCAAAAGAATAGGGCCTGCAAGTGTTTTGCACAAGAACAGGGCCTGCAAGTGTTTTGCACAAGAACAGGGCCTGCATATGTTTTGCACAAGAACAGGGTATCCAAGTGTTTTGTGCAAGAACAGTGCCTTCAAGTGTTTTTCACAACAACAGGGTTGGAGAGTGTTTTGCAGAAGAACAGGGCCTGCAAGTGTTTTGCACAAGAAAAGGGTCTCAAAGTGTTTTGCACAAGAACAGGGCCTGCAAGTGTTTTTCACAAGAAAAATGGCGGCAAGTGTTTAGCACAACAGGGTTGGAGAGTGTTTTGCAAAAGAACAGGGCCTGCACGTGTTTTGCATAAGAACAATGCCTGCAAGTGTTTTGCACAAAAACAGTGTCTGAAAGTGTATTGCACAAGAAAAGGGCCTGAAAGTGTATTGCAGAAGAAAAGGCCCTGAAAGTGTTTTGCACAACAGGGCCTGTAAGTGTTTTCCAGAGGAACAGTGCCTGCAACTGTTTTACACAAGAACAGGGCCTGAAAGTGTTTTGCCCAAGAACAGGGCCTGCAAATGTTTTAAACAAGAACAGTGCCTGCAAATCATTGCACAAGAATAGGGTCTGTACATGTATTGCCCAAGAACAGGGGGGAAGGGTGGGGGGGAGAAAATGTTTGTATTTCCTATAAAACTTTTCCAAAAAAAAAAAGAACAGGACATACAAGTGTTTTGCACAAGAACAGGGCCTGCAAGTGTTTTGCAGAAGAACAGGGCCTACAAGTGTTTTGCACCAGAACAGGGCCTACAAGTGTTTTGAACAAGAACAGGGTCTAAAAGTGTTTTGCACAACAAGAGGGTTGGGGAGTGTTTTGCACAAGAACAGGGCCTGCAAGTGTTTTGCACAACAGGGTTGGAGAGTGTTTTGCACAAGAACAGGACATGCAAGTGTTTTGCACAAGAACAGGGCCTGCAAGTGTTTTGCACAAGAACAGGGCCTGCAAGTGTTTTGCACAAGAAAAGGGTCTGAAAGTGTTTTGCACAAGAACAGGGCTTGCAAGTGTTTTGCAGAAGAACAGGGTCTGCAAGTGTTTTTCACAAGAACAGGGCCTGTAAGTGTTTTCCAGAGGAACAGTGCCTGCAAGTGTTTTGAACAAGAACAGAACCTGCAAGTGTATTGCACAAGTATAGGGTATCCAAGTGTTTTGTGCAAGAACAGTGCCTTCAAGTGTTTTTCACAACAACAGGGTTGGAGAGTGTGTTGCACAAGAGCAGGACCTGCAAGTGTTTTGCACAAGAACAGGGCCTACAAGTGTTTTGCAAAAGAACAGGGCCTGCAAGTGTTTTCCAGAGGAACAGGACCTGCAAATCTTTTGCACCAGAACATGACCTGCAAGTGTTTTGAAAAAGAACAGTGCCTGCAAATCTTTACACAAGAACAGTGCCTGCACATGTTTTGCAGCAGAACAGGGTCTGAGAATGTTTTGCACAAGAAAAGGGTCTGACAGTGTTTTGCAGAAGAACAGGGCCTGCAAGTGTTTTGCAGAAGAACAGGGCCTACAAGTGTTTTGCACCAGAACAGGGCCTACAAGTGTTTTGAACAAGAACAGGGTCTAAAAGTGTTTTGCACAACAAGAGGGTTGGGGAGTGTTTTGCAAAAGAACAGGGCCTGCAAGTGTTTTCCAGAGGAACAGGACCTGCAAATCTTTTGCACCAGAACATGACCTGAAAGTGTTTTACAGGGCCTGTAAATGGTTTGCACCAGAACATGACCTGCAAGTGTTTTGAAAAAGAACAGTGCCTGCAAATCTTTACACAAGAACAGTGCCTGCACATGTTTTGCAGCAGAACAGGGTCTGAGAATGTTTTGCACAAGATCAGGGCCTGAAAGTGTTTTGCCCAAGAACAGGGCCGCCAAATGTTTTAAACAAGAACAGTGCCTGCAAATCATTGCACAAGAATAGGGTCTGTACATGTATTGCCCAACAACAGGGGGGAAGGGTGGGGGGGAGAAAATGTTTGTATTTCCTATAAAACTTTTTAAAAAAGAAAAAGAACAGGACATGCAAGTGTTTTGCACAAGAACAGGGCCTGTATGTGTTTTCCAGAGGAACAGTGCCTGCAAGTGTTTTGCACAAGAACAGGGTCTGAAAGTGTTTTGCACAACAAGAGGGTTGGGGAGTGTTTTGCACAAGAACAGGGCCTGCAAGTGTTTTGCACAACAGGGTTGGAGAGTGTTTTGCACAAGAACAGGACATGCAAGTGTTTTGCACAAGAACAGTGCCTGCAACTGTTTTACACAAGAACAGGGCCTGAAAGTGTTTTGCCCAAGAACAGGGCCTGCAAATGTTTTAAACAAGAACAGTGCCTGCAAATCATTGCACAAGAATAGGGTCTGTACATGTATTGCCCAAGAACAGGGGGGAAGGGTGGGGGGGAGAAAATGTTTGTATTTCCTATAAAACTTTTCCAAAAAAAAAAAAAGAACAGGACATACAAGTGTTTTGCACAAGAACAGCGTCTGAAAGTGTACTGCAAAAGAACAGGGCCTGCAAGTGTTTTGCACAAGAACAGGGCCTACAAGTGTTCTGCACAACAACAGGGCCTGTAAGTGTTTTCCAGAGGAACAGTGCCTGCAAGTGTTTTGCACGAGAACACGGCCTGCAAGTTTTTTGAACAAGAACAGAACCTGCAAGTGTATTGCACAAGTAAAGGGTATCCAAGTGTTTTGTGCAAGAACAGTGCCTTCAAGTGTTTTGTACAACAGGGTTGGAGAGTGTTTTGCACAAGAATAGAGCCTGCAAGTGTTTTTCACAACAACAGGGCCTGTCTATGTATTGCACAAGAACAGGGCCTGCAAGTGTTTTGCACAAGAACAGGGCCTGCAAGTGTTTTGCACAAGAAAAATGGCGGCAAGTGTTTAGCACAACAGGGTTGGAGAGTGTTTTGCAAAAGAACAGGGCCTGCACATGTTTTGCATAAGAACAATGCCTGCAAGTGTTTTGCACAAAAACAGCGTCTGAAAGTGTATTGCAGAAGAAAAGGGCCTGAAAGTGTTTTGCACAACAGGGCCTGTAAGTGTTTTCCAGAGGAACAGTGCCTGCAACTGTTTTACACAAGAACAGGGCCTGAAAGTGTTTTGCCCAAGAACAGGGCCTCCAAATGTTTTAAACAAGAACAGTGCCTGCAAATCATTGCACAAGAATAGGGTCTGTACATGTATTGCCCAAGAACAGGGGGGAAGGGTGGGGGGGGAGAAAATGTTTGTATTTCCTATAAAACTTTTCAAAAAAAAAAAAGAACAGGACATACAAGTGTTTTGCACAAAAACAGGGCCTGCAAGTGTTTTGCACAAGAAAAGGGTCTGACAGTGTTTTGCACAAGAACAGGGCCTGCAAGTGTTTTGCAGAAGAACAGGGCCTACAAGTGTTTTGCACCAGAACAGGGCCTACAAGTGTTTTGAACAAGAACAGGGTCTAAAAGTGTTTTGCACAACAAGAGGGTTGGGGAGTGTTTTGCACAAGAACAGGGCCTGCAAGTGTTTTGCACAACAGGGTTGGATAGTGTTTTGCACAAGAATAGAGCCTGCAAGTGTTTTTCACAACAACAGGGCCTGTCCATGTATTGCACAACAACAGGGCCTGCAAGTGTTTTGCACAAGAACAGGGCCTGCAAGTGTTTTGCACCAGAACAAGGCCTACAAGTGTTCTGCACAACAACAGGGCCTGTAAGTGTTTTCCAGAGGAACAGTGCCTGCAAGTGTTTTGCACGAGAACACGGCCTGCAAGTTTTTTGAACAAGAACAGAACCTGCAAGTGTATTGCACAAGTAAAGGGTATCCAAGTGTTTTGTGCAAGAACAGTGCCTTCAAGTGTTTTGCACAACAGGGTTGGAGAGTGTTTTGCACAAGAATAGAGCCTGCAAGTGTTTTTCACAACAACAGGGCCTGTCCATGTATTGCACAAGAACAGGGCCTGCAAGTGTTTTGCACAAGAACAGGGCCTGCAAGTGTTTTTCACAAGAAAAATGGCGGCAAGTGTTTAGCACAACAGGGTTGGAGAGTGTTTTGCAAAAGAACAGGGCCTGCACGTGTTTTGCATAAGAACAATGCCTGCAAGTGTTTTGCACAAAAACAGCGTCTGAAAGTGTATTGCACAAGAAAAGGGCCTGAAAGTGTATTGCAGAAGAAAAGGCCCTGAAAGTGTTTTGCACAACAGGGCCTGTAAGTGTTTTCCAGAGGAACAGTGCCTGCAACTGTTTTACACAAGAACAGGGCCTGAAAGTGTTTTGCCCAAGAACAGGGCCTGCAAATGTTTTAAACAAGAACAGTGCCTGCAAATCATTGCACAAGAATAGGGTCTGTACATGTATTGCCCAAGAACAGGGGGGAAGGGTGGGGGGGAGAAAATGTTTGTATTTCCTATAAAACTTTTCCAAAAAAAAAAAGAACAGGACATACAAGTGTTTTGCACAAGAACAGGGCCTGCAAGTGTTTTGCAGAAGAACAGGGCCTACAAGTGTTTTGCACCAGAACAGGGTCTACAAGTGTTTTGAACAAGAACAGGGTCTAAAAGTGTTTTGCACAACAAGAGGGTTAGGGAGTGTTTTGCACAAGAACAGGGCCTGCAAGTGTTTTGCACAACAGGGTTGGAGAGTGTTTTGCACAAGAATAGAGCCTGCAAGTGTTTTTCACAACAACAGGGCCTGTCCATGTATTGCACAACAACAGGGCCTGCAAGTGTTTTGCACAAGAACAGGGCCTGCAAGTGTTTTGCACGAGAACACGGCCTGCAAGTTTTTTGAACAAGAACAGAACCTGCAAGTGTATTGCACAAGTATAGGGTATCCAAGTGTTTTGTGCAAGAACAGTGCCTTCAAGTGTTTTTCACAACAACAGGGTTGGAGAGTGTTTTGCACAAGAATAGAGCCTGCAAGTGTTTTTCACAACAACAGGGCCTGTCCATGTATTGCACAAGAACAGGGCCTGCAAGTGTTTTGCACAAGAACAGGGCCTGCAAGTGTTTTTCACAAGAAAAATGGCGGCAAGTGTTTAGCACAACAGGGTTGGAGAGTGTTTTGCAAAAGAACAGGGCCTGCACGTGTTTTGCATAAGAACAATGCCTGCAAGTGTTTTGCACAAAAACAGTGTCTGAAAGTGTATTGCACAAGAAAAGGGCCTGAAAGTGTATTGCAGAAGAAAAGGCCCTGAAAGTGTTTTGCACAACAGGGCCTGTAAGTGTTTTCCAGAGGAACAGTGCCTGCAACTGTTTTACACAAGAACAGGGCCTGAAAGTGTTTTGCCCAAGAACAGGGCCTGCAAATGTTTTAAACAAGAACAGTGCCTGCAAATCATTGCACAAGAATAGGGTCTGTACATGTATTGCCCAAGAACAGGGGGGAAGGGTGGGGGGGAGAAAATGTTTGTATTTCCTATAAAACTTTTCCAAAAAAAAAAAGAACAGGACATACAAGTGTTTTGCACAAGAACAGGGCCTGCAAGTGTTTTGCAGAAGAACAGGGCCTACAAGTGTTTTGCACCAGAACAGGGCCTACAAGTGTTTTGAACAAGAACAGGGTCTAAAAGTGTTTTGCACAACAAGAGGGTTAGGGAGTGTTTTGCACAAGAACAGGGCCTGGAAGTGTTTTGCACAAGAACAGGACCTGCAAGTGTTTTGCACAACAACAGGGCCTGCCAGTGTTTTACACAAGAACAGTGCCTGCCAGTGTTTTGCACAAGAACAGTGCCTGCCAGTGTTTTGCACAAGAACAGAGCCTGCAAGTGTTTTGCACAAAAACAGGTCCTACAAGTGTTTTGCACAAGAACAGGGCCTGCAAATGTTTTCCAGAGGACCAGTGCCTGCAAGTGTTTTGAACAAGAACAGGACCTGCAATTGTTTTGCACAAGAACAGGACCTGCAATTGTTTTGCACAAGAACAGGACCTGCAATTGTTTTGCACAAGAACAGGGCCTGCAAGTGTTTTGCACAACAGGGTTGGATAGTGTTTTGCACAAGAATAGAGCCTGCAAGTGTTTTGCACAAGAACAGGGCCTGCAAGTGTTTTTCACAAGAAAAATGGCGGCAAGTGTTTAGCACAACAGGGTTGGAGAGTGTTTTGCAAAAGAACAGGGCCTGCACGTGTTTTGCATAAGAACAATGCCTGCAAGTGTTTTGCACAAAAACAGCGTCTGAAAGTGTATTGCACAAGAAAAGGGCCTGAAAGTGTATTGCAGAAGAAAAGGCCCTGAAAGTGTTTTGCACAACAGGGCCTGTAAGTGTTTTCCAGAGGAACAGTGCCTGCAACTGTTTTACACAAGAACAGGGCCTGAAAGTGTTTTGCCCAAGAACAGGGCCTGCAAATGTTTTAAACAAGAACAGTGCCTGCAAATCATTGCACAAGAATAGGGTCTGTACATGTATTGCCCAAGAACAGGGGGGAAGGGTGGGGGGGAGAAAATGTTTGTATTTCCTATAAAACTTTTCCAAAAAAAAAAAGAACAGGACATACAAGTGTTTTGCACAAGAACAGGGCCTGCAAGTGTTTTGCAGAACAGGGCCTACAAGTGTTTTGCACCAGAACAGGGCCTACAAGTGTTTTGAACAAGAACAGGGTCTAAAAGTGTTTTGCACAACAAGAGGGTTAGGGAGTGTTTTGCACAAGAACAGGGCCTGGAAGTGTTTTGCACAAGAACAGGACCTGCAAGTGTTTTGCACAACAACAAGGCCTGCCAGTGTTTTCAAGAGGAACAGGGACTGCGAGTGTTTTGCCCATGAAAAATGGCTGCAAGTGTTTTGCACAAGAACAGGACCTGCAAGTGTTTTGAACAAGAACAGAGCTTGCAACTATTTTGAACAACAACAAGGCCTGCCAGTGTTTTCAAGAGGAACAGGGACTGCGAGTGTTTTGCACATGAAAAATGGCTGCAAGTGTTTTGCACAAGAACAGAGCCTGCAAGTGTTTTGCACAAGAACAGGACCTGCAAGTGTTTTGCACAACAAAAAGGCCTGCCACTGTTTTCAAGTGGAACAGGTACTGTGAGTGTTTTGCACAAGAAAAATGGCTGCAAGTGTTTAGCACAAGAACAGAGCCTGCAAGTGTTTTGCACAACAAAAAGGCCTGCCACTGTTTTCAAGTGGAACAGGTACTGTGAGTGTTTTGCACAAGAAAAATGGCTGCAAGTGTTTAGCACAAGAACAGAGCCTGCAAGTGTTTTGAACAAAAACAGAGCTTGCAACTATTTTGCACAAGAGCAGGGTCTGAAAGTGTATTGCACAAAAACAGGTCCTACAAGTGTTTTGCACAAGAACAGGGCCTGCAAATGTTTTCCAGAGGAACAGTGCCTGCAAGTGTTTTGAACAAGAACAGGGCCTGCAAGTGTTTTGCACAAGAACAGGGTCTGAAAGTGTATTGTACAAGAACAGGGCTTGCAAGTGTTTTGCACAAGAACAGGGCTTGCAAATGTTTTGCACAACAAAAAGGCCTGCCACTGTTTTCAAGTGGAACAGGTACTGTGAGTGTTTTGCACAAGAAAAATGGCTGCAAGTGTTTAGCACAAGAACAGAGCCTGCAAGTGTTTTGAACAAAAACAGAGCTTGCAACTATTTTGCACAAGAACAGGGTCTGAAAGTGTATTGCACAAAAACAGGTCCTACAAGTGTTTTGCACAAGAACAGGGCCTGCAAATGTTTTCCAGAGGAACAGTGCCTGCAAGTGTTTTGAACAAGAACAGGGCCTGCAAGTGTTTTGCACAAGAACAGAACCTGCAAGTGTATTGCACAAGTAAAGGGTATCCAAGTGTTTTGTGCAAGAACAGTGCCTTCAAGTGTTTTGCACAACAGGGTTGGAGAGTGTTTTGCACAAGAATAGAGCCTGCAAGTGTTTTTCACAACAACAGGGCCTGTCCATGTATTGCACAACAACAGGGCCTGCAAGTGTTTTGCACAAGAACAGGGCCTGCAAGTGTTTTGCACCAGAACAAGGCCTACAAGTGTTCTGCACAACAACAGGGCCTGTAAGTGTTTTCCAGAGGAACAGTGCCTCCACGTGTTTTGCACAAGAACACGGCCTGCAAGTTTTTTGAACAAGAACAGAACCTGCAAGTGTATTGCACAAGTAAAGGGTATCCAAGTGTTTTGTGCAAGAACAGTGCCTTCAAGTGTTTTTCACAACAACAGGGTTGGAGAGTGTTTTGCACAAGAACAGGGCCTGCAAGTGTTTTGCACAAGAAAAGGGTCTCAAAGTGTTTTGCACAAGAACAGGGCCTGCAAGTGTTTTACAGAAGAACAGGGCCTGCAAGTGTTTTGCACAAGAAAAATGGCGGCAAGTGTTTAGCACAACAGGGTTGGAGAGTGTTTTGCACAAGAATAGAGCCTGCAAGTGTTTTTCACAACAACAGGGCCTGCAAGTGTTTTGCAGAAGAACAGGGTCTGCAAGTGTTTTTCACAAGAAAAATGGCGGCAAGTGTTTAGCACAACAGGGTTGGAGAGTGTTTTGCAAAAGAACAGGGCCTGCACGTGTTTTGCATAAGAACAATGCCTGCAAGTGTTTTGCACAAAAACAGCGTCTGAAAGTGTATTGCACAAGAAAAGGGCCTGAAAGTGTATTGCAGAAGAAAAGGCCCTGAAAGTGTTTTCCAGAGGAACAGTGCCTGCAACTGTTTTACACAAGAACAGGGCCTGCAAGTGTTTTGAACAAGAACAGGGTCTAAAAGTGTTTTGCACAACAAGAGGGTTGGGGAGTGTTTTGCACAAGAACAGGGCCTGCACGTGTTTTGCATAAGAACAATGCCTGCAAGTGTTTTGCACAAAAACAGCGTCTGAAAGTGTATTGCACAAGAAAAGGGCCTGAAAGTGTATTGCAGAAGAAAAGGCCCTGAAAGTGTTTTGCACAACAGGGCCTGTAAGTGTTTTCCAGAGGAACAGTGCCTGCAACTGTTTTACACAAGAACAGGGCCTACAAGTGTTTTGAACAAGAACAGGGTCTAAAAGTGTTTTGCACAACAAGAGGGTTGGGGAGTGTTTTGCACAAGAACAGGGCCTGCAAAGTGTTTTGCACAACAGGGTTGGATAGTGTTTTGCACAAGAATAGAGCCTGCAAGTGTTTTTCACAACAACAGGGTTGGAGAGTGTTTTGCACAAGAACAGGACATGCAAGTGTTTTTCACAAGAAAAATGGCGGCAAGTGTTTAGCACAACAGGGTTGGAGAGTGTTTTGCAAAAGAACAGGGCCTGCAAGTGTTTTGCACAAAAACAGCGTCTGAAAGTGTATTGTACAAGAAAAGGGCCTGAAAGTGTATTGCAGAAGAAAAGGCCCTGAAAGTGTTTTGCACAACAACAGGGCCTGTAAGTGTTTTCCAGAGGAACAGTGCCTGCAAGTGTTTTGCACAAGAACAGGGTCTAAAAGTGTTTTGCACAACAAGAGGGTTGGGGAGTGTTTTGCAAAAGAACAGGGCCTGCAAGTGTTTTGCACAAGACCAGAGCCTGCAAATCTTTTGCACCAGAACATAACCTGAAAGTGTTTTACAGGGCCTGTAAATGGTTTGCACCAGAACATGACCTGCAAGTGTTTTGAAAAAGAACAGTGCCTGCAAATCTTTACACAAGAACAGTGCCTGCACATGTTTTGCAGCAGAACAGGGTCTGAGAATGTTTTGCACAAGATCAGGGCCTGAAAGTGATTTGCCCAAGAACAGGGCCTCCAAATGTTTTAAACAAGAACAGTGCCTGCAAATCATTGCACAAGAATAGGGTCTGTACATGTATTGCCCAACAACAGGGGGGAAGGGTGGGGGGGAGAAAATGTTTGTATTTCCTATAAAACTTTTAAAAAAAGAAAAAGAACAGGACATGCAAGTGTTTTGCACAAGAACAGGGCCTGCAAGTGTTTTGCACAAGAAAAGGGTCTGACAGTGTTTTGCACAAGAACAGGGCCTGCAAGTGTTTTGCAGAAGAACAGGGCCTACAAGTGTTTTGCACCAGAACAGGGCCTACAAGTGTTTTGAACAAGAACAGGGTCTAAAAGTGTTTTGCACAACAAGAGGGTTGGGGAGTGTTTTGCACAACAACAGGGCCTGCAAGTGTTTTGCACAACAGGGTTGGAGAGTGTTTTGCACAAGAATAGAGCCTGCAAGTGTTTTTCACAACAACAGGGCCTGTCCATGTATTGCACAACAACAGGGCCTGCAAGTGTTTTGCACAAGAACAGGGCCTGCAAGTGTTTTGCACCAGAACAAGGCCTACAAGTGTTCTGCACAACAACAGGGCCTGTAAGTGTTTTCCAGAGGAACAGTGCCTGCACGTGTTTTGCACGAGAACACGGCCTGCAAGTTTTTTCAACAAGAACAGAACCTGCAAGTGTATTGCACAAGCAAAGGGTATGCAAGTGTTTTGTGCAAGAACAGTGCCTTCAAGTGTTTTTCACAACAACAGGGTTGGGGAGTGTTTTGCACAAGAACAGGGCCTGCAAGTGTTTTGCACAAGAAAAGGGTCTGAAAGTGTTTTGCACAACAACAGGGCCTGTAAGTGTTTTCCAGAGGAACAGTGCCTGCAACTGTTTTACACAAGAACAGGGCCTGAAAGTGTTGTGCACAAGAACAGGGCCTGAAAGTGTTTTGCACAAGAACAGGGCCTGCAAATGTTTTAAACAAGAACAGTGCCTGCAAATCATTGCACAAGAATAGGGTCTGTACATGTATTGCCCAAGAACAGGGGGGAAGGGTTGGGGGGGAGAAAATGTTTGTATTTCCTATAAAACTTTTCAAAAAAAAAAAAAAAAGAACAGGACATGCAAGTGTTTTGCACAAGAACAGGGCCTACAAGTGTTTTGCACAACAAGAGGGTTGGGGAGTGTTTTGCACAAGAACAGGGCCTGCAAAGTGTTTTGCACAACAGGGTTGGATAGTGTTTTGCACAAGAATAGAGCCTGCAAGTGTTTTGCACAACAGGGTTGGATAGTGTTTTGCACAAGAATAGAGCCTGCAAGTGTTTTTCACAACAACAGGGTTGGAGAGTGTTTTGCACAAGAACAGGACATTCAAGTGTTTTTCACAAGAAAAATGGCGGCAAGTGTTTAGCACAACAGGGTTGGAGAGTGTTTTGCAAAAGAACAGGGCCTGCAAGTGTTTTGCACAAAAACAGCGTCTGAAAGTGTATTGTACAAGAAAAGGGCCTGAAAGTGTATTGCAGAAGAAAAGGCCCTGAAAGTGTTTTGCACAACAACAGGGCCTGTAAGTGTTTTCCAGAGGAACAGTGCCTGCACGTGTTTTGCACAAGAACAGGGTCTAAAAGTGTTTTGCACAACAAGAGGGTTGGGGAGTGTTTTGCAAAAGAACAGGGCCTGCAAGTGTTTTCCAGAGGAACAGGACCTGCAAATCTTTTGCACCAGAACATGACCTGCAAGTGTTTTGAAAAAGAACAGTGCCTGCAAATCTTTACACAAGAACAGTGCCTGCACATGTTTTGCAGCAGAACAGGGTCTGAGAATGTTTTGCACAAGATCAGGGCCTGAAAGTGTTTTGCCCAAGAACAGGGCCGCCAAATGTTTTAAGCAAGAACAGTGCCTGCAAATCATTGCACAAGAATAGGGTCTGTACATGTATTGCCCAACAACACGGGGGAAGGGTGGGGGGGAGAAAACGTTTGTATTTCCTATAAAACTTTTCAAAAAAAAAAAAGAACAGGGTCTGCAAGTGTTTTGCACAAGAACAGGGCCTGCAAATGTTTTCCAGAGGAACAGTGCCTGCAAGTGTTTTGAACAAGAACAGGACCTGCAAGTGTTTTGCACAAGAACAGGGCCTGCAAGTGTTTTGCACAAGAACAGAGCTTGCAACTATTTTGAACAACAAAAAGGCCTGCCAGTGTTTTACACAAGAACAGTGCCTGCCAGTGTTTTGTACAAGAACAGGACCTGCAAGTGTTTTGCACAAGAACAGGGCTTGCCAGTGTTTTACACAAGAACAGTGCCTGCCAGTGTTTTGTACAAGAACAGGACCTGCAAGTGTTTTGCACAAGAACAGGGCCTGCAAGTGTATTGCACAAGAACAGGGCTTGCAAGTGTTTTGCACAACAACAAGGCCTGCAAGTGTTTTGAACAAAAAGAGAGCCTGCAAGTGTTTTGAACAACAACAAGGCCTGCCAGTGTTTTCAAGAGGAACAGGGCCTGCCAGTGTTTTACACAAGAACAGTGCCTGCCAGTGTTTTGTACAAGAACAGAGCTTGCAACTATTTTGGACAACAACAAGGCATGCCAGTGTTTTCAAGAGGAACAGGGACTGCGAGTGTTTTGCACAAGAAAAATGGCTGCCATTGTTTAGCACAAGAACAGAGCCTGCAAGTGTTTTGAACAAGAACAGAGCTTGCAACTATTTTGCACAAGAACAGGGTCTGAAACTGTATTGCACAAAAACAGGTCCTACAAGTGTTTTGCACAAGAACACGGCCTGCAAGTTTTTTGAACAAGAACAGAACCTGCAAGTGTATTGCACAAGTATAGGGTATCCAAGTGTTTTGTGCAAGAACAGTGCCTTCAAGTGTTTTTCACAACAACAGGGTTGGAGAGTGTTTTGCAGAAGAACAGGGCCTGCAAGTGTTTTGCACAAGAAAAGGGTCTCAAAGTGTTTTGCACAAGAACAGGGCCTGCAAGTGTTTTGCAGAAGAACAGGACCTGCAAGTGTTTTGCACAAGAACAGGGCCTACAAGTGTTTTGCAAAAGAACAGGGCCTGCAAGTGTTTTCCAGAGGAACAGGACCTGCAAATCTTTTGCACCAGAACATGACCTGCAAGTGTTTTGAAAAAGAACAGTGCCTGCAAATCTTTACACAAGAACAGTGCCTGCACATGTTTTGCAGCAGAACAGGGTCTGAGAATGTTTTGCACAAGATCAGGGCCTGAAAGTGTTTTGCCCAAGAACAGGGCCTCCAAATGTTTTAAACAAGAACAGTGCCTGCAAATCATTGCACAAGAATAGGGTCTGTACATGTATTGCCCAAGAACAGGGGGGAAGGGTGGGGGGGAGAAAATGTTTGTATTTCCTATAAAACTTTTCAAAAAAAAAAAAGAACAGGACATGCAAGTGTTTTGCACAAGAACAGGGCCTGCAAGTGTTTTGCACAAGAAAAGGGTCTGACAGTGTTTTGCAGAAGAACAGGGCCTGCAAGTGTTTTGCACAACAGGGTTGGAGAGTGTTTTGCACAAGAATAGAGCCTGCAAGTGTTTTTCACAACAACAGGGCCTGTCCATGTATTGCACAACAACAGGGCCTGCAAGTGTTTTGCACAAGAACAGGGCCTGCAAGTGTTTTGCACCAGAACAAGGCCTACAAGTGTTCTGCACAACAACAGGGCCTGTAAGTGTTTTCCAGAGGAACAATGCTTGCGAATGTTTTGCACGAGAACACGGCCTGCAAGTTTTTTGAACAAGAACAGAACCTGCAAGTGTATTGCACAAGTAAAGGGTATCCAAGTGTTTTGTGCAAGAACAGTGCCTTCAAGTGTTTTTCACAACAACAGGGTTGGAGAGTGTTTTGCACAAGAACAGGACATGCAAGTGTTTTGCACAAGAACAGAACCTGCAAGTGTTTTGAACAAGAACAGCGTCTGAAAGTGTACTGCAAAAGAACAGGGCCTGCAAGTGTTTTGCACAAGAACAGGGCCTACAAGTGTTCTGCACAACAACAGGGCCTGTAAGTGTTTTCCAGAGGAACAGTGCCTGCAAGTGTTTTGCACGAGAACACGGCCTGCAAGTTTTTTGAACAAGAACAGAACCTGCAAGTGCATTGCACAAGTAAAGGGTATCCAAGTGTTTTGTGCAAGAACAGTGCCTTCAAGTGTTTTTCACAACAACAGGGTTGGAGAGTGTTTTGCACAAGAACAGGACATGCAAGTGTTTTGCACAAGAACAGAACCTGCAAGTGTTTTGAACAAGAACAGCGTCTGAAAGTGTACTGCAAAAGAACAGGGCCTGCAAGTGTTTTGCACAAGAACAGGGCCTACAAGTGTTCTGCACAACAACAGGGCCTGTAAGTGTTTTCCAGAGGAACAGTGCCTGCAAGTGTTTTGCACGAGAACACGGCCTGCAAGTTTTTTGAACAAGAACAGAACCTGCAAGTGCATTGCACAAGTAAAGGGTATCCAAGTGTTTTGTGCAAGAACAGTGCCTTCAAGTGTTTTGCACAACAGGGTTGGAGAGTGTTTTGCACAAGAATAGAGCCTGCAAGTGTTTTTCACAACAACAGGGCCTGTCCATGTATTGCACAAGAACAGGGCCTGCAAGTGTTTTGCACAAGAACAGGGCCTGCAAGTGTTTTGCACCAGAACAAGGCCTACAAGTGTTCTGCCCAACAACAGGGCCTGTAAGTGTTTTCCAGAGGAACAGTGCCTGCAAGTGTTTTGCACGAGAACACGGCCTGCAAGTTTTTTGAACAAGAACAGAACCTGCAAGTGTATTGCACAAGTAAAGGGTATCCAAGTGTTTTGTGCAAGAACAGTGCCTTCAAGTGTTTTTCACAACAACAGGGTTGGAGAGTGTTTTGCACAAGAACAGGACATGCAAGTGTTTTGCAAAAGAATAGGGCCTGCA
Source organism: Pantherophis vulpinus (assembly GCA_037215915.1). NCBI lineage: Eukaryota > Metazoa > Chordata > Lepidosauria > Squamata > Colubridae > Pantherophis > Pantherophis vulpinus. The sequence goes on along the minus strand of JAXLNS010000044.1, from coordinate 1,272,875 downwards.
AGTGTTTTGCACAAGAACAGGGCCTGCAAGTGTTTTGCACAAGAACAGGGCCTGCATATGTTTTGCACAAGAACAGGGTATCCAAGTGTTTTGTGCAAGAACAGTGCCTTCAAGTGTTTTTCACAACAACAGGGTTGGAGAGTGTTTTGCACAAGAACAGGGCCTGCAAGTGTTTTGCACAAGAAAAGGGTCTCAAAGTGTTTTGCACAAGAACAGGGCCTGCAAGTGTTTTTCACAAGAAAAATGGCGGCAAGTGTTTAGCACAACAGGGTTGGAGAGTGTTTTGCAAAAGAACAGGGCCTGCACGTGTTTTGCATAAGAACAATGCCTGCAAGTGTTTTGCACAAAAACAGTGTCTGAAAGTGTATTGCACAAGAAAAGGGCCTGAAAGTGTATTGCAGAAGAAAAGGCCCTGAAAGTGTTTTGCACAACAGGGCCTGTAAGTGTTTTCCAGAGGAACAGTGCCTGCAACTGTTTTACACAAGAACAGGGCCTGAAAGTGTTTTGCCCAAGAACAGGGCCTGCAAATGTTTTAAACAAGAACAGTGCCTGCAAATCATTGCACAAGAATAGGGTCTGTACATGTATTGCCCAAGAACAGGGGGGAAGGGTGGGGGGGAGAAAATGTTTGTATTTCCTATAAAACTTTTCCAAAAAAAAAAAGAACAGGACATACAAGTGTTTTGCACAAGAACAGGGCCTGCAAGTGTTTTGCAGAAGAACAGGGCCTACAAGTGTTTTGCACCAGAACAGGGCCTACAAGTGTTTTGAACAAGAACAGGGTCTAAAAGTGTTTTGCACAACAAGAGGGTTGGGGAGTGTTTTGCACAAGAACAGGGCCTGCAAGTGTTTTGCACAACAGGGTTGGAGAGTGTTTTGCACAAGAACAGGACATGCAAGTGTTTTGCACAAGAACAGGGCCTGCAAGTGTTTTGCACAAGAACAGGGCCTGCAAGTGTTTTGCACAAGAAAAGGGTCTGAAAGTGTTTTGCACAAGAACAGGGCTTGCAAGTGTTTTGCAGAAGAACAGGGTCTGCAAGTGTTTTTCACAAGAACAGGGCCTGTAAGTGTTTTCCAGAGGAACAGTGCCTGCAAGTGTTTTGAACAAGAACAGAACCTGCAAGTGTATTGCACAAGTATAGGGTATCCAAGTGTTTTGTGCAAGAACAGTGCCTTCAAGTGTTTTTCACAACAACAGGGTTGGAGAGTGTGTTGCACAAGAGCAGGACCTGCAAGTGTTTTGCACAAGAACAGGGCCTACAAGTGTTTTGCAAAAGAACAGGGCCTGCAAGTGTTTTCCAGAGGAACAGGACCTGCAAATCTTTTGCACCAGAACATGACCTGCAAGTGTTTTGAAAAAGAACAGTGCCTGCAAATCTTTACACAAGAACAGTGCCTGCACATGTTTTGCAGCAGAACAGGGTCTGAGAATGTTTTGCACAAGAAAAGGGTCTGACAGTGTTTTGCAGAAGAACAGGGCCTGCAAGTGTTTTGCAGAAGAACAGGGCCTACAAGTGTTTTGCACCAGAACAGGGCCTACAAGTGTTTTGAACAAGAACAGGGTCTAAAAGTGTTTTGCACAACAAGAGGGTTGGGGAGTGTTTTGCAAAAGAACAGGGCCTGCAAGTGTTTTCCAGAGGAACAGGACCTGCAAATCTTTTGCACCAGAACATGACCTGAAAGTGTTTTACAGGGCCTGTAAATGGTTTGCACCAGAACATGACCTGCAAGTGTTTTGAAAAAGAACAGTGCCTGCAAATCTTTACACAAGAACAGTGCCTGCACATGTTTTGCAGCAGAACAGGGTCTGAGAATGTTTTGCACAAGATCAGGGCCTGAAAGTGTTTTGCCCAAGAACAGGGCCGCCAAATGTTTTAAACAAGAACAGTGCCTGCAAATCATTGCACAAGAATAGGGTCTGTACATGTATTGCCCAACAACAGGGGGGAAGGGTGGGGGGGAGAAAATGTTTGTATTTCCTATAAAACTTTTTAAAAAAGAAAAAGAACAGGACATGCAAGTGTTTTGCACAAGAACAGGGCCTGTATGTGTTTTCCAGAGGAACAGTGCCTGCAAGTGTTTTGCACAAGAACAGGGTCTGAAAGTGTTTTGCACAACAAGAGGGTTGGGGAGTGTTTTGCACAAGAACAGGGCCTGCAAGTGTTTTGCACAACAGGGTTGGAGAGTGTTTTGCACAAGAACAGGACATGCAAGTGTTTTGCACAAGAACAGTGCCTGCAACTGTTTTACACAAGAACAGGGCCTGAAAGTGTTTTGCCCAAGAACAGGGCCTGCAAATGTTTTAAACAAGAACAGTGCCTGCAAATCATTGCACAAGAATAGGGTCTGTACATGTATTGCCCAAGAACAGGGGGGAAGGGTGGGGGGGAGAAAATGTTTGTATTTCCTATAAAACTTTTCCAAAAAAAAAAAAGAACAGGACATACAAGTGTTTTGCACAAGAACAGCGTCTGAAAGTGTACTGCAAAAGAACAGGGCCTGCAAGTGTTTTGCACAAGAACAGGGCCTGTAAGTGTTTTCCAGAGGAACAGTGCCTGCAAGTGTTTTGCACGAGAACACGGCCTGCAAGTTTTTTGAACAAGAACAGAACCTGCAAGTGTATTGCACAAGTAAAGGGTATCCAAGTGTTTTGTGCAAGAACAGTGCCTTCAAGTGTTTTGTACAACAGGGTTGGAGAGTGTTTTGCACAAGAATAGAGCCTGCAAGTGTTTTTCACAACAACAGGGCCTGTCTATGTATTGCACAAGAACAGGGCCTGCAAGTGTTTTGCACAAGAACAGGGCCTGCAAGTCTTTTGCAGAAGAACAGGGCCTGCAAGTGTTTTGCACAAGAAAAATGGCGGCAAGTGTTTAGCACAACAGGGTTGGAGAGTGTTTTGCAAAAGAACAGGGCCTGCACGTGTTTTGCATAAGAACAATGCCTGCAAGTGTTTTGCACAAAAACAGCGTCTGAAAGTGTATTGCACAAGAAAAGGGCCTGAAAGTGTATTGCAGAAGAAAAGGCCCTGAAAGTGTTTTGCACAACAGGGCCTGTAAGTGTTTTCCAGAGGAACAGTGCCTGCAAGTGTTTTGCACAAGAAAAATGGCGGCAAGTGTTTAGCACAACAGGGTTGGAGAGTGTTTTGCAAAAGAACAGGGCCTGCACGTGTTTTGCATAAGAACAATGCCTGCAAGTGTTTTGCACAAAAACAGCGTCTGAAAGTGTATTGCACAAAAACAGCGTCTGAAAGTGTATTGCAGAAGAAAAGGGCCTGAAAGTGTTTTGCACAACAGGGCCTGTAAGTGTTTTCCAGAGGAACAGTGCCTGCAACTGTTTTACACAAGAACAGTGCCTGCAAATCATTGCACAAGAATAGGGTCTGTACATGTATTGCCCAAGAACAGGGGGGAAGGGTGGGGGGGGAGAAAATGTTTGTATTTCCTATAAAACTTTTCAAAAAAAAAAAAGAACAGGACATACAAGTGTTTTGCACAAAAACAGGGCCTGCAAGTGTTTTGCACAAGAAAAGGGTCTGACAGTGTTTTGCACAAGAACAGGGCCTGCAAGTGTTTTGCAGAAGAACAGGGCCTACAAGTGTTTTGCACCAGAACAGGGCCTACAAGTGTTTTGAACAAGAACAGGGTCTAAAAGTGTTTTGCACAACAAGAGGGTTGGGGAGTGTTTTGCACAAGAACAGGGCCTGCAAGTGTTTTGCACAACAGGGTTGGATAGTGTTTTGCACAAGAATAGAGCCTGCAAGTGTTTTTCACAACAACAGGGCCTGTCCATGTATTGCACAACAACAGGGCCTGCAAGTGTTTTGCACAAGAACAGGGCCTGCAAGTGTTTTGCACCAGAACAAGGCCTACAAGTGTTCTGCACAACAACAGGGCCTGTAAGTGTTTTCCAGAGGAACAGTGCCTGCAAGTGTTTTGCACGAGAACACGGCCTGCAAGTTTTTTGAACAAGAACAGAACCTGCAAGTGTATTGCACAAGTAAAGGGTATCCAAGTGTTTTGTGCAAGAACAGTGCCTTCAAGTGTTTTGCACAACAGGGTTGGAGAGTGTTTTGCACAAGAATAGAGCCTGCAAGTGTTTTTCACAACAACAGGGCCTGTCCATGTATTGCACAAGAACAGGGCCTGCAAGTGTTTTGCACAAGAACAGGGCCTGCAAGTGTTTTTCACAAGAAAAATGGCGGCAAGTGTTTAGCACAACAGGGTTGGAGAGTGTTTTGCAAAAGAACAGGGCCTGCACGTGTTTTGCATAAGAACAATGCCTGCAAGTGTTTTGCACAAAAACAGCGTCTGAAAGTGTATTGCACAAGAAAAGGGCCTGAAAGTGTATTGCAGAAGAAAAGGCCCTGAAAGTGTTTTGCACAACAGGGCCTGTAAGTGTTTTCCAGAGGAACAGTGCCTGCAACTGTTTTACACAAGAACAGGGCCTGAAAGTGTTTTGCCCAAGAACAGGGCCTGCAAATGTTTTAAACAAGAACAGTGCCTGCAAATCATTGCACAAGAATAGGGTCTGTACATGTATTGCCCAAGAACAGGGGGGAAGGGTGGGGGGGAGAAAATGTTTGTATTTCCTATAAAACTTTTCCAAAAAAAAAAAGAACAGGACATACAAGTGTTTTGCACAAGAACAGGGCCTGCAAGTGTTTTGCAGAAGAACAGGGCCTACAAGTGTTTTGCACCAGAACAGGGCCTACAAGTGTTTTGAACAAGAACAGGGTCTAAAAGTGTTTTGCACAACAAGAGGGTTAGGGAGTGTTTTGCACAAGAACAGGGCCTGCAAATCTTTTGCACCAGAACATGACCTGCAAGTGTTTTGAAAAAGAACAGTGCCTGCAAATCTTTACACAAGAACAGTGCCTGCACATGTTTTGCAGCAGAACAGGGTCTGAGAATGTTTTGCACAAGAAAAGGGTCTGACAGTGTTTTGCAGAAGAACAGGGCCTGCAAGTGTTTTGCAGAAGAACAGGGCCTACAAGTGTTTTGCACCAGAACAGGGCCTACAAGTGTTTTGAACAAGAACAGGGTCTAAAAGTGTTTTGCACAACAAGAGGGTTGGGGAGTGTTTTGCAAAAGAACAGGGCCTGCAAGTGTTTTCCAGAGGAACAGGACCTGCAAATCTTTTGCACCAGAACATGACCTGAAAGTGTTTTACAGGGCCTGTAAATGGTTTGCACCAGAACATGACCTGCAAGTGTTTTGAAAAAGAACAGTGCCTGCAAATCTTTACACAAGAACAGTGCCTGCACATGTTTTGCAGCAGAACAGGGTCTGAGAATGTTTTGCACAAGATCAGGGCCTGAAAGTGTTTTGCCCAAGAACAGGGCCGCCAAATGTTTTAAACAAGAACAGTGCCTGCAAATCATTGCACAAGAATAGGGTCTGTACATGTATTGCCCAACAACAGGGGGGAAGGGTGGGGGGGAGAAAATGTTTGTATTTCCTATAAAACTTTTTAAAAAAGAAAAAGAACAGCACATGCAAGTGTTTTGCACAAGAACAGGGCCTGTATGTGTTTTCCAGAGGAACAGTGCCTGCAAGTGTTTTGCACAAGAACAGGGTCTGAAAGTGTTTTGCACAACAAGAGGGTTGGGGAGTGTTTTGCACAAGAACAGGGCCTGCAAGTGTTTTGCACAACAGGGTTGGAGAGTGTTTTGCACAAGAACAGGACATGCAAGTGTTTTGCACAAGAACAGGGCCTGCAAGTGTCTTGCACAAGAACAGGGCCTGCAAGTGTTTTGCACAAGAAAAGGGTCTGAAAGTGTTTTGCACAAGAACAGGGCCTGCAAGTGTTTTGCAGAAGAAGAGGGTCTGCAAGTGTTTTTCACAAGAAAAATGGCGGCAAGTGTTTAGCACAACAGGGTTGGAGAGTGTTTTGCAAAAGAACAGGGCCTGCACGTGTTTTGCATAAGAACAATGCCTGCAAGTGTTTTGCACAAAAACAGCGTCTGAAAGTGTATTGCACAAGAAAAGGGCCTGAAAGTGTATTGCAGAAGAAAAGGCCCTGAAAGTGTTTTGCACAACAACAGGGCCTGTAAGTGTTTTCCAGAGGAACAGTGCCTGCAAGTGTTTTGCACAAAAACAGCGTCTGAAAGTGTATTGCACAAAAACAGGGCCTGAAAGTGTTTTGCCCAAGAACAGGGCCTGCAAATGTTTTAAACAAGAACAGTGCCTGCAAATCATTGCACAAGAATAGGGTCTGTACATGTATTGCCCAAGAACAGGGGGGAAGGGTTGGGGGGGAGAAAATGTTTGTATTTCCTATAAAACTTTTCAAAAAAAAAAAAAGAACAGGACATGCAAGTGTTTTGCACAAGAACAGGGCCTACAAGTGTTTTGCACAAGAACAGGGCCTGTATGTGTTTTCCAGAGGAACAGTGCCTGCAAGTGTTTTGCACAAGAACAGGGTCTAAAAGTGTTTTGCACAACAAGAGGGTTGGGGAGTGTTTTGCACAAGAACAGGGCCTGCAAAGTGTTTTGCACAACAGGGTTGGATAGTGTTTTGCACAAGAATAGAGCCTGCAAGTGTTTTTCACAACAACAGGGTTGGAGAGTGTTTTGCACAAGAACAGGACATGCAAGTGTTTTTCACAAGAAAAATGGCGGCAAGTGTTTAGCACAACAGGGTTGGAGAGTGTTTTGCAAAAGAACAGGGCCTGCAAGTGTTTTGCACAAAAACAGCGTCTGAAAGTGTATTGTACAAGAAAAGGGCCTGAAAGTGTATTGCAGAAGAAAAGGCCCTGAAAGTGTTTTGCACAACAACAGGGCCTGTAAGTGTTTTCCAGAGGAACAATGCCTGCAAGTGTTTTGCACAAAAACAGCGTCTGAAAGTGTATTGCACAAGAAAAGGGCCTGAAAGTGTATTGCACAAGAACAGGGTCTAAAAGTGTTTTGCACAACAAGAGGGTTGGGGAGTGTTTTGCAAAAGAACAGGGCCTGCAAGTGTTTTCCAGAGGAACAGGACCTGCAAATCTTTTGCACCAGAACATGACCTGAAAGTGTTTTACAGGGCCTGTAAATGGTTTGCACCAGAACATGACCTGCAAGTGTTTTGAAAAAGAACAGTGCCTGCAAATCTTTACACAAGAACAGTGCCTGCACATGTTTTGCAGCAGAACAGGGTCTGAGAATGTTTTGCACAAGATCAGGGCCTGAAAGTGTTTTGCCCAAGAACAGGGCCGCCAAATGTTTTAAACAAGAACAGTGCCTGCAAATCATTGCACAAGAATAGGGTCTGTACATGTATTGCCCAACAACAGGGGGGAAGGGTGGGGGGGAGAAAATGTTTGTATTTCCTATAAAACTTTTTAAAAAAGAAAAAGAACAGGACATGCAAGTGTTTTGCACAAGAACAGGGCCTGTATGTGTTTTCCAGAGGAACAGTGCCTGCAAGTGTTTTGCACAAGAACAGGGTCTGAAAGTGTTTTGCACAACAAGAGGGTTGGGGAGTGTTTTGCACAAGAACAGGGCCTGCAAGTGTTTTGCACAACAGGGTTGGAGAGTGTTTTGCACAAGAACAGGACATGCAAGTGTTTTGCACAAGAACAGGGCCTGCAAGTGTCTTGCACAAGAACAGGGCCTGCAAGTGTTTTGCACAAGAAAAGGGTCTGAAAGTGTTTTGCACAAGAACAGGGCCTGCAAGTGTTTTGCAGAAGAACAGGGTCTGCAAGTGTTTTTCACAAGAAAAATGGCGGCAAGTGTTTAGCACAACAGGGTTGGAGAGTGTTTTGCAAAAGAACAGGGCCTGCACGTGTTTTGCATAAGAACAATGCCTGCAAGTGTTTTGCACAAAAACAGCGTCTGAAAGTGTATTGCACAAGAAAAGGGCCTGAAAGTGTATTGCAGAAGAAAAGGCCCTGAAAGTGTTTTGCACAACAACAGGGCCTGTAAGTGTTTTCCAGAGGAACAGTGCCTGCAACTGTTTTACACAAGAACAGGGCCTGAAAGTGTTGTGCACAAGAACAGGGCCTGCAAATGTTTTAAACAAGAACAGTGCCTGCAAATCATTGCACAAGAATAGGGTCTGTACATGTATTGCCCAAGAACAGGGGGGAAGGGTTGGGGGGGAGAAAATGTTTGTATTTCCTATAAAACTTTTCAAAAAAAAAAAAAGAACAGGACATGCAAGTGTTTTGCACAAGAACAGGGCCTACAAGTGTTTTGCACAAGAACAGGGCCTGTATGTGTTTTCCAGAGGAACAGTGCCTGCAAGTGTTTTGCACAAGAACAGGGTCTAAAAGTGTTTTGCACAACAAGAGGGTTGGGGAGTGTTTTGCACAAGAACAGGGCCTGCAAAGTGTTTTGCACAACAGGGTTGGGGAGTGTTTTGCACAAGAATAGAGCCTGCAAGTGTTTTTCACAACAACAGGGTTGGAGAGTGTTTTGCACAAGAACAGGACATGCAAGTGTTTTTCACAAGAAAAATGGCGGCAAGTGTTTAGCACAACAGGGCCTGTAAGTGTTTTCCAGAGGAACAGTGCCTGCAAGTGTTTTGCACAAGAACAGGGTCTAAAAGTGTTTTGCACAACAAGAGGGTTGGGGAGTGTTTTGCAAAAGAACAGGGCCTGCAAGTGTTTTGCACAAGACCAGAGCCTGCAAATCTTTTGCACCAGAACATAACCTGAAAGTGTTTTACAGGGCCTGTAAATGGTTTGCACCAGAACATGACCTGCAAGTGTTTTGAAAAAGAACAGTGCCTGCAAATCTTTACACAAGAACAGTGCCTGCACATGTTTTGCAGCAGAACAGGGTCTGAGAATGTTTTGCACAAGATCAGGGCCTGAAAGTGATTTGCCCAAGAACAGGGCCTCCAAATGTTTTAAACAAGAACAGTGCCTGCAAATCATTGCACAAGAATAGGGTCTGTACATGTATTGCCCAACAACAGGGGGGAAGGGTGGGGGGGAGAAAATGTTTGTATTTCCTATAAAACTTTTAAAAAAAGAAAAAGAACAGGACATGCAAGTGTTTTGCACAAGAACAGGGCCTGCAAGTGTTTTGCACAAGAAAAGGGTCTGACAGTGTTTTGCACAAGAACAGGGCCTGCAAGTGTTTTGCAGAAGAACAGGGCCTACAAGTGTTTTGCACCAGAACAGGGCCTACAAGTGTTTTGAACAAGAACAGGGTCTAAAAGTGTTTTGCACAACAAGAGGGTTGGGGAGTGTTTTGCACAAGAACAGGGCCTGCAAGTGTTTTGCACAACAGGGTTGGAGAGTGTTTTGCACAAGAACAGGACATGCAAGTGTTTTGCACAAGAACAGGGCCTGCAAGTGTTTTGCACAAGAACAGGGCCTGCAAGTGTTTTGCACAAGAAAAGGGTCTGAAAGTGTTTTGCACAAGAACAGGGCTTGCAAGTGTTTTGCAGAAGAACAGGGTCTGCAAGTGTTTTTCACAAGAAAAATGGCGGCAAGTGTTTAGCACAACAGGGTTGGAGAGTGTTTTGCAAAAGAACAGGGCCTGCACGTGTTTTGCATAAGAACAATGCCTGCAAGTGTTTTGCACAAAAACAGCGTCTGAAAGTGTATTGCACAAGAAAAGGGCCTGAAAGTGTATTGCACAAGAACAGGGTCTAAAAGTGTTTTGCACAACAAGAGGGTTGGGGAGTGTTTTGCAAAAGAACAGGGCCTGCAAGTGTTTTCCAGAGGAACAGGACCTGCAAATCTTTTGCACCAGAACATGACCTGAAAGTGTTTTACAGGGCCTGTAAATGGTTTGCACCAGAACATGACCTGCAAGTGTTTTGAAAAAGAACAGTGCCTGCAAATCTTTACACAAGAACAGTGCCTGCACATGTTTTGCAGCAGAACAGGGTCTGAGAATGTTTTGCACAAGATCAGGGCCTGAAAGTGTTTTGCCCAAGAACAGGGCCGCCAAATCTTTTAAACAAGAACAGTGCCTGCAAATCATTGCACAAGAATAGGGTCTGTACATGTATTGCCCAACAACAGGGGGGAAGGGTGGGGGGGAGAAAATGTTTGTATTTCCTATAAAACTTTTTAAAAAAGAAAAAGAACAGGACATGCAAGTGTTTTGCACAAGAACAGTGCCTGCAAGTGTTTTGAACAAGAACAGGGCCTGCAAGTGTATTCCACAAGAACAGGGCCTGCCAGTGTTTTACACAAGAACAGGGCCTGCCAGTGTTTTGCACAAGAACAGGTCCTACAAGTGTTTTTCACAAGAACAGTGCCTGCCAGTGTTTTGCACAACAACAAGGCCTGCAAGTGTTTTGCACAAGAACAGGGCCTGGAAGTGTTTTGCACAAGAACAGGACCTGCAAGTGTTTTGCACAACAACAGGGCCTGCCAGTGTTTTACACAAGAACAGTGCCTGCCAGTGTTTTGCACAAGAACAGAGCCTGCAAGTGTTTTGCACAAAAACAGGTCCTACAAGTGTTTTGCACAAGAACAGGGCCTGCAAATGTTTTCCAGAGGAACAGTGCCTGCAAGTGTTTTGAACAAGAACAGGACCTGCAATTGTTTTGCACAAGAACAGGGCCTGCAAGTGTTTTGCACAAGAACAGAGCTTGCAACTATTTTGGACAACAACAAGGCCTGCCAGTGTTTTCAAGAGGAACAGGGACTGCGAGTGTTTTGCACATGAAAAATGGCTGCAAGTGTTTTGCACAAGAACAGGACCTGCAAGTGTTTTGAACAAGAACAGAGCTTGCAACTATTTTGAACAACAACAAGGCCTGCCAGTGTTTTCAAGAGGAACAGGGACTGCGAGTGTTTTGCACATGAAAAATGGCTGCAAGTGTTTTGCACAAGAACAGAGCCTGCAAGTGTTTTGCACAAGAACAGGACCTGCAAGTGTTTTGCACAACAAAAAGGCCTGCCACTGTTTTCAAGTGGAACAGGTACTGTGAGTGTTTTGCACAAGAAAAATGGCTGCAAGTGTTTAGCACAAGAACAGAGCCTGCAAGTGTTTTGAACAAAAACAGAGCTTGCAACTATTTTCCACAAGAACAGGGTCTGAAAGTGTATTGCACAAAAACAGGTCCTACAAGTGTTTTGCACAAGAACAGGGCCTGCAAATGTTTTCCAGAGGAACAGTGCCTGCAAGTGTTTTGAACAAGAACAGGACCTGCAAGTGTTTTGCACAAGAACAGGGCCTGCAAGTGTTTTGCACAAGAACAGAGCTTGCAACTATTTTGGACAACAACAAGGCCTGCCAGTGTTTTCAAGAGGAACAGGGACTGCGAGTGTTTTGCACATGAAAAATGGCTGCAAGTGTTTTGCACAAGAACAGGACCTGCAAGTGTTTTGCACAAGAACAGGACCTGCAAGTGTTTTGAACAAGAACAGAGCTTGCAACTATTTTGAACAACAACAAGGCCTGCCAGTGTTTTACACAAGAACAGTGCCTGCAAGTGTTTTGAACAAGAACAGGGCCTGCAAGTGTATTCCACAAGAACAGGGCCTGCCAGTGTTTTGCACAAGAACAGGGCCTGCAAGTGTATTGCACAAGAACAGGGCTTGCAAGTGTTTTCCACAACAACAAGGCCTGAAAGTGTTTTGTACAAGAACAGAGCTTGCAACTATTTTGGACAACAACAAGGCCTGCCAGTGTTTTACACAAGAACAGTGCCTGCAAGTGTTTTGAACAAGAACAGGGCCTGCAAGTGTTTTGCATAAGAACAGAGCCTGCAAGTGTTTTGCACAACAACAGGGCCTGCCAGTGTTTTACACAAGAACAGTGCCTGCAAGTGTTTTGCACAAGAACAGAGCCTGCAAGTGATTTGCACAAGAACAGGTCCTACAAGTGTTTTTCACAAGAACAGTGCCTGCCAGTGTTTTGCACAACAACAAGGCCTGCAAGTGTTTTACACAAGAACAGTGCCTGCAAGTGTTTTGCACAAGAACAGGGCCTGGAAGTGTTTTGCACAAGAACAGGACCTGCAAGTGTTTTGCACAACAACAGGGCCTGCCAGTGTTTTACACAAGAACAGTGCCTGCCAGTGTTTTGCACAAGAACAGAGCCTGCAAGTGTTTTGCACAAAAACAGGTCCTACAAGTGTTTTGCACAAGAACAGGGCCTGCAAATGTTTTCCAGAGGAACAGTGCCTGCAAGTGTTTTGAACAAGAACAGGACCTGCAATTGTTTTGCACAAGAACAGGGCCTGCAAGTGTTTTGCACAAGAACAGAGCTTGCAACTATTTTGGACAACAACAAGGCCTGCCAGTGTTTTCAAGAGGAACAGGGACTGCGAGTGTTTTGCACATGAAAAATGGCTGCAAGTGTTTTGCACAAGAACAGGACCTGCAAGTGTTTTGAACAAGAACAGAGCTTGCAACTATTTTGAACAACAACAAGGCCTGCCAGTGTTTTCAAGAGGAACAGGGACTGCGAGTGTTTTGCACATGAAAAATGGCTGCAAGTGTTTTGCACAAGAACAGAGCCTGCAAGTGTTTTGCACAAGAACAGGACCTGCAAGTGTTTTGCACAACAAAAAGGCCTGCCACTGTTTTCAAGTGGAACAGGTACTGTGAGTGTTTTGCACAAGAAAAATGGCTGCAAGTGTTTAGCACAAGAACAGAGCCTGCAAGTGTTTTGCACAACAAAAAGGCCTGCCACTGTTTTCAAGTGGAACAGGTACTGTGAGTGTTTTGCACAAGAAAAATGGCTGCAAGTGTTTAGCACAAGAACAGAGCCTGCAAGTGTTTTGAACAAAAACAGAGCTTGCAACTATTTTGCACAAGAACAGGGTCTGAAAGTGTATTGCACAAAAACAGGTCCTACAAATGTTTTGCACAAGAACAGGGCCTGCAAATGTTTTCCAGAGGAACAGTGCCTGCAAGTGTTTTGAACAAGAACAGGGCCTGCAAGTGTTTTGCACAAGAACAGGGTCTGAAAGTGTATTGCACAAGAACAGGGCTTGCAAGTGTTTTGCACAAGAACAGGGCTTGCAAATGTTTTGCACAACAAAAAGGCCTGCCACTGTTTTCAAGTGGAACAGGTACTGTGAGTGTTTTGCACAAGAAAAATGGCTGCAAGTGTTTAGCACAAGAACAGAGCCTGCAAGTGTTTTGAACAAAAACAGAGCTTGTAACTATTTTGCACAAGAACAGGGTCTGAAAGTGTATTGCACAAAAACAGGTCCTACAAATGTTTTGCACAAGAACAGGGCCTGCAAATGTTTTCCAGAGGAACAGTGCCTGCAAGTGTTTTGAACAAGAACAGGACCTGCAAGTGTTTTGCACAAGAACAGGGCCTGCAAGTGTTTTGAACAAGAACAGAGCTTGCAACTATTTTGAACAACAACAAGGCCTGCCAGTGTTTTACACAAGAACAGTGCCTGCAAGTGTTTTGAACAAGAACAGGGCCTGCAAGTGTATTCCACAAGAACAGGGCCTGCCAGTGTTTTACACAAGAACAGGGCCTGCCAGTGTTTTGCACAAAAACAGGGCCTGCAAGTGCATTGCACAAGAACAGGGCTTGCAAGTGTTTTCCACAACAACAAGGCCTGAAAGTGTTTTGTACAAGAACAGAGCTTGCAACTATTTTGGACAACAACAAGGCCTGCCAGCGTTTTCAAGAGGAACAGGGACTGCGAGTGTTTTGCACATGAAAAATGGCTGCAAGTGTTTAGCACAAGAACAGAGCCTGCAAGTGTTTTGCACAAGAACAGGACCTGCAAGTGTTTTGAACAAGAACAGAGCTTGCAACTATTTTGCACAACAACAAGGCCTGCCAGTGTTTTACACAAGAACAGTGCCTGCAAGTGTTTTGAACAAGAACAGGGCCTGCAAGTGTTTTGCACAAGAACAGGACCTGCAAGTGTTTTGCACAACAACAGGGCCTGCCAGTGTTTTACACAAGAACAGTGCCTGCCAGTGTTTTACACAAGAACAGTGCCTGCAAGTGTTTTGCACAAGAACAGAGCCTGCAAGTGTTTTGCACAACAACAGGGCCTGCCAGTGTTTTACACAAGAACAGTGCCTGCAAGTGTTTTGCACAAGAACAGAGCCTGCAAGTGATTTGCACAAGAACAGGTCCTACAAGTGTTTTTCACAAGAACAGGGTCTGCAAGTGTTTTGCACAAGAACAGAGCTTGCAACTATTTTGGACAACAACAAGGCCTGCCAGTGTTTTCAAGAGGAACAGGGACTGCGAGTGTTTTGCACAAGAAAAATGGCTGCAAGTGTTTAGCACAAGAACAGAGCCTGCAAGTGTTTTGAACAAGAACAGAGCTTGCAACTATTTTGCACAAGAACAGGGTCTGAAAGTGTATTGCACAAAAACAGGTCCTACAAATGTTTTGCACAAGAACAGGGCCTGCAAATGTTTTCCAGAGGAACAGTGCCTGCAAGTGTTTTGAACAAGAACAGGACCTGCAAGTGTTTTGCACAAGAACAGGGCCTGCAAGTGTTTTGCACAAGAACAGAGCTTGCAACTATTTTGGACAACAACAAGGCCTGCCAGTGTTTTCAAGAGGAACAGGGACTGCGAGTGTTTTGCACATGAAAAATGGCTGCAAGTGTTTTGCACAAGAACAGGACCTGCAAGTGTTTTGAACAAGAACAGAGCTTGCAACTATTTTGAACAACAACAAGGCCTGCCAGTGTTTTACACAAGAACAGTGCCTGCAAGTGTTTTGAACAAGAACAGGGCCTGCAAGTGTATTCCACAAGAACAGGGCCTGCCAGTGTTTTACACAAGAACAGGGCCTGCCAGTGTTTTGCACAAGAACAGGGCCTGCAAGTGTATTGCACAAGAACAGGGCTTGCAAGTGTTTTCCACAACAACAAGGCCTGAAAGTGTTTTGTACAAGAACAGAGCTTGCAACTATTTTGGACAACAACAAGGCCTGCCAGCGTTTTCAAGAGGAACAGGGACTGCGAGTGTTTTGCACATGAAAAATGGCTGCAAGTGTTTAGCACAAGAACAGACCCTGCAAGTGTTTTGCACAAGAACAGGACCTGCAAGTGTTTTGAACAAGAACAGAGCTTGCAACTATTTTGCACAACAAGAAGGCCTGCCAGTGTTTTACACAAGAACAGTGCCTGCAAGTGTTTTGAACAAGAACAGGACCTGCAAGTGTTTTGCACAACAACAGGGCCTGCCAGTGTTTTACACAAGAACAGTGCCTGCAAGTGTTTTGCACAAGAACAGAGCCTGCAAGTGTTTTGCACAAGAACAGGTCCTACAAGTGTTTTTCACAAGAACAGGGTCTGCAAGTGTTTTGCACAAGAACAGAGCTTGCAACTATTTTGGACAACAACAAGGCCTGCCAGTGTTTTCAAGAGGAACAGGGACTGCGAGTGTTTTGCACATGAAAAATGGCTGCAAGTGTTTTGCACAAGAACAGGACCTGCAAGTGTTTTGAACAAAAACAGAGCTTGCAACTATTTTGCACAAGAACAGGGTCTGAAAGTGTATTGCACAAAAACAGGTCCTACAAATGTTTTGCACAAGAACAGGGCCTGCAAATGTTTTCCAGAGGAACAGTGCCTGCAAGTGTTTTGCACAAGAACAGGGCCTGCAAGTGTTTTGCACAAGAACAGAGCTTGCAACTATTTTGGACAACAACAAGGCCTGCCAGTGTTTTCAAGAGGAACAGGGACTGCGAGTGTTTTGCACATGAAAAATGGCTGCAAGTGTTTTGCACAAGAACAGGACCTGCAAGTGTTTTGAACAAGAACAGAGCTTGCAACTATTTTGAACAACAACAAGGCCTGCCAGTGTTTTACACAAGAACAGTGCCTGCAAGTGTTTTGAACAAGAACAGGGCCTGCAAGTGTATTCCACAAGAACAGGGCCTGCCAGTGTTTTACACAAGAACAGGGCCTGCCAGTGTTTTGCACAAGAACAGGGCCTGCAAGTGTATTGCACAAGAACAGGGCTTGCAAGTGTTTTCCACAACAACAAGGCCTGAAAGTGTTTTGTACAAGAACAGAGCTTGCAACTATTTTGGACAACAACAAGGCCTGCCAGCGTTTTCAAGAGGAACAGGGACTGCGAGTGTTTTGCACATGAAAAATGGCTGCAGGTGTTTAGCACAAGAACAGAGCCTGCAAGTGTTTTGCACAAGAACAGGACCTGCAAGTGTTTTGAACAAGAACAGAGCTTGCAACTATTTTGCACAACAACAAGGCCTGCCAGTGTTTTACACAAGAACAGTGCCTGCAAGTGTTTTGAACAAGAACAGGGCCTGCAAGTGTTTTGCACAAGAACAGGACCTGCAAGTGTTTTGCACAACAACAGGGCCTGCCAGTGTTTTACACAAGAACAGTGCCTGCAAGTGTTTTGCACAAGAACAGAGCCTGCAAGTGTTTTGCACAACAACAGGGCCTGCCAGTGTTTTACACAAGAACAGTGCCTGCAAGTGTTTTGCACAAGAACAGAGCCTGCAAGTGATTTGCACAAGAACAGGTCCTACAAGTGTTTTTCACAAGAACAGGGTCTGCAAGTGTTTTGCACAAGAACAGAGCTTGCAACTATTTTGGACAACAACAAGGCCTGCCAGTGTTTTCAAGAGGAACAGGGACTGCGAGTGTTTTGCACAAGAAAAATGGCTGCAAGTGTTTAGCACAAGAACAGAGCCTGCAAGTGTTTTGAACAAGAACAGAGCTTGCAACTATTTTGCACAAGAACAGGGTCTGAAAGTGTATTGCACAAAAACAGGTCCTACAAATGTTTTGCACAAGAACAGGG
This sequence comes from Pantherophis vulpinus, assembly GCA_037215915.1. Classification (NCBI taxonomy): domain Eukaryota; kingdom Metazoa; phylum Chordata; class Lepidosauria; order Squamata; family Colubridae; genus Pantherophis; species Pantherophis vulpinus. The sequence goes on along the minus strand of JAXLNS010000044.1, from coordinate 1,256,208 downwards.
CCTGCAAATGTTTTCCAGAGGAACAGTGCCTGCAAGTGTTTTGAACAAGAACAGGACCTGCAAGTGTTTTGCACAAGAACAGAGCTTGCAACTATTTTGGACAACAACAAGGCCTGCCAGTGTTTTCAAGAGGAACAGGGACTGCGAGTGTTTTGCACATGAAAAATGGCTGCAAGTGTTTTGCACAAGAACAGGACCTGCAAGTGTTTTGAACAAAAACAGAGCTTGCAACTATTTTGCACAAGAACAGGGTCTGAAAGTGTATTGCACAAAAACAGGTCCTACAAATGTTTTGCACAAGAACAGGGCCTGCAAATGTTTTCCAGAGGAACAGTGCCTGCAAGTGTTTTGAACAAGAACAGGACCTGCAAGTGTTTTGCACAAGAACAGGGCCTGCAAGTGTTTTGCACAAGAACAGAGCTTGCAACTATTTTGGACAACAACAAGGCCTGCCAGTGTTTTCAAGAGGAACAGGGACTGCGAGTGTTTTGCACATGAAAAAAGGCTGCAAGTGTTTTGCACAAGAACAGGACCTGCAAGTGTTTTGAACAAGAACAGAGCTTGCAACTATTTTGAACAACAACAAGGCCTGCCAGTGTTTTACACAAGAACAGTGCCTGCAAGTGTTTTGAACAAGAACAGGGCCTGCAAGTGTATTCCACAAGAACAGGGCCTGCCAGTGTTTTACACAAGAACAGGGCCTGCCAGTGTTTTGCACAAGAACAGGGCCTGCAAGTGTATTGCACAAGAACAGGGCTTGCAAGTGTTTTCCACAACAACAAGGCCTGAAAGTGTTTTGTACAAGAACAGAGCTTGCAACTATTTTGGACAACAACAAGGCCTGCCAGCGTTTTCAAGAGGAACAGGGACTGCGAGTGTTTTGCACATGAAAAATGGCTGCAAGTGTTTAGCACAAGAACAGAGCCTGCAAGTGTTTTGCACAAGAACAGGACCTGCAAGTGTTTTGAACAAGAACAGAGCTTGCAACTATTTTGCACAACAACAAGGCCTGCCAGTGTTTTACACAAGAACAGTGCCTGCAAGTGTTTTGAACAAGAACAGGGCCTGCAAGTGTTTTGCACAAGAACAGGACCTGCAAGTGTTTTGCACAACAACAGGGCCTGCCAGTGTTTTACACAAGAACAGTGCCTGCCAGTGTTTTACACAAGAACAGTGCCTGCAAGTGTTTTGCACAAGAACAGAGCCTGCAAGTGTTTTGCACAACAACAGGGCCTGCCAGTGTTTTACACAAGAACAGTGCCTGCAAGTGTTTTGCACAAGAACAGAGCCTGCAAGTGATTTGCACAAGAACAGGTCCTACAAGTGTTTTTCACAAGAACAGGGTCTGCAAGTGTTTTGCACAAGAACAGAGCTTGCAACTATTTTGGACAACAACAAGGCCTGCCAGTGTTTTACACAAGAACAGTGCCTGCAAGTGTTTTGAACAAGAACAGGGCCTGCAAGTGTATTCCACAAGAACAGGGCCTGCCAGTGTTTTACACAAGAACAGGGCCTGCCAGTGTTTTGCACAAGAACAGGGCCTGCAAGTGTATTGCACAAGAACAGGGCCTGCTAGTGTTTTGCACAAGAACACCACCTGCAAGTGTTTTGCACAACAACAGGGCCTGCCAGTGTTTTACACAAGAAAAATGGCTGCAAGTGTTTAGCACAAGAACAGAGCCTGAAAGTGTTTTGAACAAGAACAGGACCTGCAAGTGTATTGCACAAAAACAGGTCCTACAAGTGTTTTGCACAAGAACAGGGCCTGCAAATGTTTTCCAGAGGAACAGTGCCTGCAAGTGTTTTGAACAAGAACAGGACCTGCAAGTGTTTTGCACAAGAACAGAGCTTGCAACTATTTTGCACAAGAACAGGGTCTGAAAGTGTATTACACAAAAACAGGTCCTACAAGTGTTTTGCACAAGAACAGGTCATGCACGTGTATTCCACAAGAACAGGGCCTGCCAGTGTTTTACACAAGAACAGTGCCTGCCAGTGTTTTGTACAAGAACAGGACATGCAAGTGTTTTGCACAAGAACAGGGCCTACAAGTGTTTTGCACCAGAACAGGGCCTACAAGTGTTTTGAACAAGAACAGGGTCTAAAAGTGTTTTGCACAACAAGAGGGTTGGAGAGTGTTTTGCACAAGAACAGGGCCTACAAGTGTTTTGCACAACAGGGTTGGATAGTGTTTTGCATAAGAATAGAGCCTGCAAGTGTTTTGCACAAGAACAGGGCCTGCAAGTGTTTTGCACCAGAACAGGGCCTACAAGTGTTTTGCAAAAGAACAGGGCCTGCAAGTGTTTTCCAGAGGAACAGGACCTGCAAATCTTTTGCACCAGAACATGACCTGCAAGTGTTTTGAAAAAGAACAGTGCCTGCAAATCTTTACACAAGAACAGTGCCTGCACATGTTTTGCAGCAGAACAGGGTCTGAGAATGTTTTGCACAAGAAAAGGGTCTGACAGTGTTTTGCAGAAGAACAGTGCCTGCAAGTGTTTTGCACAAGAACAGAGCCTGCAAGTGATTTGCACAAGAACAGGTCCTACAAGTGTTTTTCACAAGAACAGGGTCTGCAAGTGTTTTGCACAAGAACAGAGCTTGCAACTATTTTGGACAACAACAAGGCCTGCCAGTGTTTTCAAGAGGAACAGGGACTGCGAGTGTTTTGCACAAGAAAAATGGCTGCAAGTGTTTAGCACAAGAACAGAGCCTGCAAGTGTTTTGAACAAGAACAGAGCTTGCAACTATTTTGCACAAGAACAGGGTCTGAAAGTGTATTGCACAAAAACAGGTCCTACAAATGTTTTGCACAAGAACAGGGCCTGCAAATGTTTTCCAGAGGAACAGTGCCTGCAAGTGTTTTGAACAAGAACAGGACCTGCAAGTGTTTTGCACAAGAACAGAGCTTGCAACTATTTTGGACAACAACAAGGCCTGCCAGTGTTTTCAAGAGGAACAGGGACTGCGAGTGTTTTGCACATGAAAAATGGCTGCAAGTGTTTTGCACAAGAACAGGACCTGCAAGTGTTTTGAACAAAAACAGAGCTTGCAACTATTTTGCACAAGAACAGGGTCTGAAAGTGTATTGCACAAAAACAGGTCCTACAAATGTTTTGCACAAGAACAGGGCCTGCAAATGTTTTCCAGAGGAACAGTGCCTGCAAGTGTTTTGAACAAGAACAGGACCTGCAAGTGTTTTGCACAAGAACAGGGCCTGCAAGTGTTTTGCACAAGAACAGAGCTTGCAACTATTTTGGACAACAACAAGGCCTGCCAGTGTTTTCAAGAGGAACAGGGACTGCGAGTGTTTTGCACATGAAAAAAGGCTGCAAGTGTTTTGCACAAGAACAGGACCTGCAAGTGTTTTGAACAAGAACAGAGCTTGCAACTATTTTGAACAACAACAAGGCCTGCCAGTGTTTTACACAAGAACAGTGCCTGCAAGTGTTTTGAACAAGAACAGGGCCTGCAAGTGTATTCCACAAGAACAGGGCCTGCCAGTGTTTTACACAAGAACAGGGCCTGCCAGTGTTTTGCACAAGAACAGGGCCTGCAAGTGTATTGCACAAGAACAGGGCTTGCAAGTGTTTTCCACAACAACAAGGCCTGAAAGTGTTTTGTACAAGAACAGAGCTTGCAACTATTTTGGACAACAACAAGGCCTGCCAGCGTTTTCAAGAGGAACAGGGACTGCGAGTGTTTTGCACATGAAAAATGGCTGCAAGTGTTTAGCACAAGAACAGAGCCTGCAAGTGTTTTGCACAAGAACAGGACCTGCAAGTGTTTTTCACAAGAACAGGGTCTGCAAGTGTTTTGCACAAGAACAGAGCTTGCAACTATTTTGGACAACAACAAGGCCTGCCAGTGTTTTCAAGAGGAACAGGGACTGCGAGTGTTTTGCACAAGAAAAATGGCTGCAAGTGTTTAGCACAAGAACAGAGCCTGCAAGTGTTTTGAACAAGAACAGAGCTTGCAACTATTTTGCACAAGAACAGGGTCTGAAAGTGTATTGCACAAAAACAGGTCCTACAAATGTTTTGCACAAGAACAGGGCCTGCAAATGTTTTCCAGAGGAACAGTGCCTGCAAGTGTTTTGAACAAGAACAGGACCTGCAAGTGTTTTGCACAAGAACAGGGCCTGCAAGTGTTTTGCACAAGAACAGAGCTTGCAACTATTTTGGACAACAACAAGGCCTGCCAGTGTTTTCAAGAGGAACAGGGACTGCGAGTGTTTTGCACATGAAAAAAGGCTGCAAGTGTTTTGCACAAGAACAGGACCTGCAAGTGTTTTGAACAAGAACAGAGCTTGCAACTATTTTGAACAACAACAAGGCCTGCCAGTGTTTTACACAAGAACAGTGCCTGCAAGTGTTTTGAACAAGAACAGGGCCTGCAAGTGTATTCCACAAGAACAGGGCCTGCCAGTGTTTTACACAAGAACAGGGCCTGCCAGTGTTTTGCACAAGAACAGGGCCTGCAAGTGTATTGCACAAGAACAGGGCTTGCAAGTGTTTTCCACAACAACAAGGCCTGAAAGTGTTTTGTACAAGAACAGAGCTTGCAACTATTTTGGACAACAACAAGGCCTGCCAGCGTTTTCAAGAGGAACAGGGACTGCGAGTGTTTTGCACATGAAAAATGGCTGCAAGTGTTTAGCACAAGAACAGAGCCTGCAAGTGTTTTGCACAAGAACAGGACCTGCAAGTGTTTTGAACAAGAACAGAGCTTGCAACTATTTTGCACAACAACAAGGCCTGCCAGTGTTTTACACAAGAACAGTGCCTGCAAGTGTTTTGAACAAGAACAGGGCCTGCAAGTGTTTTGCACAAGAACAGGACCTGCAAGTGTTTTGCACAACAACAGGGCCTGCCAGTGTTTTACACAAGAACAGTGCCTGCCAGTGTTTTACACAAGAACAGTGCCTGCAAGTGTTTTGCACAAGAACAGAGCCTGCAAGTGTTTTGCACAACAACAGGGCCTGCCAGTGTTTTACACAAGAACAGTGCCTGCAAGTGTTTTGCACAAGAACAGAGCCTGCAAGTGATTTGCACAAGAACAGGTCCTACAAGTGTTTTTCACAAGAACAGGGTCTGCAAGTGTTTTGCACAAGAACAGAGCTTGCAACTATTTTGGACAACAACAAGGCCTGCCAGTGTTTTACACAAGAACAGTGCCTGCAAGTGTTTTGAACAAGAACAGGGCCTGCAAGTGTATTCCACAAGAACAGGGCCTGCCAGTGTTTTACACAAGAACAGGGCCTGCCAGTGTTTTGCACAAGAACAGGGCCTGCAAGTGTATTGCACAAGAACAGGGCCTGCTAGTGTTTTGCACAAGAACACCACCTGCAAGTGTTTTGCACAACAACAGGGCCTGCCAGTGTTTTACACAAGAAAAATGGCTGCAAGTGTTTAGCACAAGAACAGAGCCTGAAAGTGTTTTGAACAAGAACAGGACCTGCAAGTGTATTGCACAAAAACAGGTCCTACAAGTGTTTTGCACAAGAACAGGGCCTGCAAATGTTTTCCAGAGGAACAGTGCCTGCAAGTGTTTTGAACAAGAACAGGACCTGCAAGTGTTTTGCACAAGAACAGAGCTTGCAACTATTTTGCACAAGAACAGGGTCTGAAAGTGTATTACACAAAAACAGGTCCTACAAGTGTTTTGCACAAGAACAGGTCATGCACGTGTATTCCACAAGAACAGGGCCTGCCAGTGTTTTACACAAGAACAGTGCCTGCCAGTGTTTTGTACAAGAACAGGACATGCAAGTGTTTTGCACAAGAACAGGGCCTACAAGTGTTTTGCACCAGAACAGGGCCTACAAGTGTTTTGAACAAGAACAGGGTCTAAAAGTGTTTTGCACAACAAGAGGGTTGGAGAGTGTTTTGCACAAGAACAGGGCCTACAAGTGTTTTGCACAACAGGGTTGGATAGTGTTTTGCATAAGAATAGAGCCTGCAAGTGTTTTGCACAAGAACAGGGCCTGCAAGTGTTTTGCACCAGAACAGGGCCTACAAGTGTTTTGCAAAAGAACAGGGCCTGCAAGTGTTTTCCAGAGGAACAGGACCTGCAAATCTTTTGCACCAGAACATGACCTGCAAGTGTTTTGAAAAAGAACAGTGCCTGCAAATCTTTACACAAGAACAGTGCCTGCACATGTTTTGCAGCAGAACAGGGTCTGAGAATGTTTTGCACAAGAAAAGGGTCTGACAGTGTTTTGCAGAAGAACAGTGCCTGCAAGTGTTTTGCACAAGAACAGAGCCTGCAAGTGATTTGCACAAGAACAGGTCCTACAAGTGTTTTTCACAAGAACAGGGTCTGCAAGTGTTTTGCACAAGAACAGAGCTTGCAACTATTTTGGACAACAACAAGGCCTGCCAGTGTTTTCAAGAGGAACAGGGACTGCGAGTGTTTTGCACAAGAAAAATGGCTGCAAGTGTTTAGCACAAGAACAGAGCCTGCAAGTGTTTTGAACAAGAACAGAGCTTGCAACTATTTTGCACAAGAACAGGGTCTGAAAGTGTATTGCACAAAAACAGGTCCTACAAATGTTTTGCACAAGAACAGGGCCTGCAAATGTTTTCCAGAGGAACAGTGCCTGCAAGTGTTTTGAACAAGAACAGGACCTGCAAGTGTTTTGCACAAGAACAGAGCTTGCAACTATTTTGGACAACAACAAGGCCTGCCAGTGTTTTCAAGAGGAACAGGGACTGCGAGTGTTTTGCACATGAAAAATGGCTGCAAGTGTTTTGCACAAGAACAGGACCTGCAAGTGTTTTGAACAAAAACAGAGCTTGCAACTATTTTGCACAAGAACAGGGTCTGAAAGTGTATTGCACAAAAACAGGTCCTACAAATGTTTTGCACAAGAACAGGGCCTGCAAATGTTTTCCAGAGGAACAGTGCCTGCAAGTGTTTTGAACAAGAACAGGACCTGCAAGTGTTTTGCACAAGAACAGGGCCTGCAAGTGTTTTGCACAAGAACAGAGCTTGCAACTATTTTGGACAACAACAAGGCCTGCCAGTGTTTTCAAGAGGAACAGGGACTGCGAGTGTTTTGCACATGAAAAAAGGCTGCAAGTGTTTTGCACAAGAACAGGACCTGCAAGTGTTTTGAACAAGAACAGAGCTTGCAACTATTTTGAACAACAACAAGGCCTGCCAGTGTTTTACACAAGAACAGTGCCTGCAAGTGTTTTGAACAAGAACAGGGCCTGCAAGTGTATTCCACAAGAACAGGGCCTGCCAGTGTTTTACACAAGAACAGGGCCTGCCAGTGTTTTGCACAAGAACAGGGCCTGCAAGTGTATTGCACAAGAACAGGGCTTGCAAGTGTTTTCCACAACAACAAGGCCTGAAAGTGTTTTGTACAAGAACAGAGCTTGCAACTATTTTGGACAACAACAAGGCCTGCCAGCGTTTTCAAGAGGAACAGGGACTGCGAGTGTTTTGCACATGAAAAATGGCTGCAAGTGTTTAGCACAAGAACAGAGCCTGCAAGTGTTTTGCACAAGAACAGGACCTGCAAGTGTTTTGAACAAGAACAGAGCTTGCAACTATTTTGCACAACAACAAGGCCTGCCAGTGTTTTACACAAGAACAGTGCCTGCAAGTGTTTTGAACAAGAACAGGGCCTGCAAGTGTTTTGCACAAGAACAGGACCTGCAAGTGTTTTGCACAACAACAGGGCCTGCCAGTGTTTTACACAAGAACAGTGCCTGCCAGTGTTTTACACAAGAACAGTGCCTGCAAGTGTTTTGCACAAGAACAGAGCCTGCAAGTGTTTTGCACAACAACAGGGCCTGCCAGTGTTTTACACAAGAACAGTGCCTGCAAGTGTTTTGCACAAGAACAGAGCCTGCAAGTGATTTGCACAAGAACAGGTCCTACAAGTGTTTTTCACAAGAACAGGGTCTGCAAGTGTTTTGCACAAGAACAGAGCTTGCAACTATTTTGGACAACAACAAGGCCTGCCAGTGTTTTACACAAGAACAGTGCCTGCAAGTGTTTTGAACAAGAACAGGGCCTGCAAGTGTATTCCACAAGAACAGGGCCTGCCAGTGTTTTACACAAGAACAGGGCCTGCCAGTGTTTTGCACAAGAACAGGGCCTGCAAGTGTATTGCACAAGAACAGGGCCTGCTAGTGTTTTGCACAAGAACACCACCTGCAAGTGTTTTGCACAACAACAGGGCCTGCCAGTGTTTTACACAAGAAAAATGGCTGCAAGTGTTTAGCACAAGAACAGAGCCTGCAAGTGTTTTGAACAAGAACAGGACCTGCAAGTGTATTGCACAAAAACAGGTCCTACAAGTGTTTTGCACAAGAACAGGGCCTGCAAATGTTTTCCAGAGGAACAGTGCCTGCAAGTGTTTTGAACAAGAACAGGACCTGCAAGTGTTTTGCACAAGAACAGAGCTTGCAACTATTTTGCACAAGAACAGGGTCTGAAAGTGTATTACACAAAAACAGGTCCTACAAGTGTTTTGCACAAGAACAGGTCATGCACGTGTATTCCACAAGAACAGGGCCTGCCAGTGTTTTACACAAGAACAGTGCCTGCCAGTGTTTTGTACAAGAACAGGACATGCAAGTGTTTTGCACAAGAACAGGGCCTACAAGTGTTTTGCACCAGAACAGGGCCTACAAGTGTTTTGAACAAGAACAGGGTCTAAAAGTGTTTTGCACAACAAGAGGGTTGGAGAGTGTTTTGCACAAGAACAGGGCCTACAAGTGTTTTGCACAACAGGGTTGGATAGTGTTTTGCATAAGAATAGAGCCTGCAAGTGTTTTGCACAAGAACAGGGCCTGCAAGTGTTTTGCACCAGAACAGGGCCTACAAGTGTTTTGCAAAAGAACAGGGCCTGCAAGTGTTTTCCAGAGGAACAGGACCTGCAAATCTTTTGCACCAGAACTTGACCTGCAAGTGTTTTGAAAAAGAACAGTGCCTGCAAATCTTTACACAAGAACAGTGCCTGCACATGTTTTGCAGCAGAACAGGGTCTGAGAATGTTTTGCACAAGAAAAGGGTCTGACAGTGTTTTGCAGAAGAACAGGGCCTGCAAGTGTTTTGCAGAAGAACAGGGCCTACAAGTGTTTTGCACCAGAACAGGGCCTACAAGTGTTTTGAACAAGAACAGGGTCTAAAAGTGTTTTGCACAACAAGAGGGTTGGGGAGTGTTTTGCACAAGAACAGGGCCTGCAAGTGTTTTGCACAACAGGGTTGGATAGTGTTTTGCACAAGAATAGAGCCTGCAAGTGTTTTGCACAAGAACAGGACCTGCAAGTGTTTTGAACAAGAACAGAGCTTGCAACTATTTTGCACAACAACAAGGCCTGCCAGTGTTTTACACAAGAACAGTGCCTGCAAGTGTTTTGAACAAGAACAGGGCCTGCAAGTGTTTTGCACAAGAACAGGACCTGCAAGTGTTTTGCACAACAACAGGGCCTGCCAGTGTTTTACACAAGAACAGTGCCTGCCAGTGTTTTACACAAGAACAGTGCCTGCAAGTGTTTTGCACAAGAACAGAGCCTGCAAGTGTTTTGCACAACAACAGGGCCTGCCAGTGTTTTACACAAGAACAGTGCCTGCAAGTGTTTTGCACAAGAACAGAGCCTGTACGTGATTTGCACAAGAACAGGTCCTACAAGTGTTTTTCACAAGAACAGGGTCTGCAAGTGTTTTGCACAAGAACAGAGCTTGCAACTATTTTGGACAACAACAAGGCCTGCCGGTGTTTTACACAAGAACAGTGCCTGCAAGTGTTTTGAACAAGAACAGGGCCTGCAAGTGTATTCCACAAGAACAGGGCCTGCCAGTGTTTTACACAAGAACAGGGCCTGCCAGTGTTTTGCACAAGAACAGGGCCTGCAAGTGTATTGCACAAGAACAGGGCCTGCTAGTGTTTTGCACAAGAACACCACCTGCAAGTGTTTTGCACAACAACAGGGCCTGCCAGTGTTTTACACAAGAAAAATGGCTGCAAGTGTTTAGCACAAGAACAGAGCCTGCAAGTGTTTTGAACAAGAACAGAGCTTGCAACTATTTTGCACAAGAACAGGGTCTGAAAGTGTATTGCACAAAAACAGGTCCTACAAGTGTTTTGCACAAGAACAGGTCCTACAAGTGTTTTGCACAAGAACAGGGCCTGCAAATGTTTTCCAGAGGAACAGTGCCTGCAAGTGTTTTGAACAAGAACAGGACCTGCAAGTGTATTGCACAAAAACAGGTCCTACAAGTGTTTTGCACAAGAACAGGGCCTGCAAATGTTTTCCAGAGGAACAGTGCCTGCAAGTGTTTTGAACAAGAACAGGACCTGCAAGTGTTTTGCACAAGAACAGAGCTTGCAACTATTTTGCACAAGAACAGGGTCTGAAAGTGTATTACACAAAAACAGGTCCTACAAGTGTTTTGCACAAGAACAGGTCCTGCACGTGTATTCCACAAGAACAGGGCCTGCCAGTGTTTTACACAAGAACAGTGCCTGCCAGTGTTTTGTACAAGAACAGGACATGCAAGTGTTTTGCACAAGAACAGGGCCTACAAGTGTTTTGCACCAGAACAGGGCCTACAAGTGTTTTGAACAAGAACAGGGTCTAAAAGTGTTTTGCACAACAAGAGGGTTGGAGAGTGTTTTGCACAAGAACAGGGCCTCCAAGTGTTTTGCACAACAGGGTTGGATAGTGTTTTGCATAAGAATAGAGCCTGCAAGTGTTTTGCACAAGAACAGGGCCTGCAAGTGTTTTGCACCAGAACAGGGCCTACAAGTGTTTTGCAAAAGAACAGGGCCTGCAAGTGTTTTCCAGAGGAACAGGACCTGCAAATCTTTTGCACCAGAACATGACCTGCAAGTGTTTTGAAAAAGAACAGTGCCTGCAAATCTTTACACAAGAACAGTGCCTGCACATGTTTTGCAGCAGAACAGGGTCTCAGAATGTTTTGCACAAGAAAAGGGTCTGACAGTGTTTTGCAGAAGAACAGGGCCTGCAAGTGTTTTGCAGAAGAACAGGGCCTACAAGTGTTTTGCACCAGAACAGGGCCTACAAGTGTTTTGAACAAGAACAGGGTCTAAAAGTGTTTTGCACAACAAGAGGGTTGGGGAGTGTTTTGCACAAGAACAGGGCCTGCAAGTGTTTTGCACAACAGGGTTGGATAGTGTTTTGCACAAGAATAGAGCCTGCAAGTGTTTTTCACAACAACAGGGCCTGTCCATGTACTGCACAACAACAGGGCCTGCAAGTGTTTTGCACAAGAACAGGGCCTGCAAGTGTTTTGCACCAGAACAAGGCCTACAAGTGTTCTGCACAACAACAGGGCCTGTAAGTGTTTTCCAGAGGAACAGTGCCTGCAAGTGTTTTGAACGAGAACACGGCCTGCAAGTTTTTTGAACAAGAACAGAACCTGCAAGTGTATTGCACAAGTATAGGGTATCCAAGTGTTTTGTGCAAGAACAGTGCCTTCAAGTGTTTTTCACAACAACAGGGTTGGAGAGTGTTTTGCAGAAGAACAGGACATGCAAGTGTTTTGAACAAGAACAGCGTCTGAAAGTGTACTGCAAAAGAACAGGGCCTGCAAGTGTTTTGCACAAGAACAGGGCCTGCAAGTGTTTTGCACAAGAACAGGGCCTGTAAGTGTTTTCCAGAGGAACAGTGCCTGCAAGTGTTTTGCAGAAGAACAGGGCCTGTAAGTGTTTTCCAGAGGAACAGTGCCTGCAAGTGTTTTGCACGAGAACACGGCCTGCAAGTTTTTTGAACAAGAACAGAACCTGCAAGTGTATTGCACAAGTATAGGGTATCCAAGTGTTTTGTGCAAGAACAGTGCCTTCAAGTGTTTTTCACAACAACAGGGTTGGAGAGTGTGTTGCACAAGAGCAGGACCTGCAAGTGTTTAGCACAAGAACAGGGCCTACAAGTGTTTTGCAAAAGAACAGGGCCTGCAAGTGTTTTCCAGAGGAACAGGACCTGCAAATCTTTTGCACCAGAACATGACCTGCAAGTGTTTTGAAAAAGAACAGTGCCTGCAAATCTTTACACAAGAACAGTGCCTGCACATGTTTTGCAGCAGAACAGGGTCTGAGAATGTTTTGCACAAGAAAAGGGTCTGACAGTGTTTTGCAGAAGAACAGGGCCTGCAAGTGTTTTGCAGAAGAACAGGGCCTACAAGTGTTTTGCACCAGAACAGGGCCTACAAGTGTTTTGAACAAGAACAGGGTCTAAAAGTGTTTTGCACAACAAGAGGGTTGGGGAGTGTTTTGCAAAAGAACAGGGCCTGCAAGTGTTTTCCAGAGGAACAGGACCTGCAAATCTTTTGCACCAGAACATGACCTGAAAGTGTTTTACAGGGCCTGTAAATGGTTTGCACCAGAACATGACCTGCAAGTGTTTTGAAAAAGAACAGTGCCTGCAAATCTTTACACAAGAACAGTGCCTGCACATGTTTTGCAGCAGAACAGGGTCTGAGAATGTTTTGCACAAGATCAGGGCCTGAAAGTGTTTTGCCCAAGAACAGGGCCGCCAAATGTTTTAAACAAGAACAGTGCCTGCAAATCATTGCACAAGAATAGGGTCTGTACATGTATTGCCCAACAACAGGGGGGAAGGGTGGGGGGGAGAAAATGTTTGTATTTCCTATAAAACTTTTCAAAAAAAAAAAAAAGAACAGGACATGCAAGTGTTTTGCACCAGAACAGGGCCTACAAGTGTTTTGCACCAGAACAGGGCCTACAAGTGTTTTGAACAAGAACAGGGTCTAAAAGTGTTTTGCAGAACAAGAGGGTTGGGGAGTGTTTTGCACAAGAACAGGGCCTGCAAGTGTTTTGCACAACAGGGTTGGAGAGTGTTTTGCACAAGAACAGGACATGCAAGTGTTTTGCACAAGAACAGGGCCTGCAAGTGTTTTGCACAAGAACAGGGCCTGCAAGTGTTTTGCACAAGAACAGGGCCTGCAAGTGTTTTGCACAAGAAAAGGGTCTGAAAGTGTTTTGCACAAGAACAGGGTCTGCAAGTGTTTATCACAAGAAAAATGGCGGCAAGTGTTTAGCACAAAAACAGCGTCTGAAAGTGTATTGCACAAGAAAAGGGCCTGAAAGTGTATTGCACAAGAACAGGGTCTAAAAGTGTTTTGCACAACAAGAGGGTTGGGGAGTGTTTTGCACAAGAACAGGGCCTGCAAGTGTTTTGCACAACAGGGTTGGAGAGTGTTTTGCACAAGAACAGGACATGCAAGTGTTTTGCACAAGAACAGGGCCTGCAAGTGTTTTCCAGAGGAACAGGACCTGCAAATCTTTTGCACCAGAACATGACCTGAAAGTGTTTTACAGGGCCTGTAAATGGTTTGCACCAGAACATGACCTGCAAGTGTTTTGAAAAAGAACAGTGCCTGCAAATCTTTACACAAGAACAGTGCCTGCACATGTTTTGCAGCAGAACAGGGTCTGAGAATGTTTTGCACAAGATCAGGGCCTGAAAGTGTTTTGCCCAAGAACAGGGCCGCCAAATGTTTTAAACAAGAACAGTGCCTGCAAATCATTGCACAAGAATAGGGTCTGTACATGTATTGCCCAACAACAGGGGGGAAGGGTGGGGGGGAGAAAATGTTTGTATTTCCTATAAAACTTTTCAAAAAAAAAAAAAAGAACAGGACATGCAAGTGTTTTGCACCAGAACAGGGCCTACAAGTGTTTTGCACCAGAACAGGGCCTACAAGTGTTTTGAACAAGAACAGGGTCTAAAAGTGTTTTGCAGAACAAGAGGGTTGGGGAGTGTTTTGCACAAGAACAGGGCCTGCAAGTGTTTTGCACAACAGGGTTGGAGAGTGTTTTGCACAAGAACAGGACATGCAAGTGTTTTGCACAAGAACAGGGCCTGCAAGTGTTTTGCACAAGAACAGGGCCTGCAAGTGTTTTGCACAAGAACAGGGCCTGCAAGTGTTTTGCACAAGAAAAGGGTCTGAAAGTGTTTTGCACAAGAACAGGGTCTGCAAGTGTTTATCACAAGAAAAATGGCGGCAAGTGTTTAGCACAAAAACAGCGTCTGAAAGTGTATTGCACAAGAAAAGGGCCTGAAAGTGTATTGCACAAGAACAGGGTCTAAAAGTGTTTTGCACAACAAGAGGGTTGGGGAGTGTTTTGCACAAGAACAGGGCCTGCAAGTGTTTTGCACAACAGGGTTGGAGAGTGTTTTGCACAAGAACAGGACATGCAAGTGTTTTGCACAAGAACAGGGCCTGCAAGTGTTTTGCACAAGAACAATGCCTGCAAGTGTTTTGCACAAAAACAGCGTCTGAAAGTGTATTGCACAAGAAAAGGGCCTGAAAGTGTATTGCATCAGAACAGGGTCTAAAAGTGTTTTGCACAACAAGAGGGTTGGGGAGTGTTTTGCAAAAGAACAGGGCCTGCAAGTGTTTTCCAGAGGAACAGGACCTGCAAATCTTTTGCACCAGAACATGACCTGAAAGTGTTTTACAGGGCCTGTAAATGGTTTGCACCAGAACATGACCTGCAAGTGTTTTGAAAAAGAACAGTGCCTGCAAATCTTTACACAAGAACAGTGCCTGCACATGTTTTGCAGCAGAACAGGGTCTGAGAATGTTTTGCACAAGATCAGGGCCTGAAAGTGTTTTGCCCAAGAACAGGGCCGCCAAATGTTTTAAACAAGAACAGTGCCTGCAAATCATTGCACAAGAATAGGGTCTGTACATGTATTGCCCAACAACAGGGGGGAAGGGTGGGGGGGAGAAAATGTTTGTATTTCCTATAAAACTTTTTAAAAAAGAAAAAGAACAGGACATGCAAGTGTTTTGCACAAGAACAGGGCCTGTATGTGTTTTCCAGAGGAACAGTGCCTGCAAGTGTTTTGCACAAGAAAAGGGTCTGAAAGTGTTTTGCACAAGAACAGGGTCTGCAAGTGTTTTTCACAAGAAAAATGGCGGCAAGTGTTTAGCACAACAGGGTTGGAGAGTGTTTTGCAAAAGAACAGGGCCTGCACGTGTTTTGCATAAGAACAATGCCTGCAAGTGTTTTGCACAAAAACAGCGTCTGAAAGTGTATTGCACAAGAAAAGGGCCTGAAAGTGTATTGCAGAAGAAAAGGCCCTGAAAGTGTTTTGCACAACAACAGGGCCTGTAAGTGTTTTCCAGAGGAACAGTGCCTGCAACTGTTTTACACAAGAACAGGGCCTGAAAGTGTTGTGCACAAGAACAGGGCCTGAAAGTGTTTTGCACAAGAACAGGGCCTGCAAATGTTTTAAACAAGAACAGTGCCTGCAAATCATTGCACAAGAATAGGGTCTGTACATGTATTGCCCAAGAACAGGGGGGAAGGGTTGGGGGGGAGAAAATGTTTGTATTTCCTATAAAACTTTTCAAAAAAAAAAAAAGAACAGGACATGCAAGTGTTTTGCACCAGAACAGGGCCTACAAGTGTTTTGCACAAGAACAGGGTCTAAAAGTGTTTTGCACAACAAGAGGGTTGGGGAGTGTTTTGCACAAGAACAGGGCCTGCAAAGTGTTTTGCACAACAGGGTTGGATAGTGTTTTGCACAAGAATAGAGCCTGCAAGTGTTTTTCACAACAACAGGGTTGGAGAGTGTTTTGCACAAGAACAGGACATGCAAGTGTTTTTCACAAGAAAAATGGCGGCAAGTGTTTAGCACAACAGGGCCTGTAAGTGTTTTCCAGAGGAACAGTGCCTGCAAGTGTTTTGCACAAGAACAGGGTCTAAAAGTGTTTTGCACAACAAGAGGGTTGGGGAGTGTTTTGCAAAAGAACAGGGCCTGCAAGTGTTTTGCACAAGACCAGAGCCTGCAAATCTTTTGCACCAGAACATAACCTGAAAGTGTTTTACAGGGCCTGTAAATGGTTTGCACCAGAACATGACCTGCAAGTGTTTTGAAAAAGAACAGTGCCTGCAAATCTTTACACAAGAACAGTGCCTGCACATGTTTTGCAGCAGAACAGGGTCTGAGAATGTTTTGCACAAGATCAGGGCCTGAAAGTGATTTGCCCAAGAACAGGGCCTCCAAATGTTTTAAACAAGAACAGTGCCTGCAAATCATTGCACAAGAATAGGGTCTGTACATGTATTGCCCAACAACAGGGGGGAAGGGTGGGGGGGAGAAAATGTTTGTATTTCCTATAAAACTTTTAAAAAAAGAAAAAGAACAGGACATGCAAGTGTTTTGCACAAGAACAGGGCCTGCAAGTGTTTTGCACAAGAAAAGGGTCTGACAGTGTTTTGCACAAGAACAGGGCCTGCAAGTGTTTTGCAGAAGAACAGGGCCTACAAGTGTTTTGCACCAGAACAGGGCCTACAAGTGTTTTGAACAAGAACAGGGTCTAAAAGTGTTTTGCACAACAAGAGGGTTGGGGAGTGTTTTGCACAAGAACAGGGCCTGCAAGTGTTTTGCACAACAGGGTTGGAGAGTGTTTTGCACAAGAACAGGACATGCAAGTGTTTTGCACAAGAACAGGGCCTGCAAGTGTTTTGCACAAGAACAGGGCCTGCAAGTGTTTTGCACAAGAAAAGGGTCTGAAAGTGTTTTGCACAAGAACAGGGCTTGCAAGTGTTTTGCAGAAGAACAGGGTCTGCAAGTGTTTTTCACAAGAAAAATGGCGGCAAGTGTTTAGCACAACAGGGTTGGAGAGTGTTTTGCAAAAGAACAGGGCCTGCACGTGTTTTGCATAAGAACAATGCCTGCAAGTGTTTTGCACAAAAACAGCGTCTGAAAGTGTATTGCACAAGAAAAGGGCCAGAAAGTGTATTGCACAAGAACAGGGTCTAAAAGTGTTTTGCACAACAAGAGGGTTGGGGAGTGTTTTGCACAAGAACAGGGCCTGCAAGTGTTTTGCACAACAGGGTTGGAGAGTGTTTTGCACAAGAACAGGACATGCAAGTGTTTTGCAGAAGAACAGGGTCTGCAAGTGTTTTTCACAAGAAAAATGGCGGCAAGTGTTTAGCACAACAGGGTTGGAGAGTATTTTGCAAAAGAACAGGGCCTGCACGTGTTTTGCATAAGAACAATGCCTGCAAGTGTTTTGCACAAAAACAGCGTCTGAAAGTGTATTGCACAAGAAAAGGGCCAGAAAGTGTATTGCACAAGAACAGGGTCTAAAAGTGTTTTGCACAACAAGAGGGTTGGGGAGTGTTTTGCACAAGAACAGGGCCTGCAAGTGTTTTGCACAACAGGGTTGGAGAGTGTTTTGCACAAGAACAGGACATGCAAGTGTTTTGCACAAGAACAGGGCCTGCAAGTGTTTTGCACAAGAACAGGGCCTGCAAGTGTTTTGCACAAGAAAAGGGTCTGAAAGTGTTTTGCACAAGAACAGGGCTTGCAAGTGTTTTGCAGAAGAACAGGGTCTGCAAGTGTTTATCACAAGAAAAATGGCGGCAAGTGTTTAGCACAACAGGGTTGGAGAGTGTTTTGCAAAAGAACAGGGCCTGCACGTGTTTTGCACAACAGGGTTGGAGAGTGTTTTGCACAAGAATAGAGCCTGCAAGTGTTTTTCACAACAACAGGGCCTGTCCATGTATTGCACAAGAACAGGGCCTGCAAGTGTTTTGCACAAGAACAGGGCCTGCAAGTGTTTTGCACAAGAAAAGGGTCTGAAAGTGTTTTGCACAAGAACAGGGCTTGCAAGTGTTTTGCAGAAGAACAGGGTCTGCAAGTGTTTATCACAAGAAAAATGGCGGCAAGTGTTTAGCACAACAGGGTTGGAGAGTGTTTTGCACAAGAACAGGGCCTGCAAGTGTTTTGCACAACAGGGTTGGAGAGTGTTTTGCACAAGAATAGAGCCTGCAAGTGTTTTTCACAACAACAGGGCCTGTCCATGTATTGCACAAGAACAGGGCCTGCAAGTGTTTTGCACAAGAACAGGGCCTGCAAGTGTTTTTCACAAGAAAAATGGCGGCAAGTGTTTAGCACAACAGGGTTGGAGAGTGTTTTGCAAAAGAACAGGGCCTGCACGTGTTTTGCATAAGAACAATGCCTGCAAGTGTTTTGCACAAAAACAGCGTCTGAAAGTGTATTGCACAAGAAAAGGGCCAGAAAGTGTATTGCACAAGAACAGGGTCTAAAAGTGTTTTGCACAACAAGAGGGTTGGGGAGTGTTTTGCAAAAGAACAGGGCCTGCAAGTGTTTTCCAGAGGAACAGGACCTGCAAATCTTTTGCACCAGAACATGACCTGAAAGTGTTTTGAAAAAGAACAGTGCCTGCAAATCTTTACACAAGAACAGTGCCTGCACATGTTTTGCAGCAGAACAGGGTCTGAGAATGTTTTGCACAAGAAAAGGGTCTGACAGTGTTTTGCAGAAGAACAGGGCCTGCAAGTGTTTTGCAGAAGAACAGGGCCTACAAGTGTTTTGCACCAGAACAGGGCCTACAAGTGTTTTGAACAAGAACAGGGTCTAAAAGTGTTTTGCACAACAAGAGGGTTGGGGAGTGTTTTGCAAAAGAACAGGGCCTGCAAGTGTTTTCCAGAGGAACAGGACCTGCAAATCTTTTGCACCAGAACATGACCTGAAAGTGTTTTACAGGGCCTGTAAATGGTTTGCACCAGAACATGACCTGCAAGTGTTTTGAAAAAGAACAGTGCCTGCAAATCTTTACACAAGAACAGTGCCTGCACATGTTTTGCAGCAGAACAGGGTCTGAGAATGTTTTGCACAAGATCAGGGCCTGAAAGTGTTTTGCCCAAGAACAGGGCCGCCAAATGTTTTAAACAAGAACAGTGCCTGCAAATCATTGCACAAGAATAGGGTCTGTACATGTATTGCCCAACAACAGGGGGGAAGGGTGGGGGGGAGAAAATGTTTGTATTTCCTATAAAACTTTTCAAAAAAAAAAAAAAGAACAGGACATGCAAGTGTTTTGCACCAGAACAGGGCCTACAAGTGTTTTGCACCAGAACAGGGCCTACAAGTGTTTTGAACAAGAACAGGGTCTAAAAGTGTTTTGCACAACAAGAGGGTTGGGGAGTGTTTTGCACAAGAACAGGGCCTGCAAGTGTTTTGCACAACAGGGTTGGAGAGTGTTTTGCACAAGAACAGGACATGCAAGTGTTTTGCACAAGAACAGGGCCTGCAAGTGTTTTGCACAAGAACAGGGCCTGCAAGTGTTTTGCACAAGAACAGGGCCTGCAAGTGTTTTGCACAAGAAAAGGGTCTGAAAGTGTTTTGCACAAGAACAGGGCTTGCAAGTGTTTTGCAGAAGAACAGGGTCTGCAAGTGTTTATCACAAGAAAAATGGCGGCAAGTGTTTAGCACAACAGGGTTGGAGAGTGCTTTGCAAAAGAACAGGGCCTGCACGTGTTTTGCATAAGAACAATGCCTGCAAGTGTTTTGCACAAAAACAGCGTCTGAAAGTGTATTGCACAAGAAAAGGGCCTGAAAGTGTATTGCACAAGAACAGGGTCTAAAAGTGTTTTGCACAACAAGAGGGTTGGGGAGTGTTTTGCAAAAGAACAGGGCCTGCAAGTGTTTTCCAGAGGAACAGGACCTGCAAATCTTTTGCACCAGAACATGACCTGAAAGTGTTTTACAGGGCCTGTAAATGGTTTGCACCAGAACATGACCTGCAAGTGTTTTGAAAAAGAACAGTGCCTGCAAATCTTTACACAAGAACAGTGCCTGCACATGTTTTGCAGCAGAACAGGGTCTGAGAATGTTTTGCACAAGATCAGGGCCTGAAAGTGTTTTGCCCAAGAACAGGGCCGCCAAATGTTTTAAACAAGAACAGTGCCTGCAAATCATTGCACAAGAATAGGGTCTGTACATGTATTGCCCAACAACAGGGGGGAAGGGTGGGGGGGAGAAAATGTTTGTATTTCCTATAAAACTTTTTAAAAAAGAAAAAGAACAGGACATGCAAGTGTTTTGCACAAGAACAGGGCCTGTATGTGTTTTCCAGAGGAACAGTGCCTGCAAGTGTTTTGCACAAGAACAGGGTCTGAAAGTGTTTTGCACAACAAGAGGGTTGGGGAGTGTTTTGCACAAGAACAGGGCCTGCAAGTGTTTTGCACAACAGGGTTGGAGAGTGTTTTGCACAAGAACAGGACATGCAAGTGTTTTGCACAAGAACAGGGCCTGCAAGTGTCTTGCACAAGAACAGGGCCTGCAAGTGTTTTGCACAAGAAAAGTGTCTGAAAGTGTTTTGCACAAGAACAGGGCTTGCAAGTGTTTTGCAGAAGAACAGGGTCTGCAAGTGTTTTTCACAAGAAAAATGGCGGCAAGTGTTTAGCACAACAGGGTTGGAGAGTGTTTTGCAAAAGAACAGGGCCTGCACGTGTTTTGCATAAGAACAATGCCTGCAAGTGTTTTGCACAAAAACAGCGTCTGAAAGTGTATTGCACAAGAAAAGGGCCTGAAAGTGTATTGCAGAAGAAAAGGCCCTGAAAGTGTTTTGCACAACAACAGGGCCTGTAAGTGTTTTCCAGAGGAACAGTGCCTGCAACTGTTTTACACAAGAACAGGGCCTGAAAGTGTTGTGCACAAGAACAGGGCCTGAAAGTGTTTTGCACAAGAACAGGGCCTGCAAATGTTTTAAACAAGAACAGTGCCTGCAAATCATTGCACAAGAATAGGGTCTGTACATGTATTGCCCAAGAACAGGGGGGAAGGGTTGGGGGGGAGAAAATGTTTGTATTTCCTATAAAACTTTTCAAAAAAAAAAAAAGAACAGGACATGCAAGTGTTTTGCACAAGAACAGGGCCTACAAGTGTTTTGCACAAGAACAGGGCCTGTATGTGTTTTCCAGAGGAACAGTGCCTGCAAGTGTTTTGCACAAGAACAGGGTCTAAAAGTGTTTTGCACAACAAGAGGGTTGGGGAGTGTTTTGCACAAGAACAGGGCCTGCAAAGTGTTTTGCACAACAGGGTTGGATAGTGTTTTGCACAAGAATAGAGCCTGCAAGTGTTTTTCACAACAACAGGGTTGGAGAGTGTTTTGCACAAGAACAGGACATGCAAGTGTTTTTCACAAGAAAAATGGCGGCAAGTGTTTAGCACAACAGGGCCTGTAAGTGTTTTCCAGAGGAACAGTGCCTGCAAGTGTTTTGCACAAGAACAGGGTCTAAAAGTGTTTTGCACAACAAGAGGGTTGGGGAGTGTTTTGCAAAAGAACAGGGCCTGCAAGTGTTTTGCACAAGACCAGAGCCTGCAAATCTTTTGCACCAGAACATAACCTGAAAGTGTTTTACAGGGCCTGTAAATGGTTTGCACCAGAACATGACCTGCAAGTGTTTTGAAAAAGAACAGTGCCTGCAAATCTTTACACAAGAACAGTGCCTGCACATGTTTTACAGCAGAACAGGGTCTGAGAATGTTTTGCACAAGATCAGGGCCTGAAAGTGATTTGCCCAAGAACAGGGCCTCCAAATGTTTTAAACAAGAACAGTGCCTGCAAATCATTGCACAAGAATAGGGTCTGTACATGTATTGCCCAACAACAGGGGGGAAGGGTGGGGGGGAGAAAATGTTTGTATTTCCTATAAAACTTTTTAAAAAAGAAAAAGAACAGGACATGCAAGTGTTTTGCACAAGAACAGGGCCTGCAAGTGTTTTGCACAAGAAAAGGGTCTGACAGTGTTTTGCACAAGAACAGGGCCTGCAAGTGTTTTGCAGAAGAACAGGGCCTACAAGTGTTTTGCACCAGAACAGGGCCTACAAGTGTTTTGAACAAGAACAGGGTCTAAAAGTGTTTTGCACAACAAGAGGGTTGGGGAGTGTTTTGCACAAGAACAGGGCCTGCAAGTGTTTTGCACAACAGGGTTGGAGAGTGTTTTGCACAAGAACAGGACATGCAAGTGTTTTGCACAAGAACAGGGCCTGCAAGTGTTTTGCACAAGAACAGGGCCTGCAAGTGTTTTGCACAAGAAAAGGGTCTGAAAGTGTTTTGCACAAGAACAGGGCTTGCAAGTGTTTTGCAGAAGAAGAGGGTCTGCAAGTGTTTTTCACAAGAAAAATGGCGGCAAGTGTTTAGCACAACAGGGTTGGAGAGTGTTTTGCAAAAGAACAGGGCCTGCACGTGTTTTGCATAAGAACAATGCCTGCAAGTGTTTTGCACAAAAACAGCGTCTGAAAGTGTATTGCACAAGAAAAGGGCCTGAAAGTGTATTGCACAAGAACAGGGTCTAAAAGTGTTTTGCACAACAAGAGGGTTGGGGAGTGTTTTGCAAAAGAACAGGGCCTGCAAGTGTTTTCCAGAGGAACAGGACCTGCAAATCTTTTGCACCAGAACATGACCTGAAAGTGTTTTACAGGGCCTGTAAATGGTTTGCACCAGAACATGACCTGCAAGTGTTTTGAAAAAGAACAGTGCCTGCAAATCTTTACACAAGAACAGTGCCTGCACATGTTTTGCAGCAGAACAGGGTCTGAGAATGTTTTGCACAAGATCAGGGCCTGAAAGTGTTTTGCCCAAGAACAGGGCCGCCAAATGTTTTAAACAAGAACAGTGCCTGCAAATCATTGCACAAGAATAGGGTCTGTACATGTATTGCCCAACAACAGGGGGGAAGGGTGGGGGGGAGAAAATGTTTGTATTTCCTATAAAACTTTTTAAAAAAGAAAAAGAACAGGACATGCAAGTGTTTTGCACAAGAACAGTGCCTGCAAGTGTTTTGAACAAGAACAGGGCCTGCAAGTGTATTCCACAAGAACAGGGCCTGCCAGTGTTTTACACAAGAACAGGGCCTGCCAGTGTTTTGCACAAGAACAGGTCCTACAAGTGTTTTTCACAAGAACAGTGCCTGCCAGTGTTTTGCACAACAACAAGGCCTGCAAGTGTTTTGCACAAGAACAGGGCCTGGAAGTGTTTTGCACAAGAACAGGACCTGCAAGTGTTTTGCACAACAACAGGGCCTGCCAGTGTTTTACACAAGAACAGTGCCTGCCAGTGTTTTGCACAAGAACAGAGCCTGCAAGTGTTTTGCACAAAAACAGGTCCTACAAGTGTTTTGCACAAGAACAGGGCCTGCAAATGTTTTCCAGAGGAACAGTGCCTGCAAGTGTTTTGAACAAGAACAGGACCTGCAATTGTTTTGCACAAGAACAGGGCCTGCAAGTGTTTTGAACAAGAACAGAGCTTGCAACTATTTTGAACAACAACAAGGCCTGCCAGTGTTTTCAAGAGGAACAGGGACTGCGAGTGTTTTGCACATGAAAAATGGCTGCAAGTGTTTTGCACAAGAACAGAGCCTGCAAGTGTTTTGCACAAGAACAGGACCTGCAAGTGTTTTGCACAACAAAAAGGCCTGCCACTGTTTTCAAGTGGAACAGGTACTGTGAGTGTTTTGCACAAGAAAAATGGCTGCAAGTGTTTAGCACAAGAACAGAGCCTGCAAGTGTTTTGAACAAAAACAGAGCTTGCAACTATTTTCCACAAGAACAGGGTCTGAAAGTGTATTGCACAAAAACAGGTCCTACAAGTGTTTTGCACAAGAACAGGGCCTGCAAATGTTTTCCAGAGGAACAGTGCCTGCAAGTGTTTTGAACAAGAACAGGACCTGCAAGTGTTTTGCACAAGAACAGGGCCTGCAAGTGTTTTGCACAAGAACAGAGCTTGCAACTATTTTGGACAACAACAAGGCCTGCCAGTGTTTTCAAGAGGAACAGGGACTGCGAGTGTTTTGCACATGAAAAATGGCTGCAAGTGTTTTGCACAAGAACAGGACCTGCAAGTGTTTTGCACAAGAACAGGACCTGCAAGTGTTTTGAACAAGAACAGAGCTTGCAACTATTTTGAACAACAACAAGGCCTGCCAGTGTTTTACACAAGAACAGTGCCTGCAAGTGTTTTGAACAAGAACAGGGCCTGCAAGTGTATTCCACAAGAACAGGGCCTGCCAGTGTTTTGCACAAGAACAGGGCCTGCAAGTGTATTGCACAAGAACAGGGCTTGCAAGTGTTTTCCACAACAACAAGGCCTGAAAGTGTTTTGTACAAGAACAGAGCTTGCAACTATTTTGGACAACAACAAGGCCTGCCAGTGTTTTACACAAGAACAGTGCCTGCAAGTGTTTTGAACAAGAACAGGGCCTGCAAGTGTTTTGCATAAGAACAGAGCCTGCAAGTGTTTTGCACAACAACAGGGCCTGCCAGTGTTTTACACAAGAACAGTGCCTGCAAGTGTTTTGCACAAGAACAGAGCCTGCAAGTGATTTGCACAAGAACAGGTCCTACAAGTGTTTTTCACAAGAACAGTGCCTGCCAGTGTTTTGCACAACAACAAGGCCTGCAAGTGTTTTACACAAGAACAGTGCCTGCAAGTGTTTTGCACAAGAACAGGGCCTGGAAGTGTTTTGCACAAGAACAGGACCTGCAAGTGTTTTGCACAACAACAGGGCCTGCCAGTGTTTTACACAAGAACAGTGCCTGCCAGTGTTTTGCACAAGAACAGAGCCTGCAAGTGTTTTGCACAAAAACAGGTCCTACAAGTGTTTTGCACAAGAACAGGGCCTGCAAATGTTTTCCAGAGGAACAGTGCCTGCAAGTGTTTTGAACAAGAACAGGACCTGCAATTGTTTTGCACAAGAACAGGGCCTGCAAGTGTTTTGCACAAGAACAGAGCTTGCAACTATTTTGGACAACAACAAGGCCTGCCAGTGTTTTCAAGAGGAACAGGGACTGCGAGTGTTTTGCACATGAAAAATGGCTGCAAGTGTTTTGCACAAGAACAGGACCTGCAAGTGTTTTGAACAAGAACAGAGCTTGCAACTATTTTGAACAACAACAAGGCCTGCCAGTGTTTTCAAGAGGAACAGGGACTGCGAGTGTTTTGCACATGAAAAATGGCTGCAAGTGTTTTGCACAAGAACAGAGCCTGCAAGTGTTTTGCACAAGAACAGGACCTGCAAGTGTTTTGCACAACAAAAAGGCCTGCCACTGTTTTCAAGTGGAACAGGTACTGTGAGTGTTTTGCACAAGAAAAATGGCTGCAAGTGTTTAGCACAAGAACAGAGCCTGCAAGTGTTTTGCACAACAAAAAGGCCTGCCACTGTTTTCAAGTGGAACAGGTACTGTGAGTGTTTTGCACAAGAAAAATGGCTGCAAGTGTTTAGCACAAGAACAGAGCCTGCAAGTGTTTTGAACAAAAACAGAGCTTGCAACTATTTTGCACAAGAACAGGGTCTGAAAGTGTATTGCACAAAAACAGGTCCTACAAATGTTTTGCACAAGAACAGGGCCTGCAAATGTTTTCCAGAGGAACAGTGCCTGCAAGTGTTTTGAACAAGAACAGGGCCTGCAAGTGTTTTGCACAAGAACAGGGTCTGAAAGTGTATTGCACAAGAACAGGGCTTGCAAGTGTTTTGCACAAGAACAGGGCTTGCAAATGTTTTGCACAACAAAAAGGCCTGCCACTGTTTTCAAGTGGAACAGGTACTGTGAGTGTTTTGCACAAGAAAAATGGCTGCAAGTGTTTAGCACAAGAACAGAGCCTGCAAGTGTTTTGAACAAAAACAGAGCTTGCAACTATTTTGCACAAGAACAGGGTCTGAAAGTGTATTGCACAAAAACAGGTCCTACAAATGTTTTGCACAAGAACAGGGCCTGCAAATGTTTTCCAGAGGAACAGTGCCTGCAAGTGTTTTGAACAAGAACAGGACCTGCAAGTGTTTTGCACAAGAACAGGGCCTGCAAGTGTTTTGAACAAGAACAGAGCTTGCAACTATTTTGAACAACAACAAGGCCTGCCAGTGTTTTACACAAGAACAGTGCCTGCAAGTGTTTTGAACAAGAACAGGGCCTGCAAGTGTATTCCACAAGAACAGGGCCTGCCAGTGTTTTACACAAGAACAGGGCCTGCCAGTGTTTTGCACAAAAACAGGGCCTGCAAGTGCATTGCACAAGAACAGGGCTTGCAAGTGTTTTCCACAACAACAAGGCCTGAAAGTGTTTTGTACAAGAACAGAGCTTGCAACTATTTTGGACAACAACAAGGCCTGCCAGCGTTTTCAAGAGGAACAGGGACTGCGAGTGTTTTGCACATGAAAAATGGCTGCAAGTGTTTAGCACAAGAACAGAGCCTGCAAGTGTTTTGCACAAGAACAGGACCTGCAAGTGTTTTGAACAAGAACAGAGCTTGCAACTATTTTGCACAACAACAAGGCCTGCCAGTGTTTTACACAAGAACAGTGCCTGCAAGTGTTTTGAACAAGAACAGGGCCTGCAAGTGTTTTGCACAAGAACAGGACCTGCAAGTGTTTTGCACAACAACAGGGCCTGCCAGTGTTTTACACAAGAACAGTGCCTGCCAGTGTTTTACACAAGAACAGTGCCTGCAAGTGTTTTGCACAAGAACAGAGCCTGCAAGTGTTTTGCACAACAACAGGGCCTGCCAGTGTTTTACACAAGAACAGTGCCTGCAAGTGTTTTGCACAAGAACAGAGCCTGCAAGTGATTTGCACAAGAACAGGTCCTACAAGTGTTTTTCACAAGAACAGGGTCTGCAAGTGTTTTGCACAAGAACAGAGCTTGCAACTATTTTGGACAACAACAAGGCCTGCCAGTGTTTTCAAGAGGAACAGGGACTGCGAGTGTTTTGCACAAGAAAAATGGCTGCAAGTGTTTAGCACAAGAACAGAGCCTGCAAGTGTTTTGAACAAGAACAGAGCTTGCAACTATTTTGCACAAGAACAGGGTCTGAAAGTGTATTGCACAAAAACAGGTCCTACAAATGTTTTGCACAAGAACAGGGCCTGCAAATGTTTTCCAGAGGAACAGTGCCTGCAAGTGTTTTGAACAAGAACAGGACCTGCAAGTGTTTTGCACAAGAACAGGGTCTGCAAGTGTTTTGCACAAGAACAGAGCTTGCAACTATTTTGGACAACAACAAGGCCTGCCAGTGTTTTCAAGAGGAACAGGGACTGCGAGTGTTTTGCACATGAAAAATGGCTGCAAGTGTTTTGCACAAGAACAGGACCTGCAAGTGTTTTGAACAAGAACAGAGCTTGCAACTATTTTGAACAACAACAAGGCCTGCCAGTGTTTTACACAAGAACAGTGCCTGCAAGTGTTTTGAACAAGAACAGGGCCTGCAAGTGTATTCCACAAGAACAGGGCCTGCCAGTGTTTTACACAAGAACAGGGCCTGCCAGTGTTTTGCACAAGAACAGGGCCTGCAAGTGTATTGCACAAGAACAGGGCTTGCAAGTGTTTTCCACAACAACAAGGCCTGAAAGTGTTTTGTACAAGAACAGAGCTTGCAACTATTTTGGACAACAACAAGGCCTGCCAGCGTTTTCAAGAGGAACAGGGACTGCGAGTGTTTTGCACATGAAAAATGGCTGCAAGTGTTTAGCACAAGAACAGACCCTGCAAGTGTTTTGCACAAGAACAGGACCTGCAAGTGTTTTGAACAAGAACAGAGCTTGCAACTATTTTGCACAACAACAAGGCCTGCCAGTGTTTTACACAAGAACAGTGCCTGCAAGTGTTTTGAACAAGAACAGGACCTGCAAGTGTTTTGCACAACAACAGGGCCTGCCAGTGTTTTACACAAGAACAGTGCCTGCAAGTGTTTTGCACAAGAACAGAGCCTGCAAGTGTTTTGCACAAGAACAGGTCCTACAAGTGTTTTTCACAAGAACAGGGTCTGCAAGTGTTTTGCACAAGAACAGAGCTTGCAACTATTTTGGACAACAACAAGGCCTGCCAGTGTTTTCAAGAGGAACAGGGACTGCGAGTGTTTTGCACAAGAAAAATGGCTGCAAGTGTTTAGCACAAGAACAGAGCCTGCAAGTGTTTTGAACAAGAACAGAGCTTGCAACTATTTTGCACAAGAACAGGGTCTGAAAGTGTATTGCACAAAAACAGGTCCTACAAATGTTTTGCACAAGAACAGGGCCTGCAAATGTTTTCCAGAGGAACAGTGCCTGCAAGTGTTTTGAACAAGAACAGGACCTGCAAGTGTTTTGCACAAGAACAGGGCCTGCAAGTGTTTTGCACAAGAACAGAGCTTGCAACTATTTTGGACAACAACAAGGCCTGCCAGTGTTTTCAAGAGGAACAGGGACTGCGAGTGTTTTGCACATGAAAAATGGCTGCAAGTGTTTTGCACAAGAACAGGACCTGCAAGTGTTTTGAACAAAAACAGAGCTTGCAACTATTTTGCACAAGAACAGGGTCTGAAAGTGTATTGCACAAAAACAGGTCCTACAAATGTTTTGCACAAGAACAGGGCCTGCAAATGTTTTCCAGAGGAACAGTGCCTGCAAGTGTTTTGCACAAGAACAGGGCCTGCAAGTGTTTTGCACAAGAACAGAGCTTGCAACTATTTTGGACAACAACAAGGCCTGCCAGTGTTTTCAAGAGGAACAGGGACTGCGAGTGTTTTGCACATGAAAAATGGCTGCAAGTGTTTTGCACAAGAACAGGACCTGCAAGTGTTTTGAACAAGAACAGAGCTTGCAACTATTTTGAACAACAACAAGGCCTGCCAGTGTTTTACACAAGAACAGTGCCTGCAAGTGTTTTGAACAAGAACAGGGCCTGCAAGTGTATTCCACAAGAACAGGGCCTGCCAGTGTTTTACACAAGAACAGGGCCTGCCAGTGTTTTGCACAAGAACAGGGCCTGCAAGTGTATTGCACAAGAACAGGGCTTGCAAGTGTTTTCCACAACAACAAGGCCTGAAAGTGTTTTGTACAAGAACAGAGCTTGCAACTATTTTGGACAACAACAAGGCCTGCCAGCGTTTTCAAGAGGAACAGGGACTGCGAGTGTTTTGCACATGAAAAATGGCTGCAGGTGTTTAGCACAAGAACAGAGCCTGCAAGTGTTTTGCACAAGAACAGGACCTGCAAGTGTTTTGAACAAGAACAGAGCTTGCAACTATTTTGCACAACAACAAGGCCTGCCAGTGTTTTACACAAGAACAGTGCCTGCAAGTGTTTTGAACAAGAACAGGGCCTGCAAGTGTTTTGCACAAGAACAGGACCTGCAAGTGTTTTGCACAACAACAGGGCCTGCCAGTGTTTTACACAAGAACAGTGCCTGCAAGTGTTTTGCACAAGAACAGAGCCTGCAAGTGTTTTGCACAACAACAGGGCCTGCCAGTGTTTTACACAAGAACAGTGCCTGCAAGTGTTTTGCACAAGAACAGAGCCTGCAAGTGATTTGCACAAGAACAGGTCCTACAAGTGTTTTTCACAAGAACAGGGTCTGCAAGTGTTTTGCACAAGAACAGAGCTTGCAACTATTTTGGACAACAACAAGGCCTGCCAGTGTTTTCAAGAGGAACAGGGACTGCGAGTGTTTTGCACAAGAAAAATGGCTGCAAGTGTTTAGCACAAGAACAGAGCCTGCAAGTGTTTTGAACAAGAACAGAGCTTGCAACTATTTTGCACAAGAACAGGGTCTGAAAGTGTATTGCACAAAAACAGGTCCTACAAATGTTTTGCACAAGAACAGGGCCTGCAAATGTTTTCCAGAGGAACAGTGCCTGCAAGTGTTTTGAACAAGAACAGGACCTGCAAGTGTTTTGCACAAGAACAGAGCTTGCAACTATTTTGGACAACAACAAGGCCTGCCAGTGTTTTCAAGAGGAACAGGGACTGCGAGTGTTTTGCACATGAAAAATGGCTGCAAGTGTTTTGCACAAGAACAGGACCTGCAAGTGTTTTGAACAAAAACAGAGCTTGCAACTATTTTGCACAAGAACAGGGTCTGAAAGTGTATTGCACAAAAACAGGTCCTACAAATGTTTTGCACAAGAACAGGGCCTGCAAATGTTTTCCAGAGGAACAGTGCCTGCAAGTGTTTTGAACAAGAACAGGACCTGCAAGTGTTTTGCACAAGAACAGGGCCTGCAAGTGTTTTGCACAAGAACAGAGCTTGCAACTATTTTGGACAACAACAAGGCCTGCCAGTGTTTTCAAGAGGAACAGGGACTGCGAGTGTTTTGCACATGAAAAAAGGCTGCAAGTGTTTTGCACAAGAACAGGACCTGCAAGTGTTTTGAACAAGAACAGAGCTTGCAACTATTTTGAACAACAACAAGGCCTGCCAGTGTTTTACACAAGAACAGTGCCTGCAAGTGTTTTGAACAAGAACAGGGCCTGCAAGTGTATTCCACAAGAACAGGGCCTGCCAGTGTTTTACACAAGAACAGGGCCTGCCAGTGTTTTGCACAAGAACAGGGCCTGCAAGTGTATTGCACAAGAACAGGGCTTGCAAGTGTTTTCCACAACAACAAGGCCTGAAAGTGTTTTGTACAAGAACAGAGCTTGCAACTATTTTGGACAACAACAAGGCCTGCCAGCGTTTTCAAGAGGAACAGGGACTGCGAGTGTTTTGCACATGAAAAATGGCTGCAAGTGTTTAGCACAAGAACAGAGCCTGCAAGTGTTTTGCACAAGAACAGGACCTGCAAGTGTTTTGAACAAGAACAGAGCTTGCAACTATTTTGCACAACAACAAGGCCTGCCAGTGTTTTACACAAGAACAGTGCCTGCAAGTGTTTTGAACAAGAACAGGGCCTGCAAGTGTTTTGCACAAGAACAGGACCTGCAAGTGTTTTGCACAACAACAGGGCCTGCCAGTGTTTTACACAAGAACAGTGCCTGCCAGTGTTTTACACAAGAACAGTGCCTGCAAGTGTTTTGCACAAGAACAGAGCCTGCAAGTGTTTTGCACAACAACAGGGCCTGCCAGTGTTTTACACAAGAACAGTGCCTGCAAGTGTTTTGCACAAGAACAGAGCCTGCAAGTGATTTGCACAAGAACAGGTCCTACAAGTGTTTTTCACAAGAACAGGGTCTGCAAGTGTTTTGCACAAGAACAGAGCTTGCAACTATTTTGGACAACAACAAGGCCTGCCAGTGTTTTACACAAGAACAGTGCCTGCAAGTGTTTTGAACAAGAACAGGGCCTGCAAGTGTATTCCACAAGAACAGGGCCTGCCAGTGTTTTACACAAGAACAGGGCCTGCCAGTGTTTTGCACAAGAACAGGGCCTGCAAGTGTATTGCACAAGAACAGGGCCTGCTAGTGTTTTGCACAAGAACACCACCTGCAAGTGTTTTGCACAACAACAGGGCCTGCCAGTGTTTTACACAAGAAAAATGGCTGCAAGTGTTTAGCACAAGAACAGAGCCTGAAAGTGTTTTGAACAAGAACAGGACCTGCAAGTGTATTGCACAAAAACAGGTCCTACAAGTGTTTTGCACAAGAACAGGGCCTGCAAATGTTTTCCAGAGGAACAGTGCCTGCAAGTGTTTTGAACAAGAACAGGACCTGCAAGTGTTTTGCACAAGAACAGAGCTTGCAACTATTTTGCACAAGAACAGGGTCTGAAAGTGTATTACACAAAAACAGGTCCTACAAGTGTTTTGCACAAGAACAGGTCATGCACGTGTATTCCACAAGAACAGGGCCTGCCAGTGTTTTACACAAGAACAGTGCCTGCCAGTGTTTTGTACAAGAACAGGACATGCAAGTGTTTTGCACAAGAACAGGGCCTACAAGTGTTTTGCACCAGAACAGGGCCTACAAGTGTTTTGCACAAGAACAGGGCCTGTATGTGTTTTCCAGAGGAACAGTGCCTGCAAGTGTTTTGCACAAGAACAGGGTCTAAAAGTGTTTTGCACAACAAGAGGGTTGGGGAGTGTTTTGCACAAGAACAGGGCCTGCAAAGTGTTTTGCACAACAGGGTTGGATAGTGTTTTGCACAAGAATAGAGCCTGCAAGTGTTTTTCACAACAACAGGGTTGGAGAGTGTTTTGCACAAGAACAGGACATGCAAGTGTTTTTCACAAGAAGAATGGCGGCAAGTGTTTAGCACAACAGGGTTGGAGAGTGTTTTGCAAAAGAACAGGGCCTGCACGTGTTTTGCATAAGAACAATGCCTGCAAGTGTTTTCCACAAAAACAGCGTCTGAAAGTGTATTGCACAAGAAAAGGGCCTGAAAGTGTATTGCAGAAGAAAAGGCCCTGAAAGTGTTTTGCACAACAACAGGGCCTGTAAGTGTTTTCCAGAGGAACAGTGCCTGCAACTGTTTTACACAAGAACAGGGCCTGAAAGTGTTGTGCACAAGAACAGGGCCTGTAAGTGTTTTCCAGAGGAACAGTGACTGCAAGTGTTTTGCACGAGAACACGGCCTGCAAGTTTTTTGAACAAGAACAGAACCTGCAAGTGTATTGCACAAGTATAGGGTATCCAAGTGTTTTGTGCAAGAACAGTGCCTTCAAGTGTTTTTCACAACAACAGGGTTGGAGAGTGTGTTGCACAAGAGCAGGACCTGCAAGTGTTTTGCACAAGAACAGGGCCTACAAGTGTTTTGCAAAAGAACAGGGCCTGCAAGTGTTTTCCAGAGGAACAGGACCTGCAAATCTTTTGCACCAGAACATGACCTGCAAGTGTTTTGAAAAAGAACAGTGCCTGCAAATCTTTACACAAGAACAGTGCCTGCACATGTTTTGCAGCAGAACAGGGTCTGAGAATGTTTTGCACAAGAAAAGGGTCTGACAGTGTTTTGCAGAAGAACAGGGCCTGCAAGTGTTTTGCAGAAGAACAGGGCCTACAAGTGTTTTGCACCAGAACAGGGCCTACAAGTGTTTTGAACAAGAACAGGGTCTAAAAGTGTTTTGCACAACAAGAGGGTTGGGGAGTGTTTTGCAAAAGAACAGGGCCTGCAAGTGTTTTCCAGAGGAACAGGACCTGCAAATCTTTTGCACCAGAACATGACCTGAAAGTGTTTTACAGGGCCTGTAAATGGTTTGCACCAGAACATGACCTGCAAGTGTTTTGAAAAAGAACAGTGCCTGCAAATCTTTACACAAGAACAGTGCCTGCACATGTTTTGCAGCAGAACAGGGTCTGAGAATGTTTTGCACAAGATCAGGGCCTGAAAGTGTTTTGCCCAAGAACAGGGCCGCCAAATGTTTTAAACAAGAACAGTGCCTGCAAATCATTGCACAAGAATAGGGTCTGTACATGTATTGCCCAACAACAGGGGGGAAGGGTGGGGGGGAGAAAATGTTTGTATTTCCTATAAAACTTTTCAAAAAAAAAAAAAAGAACAGGACATGCAAGTGTTTTGCACCAGAACAGGGCCTACAAGTGTTTTGCACCAGAACAGGGCCTACAAGTGTTTTGAACAAGAACAGGGTCTAAAAGTGTTTTGCACAACAAGAGGGTTGGGGAGTGTTTTGCACAAGAACAGGGCCTGCAAGTGTTTTGCACAACAGGGTTGGAGAGTGTTTTGCACAAGAACAGGACATGCAAGTGTTTTGCACAAGAACAGGGCCTGCAAGTGTTTTGCACAAGAACAGGGCCTGCAAGTGTTTTGAACGAGAACACGGCCTGCAAGTTTTTTGAACAAGAACAGAACCTGCAAGTGTATTGCACAAGTATAGGGTATCCAAGTGTTTTGTGCAAGAACAGTGCCTTCAAGTGTTTTTCACAAAAACAGGGTTGGAGAGTGTTTTGCAGAAGAACAGGACATGCAAGTGTTTTGAACAAGAACAGCGTCTGAAAGTGTACTGCAAAAGAACAGGGCCTGCAAGTGTTTTGCACAAGAACAGGGCCTGCAAGTGTTTTGCACAAGAACAGGGCCTGTAAGTGTTTTCCAGAGGAACAGTGCCTGCAAGTGTTTTGCACAAGAACAGGGCCTGTAAGTGTTTTCCAGAGGAACAGTGCCTGCAAGTGTTTTGCACGAGAACACGGCCTGCAAGTTTTTTGAACAAGAACAGAACCTGCAAGTGTATTGCACAAGTATAGGGTATCCAAGTGTTTTGTGCAAGAACAGTGCCTTCAAGTGTTTTTCACAACAACAGGGTTGGAGAGTGTGTTGCACAAGAGCAGGACCTGCAAGTGTTTTGCACAAGAACAGGGCCTACAAGTGTTTTGCAAAAGAACAGGGCCTGCAAGTGTTTTCCAGAGGAACAGGACCTGCAAATCTTTTGCACCAGAACATGACCTGCAAGTGTTTTGAAAAAGAACAGTGCCTGCAAATCTTTACACAAGAACAGTGCCTGCACATGTTTTGCAGCAGAACAGGGTCTGAGAATGTTTTGCACAAGAAAAGGGTCTGACAGTGTTTTGCAGAAGAACAGGGCCTGCAAGTGTTTTGCAGAAGAACAGGGCCTACAAGTGTTTTGCACCAGAACAGGGCCTACAAGTGTTTTGAACAAGAACAGGGTCTAAAAGTGTTTTGCACAACAAGAGGGTTGGGGAGTGTTTTGCAAAAGAACAGGGCCTGCAAGTGTTTTCCAGAGGAACAGGACCTGCAAATCTTTTGCACCAGAACATGACCTGAAAGTGTTTTACAGGGCCTGTAAATGGTTTGCACCAGAACATGACCTGCAAGTGTTTTGAAAAAGAACAGTGCCTGCAAATCTTTACACAAGAACAGTGCCTGCACATGTTTTGCAGCAGAACAGGGTCTGAGAATGTTTTGCACAAGATCAGGGCCTGAAAGTGTTTTGCCCAAGAACAGGGCCGCCAAATGTTTTAAACAAGAACAGTGCCTGCAAATCATTGCACAAGAATAGGGTCTGTACATGTATTGCCCAACAACAGGGGGGAAGGGTGGGGGGGGGGAGAAAATGTTTGTATTTCCTATAAAACTTTTCAAAAAAAAAAAAGAACAGGACATGCAAGTGTTTTGCACCAGAACAGGGCCTACAAGTGTTTTGCACCAGAACAGGGCCTACAAGTGTTTTGAACAAGAACAGGGTCTAAAAGTGTTTTGCACAACAAGAGGGTTGGGGAGTGTTTTGCACAAGAACAGGGTCTGAAAGTGTTTTGCACAACAAGAGGGTTGGGGAGTGTTTTGCACAAGAACAGGGCCTGCAAGTGTTTTGCACAAGAACAGGGCCTGCAAGTGTTTTGCACAAGAACAGGGCCTGCAAGTGTTTTGCACAAGAAAAGGGTCTGAAAGTGTTTTGCACAAGAACAGGGCTTGCAAGTGTTTTGCAGAAGAACAGGGTCTGCAAGTGTTTTTCACAAGAAAAATGGCGGCAAGTGTTTAGCACAACAGGGTTGGAGAGTGTTTTGCAAAAGAACAGGGCCTGCACGTGTTTTGCATAAGAACAATGCCTGCAAGTGTTTTGCACAAAAACAGCGTCTGAAAGTGTATTGCACAAGAAAAGGGCCTGAAAGTGTATTGCACAAGAACAGGGTCTAAAAGTGTTTTGCACAACAAGAGGGTTGGGGAGTGTTTTGCACAAGAACAGGGCCTGCAAGTGTTTTGCACAACAGGGTTGGAGAGTGTGTTGCACAAGAGCAGGACCTGCAAGTGTTTTGCACAAGAACAGGGCCTACAAGTGTTTTGCAAAAGAACAGGGCCTGCAAGTGTTTTCCAGAGGAACAGGACCTGCAAATCTTTTGCACCAGAACATGACCTGCAAGTGTTTTGAAAAAGAACAGTGCCTGCAAATCTTTACACAAGAACAGTGCCTGCACATGTTTTGCAGCAGAACAGGGTCTGAGAATGTTTTGCACAAGAAAAGGGTCTGACAGTGTTTTGCAGAAGAACAGGGCCTGCAAGTGTTTTGCAGAAGAACAGGGCCTACAAGTGTTTTGCACCAGAACAGGGCCTACAAGTGTTTTGAACAAGAACAGGGTCTAAAAGTGTTTTGCACAACAAGAGGGTTGGGGAGTGTTTTGCAAAAGAACAGGGCCTGCAAGTGTTTTCCAGAGGAACAGGACCTGCAAATCTTTTGCACCAGAACATGACCTGAAAGTGTTTTACAGGGCCTGTAAATGGTTTGCACCAGAACATGACCTGCAAGTGTTTTGAAAAAGAACAGTGCCTGCAAATCTTTACACAAGAACAGTGCCTGCACATGTTTTGCAGCAGAACAGGGTCTGAGAATGTTTTGCACAAGATCAGGGCCTGAAAGTGTTTTGCCCAAGAACAGGGCCGCCAAATGTTTTAAACAAGAACAGTGCCTGCAAATCATTGCACAAGAATAGGGTCTGTACATGTATTGCCCAACAACAGGGGGGAAGGGTGGGGGGGAGAAAATGTTTGTATTTCCTATAAAACTTTTCAAAAAAAAAAAAAAGAACAGGACATGCAAGTGTTTTGCACCAGAACAGGGCCTACAAGTGTTTTGCACCAGAACAGGGCCTACAAGTGTTTTGAACAAGAACAGGGTCTAAAAGTGTTTTGCACAACAAGAGGGTTGGGGAGTGTTTTGCACAAGAACAGGGCCTGCAAGTGTTTTGCACAACAGGGTTGGAGAGTGTTTTGCACAAGAACAGGACATGCAAGTGTTTTGCACAAGAACAGGGCCTGCAAGTGTTTTGCACAAGAACAGGGCCTGCAAGTGTTTTGCACAAGAAAAGTGTCTGAAAGTGTTTTGCACAAGAACAGGGCTTGCAAGTGTTTTTCACAAGAAAAGTGTCTGAAAGTCTTTTGCAGAAGAACAGGGCCTGCAAGTGTTTTGCACAAGAAAAGTGTCTGAAAGTGTTTTGCACAAGAACAGGGTCTGCAAGTGTTTTTCACAAGAAAAATGGCGGCAAGTGTTTAGCACAACAGGGTTGGAGAGTGTTTTGCAAAAGAACAGGGCCTGCACGTGTTTTGCATAAGAACAATGCCTGCAAGTGTTTTGCACAAAAACAGCGTCTGAAAGTGTATTGCACAAGAAAAGGGCCTGAAAGTGTATTGCACAAGAACAGGGTCTAAAAGTGTTTTGCACAACAAGAGGGTTGGGGAGTGTTTTGCACAAGAACAGGGCCTGCAAGTGTTTTGCACAACAGGGTTGGAGAGTGTTTTGCACAAGAACAGGACATGCAAGTGTTTTGCACAAGAACAGGGCCTGCAAGTGTTTTGCACAAGAACAGGGCCTGCAAGTGTTTTGCACAAGAAAAGGGTCTGAAAGTGTTTTGCACAAGAACAGGGCTTGCAAGTGTTTTGCAGAAGAACAGGGTCTGCAAGTGTTTTTCACAAGAAAAATGGCGGCAAGTGTTTAGCACAACAGGGTTGGAGAGTGTTTTGCAAAAGAACAGGGCCTGCACGTGTTTTGCATAAGAACAATGCCTGCAAGTGTTTTGCACAAAAACAGCGTCTGAAAGTGTATTGCACAAGAAAAGGGCCTGAAAGTGTATTGCACAAGAACAGGGTCTAAAAGTGTTTTGCACAACAAGAGGGTTGGGGAGTGTTTTGCACAAGAACAGGGCCTGCAAGTGTTTTGCACAACAGGGTTGGAGAGTGTTTTGCACAAGAACAGGACATGCAAGTGTTTTGCACAAGAACAGGGCCTGCAAGTGTTTTGCACAAGAACAGGGCCTGCAAGTGTTTTGCACAAGAAAAGGGTCTGAAAGTGTTTTGCACAAGAACAGGGCTTGCAAGTGT
Organism: Pantherophis vulpinus; assembly: GCA_037215915.1. Classification (NCBI taxonomy): domain Eukaryota; kingdom Metazoa; phylum Chordata; class Lepidosauria; order Squamata; family Colubridae; genus Pantherophis; species Pantherophis vulpinus. The sequence continues at coordinate 1,218,913 of JAXLNS010000044.1, read as the reverse complement.
TTTGCAGAAGAACAGGGTCTGCAAGTGTTTTTCACAAGAAAAATGGCGGCAAGTGTTTAGCACAACAGGGTTGGAGAGTGTTTTGCAAAAGAACAGGGCCTGCACGTGTTTTGCATAAGAACAATGCCTGCAAGTGTTTTGCACAAAAACAGCGTCTGAAAGTGTATTGCACAAGAAAAGGGCCTGAAAGTGTATTGCACAAGAACAGGGTCTAAAAGTGTTTTGCACAACAAGAGGGTTGGGGAGTGTTTTGCACAAGAACAGGGCCTGCAAGTGTTTTGCACAACAGGGTTGGAGAGTGTTTTGCACAAGAACAGGACATGCAAGTGTTTTGCACAAGAACAGGGCCTGCAAGTGTTTTGCACAAGAAAAGGGCCTGAAAGTGTATTGCACAAGAACAGGGTCTAAAAGTGTTTTGCACAACAAGAGGGTTGGGGAGTGTTTTGCAAAAGAACAGGGCCTGCAAGTGTTTTGCAGAGGAACAGGACCTGCAAATCTTTTGCACCAGAACATGACACTAAAACAAAACACTAAAAGTGTTTTGCACAACAAGAGGGTTGGGGAGTGTTTTGCAAAAGAACAGGGCCTGCAAGTGTTTTGCACAAGAACAGGGCCTGCAAGTGTTTTGCACAACAGGGTTGGAGAGTGTTTTGCACAAGAACAGGACATGCAAGTGTTTTGCACAAGAACAGGGCCTGCAAGTGTTTTGCACAAGAACAGTGCCTGCAAGTGTTTTGCACAAGAAAAGGGCCTGAAAGTGTATTGCACAAGAACAGGGTCTAAAAGTGTTTTGCACAACAAGAGGGTTGGGGAGTGTTTTGCACAAGAACAGGGCCTGCAAGTGTTTTGCACAACAGGGTTGGAGAGTGTTTTGCACAAGAACAGGACATGCAAGTGTTTTGCACAAGAACAGGGCCTGCAAGTGTCTTGCACAAGAACAGGGCCTGCAAGTGTTTTGCACAAGAAAAGGGTCTGAAAGTGTTTTGCACAAGAACAGGGCCTGTAAGTGTTTTGCAGAAGAACAGGGTCTGCAAGTGTTTTTCACAAGAAAAATGGCGGCAAGTGTTTAGCACAACAGGGTTGGAGAGTGTTTTGCAAAAGAACAGGGCCTGCACGTGTTTTGCATAAGAACAATGCCTGCAAGTGTTTTGCACAAAAACAGCGTCTGAAAGTGTATTGCACAAGAAAAGGGCCTGAAAGTGTATTGCAGAAGAAAAGGCCCTGAAAGTGTTTTGCACAACAATAGGGCCTGTAAGTGTTTTCCAGAGGAACAGTGCCTGCAACTGTTTTACACAAGAACAGGGCCTGAAAGTGTTGTGCACAAGAACAGGGCCTGAAAGTGTTTTGCACAAGAACAGGGCCTGCAAATGTTTTAAACAAGAACAGTGCCTGCAAATCATTGCACAAGAATAGGGTCTGTACATGTATTGCCCAAGAACAGGGGGGAAGGGTTGGGGGGGAGAAAATGTTTGTATTTCCTATAAAACTTTTCAAAAAAAAAAAAAAAGAACAGGACATGCAAGTGTTTTGCACAAGAACAGGGCCTACAAGTGTTTTGCACAAGAACAGGGCCTGTATGTGTTTTCCAGAGGAACAGTGCCTGCAAGTGTTTTGCACAAGAACAGGGTCTAAAAGTGTTTTGCACAACAAGAGGGTTGGGGAGTGTTTTGCACAAGAACAGGGCCTGCAAAGTGTTTTGCACAACAGGGTTGGATAGTGTTTTGCACAAGAATAGAGCCTGCAAGTGTTTTTCACAACAACAGGGTTGGAGAGTGTTTTGCACAAGAACAGGACATGCAAGTGTTTTTCACAAGAAAAATGGCGGCAAGTGTTTAGCACAACAGGGTTGGAGAGTGTTTTGGAAAAGAACAGGGCCTGCACGTGTTTTGCATAAGAACAATGCCTGCAAGTGTTTTGCACAAAAACAGCGTCTGAAAGTGTATTGCACAAGAAAAGGGCCTGAAAGTGTATTGCAGAAGAAAAGGCCCTGAAAGTGTTTTGCACAACAACAGGGCCTGTAAGTGTTTTCCAGAGGAACAGTGCCTGCAACTGTTTTACACAAGAACAGGGCCTGAAAGTGTTGTGCACAAGAACAGGGCCTGTAAGTGTTTTCCAGAGGAACAGTGACTGCAAGTGTTTTGCACGAGAACACGGCCTGCAAGTTTTTTGAACAAGAACAGAACCTGCAAGTGTATTGCACAAGTATAGGGTATCCAAGTGTTTTGTGCAAGAACAGTGCCTTCAAGTGTTTTTCACAACAACAGGGTTGGAGAGTGTGTTGCACAAGAGCAGGACCTGCAAGTGTTTTGCACAAGAACAGGGCCTACAAGTGTTTTGCAAAAGAACAGGGCCTGCAAGTGTTTTCCAGAGGAACAGGACCTGCAAATCTTTTGCACCAGAACATGACCTGCAAGTGTTTTGAAAAAGAACAGTGCCTGCAAATCTTTACACAAGAACAGTGCCTGCACATGTTTTGCAGCAGAACAGGGTCTGAGAATGTTTTGCACAAGAAAAGGGTCTGACAGTGTTTTGCAGAAGAACAGGGCCTGCAAGTGTTTTGCAGAAGAACAGGGCCTACAAGTGTTTTGCACCAGAACAGGGCCTACAAGTGTTTTGAACAAGAACAGGGTCTAAAAGTGTTTTGCACAACAAGAGGGTTGGGGAGTGTTTTGCAAAAGAACAGGGCCTGCAAGTGTTTTCCAGAGGAACAGGACCTGCAAATCTTTTGCACCAGAACATGACCTGAAAGTGTTTTACAGGGCCTGTAAATGGTTTGCACCAGAACATGACCTGCAAGTGTTTTGAAAAAGAACAGTGCCTGCAAATCTTTACACAAGAACAGTGCCTGCACATGTTTTGCAGCAGAACAGGGTCTGAGAATGTTTTGCACAAGATCAGGGCCTGAAAGTGTTTTGCCCAAGAACAGGGCCGCCAAATGTTTTAAACAAGAACAGTGCCTGCAAATCATTGCACAAGAATAGGGTCTGTACATGTATTGCCCAACAACAGGGGGGAAGGGTGGGGGGGAGAAAATGTTTGTATTTCCTATAAAACTTTTCAAAAAAAAAAAAAAGAACAGGACATGCAAGTGTTTTGCACCAGAACAGGGCCTACAAGTGTTTTGCACCAGAACAGGGCCTACAAGTGTTTTGAACAAGAACAGGGTCTAAAAGTGTTTTGCACAACAAGAGGGTTGGGGAGTGTTTTGCACAAGAACAGGGCCTGCAAGTGTTTTGCACAACAGGGTTGGAGAGTGTTTTGCACAAGAACAGGACATGCAAGTGTTTTGCACAAGAACAGGGCCTGCAAGTGTTTTGCACAAGAACAGGGCCTGCAAGTGTTTTGAACGAGAACACGGCCTGCAAGTTTTTTGAACAAGAACAGAACCTGCAAGTGTATTGCACAAGTATAGGGTATCCAAGTGTTTTGTGCAAGAACAGTGCCTTCAAGTGTTTTTCACAAAAACAGGGTTGGAGAGTGTTTTGCAGAAGAACAGGACATGCAAGTGTTTTGAACAAGAACAGCGTCTGAAAGTGTACTGCAAAAGAACAGGGCCTGCAAGTGTTTTGCACAAGAACAGGGCCTGCAAGTGTTTTGCACAAGAACAGGGCCTGTAAGTGTTTTCCAGAGGAACAGTGCCTGCAAGTGTTTTGCACAAGAACAGGGCCTGTAAGTGTTTTCCAGAGGAACAGTGCCTGCAAGTGTTTTGCACGAGAACACGGCCTGCAAGTTTTTTGAACAAGAACAGAACCTGCAAGTGTATTGCACAAGTATAGGGTATCCAAGTGTTTTGTGCAAGAACAGTGCCTTCAAGTGTTTTTCACAACAACAGGGTTGGAGAGTGTGTTGCACAAGAGCAGGACCTGCAAGTGTTTTGCACAAGAACAGGGCCTACAAGTGTTTTGCAAAAGAACAGGGCCTGCAAGTGTTTTCCAGAGGAACAGGACCTGCAAATCTTTTGCACCAGAACATGACCTGCAAGTGTTTTGAAAAAGAACAGTGCCTGCAAATCTTTACACAAGAACAGTGCCTGCACATGTTTTGCAGCAGAACAGGGTCTGAGAATGTTTTGCACAAGAAAAGGGTCTGACAGTGTTTTGCAGAAGAACAGGGCCTGCAAGTGTTTTGCAGAAGAACAGGGCCTACAAGTGTTTTGCACCAGAACAGGGCCTACAAGTGTTTTGAACAAGAACAGGGTCTAAAAGTGTTTTGCACAACAAGAGGGTTGGGGAGTGTTTTGCAAAAGAACAGGGCCTGCAAGTGTTTTCCAGAGGAACAGGACCTGCAAATCTTTTGCACCAGAACATGACCTGAAAGTGTTTTACAGGGCCTGTAAATGGTTTGCACCAGAACATGACCTGCAAGTGTTTTGAAAAAGAACAGTGCCTGCAAATCTTTACACAAGAACAGTGCCTGCACATGTTTTGCAGCAGAACAGGGTCTGAGAATGTTTTGCACAAGATCAGGGCCTGAAAGTGTTTTGCCCAAGAACAGGGCCGCCAAATGTTTTAAACAAGAACAGTGCCTGCAAATCATTGCACAAGAATAGGGTCTGTACATGTATTGCCCAACAACAGGGGGGAAGGGTGGGGGGGGGGAGAAAATGTTTGTATTTCCTATAAAACTTTTCAAAAAAAAAAAAAAGAACAGGACATGCAAGTGTTTTGCACCAGAACAGGGCCTACAAGTGTTTTGCACCAGAACAGGGCCTACAAGTGTTTTGAACAAGAACAGGGTCTAAAAGTGTTTTGCACAACAAGAGGGTTGGGGAGTGTTTTGCACAAGAACAGGGTCTGAAAGTGTTTTGCACAACAAGAGGGTTGGGGAGTGTTTTGCACAAGAACAGGGCCTGCAAGTGTTTTGCACAAGAACAGGGCCTGCAAGTGTTTTGCACAAGAACAGGGCCTGCAAGTGTTTTGCACAAGAAAAGGGTCTGAAAGTGTTTTGCACAACAGGGTTGGAGAGTGTTTTGCACAAGAATAGAGCCTGCAAGTGTTTTGCACAAGAACAGGGCCTGCAAGTGTTTTTCACAAGAAAAATGGCGGCAAGTGTTTAGCACAACAGGGTTGGAGAGTGTTTTGCAAAAGAACAGGGCCTGCACGTGTTTTGCATAAGAACAATGCCTGCAAGTGTTTTGCACAAAAACAGCGTCTGAAAGTGTATTGCACAAGAAAAGGGCCTGAAAGTGTATTGCAGAAGAAAAGGCCCTGAAAGTGTTTTGCACAACAGGGCCTGTAAGTGTTTTCCAGAGGAACAGTGCCTGCAACTGTTTTACACAAGAACAGGGCCTGAAAGTGTTTTGCCCAAGAACAGGGCCTGCAAATGTTTTAAACAAGAACAGTGCCTGCAAATCATTGCACAAGAATAGGGTCTGTACATGTATTGCCCAAGAACAGGGGGGAAGGGTGGGGGGGAGAAAATGTTTGTATTTCCTATAAAACTTTTCCAAAAAAAAAAAGAACAGGACATACAAGTGTTTTGCACAAGAACAGGGCCTGCAAGTGTTTTGCAGAACAGGGCCTACAAGTGTTTTGCACCAGAACAGGGCCTACAAGTGTTTTGAACAAGAACAGGGTCTAAAAGTGTTTTGCACAACAAGAGGGTTAGGGAGTGTTTTGCACAAGAACAGGGCCTGGAAGTGTTTTGCACAAGAACAGGACCTGCAAGTGTTTTGCACAACAACAGGGCCTGCCAGTGTTTTACACAAGAACAGTGCCTGCCAGTGTTTTGCACAAGAACAGAGCCTGCAAGTGTTTTGCACAAAAACAGGTCCTACAAGTGTTTTGCACAAGAACAGGGCCTGCAAATGTTTTCCAGAGGAACAGTGCCTGCAAGTGTTTTGAACAAGAACAGGACCTGCAATTGTTTTGCACAAGAACAGGGCCTGCAAGTGTTTTGCACAAGAACAGAGCTTGCAACTATTTTGGACAACAACAAGGCCTGCCAGTGTTTTCAAGAGGAACAGGGACTGCGAGTGTTTTGCCCATGAAAAATGGCTGCAAGTGTTTTGCACAAGAACAGGACCTGCAAGTGTTTTGAACAAGAACAGAGCTTGCAACTATTTTGAACAACAACAAGGCCTGCCAGTGTTTTCAAGAGGAACAGGGACTGCGAGTGTTTTGCACATGAAAAATGGCTGCAAGTGTTTTGCACAAGAACAGAGCCTGCAAGTGTTTTGCACAAGAACAGGGCCTGGAAGTGTTTTGCACAAGAACAGGACCTGCAAGTGTTTTGCACAACAACAGGGCCTGCCAGTGTTTTACACAAGAACAGTGCCTGCCAGTGTTTTGCACAAGAACAGAGCCTGCAAGTGTTTTGCACAAAAACAGGTCCTACAAGTGTTTTGCACAAGAACAGGGCCTGCAAATGTTTTCCAGAGGAACAGTGCCTGCAAGTGTTTTGAACAAGAACAGGACCTGCAATTGTTTTGCACAAGAACAGGGCCTGCAAGTGTTTTGCACAAGAACAGAGCTTGCAACTATTTTGGACAACAACAAGGCCTGCCAGTGTTTTCAAGAGGAACAGGGACTGCGAGTGTTTTGCCCATGAAAAATGGCTGCAAGTGTTTTGCACAAGAACAGGACCTGCAAGTGTTTTGAACAAGAACAGAGCTTGCAACTATTTTGAACAACAACAAGGCCTGCCAGTGTTTTCAAGAGGAACAGGGACTGCGAGTGTTTTGCACATGAAAAATGGCTGCAAGTGTTTTGCACAAGAACAGAGCCTGCAAGTGTTTTGCACAAGAACAGGACCTGCAAGTGTTTTGCACAACAAAAAGGCCTGCCACTGTTTTCTAGTGGAACAGGTACTGTGAGTGTTTTGCACAAGAAAAATGGCTGCAAGTGTTTAGCACAAGAACAGAGCCTGCAAGTGTCTTGCACAACAAAAAGGCCTGCCACTGTTTTCAAGTGGAACAGGTACTGTGAGTGTTTTGCACAAGAAAAATGGCTGCAAGTGTTTAGCACAAGAACAGAGCCTGCAAGTGTTTTGAACAAAAACAGAGCTTGCAACTATTTTGCACAAGAGCAGGGTCTGAAAGTGTATTGCACAAAAACAGGTCCTACAAGTGTTTTGCACAAGAACAGGGCCTGCAAATGTTTTCCAGAGGAACAGTGCCTGCAAGTGTTTTGAACAAGAACAGGGCCTGCAAGTGTTTTGCACAAGAACAGGGTCTGAAAGTGTATTGTACAAGAACAGGGCTTGCAAGTGTTTTGCACAAGAACAGGGCTTGCAAATGTTTTGCACAACAAAAAGGCCTGCCACTGTTTTCAAGTGGAACAGGTACTGTGAGTGTTTTGCACAAGAAAAATGGCTGCAAGTGTTTAGCACAAGAACAGAGCCTGCAAGTGTTTTGAACAAAAACAGAGCTTGCAACTATTTTGCACAAGAACAGGGTCTGAAAGTGTATTGCACAAAAACAGGTCCTACAAGTGTTTTGCACAAGAACAGGGCCTGCAAATGTTTTCCAGAGGAACAGTGCCTGCAAGTGTTTTGAACAAGAACAGGGCCTGCAAGTGTTTTGCACAAGAACAGAACCTGCAAGTGTATTGCACAAGTAAAGGGTATCCAAGTGTTTTGTGCAAGAACAGTGCCTTCAAGTGTTTTGCACAACAGGGTTGGAGAGTGTTTTGCACAAGAATAGAGCCTGCAAGTGTTTTTCACAACAACAGGGCCTGTCCATGTATTGCACAACAACAGGGCCTGCAAGTGTTTTGCACAAGAACAGGGCCTGCAAGTGTTTTGCACCAGAACAAGGCCTACAAGTGTTCTGCACAACAACAGGGCCTGTAAGTGTTTTCCAGAGGAACAGTGCCTCCACGTGTTTTGCACAAGAACACGGCCTGCAAGTTTTTTGAACAAGAACAGAACCTGCAAGTGTATTGCACAAGTAAAGGGTATCCAAGTGTTTTGTGCAAGAACAGTGCCTTCAAGTGTTTTTCACAACAACAGGGTTGGAGAGTGTTTTGCACAAGAACAGGGCCTGCAAGTGTTTTGCACAAGAAAAGGGTCTCAAAGTGTTTTGCACAAGAACAGGGCCTGCAAGTGTTTTACAGAAGAACAGGGCCTGCAAGTGTTTTGCACAAGAAAAATGGCGGCAAGTGTTTAGCACAACAGGGTTGGAGAGTGTTTTGCAAAAGAACAGGGCCTGCACGTGTTTTGCATAAGAACAATGCCTGCAAGTGTTTTGCACAAAAACAGCGTCTGAAAGTGTATTGCACAAGAAAAGGGCCTGAAAGTGTATTGCAGAAGAAAAGGCCCTGAAAGTGTTTTGCACAACAGGGCCTGTAAGTGTTTTCCAGAGGAACAGTGCCTGCAACTGTTTTACACAAGAACAGGGCCTGCAAGTGTTTTGCACAAGAACAGGGCCTGCAAGTGTTTTGCAGAAGAACAGGGCCTACAAGTGTTTTGCACCAGAACAGGGCCTACAAGTGTTTTGAACAAGAACAGGGTCTAAAAGTGTTTTGCACAACAAGAGGGTTGGGGAGTGTTTTGCACAAGAACAGGGCCTGCAAAGTGTTTTGCACAACAGGGTTGGATAGTGTTTTGCACAAGAATAGAGCCTGCAAGTGTTTTTCACAACAACAGGGTTGGAGAGTGTTTTGCACAAGAACAGGACATGCAAGTGTTTTTCACAAGAAAAATGGCGGCAAGTGTTTAGCACAACAGGGTTGGAGAGTGTTTTGCAAAAGAACAGGGCCTGCAAGTGTTTTGCACAAAAACAGCGTCTGAAAGTGTATTGTACAAGAAAAGGGCCTGAAAGTGTATTGCAGAAGAAAAGGCCCTGAAAGTGTTTTGCACAACAACAGGGCCTGTAAGTGTTTTCCAGACGAACAGTGCCTGCAAGTGTTTTGCACAAGAACAGGGTCTAAAAGTGTTTTGCACAACAAGAGGGTTGGGGAGTGTTTTGCAAAAGAACAGGGCCTGCAAGTGTTTTGCACAAGACCAGAGCCTGCAAATCTTTTGCACCAGAACATAACCTGAAAGTGTTTTACAGGGCCTGTAAATGGTTTGCACCAGAACATGACCTGCAAGTGTTTTGAAAAAGAACAGTGCCTGCAAATCTTTACACAAGAACAGTGCCTGCACATGTTTTGCAGCAGAACAGGGTCTGAGAATGTTTTGCACAAGATCAGGGCCTGAAAGTGATTTGCCCAAGAACAGGGCCTCCAAATGTTTTAAACAAGAACAGTGCCTGCAAATCATTGCACAAGAATAGGGTCTGTACATGTATTGCCCAACAACAGGGGGGAAGGGTGGGGGGGAGAAAATGTTTGTATTTCCTATAAAACTTTTAAAAAAAGAAAAAGAACAGGACATGCAAGTGTTTTGCACAAGAACAGGGCCTGCAAGTGTTTTGCACAAGAAAAGGGTCTGACAGTGTTTTGCACAAGAACAGGGCCTGCAAGTGTTTTGCAGAAGAACAGGGCCTACAAGTGTTTTGCACCAGAACAGGGCCTACAAGTGTTTTGAACAAGAACAGGGTCTAAAAGTGTTTTGCACAACAAGAGGGTTGGGGAGTGTTTTGCACAACAACAGGGCCTGCAAGTGTTTTGCACAACAGGGTTGGAGAGTGTTTTGCACAAGAATAGAGCCTGCAAGTGTTTTTCACAACAACAGGGCCTGTCCATGTATTGCACAAGAACAGGGCCTGCAAGTGTTTTGCACAAGAACAGGGCCTGCAAGTGTTTTGCACCAGAACAAGGCCTACAAGTGTTCTGCACAACAACAGGGCCTGTAAGTGTTTTCCAGAGGAACAGTGCCTGCACGTGTTTTGCACGAGAACACGGCCTGCAAGTTTTTTCAACAAGAACAGAACCTGCAAGTGTATTGCACAAGCAAAGGGTATGCAAGTGTTTTGTGCAAGAACAGTGCCTTCAAGTGTTTTTCACAACAACAGGGTTGGGGAGTGTTTTGCACAAGAACAGGGCCTGCAAGTGTTTTGCACAAGAAAAGGGTCTGAAAGTGTTTTGCACAAGAACAGGGCCTGCAAGTGCTTTGCAGAAGAACAGGGTCTGCAAGTGTTTTTCACAAGAAAAATGGCGGCAAGTGTTTAGCACAACAGGGTTGGAGAGTGTTTTGCACAAAAACAGCGTCTGAAAGTGTATTGCAGAAGAAAAGGCCCTGAAAGTGTTTTGCACAACAACAGGGCCTGTAAGTGTTTTCCAGAGGAACAGTGCCTGCAACTGTTTTACACAAGAACAGGGCCTGAAAGTGTTGTGCACAAGAACAGGGCCTGAAAGTGTTTTGCACAAGAACAGGGCCTGCAAATGTTTTAAACAAGAACAGTGCCTGCAAATCATTGCACAAGAATAGGGTCTGTACATGTATTGCCCAAGAACAGGGGGGAAGGGTTGGGGGGGAGAAAATGTTTGTATTTCCTATAAAACTTTTCAAAAAAAAAAAAAAAAGAACAGGACATGCAAGTGTTTTGCACAAGAACAGGGCCTACAAGTGTTTTGCACAACAAGAGGGTTGGGGAGTGTTTTGCACAAGAACAGGGCCTGCAAAGTGTTTTGCACAACAGGGTTGGATAGTGTTTTGCACAAGAATAGAGCCTGCAAGTGTTTTGCACAACAGGGTTGGATAGTGTTTTGCACAAGAATAGAGCCTGCAAGTGTTTTTCACAACAACAGGGTTGGAGAGTGTTTTGCACAAGAACAGGACATTCAAGTGTTTTTCACAAGAAAAATGGCGGCAAGTGTTTAGCACAACAGGGTTGGAGAGTGTTTTGCAAAAGAACAGGGCCTGCAAGTGTTTTGCACAAAAACAGCGTCTGAAAGTGTATTGTACAAGAAAAGGGCCTGAAAGTGTATTGCAGAAGAAAAGGCCCTGAAAGTGTTTTGCACAACAACAGGGCCTGTAAGTGTTTTCCAGAGGAACAGTGCCTGCACGTGTTTTGCACAAGAACAGGGTCTAAAAGTGTTTTGCACAACAAGAGGGTTGGGGAGTGTTTTGCAAAAGAACAGGGCCTGCAAGTGTTTTCCAGAGGAACAGGACCTGCAAATCTTTTGCACCAGAACATGACCTGCAAGTGTTTTGAAAAAGAACAGTGCCTGCAAATCTTTACACAAGAACAGTGCCTGCACATGTTTTGCAGCAGAACAGGGTCTGAGAATGTTTTGCACAAGATCAGGGCCTGAAAGTGTTTTGCCCAAGAACAGGGCCGCCAAATGTTTTAAGCAAGAACAGTGCCTGCAAATCATTGCACAAGAATAGGGTCTGTACATGTATTGCCCAACAACACGGGGGAAGGGTGGGGGGGAGAAAACGTTTGTATTTCCTATAAAACTTTTCAAAAAAAAAAAAGAACAGGGTCTGCAAGTGTTTTGCACAAGAACAGGGCCTGCAAATGTTTTCCAGAGGAACAGTGCCTGCAAGTGTTTTGAACAAGAACAGGACCTGCAAGTGTTTTGCACAAGAACAGGGCCTGCAAGTGTTTTGCACAAGAACAGAGCTTGCAACTATTTTGAACAACAAAAAGGCCTGCCAGTGTTTTACACAAGAACAGTGCCTGCCAGTGTTTTGTACAAGAACAGGACCTGCAAGTGTTTTGCACAAGAACAGGGCTTGCCAGTGTTTTACACAAGAACAGTGCCTGCCAGTGTTTTGTACAAGAACAGGACCTGCAAGTGTTTTGCACAAGAACAGGGCCTGCAAGTGTATTGCACAAGAACAGGGCTTGCAAGTGTTTTGCACAACAACAAGGCCTGCAAGTGTTTTGAACAAAAAGAGAGCCTGCAAGTGTTTTGAACAACAACAAGGCCTGCCAGTGTTTTCAAGAGGAACAGGGCCTGCCAGTGTTTTACACAAGAACAGTGCCTGCCAGTGTTTTGTACAAGAACAGAGCTTGCAACTATTTTGGACAACAACAAGGCATGCCAGTGTTTTCAAGAGGAACAGGGACTGCGAGTGTTTTGCACAAGAAAAATGGCTGCCATTGTTTAGCACAAGAACAGAGCCTGCAAGTGTTTTGAACAAGAACAGAGCTTGCAACTATTTTGCACAAGAACAGGGTCTGAAACTGTATTGCACAAAAACAGGTCCTACAAGTGTTTTGCACAAGAACACGGCCTGCAAGTTTTTTGAACAAGAACAGAACCTGCAAGTGTATTGCACAAGTATAGGGTATCCAAGTGTTTTGTGCAAGAACAGTGCCTTCAAGTGTTTTTCACAACAACAGGGTTGGAGAGTGTTTTGCAGAAGAACAGGGCCTGCAAGTGTTTTGCACAAGAAAAGGGTCTCAAAGTGTTTTGCACAAGAACAGGGCCTGCAAGTGTTTTGCAGAAGAACAGGACCTGCAAGTGTTTTGCACAAGAACAGGGCCTACAAGTGTTTTGCAAAAGAACAGGGCCTGCAAGTGTTTTCCAGAGGAACAGGACCTGCAAATCTTTTGCACCAGAACATGACCTGCAAGTGTTTTGAAAAAGAACAGTGCCTGCAAATCTTTACACAAGAACAGTGCCTGCACATGTTTTGCAGCAGAACAGGGTCTGAGAATGTTTTGCACAAGATCAGGGCCTGAAAGTGTTTTGCCCAAGAACAGGGCCTCCAAATGTTTTAAACAAGAACAGTGCCTGCAAATCATTGCACAAGAATAGGGTCTGTACATGTATTGCCCAAGAACAGGGGGGAAGGGTGGGGGGGAGAAAATGTTTGTATTTCCTATAAAACTTTTCAAAAAAAAAAAAGAACAGGACATGCAAGTGTTTTGCACAAGAACAGGGCCTGCAAGTGTTTTGCACAAGAAAAGGGTCTGACAGTGTTTTGCAGAAGAACAGGGCCTGCAAGTGTTTTGCACAACAGGGTTGGAGAGTGTTTTGCACAAGAATAGAGCCTGCAAGTGTTTTTCACAACAACAGGGCCTGTCCATGTATTGCACAACAACAGGGCCTGCAAGTGTTTTGCACAAGAACAGGGCCTGCAAGTGTTTTGCACCAGAACAAGGCCTACAAGTGTTCTGCACAACAACAGGGCCTGTAAGTGTTTTCCAGAGGAACAATGCTTGCGAATGTTTTGCACGAGAACACGGCCTGCAAGTTTTTTGAACAAGAACAGAACCTGCAAGTGTATTGCACAAGTAAAGGGTATCCAAGTGTTTTGTGCAAGAACAGTGCCTTCAAGTGTTTTTCACAACAACAGGGTTGGAGAGTGTTTTGCACAAGAACAGGACATGCAAGTGTTTTGCACAAGAACAGAACCTGCAAGTGTTTTGAACAAGAACAGCGTCTGAAAGTGTACTGCAAAAGAACAGGGCCTGCAAGTGTTTTGCACAAGAACAGGGCCTACAAGTGTTCTGCACAACAACAGGGCCTGTAAGTGTTTTCCAGAGGAACAGTGCCTGCAAGTGTTTTGCACGAGAACACGGCCTGCAAGTTTTTTGAACAAGAACAGAACCTGCAAGTGCATTGCACAAGTAAAGGGTATCCAAGTGTTTTGTGCAAGAACAGTGCCTTCAAGTGTTTTTCACAACAACAGGGTTGGAGAGTGTTTTGCACAAGAACAGGACATGCAAGTGTTTTGCACAAGAACAGAACCTGCAAGTGTTTTGAACAAGAACAGCGTCTGAAAGTGTACTGCAAAAGAACAGGGCCTGCAAGTGTTTTGCACAAGAACAGGGCCTACAAGTGTTCTGCACAACAACAGGGCCTGTAAGTGTTTTCCAGAGGAACAGTGCCTGCAAGTGTTTTGCACGAGAACACGGCCTGCAAGTTTTTTGAACAAGAACAGAACCTGCAAGTGCATTGCACAAGTAAAGGGTATCCAAGTGTTTTGTGCAAGAACAGTGCCTTCAAGTGTTTTGCACAACAGGGTTGGAGAGTGTTTTGCACAAGAATAGAGCCTGCAAGTGTTTTTCACAACAACAGGGCCTGTCCATGTATTGCACAAGAACAGGGCCTGCAAGTGTTTTGCACAAGAACAGGGCCTGCAAGTGTTTTGCACCAGAACAAGGCCTACAAGTGTTCTGCCCAACAACAGGGCCTGTAAGTGTTTTCCAGAGGAACAGTGCCTGCAAGTGTTTTGCACGAGAACACGGCCTGCAAGTTTTTTGAACAAGAACAGAACCTGCAAGTGTATTGCACAAGTAAAGGGTATCCAAGTGTTTTGTGCAAGAACAGTGCCTTCAAGTGTTTTTCACAACAACAGGGTTGGAGAGTGTTTTGCACAAGAACAGGACATGCAAGTGTTTTGCAAAAGAATAGGGCCTGCAAGTGTTTTGCACAAGAACAGGGCCTGCAAGTGTTTTGCACAAGAACAGGGCCTGCATATGTTTTGCACAAGAACAGGGTATCCAAGTGTTTTGTGCAAGAACAGTGCCTTCAAGTGTTTTTCACAACAACAGGGTTGGAGAGTGTTTTGCAGAAGAACAGGGCCTGCAAGTGTTTTGCACAAGAAAAGGGTCTCAAAGTGTTTTGCAGAAGAACAGGGCCTGCAAGTGTTTTTCACAAGAAAAATGGCGGCAAGTGTTTAGCACAACAGGGTTGGAGAGTGTTTTGCAAAAGAACAGGGCCTGCACGTGTTTTGCATAAGAACAATGCCTGCAAGTGTTTTGCACAAAAACAGTGTCTGAAAGTGTATTGCACAAGAAAAGGGCCTGAAAGTGTATTGCAGAAGAAAAGGCCCTGAAAGTGTTTTGCACAACAGGGCCTGTAAGTGTTTTCCAGAGGAACAGTGCCTGCAACTGTTTTACACAAGAACAGGGCCTGAAAGTGTTTTGCCCAAGAACAGGGCCTGCAAATGTTTTAAACAAGAACAGTGCCTGCAAATCATTGCACAAGAATAGGGTCTGTACATGTATTGCCCAAGAACAGGGGGGAAGGGTGGGGGGGAGAAAATGTTTGTATTTCCTATAAAACTTTTCCAAAAAAAAAAAGAACAGGACATACAAGTGTTTTGCACAAGAACAGGGCCTGCAAGTGTTTTGCAGAAGAACAGGGCCTACAAGTGTTTTGCACCAGAACAGGGCCTACAAGTGTTTTGAACAAGAACAGGGTCTAAAAGTGTTTTGCACAACAAGAGGGTTGGGGAGTGTTTTGCACAAGAACAGGGCCTGCAAGTGTTTTGCACAACAGGGTTGGAGAGTGTTTTGCACAAGAACAGGACATGCAAGTGTTTTGCACAAGAACAGGGCCTGCAAGTGTTTTGCACAAGAACAGGGCCTGCAAGTGTTTTGCACAAGAAAAGGGTCTGAAAGTGTTTTGCACAAGAACAGGGCTTGCAAGTGTTTTGCAGAAGAACAGGGTCTGCAAGTGTTTTTCACAAGAACAGGGCCTGTAAGTGTTTTCCAGAGGAACAGTGCCTGCAAGTGTTTTGAACAAGAACAGAACCTGCAAGTGTATTGCACAAGTATAGGGTATCCAAGTGTTTTGTGCAAGAACAGTGCCTTCAAGTGTTTTTCACAACAACAGGGTTGGAGAGTGTGTTGCACAAGAGCAGGACCTGCAAGTGTTTTGCACAAGAACAGGGCCTACAAGTGTTTTGCAAAAGAACAGGGCCTGCAAGTGTTTTCCAGAGGAACAGGACCTGCAAATCTTTTGCACCAGAACATGACCTGCAAGTGTTTTGAAAAAGAACAGTGCCTGCAAATCTTTACACAAGAACAGTGCCTGCACATGTTTTGCAGCAGAACAGGGTCTGAGAATGTTTTGCACAAGAAAAGGGTCTGACAGTGTTTTGCAGAAGAACAGGGCCTGCAAGTGTTTTGCAGAAGAACAGGGCCTACAAGTGTTTTGCACCAGAACAGGGCCTACAAGTGTTTTGAACAAGAACAGGGTCTAAAAGTGTTTTGCACAACAAGAGGGTTGGGGAGTGTTTTGCAAAAGAACAGGGCCTGCAAGTGTTTTCCAGAGGAACAGGACCTGCAAATCTTTTGCACCAGAACATGACCTGAAAGTGTTTTACAGGGCCTGTAAATGGTTTGCACCAGAACATGACCTGCAAGTGTTTTGAAAAAGAACAGTGCCTGCAAATCTTTACACAAGAACAGTGCCTGCACATGTTTTGCAGCAGAACAGGGTCTGAGAATGTTTTGCACAAGATCAGGGCCTGAAAGTGTTTTGCCCAAGAACAGGGCCGCCAAATGTTTTAAACAAGAACAGTGCCTGCAAATCATTGCACAAGAATAGGGTCTGTACATGTATTGCCCAACAACAGGGGGGAAGGGTGGGGGGGAGAAAATGTTTGTATTTCCTATAAAACTTTTTAAAAAAGAAAAAGAACAGGACATGCAAGTGTTTTGCACAAGAACAGGGCCTGTATGTGTTTTCCAGAGGAACAGTGCCTGCAAGTGTTTTGCACAAGAACAGGGTCTGAAAGTGTTTTGCACAACAAGAGGGTTGGGGAGTGTTTTGCACAAGAACAGGGCCTGCAAGTGTTTTGCACAACAGGGTTGGAGAGTGTTTTGCACAAGAACAGGACATGCAAGTGTTTTGCACAAGAACAGTGCCTGCAACTGTTTTACACAAGAACAGGGCCTGAAAGTGTTTTGCCCAAGAACAGGGCCTGCAAATGTTTTAAACAAGAACAGTGCCTGCAAATCATTGCACAAGAATAGGGTCTGTACATGTATTGCCCAAGAACAGGGGGGAAGGGTGGGGGGGAGAAAATGTTTGTATTTCCTATAAAACTTTTCCAAAAAAAAAAAAGAACAGGACATACAAGTGTTTTGCACAAGAACAGCGTCTGAAAGTGTACTGCAAAAGAACAGGGCCTGCAAGTGTTTTGCACAAGAACAGGGCCTGTAAGTGTTTTCCAGAGGAACAGTGCCTGCAAGTGTTTTGCACGAGAACACGGCCTGCAAGTTTTTTGAACAAGAACAGAACCTGCAAGTGTATTGCACAAGTAAAGGGTATCCAAGTGTTTTGTGCAAGAACAGTGCCTTCAAGTGTTTTGTACAACAGGGTTGGAGAGTGTTTTGCACAAGAATAGAGCCTGCAAGTGTTTTTCACAACAACAGGGCCTGTCTATGTATTGCACAAGAACAGGGCCTGCAAGTGTTTTGCACAAGAACAGGGCCTGCAAGTGTTTTGCACAAGAACAGGGCCTGCAAGTCTTTTGCAGAAGAACAGGGCCTGCAAGTGTTTTGCACAAGAAAAATGGCGGCAAGTGTTTAGCACAACAGGGTTGGAGAGTGTTTTGCAAAAGAACAGGGCCTGCACGTGTTTTGCATAAGAACAATGCCTGCAAGTGTTTTGCACAAAAACAGCGTCTGAAAGTGTATTGCACAAAAACAGCGTCTGAAAGTGTATTGCAGAAGAAAAGGGCCTGAAAGTGTTTTGCACAACAGGGCCTGTAAGTGTTTTCCAGAGGAACAGTGCCTGCAACTGTTTTACACAAGAACAGTGCCTGCAAATCATTGCACAAGAATAGGGTCTGTACATGTATTGCCCAAGAACAGGGGGGAAGGGTGGGGGGGGAGAAAATGTTTGTATTTCCTATAAAACTTTTCAAAAAAAAAAAAGAACAGGACATACAAGTGTTTTGCACAAAAACAGGGCCTGCAAGTGTTTTGCACAAGAAAAGGGTCTGACAGTGTTTTGCACAAGAACAGGGCCTGCAAGTGTTTTGCAGAAGAACAGGGCCTACAAGTGTTTTGCACCAGAACAGGGCCTACAAGTGTTTTGAACAAGAACAGGGTCTAAAAGTGTTTTGCACAACAAGAGGGTTGGGGAGTGTTTTGCACAAGAACAGGGCCTGCAAGTGTTTTGCACAACAGGGTTGGATAGTGTTTTGCACAAGAATAGAGCCTGCAAGTGTTTTTCACAACAACAGGGCCTGTCCATGTATTGCACAACAACAGGGCCTGCAAGTGTTTTGCACAAGAACAGGGCCTGCAAGTGTTTTGCACCAGAACAAGGCCTACAAGTGTTCTGCACAACAACAGGGCCTGTAAGTGTTTTCCAGAGGAACAGTGCCTGCAAGTGTTTTGCACGAGAACACGGCCTGCAAGTTTTTTGAACAAGAACAGAACCTGCAAGTGTATTGCACAAGTAAAGGGTATCCAAGTGTTTTGTGCAAGAACAGTGCCTTCAAGTGTTTTGCACAACAGGGTTGGAGAGTGTTTTGCACAAGAATAGAGCCTGCAAGTGTTTTTCACAACAACAGGGCCTGTCCATGTATTGCACAAGAACAGGGCCTGCAAGTGTTTTGCACAAGAACAGGGCCTGCAAGTGTTTTTCACAAGAAAAATGGCGGCAAGTGTTTAGCACAACAGGGTTGGAGAGTGTTTTGCAAAAGAACAGGGCCTGCACGTGTTTTGCATAAGAACAATGCCTGCAAGTGTTTTGCACAAAAACAGCGTCTGAAAGTGTATTGCACAAGAAAAGGGCCTGAAAGTGTATTGCAGAAGAAAAGGCCCTGAAAGTGTTTTGCACAACAGGGCCTGTAAGTGTTTTCCAGAGGAACAGTGCCTGCAACTGTTTTACACAAGAACAGGGCCTGAAAGTGTTTTGCCCAAGAACAGGGCCTGCAAATGTTTTAAACAAGAACAGTGCCTGCAAATCATTGCACAAGAATAGGGTCTGTACATGTATTGCCCAAGAACAGGGGGGAAGGGTGGGGGGGAGAAAATGTTTGTATTTCCTATAAAACTTTTCCAAAAAAAAAAAGAACAGGACATACAAGTGTTTTGCACAAGAACAGGGCCTGCAAGTGTTTTGCAGAAGAACAGGGCCTACAAGTGTTTTGCACCAGAACAGGGCCTACAAGTGTTTTGAACAAGAACAGGGTCTAAAAGTGTTTTGCACAACAAGAGGGTTAGGGAGTGTTTTGCACAAGAACAGGGCCTGCAAGTGTTTTGCACAACAGGGTTGGAGAGTGTTTTGCACAAGAATAGAGCCTGCAAGTGTTTTTCACAACAACAGGGCCTGTCCATGTATTGCACAACAACAGGGCCTGCAAGTGTTTTGCACAAGAA